>OZ004704.1:124376323-125576323 GCA_963924515.1 Vespertilio murinus | reverse complement strand
CGATGTAACAATTAGGTAAAAATAAATAAATCATAATACCAGTTGTGGTAGCAGGAGTCTAGATTATTCCTTCAAGCATTCAAAAAATGTTTATTGTATATTTACTAACAGCTAAGCAAAGTGCAATCCCTATAACTCACAAAGCTAATAATAAAGTGAGATACTGCATTTGTATTTAATTGGAAAAATGTGGAATTCTTTAACATGTGTGAATGCACAATGATCTCAACATTAAAATGTAATACAGAGCTATGACTGAAAGCATTGTACAAAAGTACTAAATACTGAATTAGTATATTTTCACTAGAAGTGACCATTTTTTCTTACTGTCTGCTTTTGTTCCCCATACTGAGCTATATAAAGAAATAATTCTTCTGCCCAGCTGGCATGGCTCACTGATTGAGTGTTGACCTATGAACCAGGAGGTCATGGTTCAATTCCAGTTGAGGGCATATGCCCAGGTTATGGGCCCAATCCCCATTATAGAGCATGCAAGAGGCAGTCAATCAGTGATTCTCTCTCATCATTGATGTTTCTCTCTTTCTCTCCTTCTCCTGTCCTCTCTAAAATCAATAAAAATATATTTAAATAGAAAATAATTCTTACAACATAACTTTTAGGAAAATAAAAACTGGAAGCTTTTTATGATGTATTGCTTTTTTCATTTAGGAAACGTTGGGAATAAGATACTGCAAAATTCATTGCAATATATTTCACAAGGTTTTACAGTAATCATACTGAACTGATTTTTTTTGCATGTAATTCTATACATTTAAGAATTCTATATATTTAAGAATTATGTTTGATATAAAATAAAATAGTTTAGAATATTTCCAGTCTATCGCTTCCTTAAAGAACAAAGGGCAAATTTTGAATCTTAGCAAACAAATTGTAGCAGGAGAGACTTAAAGTAGTTCAGTTTAACTGTATGTCCAATATTATATAGGACTAAAACAAATTACACCTCTCTGAGAAGGAATTAGAATTTTAAAAAATTTATGAAGTGGTTCTAGCACTATTGCAACTAAAAAAATAATTATGAAATGTAATACATCTTATTGTGTAATGTAAAACCCTAAATTTATAGAAAATCCACTCTGAGCACAGCAAGAATTTTGCCAAATTTTAGACATGCCCACCTTCCAAAAGGAAGGTGATTGGTTAAGTTTAACCATTTTTAGGATTTGCCTTCCTTAATTCCCAGTTCTAGAAATCATCTGATCTTTCCCCCACTATCCTACAGGCAGTTGATGAGACCTCTATGGCAACATTTTAATGAAGATACTACTAAAGGGAGCTGGCGAAGTGGAGGGAGGCAGTCATTTGGAACTTGACCAATAACAATGTAGCATTTAAGAAATGTTATCCATTCCAAATACTTTGTCAAAAGAATAAAGGTCCATCTTAAAAAGTAAGTATTGAACTATTCAACCATATATATATATTTTAAATTTGTATTTTTATCTAAACTGGATTTTGTTTAATTACTGGCACTCACTGACAGACTATTGTGTATAGTACGGTGTTAGTCTGTGGTTGTAAGGGGCAGAAGAATAAAGTGAGAGGGTGACAAGAGAAGGCTGACCAGAAAGAAAGGGGAGGAAGAGGGAAGAAAGGTAGCAAACTTTAGGTGCCTTACAATTTTGAGCACATCAAACTTGAGCATTAATTTTACTAACAAATATAGGCACATCAGTACGGTATAAATGACATATAAGGGGTGAAGGAAAGAAAGTTAGAAAAACCAGAAAAAACTGTTAATGAAATAGAAATTTATGTTGAAAGCTATAAATCAAATATATCAGTAGGTGATGGGCGAAGAAAGATTGACAAGGAAGAGGGCATTCAAGAGCAGGACTATTGTGAATTGCTATTAATTTTTGTCCCAAGGAATAAAATTATTTCCATTATTAACTATCTAATGTTAGTGAAATAAAAGTTTTACTTTTACTATATTTATTTACCCTGTTTCTCCAAAAATAAGACAGTGCCTTATATTAATTTTTGCTCCCAAAGACACGCTAGGTCTTATTTTCAGGGGATGTCTTATTTTTCCATGAAGAAGAATACAGTACACATTTATTGTTAAATGAAAATAAAGGAAATTTATTACCTGTATACGGTACAGTAGTACGGTAGTTGTCAACACAAAGCAGACAAACTGTGAATCCTACAGTATCAAGAATTTACTCATTTATTCAATGACAATCATGTCATCATCTTCTGGAACATCATCATAACAATCCAATTCCTGAATTTCCTGGTGGATTTCTTGTGACTCCATGTCTTTCAGAATCAGTGGACCAAATCTCTCATGTTTAGCAATAGCACTGTCTTTAAATGAGTACTTCTTGTCAAGGTGGCCTGCTCACAGTGCATTTGCAATGCAACTGTCAGTGATTTTCTCCCATGAATTCTTCACCCAAGTCACAACTTCTTGCAGTTTAGGTTTCACAAAGTTTCCATTCTGATTTCTCTCCATTCACACAGCAGTGATGTCAGGACTCCGTGTAACGTCAGTAACGTCACTGGTTACTAGATGCCAGTTGGGGCGGCCCTAACAACCAGTTTACAGTAAATTAATTTTCATTCTGAGACAGAGCCTGGGGGCCTTATTTTCGGGGGGATGCCTTATATTTCACTCAGAAGGAAACCTGTAAGTAGGTCTTATTTTTGGAGGATGTCTTATTTTCGGGGAAACAGTATTTATTTAGTCTCACCGGGGGACATTTTTCCATTGATTTTCAGAGAGAGTAGAAGAAAGAGGGAAAGACAGAGATAAATAGCAGTGTGAGAGAAGCACATCGATTCTTTTTTTCCTGCTAGTGCCTGACCAGGGCCTGGGCCTGCAACTGAGGTAAGTGCCCTTAACAAGAATCAAACCTGGAACCCTTTGGTTCACAGTCCAAAAATCTATCCACTGAGCCAAACTGACTATTCCTTTTTATGATACTTGGAGTATCATTGTGTCTGCCAATTGCTCTCTGAATCTGGTTCTTCCTCTCTTTCAGAGGAGGGAAGGGAAAGTGATTTCTAACCAGAAGAGTGTGACTTTGGTGTGAAAGAAGATTTATGGAGTGAAAGGAGAAGAGCATGGAGAATGGAGCCACAGAGAACATCAACAATTAGGAGACATAAAAGGAGAATAACCAGGAAGAGAGCAGAGGAGGAGAGGCTAGGAGAATCATGGAGAGAAACCAGGTGAGGTCAGTATTTCAAGGAGGTGGTCAATGAGAAGGACCAAAAAAAATGAGGAAGTCACTGGAGATCATAGCAAGTACAATTTCTATAGGATGCTGTAGGCAGAAAATATGCGCTGTTGAGTTGAAATGTGAATTGGAGGAGTCTCAGACTGAGTGGTGCCTGAAGCATGTTAATCATTTAGCAGGTAAGTCAAAGCAGTAGGATATGGAAGTGATTTCCCAGGGTCCTCCCATGTACTTTTCTAGGTACTTGATCACAGGAGTGAGAGCACCTTGAGATTCAAAATCAGCTTAGCTTAGAGGCACAGAATAGTTAACATCAGTACCTCATACATTAAATATCAGAAGAAAATACATTTTATTATTTCACAAGTCTTCACAAGTCATATCGATAGGAAGAAATAAAACATATCTTCCATCTTTAAAGTTGCAGAAACTGGCAAACAAAAGACTAACCTGACCTGTTTAATTGGCAAGAGTATAAACGATATCTAGAGCTTAAAATTTCTTTTGAATTAGGTTTCCAAAATACTAGACTTTAAGCCAAAAAAACAATGCAAGTACCCTGTGGTAGCACATATATTTGGATATATATTTTGATTTTAACTGACTTACTCAAAATCATAACATTTGGTGTTTTTATTTCTTCCAGTCTTCTGGTTTTGTTTTTCATTTGCCTGTTTTATATTATTAGAATAATACTGTATATTGTTTTGTGGTCCTCACTTCTTAATATAGTTTTTAAAAATATATTTTTGTTGATCTCAGAGAGAAAGGGAGAGAGAGATAAACATCAATGATTAGAGAGAATCATTGATTGGCTGCCTCCTGCACATCCCCCACTGGGAATTGAACCACAACCCAGACATGACCTCCTAATTCATTGATCAAAGCTCAACTACTGAGCCAAGCTGGCTGGGCCTTTATATAATTTAATAATGTTCCCGCCTCATTAATATTCTTATAAGATCATTTATTGACAGAGATATTTATCTTAGGTATATAGTATAATTTACTTAATCTTCAACCTCTAAGGAGCATTTAGAACATATTGACTTCTGTTTATTATAAAGAGCATATATAATTCTCATAGAATATTTGAAATAAAAATGGGTTTAACTTTTCATGATTTAAGGCACAGAACAAATTTCTGTTGTTCTTTGAATAGCAATAAAGCAAATCTATACAAAGGAAGGTTACAATTTTATTGTCAATTTGAGCTGATAACAAAAATTTAAGTCTTAAATGTCAATATTTCTTCGCAGATATGAACTTAGAATCTTAAAACTATGTTCCAAAAAACACTAATTCAGATGTTATTATGAAATGAGTTTCATAAAAACCCCCAATATATTAGATAAATACTGCTTATTATAATTTTCTCTTTAAAATATGTGTAGGCATACAATGTATAGGCTCAGACAAGTCCTGTAGCAAATTTATTTACTAATACTCAGCATGGTATTTTCCAAATATATCTGACCATATAATATCAATTATTACCATTAATTAGTTCTATAAAAAGCATACTTTTGGAATTCTAATCTAGGCAGTTCAAGGAAATGAGTTTTTCTGAACAAGTTATCCATTTATTTATTTATTAATTTATTAAGGTATTATATGTGTACATAGCTTATCATTGCCCCCCCTCCCACCTCCTATTCCTGCCCTCCCTCCCCAGAGTTCTGTGTTCGTTGGTTGTACTTATATGCATGCATACCAGTCCTTCGGTTGTTCTCTTATCTCCCCCCAGGTCTCCTTCCCCTCCCCGCTGTCATTTGACAATCTGCTTGTTTTATGGTGACTATCTCAGGGTCACACGAATAGAGTCCGCTCCTCCTCTGGTTCACACCGCCCCTACCCCCGAGTCCCACTGCTTCCCCGGGACACACGGCTCTCCTGGGGCACATGTCTCCCTGGGGGCACACAGCTCTCCCGGGACACAGGAACAAGTTATCCATTTATTTATTTAAAAAAATATATTATTTTATTTCTTGTTTCTTTCTTTAGAGAAAGAGGAAGGTAGAGGGATAGAGAAGGAAACATCAATAAGAGAAAAAGGTCCATTGGCACTCAACTGAGCCACACAGGCCAGGGCTATCCATTTAATTACTTAAAAAGGTCTGACATGTATAATTCGAAAAGGCATAAGTATCTTATAAATATGAAATATTATTTTTATTAATTCTTAAGATTTTTATCCTGCTAAAAACAGTGCAAGACATTTGAGTATAAAACTGGGACAGAATTCTAACAGGCACTAGAATTGACCAAATTCCTAAACTTTGGCAGTATATTTGGTGTTTAACACCAAATTCACTAGAATGTTTAGCTACATTTCTTTCTCAAAGTGTCACTACTAAAAAGAACAAGTTGAATTTGGATTAAAAGATTTTTACTATAACTTAAACTCTTGGTAAGTAGTAATCATAATAGAATCTATCAGATAGGTTGTTATATTGATTCAATGAAGTCATTAAAGCAGAGAAACAAAAGTTATGCAAGAGCTATTTTTAAAAATGTATTTTTATTGATTTCAGAGATGAAGGGAGAGGGAAAGAGAGAAAGAAACATCAATGATGAGAATCATTGATTGGCTGTCTCCTGCATGCTCCACACTGTGGACTAAGCCCACAATCTGGGCATGTGCCCTGACTACAAGTCAAGCCATGACCTTCTGGTTCATAGGTCAATGCTGAACCACTGACTGAACCATGCTGGCCAGGCAAACATGAGCTATTTTAAAGGATATTTTTATTTTACTCCTTTGACTAAATCATTTTACTTTTCTGAGCTTTATTTTTTGTATATACAGTATCTATAATAATAAAAGCATAATATGCTAATTAGATCAGAAGTCCTTCTGGATGAAGCCAGGGCTGCGAGGGAAGCCCAGATCCTGGGTGCCAGAGGGAAGCCGGTGCCAGCAGCTGGGAAGGAAGGCCTACTCTTGCACGAATTTCGTGTATGGGGCCTCTAGTAAAACATAATATTCATTGTAAGCCCTTCAAACCTCTTTAGCTAAGGAAACAAAACAAAGCTAAGAAATCCTCAAATGAAACCATAAAACAAAGCTAAGAAATCCTCAAATGAAACCATAAACCAACTAGATATATATAAACTAATTTGTATACAAAATTATACTCATCCTCTGGAATTTTTTTGTTTTGTTTCCTTTTGATAGTTTTGCAACATCTCTATGTTTAAATTTACAAGAAGCTCTGCTATACCTTTCCCCTCCATTGCCAAATAATTATCAGGTGGTTGTCCAGTGACTGCTCAATCTCCAAATCTGGTCAGGTAAGCTCCCAGGGAGTCAGGGCCTCTCTGCACAGGTTGCTACTGTTAGGATCTCTTTGCATAGGGTGAATGCTTTGTGTAAATCATAAGTAACATTTTGCAATCAATGTAGCAACATCATTCAGTGAGACATAGGGTTATATACTGGAAGGAATACCAGCTTCCATGTTTGAAGATCTGGATCCTAATCTAATGTCTACCATTTATCAGCAATAAGACCCTATAGAAATTATTTAATTTCTGAGCCTTAAGTATCTCATATGCTTGGTCTAAAGAATACTTGTTTCTGCTTTTTGGCTATTGTAAAGAACAAATGAGATAATATAGTGAAAAGTCTTTGACAATTACAAGGTCCTATACAAATATAGGGAAGAATACATTATTTTACTTTAATTTCACCATAGTAGTTAGGAAAGAATACATATACATCCCCCCAAAAAAACACATTGGAACAGAAAATCTGTGACCTATTCAGATCATAAAGTTGGTCTCAGAAGATTTAATTGCTAGACTAGGATCTTTTGGAGATTTCCTTAGATAGGAAATCTTTAAGACAACACAGAAATTCACCTGTTTTATTTATTTTTACCCCTTTTAAATTATCTTGCTTTAAAAAAATTGTTCTAGAGTGTCTAGCACAATATAAAAGTTTAGGAAAGCTATAATAAGTTTGAATTATTTTGAGATAAGAAATTCCTATATTATATTTTTTTACAATTATAAATTTTAATATAATTTTCTCAAATGACCCCATTTAGAACAGAAAAATCAGTAGAGCTGTTTTAACTAATTTTTTTTTCATTTAAAAATCAGTATTCAAGGTTTCAAGCAGCAGAGCTTTAAGAAAACAAATTGATAAAAGATAAAAGAGTGTAATGTAGGGATTAAAAGTTCTAGCTGTTAGAGCCTGACATAATTTGGATTTGAATCTCAACTTTGCTCTATCATAGCTCTGTAAACTTGAATAAATCCTTAATTTCTATGAGCATCACCTTCCTTCCCTTCCTATAGAGTACATAAATAATTCATGCAACCAAATTTACTGAGCTCTTTGGGCTGGGAGTTTTAATGCATTCTCTCATTTAATCTCTTCAAAATGTTACAATAGCTTCAGTGCCTGTCAAAATCTGACAAGATAGCTTACAGTGCCTGTAAGATTTTAACAAGAATTAGATATTATTTCACAAAATAGCTGAGCTTTCTCCTTAAAGGAAGTTTCCAGTGTAGGGTGGAAAGATGGTTGTCCCAGAGGAAGTGTCATTACCTTAATTTTATCATAAATGCTAAACTGAGTTTACACTAGCTGATCAGTCCTTTCCTTGGAACAAAAATACTCAAAACCCAAACCTAAAGGAGAAAATATGTTCCTTTCCAAATAATTTTTAAAACCCTATCCTTTCTTCTTCTATGCTCAGAGATGATAACCACACACACACACACACACACACACACACACACACCCCTTTACATCAGGCATACAGGGAACAAACACTATAGTGTGTCTCTCCTATACCTAACTGTTCTTCTGTTTAAACAGAATCCTTTTTGCCTTCATTTTCATGGGCTGTTCCAGAACCTGTGCTTTTGTATTTTGTATTTTTAAAGGCAGGTTGTCTTTTACAAATATTTTTAAAATGTTTTTATTGACTTTGTTGAGAGAGAAAAGGGTAGATAGAGATAGAAACATCAATAGGAGAGAAACATCATTCATTGGTTGCCTCCTGCCAGTCCCCTATTGGGGATTGAGCCTACCACCTTGGCATGGCCCTGACTGCTCAATCAATGAACCATACCAGCCAGGCTGTGCTTTTTTAAATAACCAAAAATTCATGGTCTACTTGAGAAGTAATGATTCTTCAGGATTAATTTTGAACTATGTTCTGTAAAGTGGTCTTTCTTAAAACTTCCTTTTCTTAATTCTCAGTGGGATAAAAAACAAAACAATTTTAAATATAGAGAAAAAGTCTAGCTGTAAATATAATGGTATTGCCTCCATAGTGGGAGTCTTTAAGTCTATTTTTAAAAAACAAAAAGTTTTTAGAACCAAGATGGCGGCATAGATAAATGCTGGTGCAGCCTCCCACAACCACATCAAAATTACAGTTAAAATACAGAACCACCATTATCCAGAACCACCTGAAAGTTGGCTGAATGGAAGTCCTATGACTAGAGAAGTGAAGAAGAAAGCACATTTAGACTGGTAGGAGGGGTGGAAGTGAGAAATGGGCTGGTCTGATACCCGTGTGTGTGTGTGTGTGTGTGTGTGTGTGTGTGTGTGTGTGTGTGTTAATGGGGAGGGAGATCATCTTTTGAGACTGCCTTGAGGAGCAAGTGGTCCTAGCCCCACAGTAGCCCCCCAGCCCAGGGTTCCAGAGCTGGAATGAGAAATCCCCACAACTACTGGCTTTAAAAACCAGCCTGGATTGTGGCTGAGTTACAGAGAGGCTGCTGGAGACCCAGGTGTGCCTCTTAAAGGGCTGGTGCACAAACTTATGTGGTCCCACTTCTAAGCTCCAGCGCTAGGGGACCCAAACAGATGGGGAAGAACTGGATTGTCTGGCATCAGGGCAGGGGTGGCTTTCTACCAGACTGGAGATGCTTTCATGGGTCACTGTTCTGGTGCTGGGACCTCCCCTGTCACAGAGCTGGCTGGCAGCCATATCTGAGTCTCCATTCAACCTGGCTCGCATTGTTTGCTCTGCTCTGGGGATTCCCTGAGACCTTATCCGGTTCAATTTGCTGCCATACCCAAGATGTGTGCAGCAGTTTTTTCATACGAATGGCCTGTCCTGACTTAGGCTTCAGACTTTCTTAAAATCTCACAAACAAGCTGCAGCTGGTGACAGCATGCCTCAAACCTATAAATAAAAGGCTCAATACCCAGCACTAGCACCAGCCTGCCATGCTTCACAGCTGGGTGTCACCTGGGTACCTCCTCGCCCAATACAAATAGCAGCTGTCTGGATCCCTCTGTAACTCCTGCTGAGTGGCCCCAGGTAGTGGCTGACTTTACACCTGCCTTGAGGCCCTAGAGCAGCCATGGGCAAACTATGGCCCACGGAGCCAAAAGAGCAGAGGGTTCTCTTGCACTCCCCTCTATTCCTTCACTAGCAGCCCAAGATGAGAGTGCCAGCATGGTCAGGTTGCTTTTGTTCCGGCCCTCCGGTCCAGTTTAAGAACCCGTTGTGGTCCTCGAGTCAAAAAGTTTGCCTACCCCTGCCCTAGAGCCAGTACACCCAGTTAACAGCTTCAGACCATAGCAGATTACAACTCTACACATCCACAAGTGGCACTCAAGTGGAAGAGTCAGTGAGTTTCAAAGCCCCACTGAAGCAAGTCTTGCTCCATAGGAGTGTTCCCTGCACAGTAGCTCTCCCACTGTAGTTGCAGCTGGTCCTCACAGCCCTTTGGCCTAGAGGTCAACTCCTCACAGTGATACCAACAGCAATCAAGACTCAACTACAAGAATGTGCACACAGCCCACACTGGAGCATTCTTAGAGTGTCCAGCTCAGATAACTGGGCAGGCTGAGGCACTGTGTCTACCAATTCCAGGAGACATAGCAGCTCTACCTAATACATAGAAAGACACAGGGAAGTAGCCAAAATGTGGAGACAAACATGTCACAAAAGAAAGAAATGGAAGCAAGCAAACTACTGGAAACAGAGTTCAAAACCATGGCTATAAGGTTATTCAGAGATCTTCATAAGACTTTTAAGGATCTTGGTAGAATGTCAAAGATATGAAAAAGGACCAGTCAGTTTAAGCACACACTAACTGAAATAAAGAATATTTTACGAGGACTCAACAGTAGAGTAGAATATTCTGAGAAGCAAATCAATGATTTAGAATATGAGGAGCAAAAAGAAAAAAAAATCCAAAAATATGGAGATAATGTAAGGAGCTCCTGGGGCAACTTCAAGTGTACCAACATTCACATTATGGTGGTACCAGAAGGAGAGAGAGCAAGATATTAAAAACCTATCTGAAGAAATAATGACAGAAAGCTTGCCCTATTTGGTGAAAGAAATAGACTTACACGTCAAGGAAGCAGAGTTACAAACAAGAATCCAAAGAGGTCCACACCAAAACACATAAAAATTAAAATGCCAAGTGTTAAAAGACAAAGAACCTTAAAAGCAGCAAGAGAAAAACAGTTACTTACAGAGGAGCAGCCATACAACTGACAGGTGATACATACATATATACATGCATATACATACATATACCATATTTGCCGGAGTATAAGACGACTTTTTGGCCCTGAAAAATATGCCTCCAAGTGGGGGGTAGTCTTATACGGCGAGTATATAACAAACTCTGTATTTTTAGTGGAAATGTTAGGGGGTCGTCTTATACGCCCAGTCGTCTTATACGCCGGCAAATCAGCTGATAGTTGGCAAATCAGCTGATAGTCGTATGAGTACTCCCTTGTAGGTAACTAGCTGTTTTTCTTTTGCTGCTTGTAAGATTCTCTCTTTGCCCTTTGCCCTTGGTATCTTTATTATGATGTTTCTTGGTGTGTTCCTCTTTGGATTCCTCTCGTTTGGGGTTCTGTGCGCTTCCTGAACTTGTAAGTCTATTTCTTTTACCAGGTAGGGAAAGTTTTCTTTCACTATTTCTTTCAGTAGGCCTTCAATATCCTGGTCTCTCTCTTCTGGCACCCCATAAATCTGGATGTTGGTGTGCTTTAAGCCATCCTGGAGGCTCCTTAGACTACTATCCTCACACTTCTGGATTCTCTTTCTTTCTTTCTTTCTTTCTTTCTTTCTTTCTTTCTTTCTTTCTTTCTGCCTCTCTGGTTGGGTGATTTTTGCCTTCTTATATTCCAGATCTTTGGTTTGATTCTTGGTATACATTGATCTATAGTTGGCTTTCTTTATATTCTTTATTTCAGATATTGTATGCTTAATTTGTGACTGGTCCTTTTCCATTTTTTTTTTTTTTTTTTGTATTCTCTTTAAGGTCCTTGAAGGTCTCACCAAGCTTCTTAGAGGTCTCATCAAGTTTTTAGAAGATTCTTGAGTAATCTTATAAATGTGATTCTGAACTCTGTGTCGTCCATTAGTTTACTTTCCTCCCTCTCTCCCATTTGTGACATGTTTCTGTGATTCCTCATTTTAGAGGAAGAATTGCTGCACTGGAGACATGCTTTGTTTCAGTGGGGCTTTGGTGCTCTCTGAGACCGTCTCCTGAATGTATCACTTATGGGTGTGGGGGGTTGAAACTGACCACTAGGAACACTGGCTTCTGGATCACCAATGGAGTACAGTTCATTTGCTTGGGAATTAGTGGTTTTGTTGCTGGAGCTGCAGTTTATTTCTTTAAGCTGCTGCAATACTAGCCATTTATATGCAAAAGCAGCTGTGTGGTGCCTAGGTGGGTCTGCAGAATGTGCTGGCAGGGCCTCAGGGTGGGGCCTCAGGGTGGGGCGGGGTCTTAGGACGTCACTAGGCTGGGATGTGGCTAACAGTGATGGCTACTGTCAGCTGTCCCTGCCCTTCCGCATTTCCAATTCCCCCACGCGCCCCTGTGATCCAGTGCAGTAAACAATGATTGCTGCATGCACCTCTGCAAGAGAGTCCCTCACTTTTGGACCTGATAGCCTACAGACCAGCTTCTCCCCGTAGGCGTCTGGGTCCCCCACATGACCCAAGAAACTGGATTTCAACGTGAAAGTGATCCACATCTTGTTTCCCTTCTGGTTGAAAAAAAAAAAGCCCCTCGCCCAGTCACCACCACCAGCCTGATTCGTGATTCATGTGTCTCTGTACCTTGGCTCCTCAGCTTTCAGCGGTTGTGCTCCTTTCTCTTTCAGCCAGCCTTCCCGTGGTTTTCAGTGACAGATGTCCTTTATATTTGTTTTAATTCCTCTAAATTGTTGTAAGGGGTGGCAGACCAGCCATTCATCTACACCGCCATCTTGGTTCTCCTGCCTTCCTGTTTTTCAAGGCTCTGGTCAAAATTACCTTCTCCATGAATTTTATCCCAATTCCCAAATGCTGTTCTTCTGGTCTCTCTTTAATCCTCAAAGGCTCAGTACAATGTTTTTGTTGTTTTGTTTTGTTTTGTCTTGAATATAGTTGAAGCTCTCTAAAGATTTGTTATTTATTAATAAGCAATGAGCAGATAACAAACTTTCACTCTTGGGAAAGCTATTTGATTTGATGACTTTGTTCAATAGAGTACCTGTAGGGGACAAAGGGAGACTCTAATACTACAATATTAATGCACCTGCATGGGGTGATCTTTGTAATTCCCCTCACACTGTGTAAGACCTATTTTGATCCCTGAAATTAGATATGTCTATACAAAAATGAACTTAAACTTATATTGAGTGCTTATGACATGTTAGGCACTATTCTAGGTGCTTTAAATGCATTAATTTATTGTGGTCTCACAAAAGCTAGCTGAGGTTGGTAATACTACCTTTTTCATAGAAGAAACTGAGGATTTGACAAATCAGAAGTTGGCCCCATGTTATACATGTAGTAAAGGACAGAGCTAGTAACTCAGATCAAAGTTGTGCCCTTCAAGTGTTCTCATAGCTTTAATATAAATGTGCATGGAGAGACTTCTACTTAGCTATTCTAGAAGTTTTTGTTTTTTTTTTTTTTTTTTTTTAAAAAAAACCTTGTCTATAGAGTAAGCTTGGAAATTGTGATCACATAATCAAACCAAGCTGTGAGAGAGATTCAGTGTTGAGTATCTGTTAATATCTGCAAGAGTTAAATGTCTTGCCCCAGCCTGGTGGCTCATTTGGTTGGAGTGTTGTCCCATTTAATTCCCAATCAGGTTACATGCATGCCTATGTTGCCAGTTTGATCCTGGTTGGGGCACAAATGGGAGGCAATTGATCACTGTTTCTTTCGCACATTGATGTTTCTTTTTCTCTCCCCTCTCTCTCTAAGTCAGTAAAACATATCCTGGGGTGAGGATTAAAAAAGAAGTTGATTGTCTTACAAAAAAATGTGAAGGAATGTAGTATTCTGCCAAATTCAATGATCTCTAAATCTTATATCCTATAAGATTAAGAAATAAAAAATCCTAATTATTTGTCAACTGAAGTAGCCACTTGTGTGGGGCCCAAAGACTCTAACTTGACTTGCAAAAGGAAAGATATGACAATATTTTAGGCATCTGGGCTTTGGCTCAGCATGTCACATCAGTGTCTCAGACAAGGATCTAGTGTTCCAACCTAAACCTTTGCTCATCAAGAAACCTCAATAAGCTGAGAAGGCAGACCAAAATATTCACTTGGGAAGGAGAACACTCAAAATTATTTGTTAGGACATAACTCTTTTCCTAGTAGGTAAGAATCTTTTACCTTTAGAAAGATTTAGAATAAGTGTGGAAATGTTTTTTAGTGTAGGTAATTATTGTTTAAGAACATTTGACATATTGGAATATGAGGTAAGCCTATTAGAACTTCTACTAAGTTAAAATTGTGTTAAAACATTAAAGGTACCTTAAAAGTCAGCATACTTAGAAGTTAAATTTATCGATATATATATATATATATATATATATATATATATATATGACTTTCTTAACTTTTTGACAATGCTTACTAGGTACAAAAGGAGGCAATTATATTCAGTAAATTTATAAATGCAGTATAAAAGTAGAGAGGTGTTACTTAAATGGTGCTATGAATTAAACCAAAGTTTAAAGAATCAGGATTTCTAAATAAGATAAGACATATAAACTAAATTTAAAAACATAAGAAGTACCTTTGGATATATAACTTTAATAAATTTCATAATATGTTTTAAAAAGCAAATTAACTTTTTCAATATACAAGGACATAAAGTAACTTACAACTTAAGAGCGGCTATTGCTGTCTTCTTCCAGCTCAATTTGGTGTTCATTAAGCAGTTATCTTAATGTTTCACCACACAGAATTTGGTCTGACAGTTCCATTATTCTTTATTCTTATAAAAGAGACTCAGAGAGCTCCTTCCACTTTTTACCATGTGAAGACAAAGTGAGAAAATGGCAGTATAGCCCAGCTGGTGTGGCTCAGTGGTTGAGCGTTGACCTATGAAGGAGGAGGTCAATAGTTCTTTTCCTTGTCAGGGTACATGCCCGGGTTGTAGGCTCAGTCCCCAGTTGTATGTGTGGGGAGATGTAGAGAAGGGGGAGCATGTAGGAGACAGCCAATCTCTGATTCTCTGATTCTCTCTCATAATTGATGTTTCTCTTTCTCCCTTTCCCTTCCTCTCTGAAATCAATATAAATATATATATATAAAAGAAAATGGCCATCTATGAATCAGGAAATGGGTCCTTAATTTTGGACTTCCTAGCTTCCATAAATGTGAGAAATAAATTTCTGTTGTTTTTAAGCTACTCAGTATATGATATTCTGTTAAAGCAGCCTGAACAGACTAAGACAAAAATTGTTCCATATATTTGTCATCCAGTATAGTAGCCAACTAGCTGGGGCCAGGTGTAGCTAATGAATTTTTAATTTTAATTAATTAAATTTCCATCGCCACTTGTGTCTAGCGACTACTATACTGGACAGCAATGTTCTGGCAGTTTTAAGCCATTTAAAATTATCTGAGTTTATTATTATATTGGTGCTGAATGACTGCCTTTGATACTAGACCACACCAGCCCAAACTTACTCTAGAACAGCTTCTCTAGTGGTATGAAAGAAGAGGCTTCTGGAAATGTTAAGGACACTGAATTTGCTGATTGCTTTTTGCTTATCTGTGTAGGCAGTTTGTTTCTTGGACTTTATTCTTTAATGGAAACTGAGCAAAGGCTGTAAGAATGAGAAATTTCTTGTCTCAGAGCAGTGAAGCAATTAAATTATTGGAAAAGGTCCTCTTCACTCCTTGGCACATTATAGTGTTTTTCAATTGGGGTTTCTGACCTCTTTCTTGGAGGATGGAGACTTCCAGTGGATTGGAGCAGTGGCTTGAGTTTCAGAGCTAAATATACGTATGTCTTTGGCATGGCAGCATCTCTTTTTAGTCTCGTTGAAACCATTCATTATTAATGAGGAGAGAGCCTTAGTGGTGGTAGGATAAAATCTTGAGAAAACCAGCAAAATGCCACAGATACAGATATCTTTTTCAGATATAAGTTACTATTGAGCACAACTAAATTCTATATTTCACTGCTTTTAAAAGTAATTTACAAATTATTTATTGCTTTTTTTTAAAAAAAAAAGTTAAAATACACACATATATGAATTGTTGGCAAATAAGTCTCAAATACGATATTCATGCTGAGGTCTTCAAGTCATTGCTGAACTCTCCCCTTTGCTTTCTTTCTTTTCAATTGAAGGTATTGAGGTGACATTGGTTAATAAAATTATATAGGTTTCAGATGTACAATTTTATAATACATTATCTGTATAACATATATTCACCACCTCAAGTCAAGTCTTCTCCCATCACCATTTATCTCCTCTTCTGTTTTCCCCTACATCCTTTCCCTCTGGTAATCATCATACTATTACCTGTGTCTATGAGGTATTTCTTTGTTGTTTTTGTTTAATCCTATCATCTTTTTTACCAGTCCTCCAATCCTACCCCCACTTGACCGTTGTCAGTCTGTTCTGTTTCTATGAGTCTGTTTCTATTTTGTGTCTGTCTCTGACTGACTCATTTCACTTAGCGTATGTTTTCCAGGTTCATCCATGCAGTTGCAAAGGGTAAGATTTCCTTTTTTTTATATAGCTGAGTAGTATTCCATTGTGTAAATGTATCAGAGGTTTTCAATGAGGGTACCCTGATGACCCTATTTAATATTGCAATATGTATTTATTCATATACCTGCCAAATGTTAAATGACACTCCTTAAAGTTTGGCATATTGCAAAGCCAACATATTTACCATGGCAGTAACCACCTGGTGCTCCAGAGCAGTGTTTCCAAGAGTGGTCCCTGGACCAGCATGATCAGCAACATCTGGGAACTTGCTGGAAATGCAACTTCGTAGGTTCTACTCCAGACCAGCTGAACCAGAAACCGTAGGTGTGAGGCCCAGCTGTCTGTTTTAGGTGATTTCAGTGCATGCCAAATTTGAGATACATTGATTCTAGAGTATGTTGAATGTCCCAAAAATATCCCAGAGGTGAAAACATCTCCAGGTTGGTAAAGATTGAAACATTGTGTACATTGTGAAACAGAAGCCAATATTTGGGCCTAGTATTATAAATTATTAATTTACCCACTTCAACAAAGCTTCCCAGAAGTTCTTGTCTTTGGTCTTTATTTTTCCTGTTAAAATTCAACTTCTGAAGAATTTTATGAGATATTTCTGAAAAGATGAGATGCAGTACAAGTGTGCCGTTAGCAAATTCAACTTACAAATATTCAAATATATACAACTGATAAATTAGGTGGCCAATTACTCATTTTACAAGAAGGTTATTAGATTTACAAATAGTTACTAGGGGATTCATGAAACAGTAATACCATACATTACATTTAAAATGCCAATTTACATAAAATAAATTTACAAATATCTAATGTGTCAGTATAGAAGAACAGGTAAGTAGACAGACTTTGATTTCAGTCTTCCCAGTTTTTGTTATATATATATTTTTTCTTACTAGAGGCCTGGTACACATTTGTGCACTTTGGGGGAGGGGGGACCTCAGCCCGGCCTGTGCTCTTTCACAATCTAGGATCTCTCACTCTTTATCTCCTGCCTGCTCACTTCTTTTTAGCACTGTCCCAGAGGCAGAAGAGGCTCCCGCCATCACCACTGCGCTCGCCAACCAGCTGTGAGACCGGCTTCTGGCTGAGAGGTGCTCCCTTTGTGGGAGCACACTGACCAACAGGGGGCAGCTCCTGTGTTGAGTGTTTACCCCTGGTGGTCAGTGCACATCACATTTCACTGTTCAGTCAACTTGCATATTAGGCTTTTATTATGTAGGATTGATTTCAGAGAGGAAGGGGGGGGGAGAGAGAGAGAGAGAGAGAGAAATAGAAACATCAATGATGAGAGAGAATCATTGATCGGCTGCCTCCTTCATGCCCCCCACTGGGGATGGAACCCACAACCTGGGTGTGTGCCCTGACCAAGAATCCGGAACCATTAACCATTACCTCCAGGTACAGAGATCGATGCTCAACCACTGACCCATGCCCACGTGGTTTTCCCAGTTTAAACTAGTTTTCTTATTTACTGTGTAACTAAGCCCAAACTTTAAGCCTCAGTTTCCTCACTTACAGAATGGGTATAATAATTTTTCTATCTTCAACATTTGTGTGAGGATTTAAAGGAATAATAAAGGTATCATTTAGCCTAGAGGCTGGAACCTAGTAAGCTCTAATTAAAATTTGGATTTAGTTTTGTTTGTTTGTTTTAATTAGATGCATCTGTGACCAGTATGTTCTCTATAAGAACAGGTATGCATGTTTTATCACTCAAGAATGTTTACATAAAGCAATTAAAGTTTATACAAAGCAAATAGGAGCTAACCATATTGAGCACTGAATGCCCAGCCTGGTGTTCACCTTTTGGCTAGAGTAGTGGTTCTCAACCTTTCTCATGCCACAACCCTTTAATACAGTTCCTCACGTTGTGGTGATCCCCCAACCATAAAATTATTTTTATTGCTACTTCATAACTGTGATTTTGCTACTGTTATGAATAGTAATGTAAATATCTGTGTTTTCCAATGGTCTTAGGTGACCCTGCTAGCAGTTCTCAACCCACTGTAGTGCCTAAGACCATTGGAAAACACAGATATTTACATTACGATTCATTAACAGTAGCAAAATCACAGTTATGGAATAACAATAAAAATAATTTTATGGTTGGGGATCATCACAATATGAGGAACTATATTAAAGAGTTGTGTGGCATGAGAAAGGTTGAGAACCACTGGGCTAGAGGAACCAGTCACAGAACCTGTCAGTGACTGGTTTAGGTATGACCATATCCTACAAACTGGCCAATGAGCTGTTAAAAGCAGTGTGATGTGGGCATCTGGAAAGAATTCTTTCACTTATAAAAAGACTAGACGCTAGGTGCATGAAACTCATGCAGGAGGGGAAGGAGAGGGTACCCCTCAGCCCAGCCTGCACCCTCTTGCAATCTGGGACCTCTTGGGAGATGTCTGACTGCCTCTTGCAATATGGGACCCCTAGCTCCTAACTGCTCACCTGCCTGCCTGTCTGATCACCCTTAACTAATTGCCTGCCTGTCTTATTGCCCCTAACCACTCTGCCTGCCTGCCTCATCACCTTTAACTGCCTCTGCCTGCCTGCCTGATCACCCCTAACCACCTCTGCCTTGGCCCCCGCCTGCCATGGCAGCTTCCTCTGCCTCAGCCCCTGCCACTGTGGCTTCATCTGGAAGGTCATCCAGGACATCTGGAATGTCATTCATCTGTCTCAGGGGTGAGCAAACTTTTTGACTTGAGGGCCACAATGGGTTCTTAAACTGGACCAGAGAGCTGGAACAAAAGCAACCTGACCATGCTGGCACTCTCATCTTGGGCTGCGGGTGAAGGAGCAGAGGGGAGAGCAAGAGAACCCTCCACTCTTTCGGCTCCACGGGCAGGATAGAACAGCCGAACGGGCCAGATCCGGCCCGTGGGCCATAGTTGAGCTGAGCTGCCTGGTCTAATTAGCATATTATGCTTCTATTATTATAGATGCATAACAAAAACTCTCTTCCCTTTGGAAATTGTAATATCAGAATATGATGTTTGGAGCTGCAGCAGCCATTTTGTCACTATGAGGAGACATTGCTGACATGGTACTGTAAAAGAGTGAAACCTGCCCTGAACAGTTTGGCTCAGTGGATAGAGTGTCAGCCTGAGGACTAAATGGCCCCAGGTTTGATTCTGGTCAAGGGCATGTACCTTGGTTGTGGGCACATCCCCAGTAGGGAGTGTGCAGAAGGAAGAAGGCAGCTAAATCAATGTTTCTCTCTCATCTATGTTTCTGACTTTTTATCCCTCTCTCTCTTCCTTTCCCCTCCTCTCTGTAAAAAAAAAATCAATAAAATACATTTAAACAAGAGTGAAACCTACTAAGAAACTTGATAACTTTGTTGAGCTACTGAATTAAAACTAGAAATGCCTTGTTTCTTATCAATTAGTTTAAATAATCAATGTCCTTATATTTTATGCCACTTTCAGTAGTACTCTATGTTATCATGAAAGCCAACTAAATGATATACTACATCTAGCTAGTAGAATTAATTGGCTCTATGACAAAATGATTTGGTGACTTTATTCTTGAGGTATCTTAAGCCACATACAGAGACTCCTAATGAATAATGTCTTCTCCAATTGATCTGTATGCATTTTCCTGCTCCATAAATGATGTGCTTAATTAATCATTAGCTAAACATGTAATTATATTATCTTAATAAATTAAAATATTTATTTTTATAAATTTATGTTATATATTATTAAAAGTATTACAGATATCAAAATAAAAATATTTTAAATTTGATATTATGCTTCAATACTATAATTATATTTCCCTTCTTTATTTTACAATTTATGTTTATGTTGACATTTATTTCATGACATGGGTGTAAAATGTACAAACTGAGGCTCTATCACATTTGAAAAAAGTTTTCATTACATGGACCTCACAACAACATGCCCAAAATTCTTCCTACCAGAGTAATTCCCTTTGTCTCTCTTCTCAAGCAAATAAGTTAATGTTTTATTTCTCACTTTGCAATAGTAATTTGCACTGGGTGGCAATCTATTTATGTAGATGGTCATATTTATTTGGGTCATATCTAGAATCTGAGGGCTATTTTCCCCTCAATGTGTGAATATCTGATATCCAAATAATGGTCCTTCAATAGAAGGACATTTGTTAAATACTATTTAAGCATATTTAAGTTTTAAAATTTTACTTTAGAGATATTATTTGGCCTTTATTACCAAACTAGAGGCCCAGTACACAACATTCGTGCTCTTGGGGTTAGTCCTTCAACCCAGCCTCTCACAGTCCGTGACCTCCTCAGGGGGTGTCTGCTGAGGGATCCTTAGCACTGTCACAGAGGTGGGAGAGGCCACCCTTTGCTGTGCTCCCCAGCTGTGAGCCCAGCTTCTGGTTAAGTGTCACTTCCCCTGTGGGAGCGCACTAATTACCAGGGGGCAGCTCCTGCATTAAGTGTCTGCCCCCCTGGTGGTCAGTGTGCCTCATATGACCACTCATTCTGCCATTGCATATTAGCCTTTTATTATATAGGATGGGAATCTCACATTTAAGACATTAGATTTAAAGTATCCTTAGAACTTTGAACCATATTGGACTATAAACTCCATAAGAGATTTTCTCCTCTTTTTCTTAATATTGTATCATAACATCTTGGCATAATAGCACATACCGGACAGGAGGAAAATCTAGAACAAACCAATCCCCAAATAAAAATAAATGTTAAAGCTATAAAGTACACCCTTTTAAAAAATTTTCATAAAGAAACTATATTTTTGCTTTACTTTCCCTTTATATTCTCCATTTGAGAATATTTTTTTTTGGAAAGAAAAAACAAAGTCATAACATAAACATCTATTTTTGTCTATAATTTTCTCTTTCTCTTTCTTGGCAAAACCATGCTGAGGAGAGTAGTGAATGAATCTGTACAGGAAATATACACAAGAAGTGGGTAAAATTAAGAACATACAATTTCAGACCTGTATTAAAGTTGATTTTCAGAGGGCAAAATTTTTAGCTATTTGTTGTTTTTCTAAAAGAGTTCATTCCAAAATATATTAGATTGGTCTTGGCTAATATTTTCAGTATTTTATGTTAGGTCATCTTATTATCTCTATAAATGTTTCTTGTCTTTGTTAACTCGTCTTTCCTAATAGGTTTGGTTAACCCGAAAATTTTCTCACCCTTTAGCAATACTAATGAATACAAATCAATAAATTAAAAATTATGAGGGTTTATTGCATTGAATCTAAATAAAATTCTCAGTTTATTTGCTATTGACAACCTTCATAATTTCAAGTTCATTTTTCTGAGGTTTGTTGTTTAGAATCTGATTTACAGATTCTCCATATCTTTGGCATTATTTATTTCTTCTTCCTGCAACCTATTTTTTGGCCATTTCACTACTCAGGGACCCTTCACTCCATCAGAGTAATGGGTAGGGTGAAAAATATGATATTTTAATATAGTCAATTTTACTACTTGCTAAAATCTGGTGTGCAAGAAAGAAATGTGTGTAACATTTTTAAAAATGGGAATTAAAAAAATAATTACTTGTTCATAATCTAGTAACTATTACATGAAAACCGGAGTGTTCTGTATGCTGCATTTAATAAGTAAAGATTTGTCATGCTTAAATTATCATTTATTATAATAATTCTAATCATTTTCACACCAAACTCATGAACAAAATGCCTACAGAAATGTTGTCAATTAAAAAAGACAACATCCAAAGAATAACTAAAATGAAGCACAAGGTAGATTTAAAAATGGAAAATATAAAATAATGAACTGTTTTTGCTTTATAGATTTAAACCTCCTTATTTACATAGTGATTTAAGAATCACAGATAGGAAAATATCTTTAACATAAATATCTGGATGATTTTTTTAAAGTGAAGATTTAACTATAATGGTTACTTCATAATCAATGATGTAACAGTCAATGGTGTGAGAGAACAAAGAGCATTGCATAGTTACATTTGGACTTCATAGCATCAGTTTGTTTTTTATAAGGTGGGCTACCTTGCATAAATATTTTTTGTTTTCACAAATTAAAATTTAAAATATCAACAGCTGAATAACAGAATATTTTAGCAATTAAAATACTAGCAAGTATACTGTTTTCAATAGATTAACTTTAAAGAACTAAACTCTCCATCATAACCAGAGGGTTAGATAGAAAGTTTATACCTGCAGTATATCATTCAATAAGTAATCTATATTGTAGTAACTAGTCTTGATGGGAACATTTCAATTTCACAAAAAGTTAAAATGTTACAGTGAACATTTTAAGATTTTTATAGCACAGTATAAATGAAATATAGGCATAATACATAATTATTTTTGAAGTTCAAGGAAAGGATCTTAAACAGGTAAATTATAGACACACAAATATCAGAAATACTATTTTTAGTCATTTTCACACATTCTTTTTCTTTAGAATTTTAAATGACTAGTGAAATGAACACTTACATATGTCAAAGTGAATAACACAATAACTCAGAAATTTTTACTCTCTCAAGAATTAACATATTTAATTGTGTGAAAAGGTGATCTAGGATACTATTTGTTGTTTTAATTTCTGTATGCTACATTTAATAAGTAAAGATTACTCACTTTCCATGATTATTCAATATATTTTTCATATATTACTTGGCAAAATAATATATTTTTAGGTACAACAATTGACTCCTCCTACTTTCTTTTTTGAATTAAAAACATACTTATTGTCTTCATAAACAACTAGTATGTTCAGAGAGGCTAGTAAAACCTATGTCATATCATAATATACATTTTTATTCTTGCGAGGCTTTGGGCCTAAATCTCTAAGCAGATAATGCTCAATAAGGACAAAGATGGAAAAGACTTATCCTGCATTTAGATATATTAAAAGCAGTTGTATATATGTTCTTTAAAAATTAGCCTTTAATGCTTTCAATAATAAAAATTTATTTTTGAAAATTAGCCTTTAAAAAACAACGATATACATAAATTCAATTGAAGTGTCATTTCAAACTAATCCAGACAATAATGTAGGCATTATTATATGTCAAACTACTAGAAAATTCCCAGGAGAAATTTAAAATAGTTATTTAAGAAATCCCCATGTTCAAAATGAAATACAACTTTTACAATGTTTGTGAACTCAAACTCAAACATTTTCTTAAATTGAAGACATTAACATGTATGATATTGTATTATTTGGAAAAAGCAAGCTGTTACTGAGGCAAGAGAGAGTAAACTGGCAGCTTTATTATTGAAGACTTCTGACCTAGAGATAATCATCTCAGATAATACAAAACTGCAAACTGCATGCCTGTCTCTGATGCTCCTTGCTCTCATCCATAGTTCACAGTTCACACAAAACATTTAAATCATACAACTGAATAATTTCTTCTAACCAAATTGAACTTTCTTTAAGGAAATAAAGGGATAAGATAATAGATCAAATCTTGCCCCACCTCTTTTCCTCCTTTTTTCTTTAGTGAAAATGACAAATTGGTGAGGAGCACTACAGCGCCACCAACACAGATCAATGCAAAACAAAAAAGATCTCCCACCGTGTGCAAAAAGAAAAAAAAAATTAGAAAAAGGCCCCCAAATTACAAAATGTCTCCCAAGTGTACCTTTTTGGAGAAAAGCAAGATAGATCTGCAAAGATTATCTAATGAAGAGCTTCAAACAATATCATATAACACAAGTTTAGGTCTAATCAACAAATAAAAGACCATTATGTAGTAACAGCCATAACTTAATATAAAACCCGGTTTATATTTAGTCCATCTCCACCTTCGTTATACCAAGGGCAGCTTTTCTGTAGTTTGTTTCCAAGTAATCCATGAAGAAAACCACAATAGGCCTTAAAGAACGCAACAAACAAACTACATCCCTCTGTTTGCCTGCTGATAATTTAATCCTGGACAAATTAGGTAATATATAATTTTTATAAAGAGGATATACAAATATTTGGCATTACCAACATTGTTAGCACAAAACAAATCCATCTAGAAATGGCTTAGTTCCTCGTAGTTCACAGTAATTAAAGGATAATTTACATTATAAATATTTCACTTTAATCATGAAAAAAGACAATTTTTTTCTTTAGGTAAGAAAAAGACAAGATTAAGTAGAATGTGCAGATCAAAGCTTAAAAAAGATTGGTTTTGTTAGAAGAAATACAATAAAAATCATTTTTATCTGGTGTTCCCTTCAAAGATTTAAAGACATAAATATTTTAAATTACAAACTTACCTTTATTGCAGGCAAAGGAGAAGCCAGTTCTTGAAAAACAATTGTAACAATATAGGCTGGATACTTGTGTCCCTAGAAACAACAGCCTCCAGGCAGCATATGGAACTTGAAACATCTTTAAGATTTTGGGTAAATAAAAAGTAATACTTTCTTCCATGATCGGTGGCAGAATGAGGTGGCTTCCTCCAGGATTCGTGAGCATTTGGAGGAAAATCGTAGAAATATCCACGGAAGATTAAAAGCAGAGGAGGCAGCGCAGCCAGAAGACTGGGGTTAACAACTTTGTGATGGCAAACAGGCGTGCTCTGATTGGCTGGGAGGGCAGTGTCCCTACAGTCTGCACTATCCCCCGAGCCCCCGCCTCCTGCAGCTCGGAAAGAAATGCAGTATGTGTGCCATTTTACACTGGGCTTTTAAAAGCACAGCCATGCAAATTACAAAAGTCTAAGCTTGCTGTTAAGTGACACTGCAAAACAATAGCATTCACGACTGCTTATTAGCTCAGGAAAATACCTTTATAACGTCTTAAGGAACACTCTTGTTTCTTATATGTGGTTTTGTGGGGGGAGGGTTTGAGGAATATAATGTTTTTCATAAGCAAATTGCTTTTCACTTCACAAAAGTCGGTATTATACAAATATAACCATCTGAAAACTATTTCCATCAAAATGTTTTTTATTTGAGGTACCTTGTAAATTCATGGCTCCTTTAGCTCGCCGAACTTGAATTCCTTGGGGGGGAAAATAAAATTTATTAGCCATAATAACTACTATTTCTGCAAAGAATAAAAGTAAAATAATAATAGTTAAAATAAGTGGACATACTTTTTTTGTTGTTTAAAAATTCAGTTTCAAAAACCTTTAGTGGCTGACAGAATTCTATCACTCTGCCTTACAAACAAAATGGCTGTGGTACTGAGTTTTTTGTGTGTTTTTTTTCCCCTCCCACCATGCCTCCTCCTGTCTTCCAGGAAGTGGTAAAAATCCAAAATAAATACAGTAGTCAGAGTACATTGTCCAATCTGAACTCTGGTGAAACGTTTGGTAAGGGGTTCTTAGAATGTGCTGCTTTTTATTTTTATTTTTATTTTTTAAAATTGTTTTGTAAAGAACATCAACCACTAGAGATTTACTTGACTGTAATTTGAACTTCCTGCTTTACATATTTATAAGGCCTTTCACCTATCTTGGCAGGCTTTCAAATTAAGTGGACTGGGAAATTTGATGTTCTGTTTCTAGTTGTGAGTTGAGCCAAGTACTTGGTGGTTGCAACTGGGCTTTAAAATAAAAATAAAACAAAAAAAACTTTTTAAAAAAATGTTAAATGAATGCTATGCTATTAGTGAAAATGTAAAGTCACAAAACTGAGCAAATATAAAAATGTTTCAAATGTTTTAACTGACCATAATCAGTATAAAATACTTTGCCAGCTAAATTTCTAATGAGCCTAGGATAGAACAGGGTTTAAAGGAAATGGATAAAGAAAGGAGTGGGGAATTGCCTACATTCCTTAGGAGCCTTTACCCCAGATACACACACACACACACACACACACACACACACACACACACACACTTTCTATTTCTATCCTATCCTGTCATTCAATAGCTAACATACTTAGAGAACTACAACTGGGTGACTATATAATTTATTGTCTAAACCAGGACAATTTTTGAGAGTGAAAGGGGCATATTACTAACTATAGTTCCACTGGAATAAATAGGGACTGTCCATGGTAAACCAGGAGGCAGAGATCACTATGTATTCAGAGAGACTTGGAACTTTTGCTAGGCAGATCACCTACAGACATGGGTCCTTGGCCAATGTAACTAGAACCTGAGCTAGATCCCTTCTCTGCATGATACCTACTGCCCTAGCTTTATCACCAACTGAAGTAGACAATGAAAAACTCAGATTCAGATGTACTTAATGAATAACCATAGTGAGGAAAATATCTATGTTTTCATCTTAGGTTGTGGTCTCACTAATAGTGGGCTTAAGAGTACATTTCAATGATATTTGATTGAAACCAGAAAAACATTTTTAAGAAGTCATCTAATGAAGAGAGTAGACTAAAATTCTTTAGAAATTTTCAAATGGTGTTATTTCAAATGGAATAAATTTGCTAGGTGCCATTTTTATTATGTACTTTTGTTTCTCCATCTTGCTCTTTTCTCCTCCATCCCTTCCCCCACCCCTATATATTCATATACCGTATTTGCCGGCGTATAAGACGATTTTTTGGCCCTGAAAAATACCGTATTTGCCGGCGTATAAGAGACTGGGCGTATAAGACGACCCCCTAACATTTCCACTCAAAATACAGAGTTTGTTATATACTCGCTGTATAAGACTACCCCCCACTTGGAGGCATAATTTTCAGGGCCAAAAAATCGTCTTATACGCCAGCAAATACGGTACATCTAAATATGTATCTATACATACATATTATACAAATATAATTTATGTGTGTATATACATATATATTTTTATTTACCTTATTATCTATAGACTAGAGGCCTGGTGCACGAAATTCATGCAGGAGGGGAGGTTGTCCCTCAGCCCAGCCTGCACCCTCTCTAATCTGGAACCCCTTGAGGGATGTCCTACTGCCAGTTTACAGGGATTGGGCCTAAACCAGCAGTCAGACATCTCTCTCACAATCTGAGACTGCTGGCTCCTAACCACTAATTTGCCTGCCTGCCTGATTTCTCCCTAACCACTCTGCTAGCCTGCTTGCCTTCAATTGCCTCCACCGCTGGCCTGCTCACCCCCAAATGTCCTCCCAGACTAATCATCCCCAACTGCCCTCCCTGCTGGCCTGCACACCCACACCTTCCCTCCCCACTGGCCTGCTCAGCCCCAATTCCCCTCCTGCTGGCTTGCTCACTCCAAACTGCCTCTCCCCTCCCACTCTGTCCTGGTCACCTCTAACTGACCTCCACTGACAGGGTGAGGGGATGAGGTCTGTTTTCAGGATGGCCAGACCTCCTTCAGGGTGGGGGTCCTTACTGGGGTGCCTGGCCAGCCTGGGTGAGGGGCTGATTGCTGTTTTCAGACTGGCCAAGCCCCCAGCAGGGACCCTAACCCCATGGAAGTGTGGCCAGCCTGGGAGAGGAGCTGATAGCTGTTTTCAGGATGGCCACACCCCTTGGCGATTCAGGCTCTCAACCCCTCCTGTTTCTCTTTTCTTTCTTTTTTTTTTCAGTGCCTCCTTAAGCGGAGGCCAGGGCTGGCTGGAAGCAAGTATCTGGGATTTATTTATCTTCTATAATTGAAACTTTTAGCCTTGAGCAGAGGCCACAGCCAGCCAGGGCGGGTGGGAAGCTTGGCTTCCTTCATTGCCAGGGCAACCCAAGCTTCCTGCTTACTCCAGCTCCATGGCTGCTGCCATCTTTGTTGGGCTAATTTTCATACTGGCTCTTGATCGGCTGTGGTTGTAGTGGAGTGATGGTCAATTTGCATATTTCTCTTTTATTAGTGTAGATTAGAATTTTTTATACACTTTCTCCAGTATAAATATTTCTAACTACTTTCTTTTGAAGGATAATTTTCTTCAGAGATTTTGAGGCAATATTCATCACATATGATTTGACCATCTTTTGTTTTGGTAAAGGTAAAATGTAGTGTGAGTTGTTGTTTAGCCTAGTGGGAAGACAGAGAAACAAGCAAGCAAAAAAATACATATATATATAATTGCCAGTTAAGATAAATGCTATTTAAAGAAATAAACAGAATGCAGTTTTAAAGAATAACAGGGAGGGAAACACATACATAAGGCAGTAAGACCAGGGTGATTTTGGTATTTCTTAATAAATTGGAAAAAAAAAAACACCTTACATATTATATCAGTAGAACAAAGATCAGTAAACACTTTATATTAAACAAGTGAGGTAAAGCATTATTAAAGCTAAAATGTAACTAATGGGAATAAAAATAGTTATTCTTTTTTAATTTACTAACTTGATGTTAGCAAACACAAATCCTACATACACGTGGGTAAAAGTAATGTGTTCAATACATTAGCTTTCAAGACCAAGTTAATGATGTGTAATCCCTTGAGTGAGCTTTGATAGTAATAGGAATCTCTTAAAAAATCAAATTGTGAACCAGACAGTGCAGTTTTTATTTAAAAAATTTTTTTTAAGTAGTACAGTTTTTAAAAATCTTTACTTTTCAGAACTGTGAGGTGAGGGAAGATATGTTTTTGAAATTCAAAAGCTAGTTTTCTGAAGAGACTCTGTTCCATCCAGACTTTATTTATTTATTTTTTTAACATGAGAGATAAACACCATTCATGGGGTCCCTTCCTCCTAGCCAAGTGCAATTCTTAGTACAACCAGTAGGAGTAACCTTCAAAGTATTTTCCCTGTTAAAATCAGTAACTACTTTATTCCTGTCTTGTGGCAGGCTGAGAAGAGAAACTTATGAAATGCAAGAAATCTGATAATTTTAGATCTAATAATTTTTTGCTAGTAATATGATGTAGCACCCCATAATAATATTTTGCAGTAAAATATAATCACACTAAATGAGGTTAAACAGGCTATAGGTAGCCTCAGCTTTGTCATCAAATACTATAACTCGTTTAAAAGTGTTCAGTTGTCAAAGAATAAACTCAAAATAGATAAAAGACTTAAATATAAGTTGGGAAACCATAAAAATCCTACAAGGAACCATAGGAAGCAAAATCTCTGATATCTCTCATGGTAATATGTTTATGAATACATCTCCTAGGGCAAAGGAAACGAAAAGAAAATAAACAAGTGGAACTACATCAAAATAAAAAGCTTCTGCACAGCAAAAGAAACCATCAACAAAATGAAAAGGGGCCCACTGTGTAGAAGAACATATTTGGTAATGATCATCTGATAAAGGGTTACTTTTCAAAATGTATAAGGAACTTAACAAAAGGCCTGCCCTCTCTCACAGTCCAGGAGCCCTTGGGGCAGAGGCAACCCAGCAATCAGGGAGAGGCAACACCGCATCACACCTCTGCTGCTTCCACTGTCAGCAGCACAAGCCTTGGCCAGCCCTGACTACCTGAGCTTGGGGAGCCCTAGGCAGCTGGGCAGCTGCCATCCAAGGCTTGCCTGCACCTCAGGCTGGCCCTGGATAGCTGGGAGGACTGAGAGGACTGGGGGACTCCAGAGAAAGTGCAGGTCCAGCCTTGCCATGTGCTTGCTGCCCCAGCCGAGCTGAGGGGACTGGGCACTGCTATCTTGTGGCTGTGGGCACCATCATCTTTGAGGGCGGGCAGTCAATTAGCATATTCCCTCCTTATTGGCTGTAGGCGTTTCCATCTTTGCCACAGTGGGAGGGTCATTTAGCATATTCCCTCTTTGTTAGATAGGATAGTATTACATATGTCCCCTTTTCCCCACATTGATCCCCTCCAGCCCATTCCTATCCCCCACCCAAGGTCCTGTGTTCAATTTTCTGGGTCCATGGTTTATGCAAATATGCATACAAGATTTTCGGTTAATTAAATCCCACCCATTCACCCTTCCCTGCCTTCCTTCTGATATTCCCCACTCTGTTCCATGCTTCAGTGTCTCTTGATCCACTCCGTTCATCCGTTTATTTTGTTCATTAGATTCCACTCATGAGTGAGATCATGTGATACTTGTCTTACTCTGACTGGCTTACTTTGGTTAGCATAATACCCTATAGGTTCCTCCATGCTGTCCCAAAGGGTAAGTGATCCTTCTTTGTTACTGCTACATAGTATTCCATGGTATAAAAGTGCCACAGCTTTTTAAAAAATATTTTCTTAATTAAGGTATTATATGTGTACATAGCTTACCACTGCCCCCCACCCCACCTCTCATTCATGCCCTCCCTCCCCAGAGTTCTGTGTTCGTTGGTTGCACTTATATTCATGCATACCAGTCCTTCGGTTGTTCTCTTATCTCCCCCCAGGTCTCCTTCCCCTCCCGCTGTCATTTGACAATCTGCTTGTTTTATGGTGACTATCTCAGGAGCACATGAATAGAATCCGCTCCTCATTTGGCAGTCTGCTTGTTTTATGGTGACTATCTCAGGACCACAAAATAGAGTCCGCTCCTCCTCTGGTTCTCACCGCCCCTTCCCCTGGGTCCCACTGCTTCCCCTGGGACACCCAACCCCTTTGGGGAACATGGCTCACCCGGGGCACATGGCCCCCTGGGACTCACGGCTCACCCGGAGCACACGGCAGTGCCACAGTTTTTTTAACCTTTTATCTACTGATGGGCACTTGGGCTGTTTCCAGATTTTAGCTATTGTAAATAACAATGCCATGAACATAGGCATGCATACATTTTTCTGATTGGTGCTTCGGGTCTCTTAGGATATATTCCTAGAAGTGGAAATCACTGGGTGAAATAGGAGTTCTATATTTAATTTTTTGAGGAAATTCCATACTATTTTTCATAGTGCTTATTATATCAGTCTGCATTCCCACCAGCAGTATACTAGGGTTCCCTTTTCTCCACATCTTGCAAGCACTTGCCATTTGTTGATAGGTTGATGGTAGCCATTCTGACAGGTGTGAGGTGATACTTTATTGTGATTTTAATTTGCATCTCTCTGATGATTGGTAACTAAGAATTTTTTCATGTGTCTCTTGGTAATGTGTATGTCCACTTTGAGAAATGTTTATTTAGGTACTTGGCCCATTTTTAAAATTGTACTGTTTGCCTTCCTTTTGTTAAGTTGTATGAGTTCCTTATGTATTTTGAAAATTAACCATTGGCAAATATGTTCTCCAATACAGTGGGTTCCATTTTCATTTTGTTGGTGGTTCTTTTGCTGTGGAGCTTTTTATTTTGATGTAGTCCCATTTGTATATTTTTTTAATTGGCTTTTTTCTTTTCTTTTTCTTTTCTTTTTCTTTATTTACATATGTGGCCTTATTCTCTCATTACCCCCCCCCCACTCCCCACTCATGCCTCACACCCCTGTTGCCTGTGTCCATTGGTTAGGCTCATATGCATGCACACAAGCCCCATGGTTGATCTCTCCCCCTTACTCCCACCAACCAACACCTTCCCTGAGGTTTGATGTTCTAATCGATGTTTCTCAGTCTCTGAATCTGTTCTTGTTCATCAGTCTATGCCCTTTGTTATATTCCACAAATGAGTGAGATCATGTGATATTTATCTTTCTCTGCCTGGCTTATTTCACTTAGCATAATTTTCTCCATCTCCTTCCATGTTGTTGCAAATGGTAAGAATTCCTTCTTTTTTACCGCAGAGTAGTATTCCATTGTGTAGATGTACCACCATTTTTTAATTCATGTATTAAAAAAGTTTTTTGCATGTATCTGCTGATGGACACTTTGTTTCCAAAACTTAGCTATAGTGAATGATGCTACTATGAACATAGGGGTGCATATATCCTTCTGATTGGTGTTTCTAATTTCTTGGAATATATTATAGAAGTGGGATCACTGAGTCAAATGGGAGTTTCATTTTTAGTTTTTTGAGGAACCTCCATACTGTTCTCCACAGTGGCTGCACCAGTCTGCATTCCTCCCAACAATGCAAAAGAGTTCCTTTTTCTCCACATCGTGGACACACTTGTTTATTGATTTGTTGATGATAGACATTTTGACAGGTATCGTATTGTCATTTTGATTTCCATCGCTCTGATGATTAGTAGCTTTGAGAAGGTTTTCATATGACTCTTGGCTTTCTGTCTTCTTTCAAAAAGTTTCTGTTTGTATCAGTTGCCCATTTTTCGATTGGGTTGTTTATCTTATTTTTGTTAATTTGTATGAGTTCTCTGTAAATGTTGGAGATTAAACCCTTATCATTGATATCATTGGAAAATATGTACTCCCATACAATGGGCTTTCTTGTTTTATTGATGGTTTCCTTTGCTGTGCAAAAGATTTTTATTTTGATGTAGTCCCATTAGTTTATTTTCTCTTTAGTTTCCATTGCCTTAGGATCAATATAAGTGAAGAAGTTCCTTCGCCATATGTCTGAGAGTTTGATACCTGTGAATTCCTCTAGTATTTTTATGGGGGAGTTTCTTGTCTTATGTTTAAGTCCTTTATCCACTTTGAGTTTACTTTTGTATATGGTGTGGGGTTGGTGATCTAGTTTCATTTTTTTTGCATGTATCTGTCCAATTTTCCTAACATCATTTGTTGAAGAGATTGTTTTGACTCCATTGTATGTTCATGCCTCCTGTGTAAGTTATTAATTGGGAATAGTGTTTTGGGTCAATTTCTGGGTCCTCTATTCTATTCCATTGATCTATATGTCTGTTCTTGTGCCAGTACCAGGCTGTTTTGAGAACAGTGGCTTTGTAATACAGCTTGAAACCTGCTATTGAGATTTCACCTACTTTGTTCTTCTTTCTCAGAATTGCTATGGCCTTCAGGGTCTTTTTTTTTTTTATTCCAGATGAGTTTTTGAAAGTTTGTTCTAGGTCTGTGAAATATGCCGTTGGTTTTTTATATTTTTTATTTATTTATTTTTATTTTTTTAAATATATTTTATTAATTTTTTACAGAGAGGGAGAAGGATAGAGAGTTAGAAACATCGATGAGAGAGGAACATCGACCAGCTGCCTCCTGCACACCCCCTACTGAGAATGTGCCCACAACGAATGTACATGCCCTTGACCAGAATCAAACCTGGGACCTTTCAGACCGCAGGCCGATGGATCCATTGAGCCAAACCGGTTTTGGCATGCCGTTAGTTTTTTAAATGGAAAATGCATTAAATTTATAGATTGCTTTGGGTAGTATGGACATTTTGATGAGGTTGATTCTACCAATCCATGAGCATGGAATGTTCTTCCATCTGTTTATGTCTTCCTCTGTCTCTTTTTTCAGAGTAGTGTAGTTTTCCACTTATAGGTCTTTTACCTCCTTAAATAAGTTAATTCTTAGGTGTCTTAATTTTTTTTTTGGTAGGATGGTAAATAGTATTGCTGTTTTAGTCTCTCTTTCTGTAAATTCATTATTGGTGTATAGAAATGCCATATATTTCTTGGTGTTAATTTTGTATCCTGCTACATTGCCAAATTCATTTATTAAGTCTAGTAATTTTTTGATGGAGTTCTTAGGGTTTTCTATGTAGTATCATGCCATCTGCAAATAAGGCCAGTTTTACTTCTTCTTTTCCAATTTGGATGCCTTTTATTTCTACTTCTTGTATGATTGCAATGGCTAGTACTTCCAGTACTATGTCAAACAGGAGTGGTAAGAGTGGGTGTCCCTGTCTTATACCTGTTCTTAGAGGGAATGGTTTTAGTTTTTGCCCATTGAGTATGATGTTGGCTGTGGTATTGCCATATATGGCTCTTATTATGCTGAGGTATTATCCTTCTATTCCCACCTTCCTGAGAGTTTTTATCAAGAAAGGGTGTTGGATTTTGTCAAATGCATTTTCTGAATCAATTGATATATGATTTTTTTAAAAAATATTTTATTGATTTTTTAAAAAATTTTATTTTATTAAGGTATTTTCTGTGTACATAGTTTACCATTGCCCCCCCCTCCCATTTATGCCCTCCCTCCCCAGAGTTCTGTGTTTATTGGTTGTACTTATGTTCATGCATACCAGTCCCTCGGTTGTTCTCCTATCTCCCCCCAGGTCTCCTTCCCCTCCCCGCTGTCATTTGACAATCTGCTTGTTTTATGGTGACCATCTCAGGACCACATGAATAAAATCTGCTCCTCATTTGGCAGTCTGCTTGTTTTATGGTGACTATCTCAGGACCATATGAATAGAGTCCGCTCCTCCTCTGGTTCTCACCGCCCCTTCCCCTGGGTCCCACTGCTTCCCCTGGGACACACGGCTCGCCCGGGGCACACTGCACCCTGGGACACTCGGCTCACCCGGGGCACTCGGCCCCCTGGGACACTCGGCTCACCCGGGGCACTCGGCCCCATGGGACACTCGGCTCACCCGGGGCACTCGGCCCCATGGGACACTCGGCTCACCCGGGGCACTCGGCCCCATGGGACACTCGGCTCACCCGGGGCACTCGGCCCCATGGGACACTCGGCTCACCCGGGGCACTCGGCCCCTGGGACACACAGCTCACCCGGACATCCTTCCCCTTTGGGGGGTACGGCTTACCCGGGGCACATGGCCCCCTGGGACATTCGGCTCACCTGGGGCACTTGGCCCCCTGGGACACTCGGCTCACCCAGGGCACTCGGCCCCATGGGACACTCGGCTCACCCGGGGCACTTGGCCCCCTGGGACACTCGGCTCACCCGGGGCACTCGGCCCCATGGGACACTCAGCTCACCCGGGGCACTTGGCCCCCTGGGACACTCGGCTCACCCGGGGCACTCGGCCCCCTGGGACACTCGGCTCACCCGGGATCCCCTTCCCCTTTGGGGGGTACGGCTCACCCGGGGCACATGGCCCCCTGGGACACTAGGCTCACCCGGGGCACTAGGCCCCCTGGGACACTCGGCTCACCCGGGGCACTCGGCCCCCTGGGACACTCGGCTCACCCGGGGCACTCGGCCCCATGGGACACTCGGCTCACCCGGGGCACTCGGCCCCATGGGACACTCGGCTCACCCGGGGCACTCGGCCCCCTGGGACACTCGGCTCACCCGGGGCACACGGCCCCTCTAGGGTGTTGGGGTCGCATATTGGAGGCACCACGCTAGCTCCTTGCTAGCATGGCAGGCAGGCTGGGACAGCTGCAGTTGGGCTGAGATGGTTGCAGGAGGGGGGACCACCTTCAAAGGTGTCTAGTTTGGTGTGGGAGTGGAGCAGCTGCAGACATGGAGGCTAAGTTCTGAGGTTGCCCACTCCCTGAGCCCAAGGCGTGGTGAGCTCTGTTCTTGGTGGATTTCCTTTATTCTCGGCGGCAGTGGCGGGTGGCGGTGCCAGGTGCAATATTGACGGTCGCTCCTGTGGTTCAATTACCACTGTAGTTTTAAAGTTCACATGGCGGTGGTGGCGAGAGCTTCGGCTCGGCCATGCGGCATCGGAGGATGGGCTCGCCTGGGTGGGTAATGGAAGGCACCGTGCCATTTCCTCACCAGCGCGCTCCATTTCCCTCCCAGCATGGTGGGTGTGCTGGGAAGATTGTGGGCGGGCTGTGATGGCTGCATGGGGAGAGTCTGCCCTCAATGGTGTCCTCTTTGTTGCGGATGTGGAGCTGCTGTGGATGCAGAGGCTAATTTCTGAAGCCACACTCTCTATGAGCCCGATGTGTAGTGAGCTCTGATTTCGGTGGATTCCCATTCTTGGGGGCGGCGGTGGGAGCGGCAGCTATGGTAGCTCCTGTGGCTCAATTTCCCCTGTAGTTTTAAAATCCGCATTTGTTAGTGTCTGATGCTTTGGCCTGGCCATGTGGCAGCGGAGAGAGGATTCTCCGGGTCTGCCAATGGAAGGTGCAGCACCAGCTCAGCGCGCGTGAAGGCCTGGCAGAGCAGGCAGCGGGCGGTGGCGGAGAGTCCCCACAATGTCTTAGTCTTTCAGACTTAGTGGAACGCTTCCCCTGAGCCAGGACAAGCAGCACCACCACAAATATTGGCCAGCTCAGTGCTGCCCCTCTACAGGTGACAGTAGGGGCATCCTCACCTCGGTAGGCCTTTGCTCTTGGAGGTCTTAACTAGTGGAAGGCAGCACGGTACAGAACTGCCCCACCTTCTCAGTCCTCCGGTGATATATGATTTTTATCTCTCAATTTGTTCATGTGATGTATCACATTTATTGATTTGCAGATATAGTACCATTTTTGCATCTCTGGGATAAATCCTACTGGGTCATGGTGTATAATCTTTCTGGATTCAATTTTTTAGAATCTTGTTGAGGATTTTGGCATCTCTGTTAATAATGCATATTAGCCTGTAATTCTCTTTCATTGTGTTGTCTTTATCTGGTTTATTATTAGGGTGATGCCGGCTTCATAGAATGAGCTTAGAAGTGTTTCTTCTTCTTAAATTTTCTGAAATAGTCTGAGGAGGATTGGTTTTTGTTCTTCCTTGAATGTTTGGTAAAACTCCCCTGTGAAACTCTCTGGCTCCGGGATTTTTGTTTGCAGGAAACTTTTTGATGACTACTTCAGATTCTTCCATCGTTATTAGCCTATTGAGATTTTTAGAATCTTCCTGAGTGAGTTTTGGAAGGTTGTATTTTTCTAGGAATGTGTCCATTTCCTTCAGGTTGTCTAGTTTGTTAGAATAAAGTACTTCATAGTATTGTTTTTAAACAATCTTTTGTATTTCTGTGCAGTCTATTGTTATTTCACCTCTTTCATTTCTGGTTTTGTTTATTTAGATCCTCTCTCTTTGCTTCTTGGTGAGCCTGGCTAAAGGTTCATCAATATTGTTTATCCTTTCAAAGAACCAGCTCTTGGTTTGATTGATCTTTTGTCCTGTTTTATTTGTCTCTATGTCATTCATTTCTGCTTTGATCTTAAAATATATATTTTATTGATATTTTACAGAGAGGAAGGGAGAGAGACAGAGAGCTAGAAACGTCGATGAGAGAGAAACACCGACTAGCTGCCTCCTGCACACCCCGCACCGGAGATGTGCCTGCAACCAATGCACCAGAATCAAACCTGGGACCCCTCAGTCCGCAGATCAACGCTCTATCCATTGAGCCAAACCAGTTTCGGCTGCTTTGATCTTTATTATTTCCTTCCTTCTGCTTACACTGGGATTTTCTTGCTGCTCTCTTTCTAATTCTTTGAGTTGTTGAGTTAGATGATTTATTGCCTTTCTTCTTATTTTTTTGAGGTAGGCCTGTAGGGCTATAAACTTCCCTCTCAAGACTGCTTTCATTGTGTCCCATAACATTGTTGTGTTTTTATTGTCATTATTTACCAGAATTTTAAAATTTTCTTCTCTGATTTCATTGATAACCCAACTATTGTTTAATAGGATGATATTCTGATTCCAAGTATTTGAATTTTTTGGAATTTTTATTGTAATTTATTTATAATATTATGCCATTGTGATCTGAGAAAATGCTTGATATGATTCTAGTCTTTTTGAATTTGAGGAGATTTTTCTTGTGAGCCAATATGTGGTCTATTTTTGAAAATGCCCCATGTGTACTTGAGGAGAACATATATTCCATGGCTTTGGGGTGAAATTCTCTGAAGATGGTCTATCTTATCTAGTGAAACATTTAGAATTGCTGTTTCTTTGCTGATTTTTTTTTTCTAGAGGATTTATCCAGTGATGTCAGTGGTGTATTAAAGTCTCTTACTATGATTGTATTGTTTTTTATCTCTTTCTTGATATCTTCCAGGAATTTTTTTTTATGTATTTGGGTGCTCCTGCATTGGGTGCATATATGTTTACAAGAGTTATATCTTTTTGTTGAATTGCTTCCTTTAGTATTATGTAGTGGTTTTCCTTATTGCTTGTTATGGCCTTTACTTTTAGGTCTACTTTATTAGATATAAGTATCACAACCTCAGCTTTTTTCTCATTTTTATTTGCCTGAAAAATGTTTTACATCCCTTCACTCTCAGTATGTGTGAATCCCTTGCTCTGAGGTGGGTCTCTTATAGACAGTAAATGTATGGGTCATGTTTTCTTATCCATTCAGCTATCCTATGATTTTTAATTGGTACATTTAATCTGTTTACATTTAATGTTTATTGACAAATACATGTTTGTTGTCATATTTTTCTTTAGTGTTTTTGTTTGTTCTTGCCTTTCTCTTTCTTCTTTCTACAGCAGTCCCTTTAGCATTTCTTGCATTGCTTGCTTGGTAGTGATAAACTCTCTTAGCCCTTTTTTGTCTGTGAAGTTCCTGATTCCATTTTCAATTTTGAGTGATAGCTTTGCTGGGTATAGTATTCTTGGATTCAGTCCCTTACCCTGCATCACTTTGTATATTTCATTCCATTCCCTTCTGGCCTGGTGTGTTTCTGTTGAGAAATCAGTTGATATTTTAATAGGAGATCCCTTGTAGGTAACTTTCTGTCTCTCTAGCAGCCTTTAAGGTTCTTACTTTGTCATTGGTGTTTGCCAATGTAATTATGATGTGTCTTGGTATCAGTCTTTTGGGGGTTCAACTTGTTTGGGATTCTATGTACTTCTTGGAATTGGATAGTTTTTTTCTTGCCAATATCATGGAAGTTTTCTGTCATTATTTCTTCAAACACGTTTTCTATTCCTTGATTCTCTTCCTTGCCTTCTGGTAATCTTATTATGCAAATGTTGTTTCATTTTGTGTTCTCCCAAAGCTCCCTTAGGCTCTCCTCCTGCTTTTTAAGTCTTTCCAGTTGCTGCTGTTTTTGTGCACTTTTTTCCTACCTTGTCTTCTAATTCACTGATGCAGTCCTCAATTTCTTCTAGTGTACTGTTTAAGCCTTCCATTGTGTTCTTTATTGCAGCTATGTTGTTCTTTATCTTCTCTTGGTTCTTTTTCATGTTGATAACATTCTCATTCAGCTCCTTATAGTTCTCATTAAGTTGTGTGTATTTGTCATTGAGTTGTGTGTATTTGTCATCCAGCCGTTTAAACATTCTTAAACCATTACTCTGAATTATTTCTCTGATAAGCTGCTAGCCTCAACTTCATTTAACTCCCTTTTTGGTGATTCCTCTTTTTCTTTCCTTTGGGGATTGCTTTTTGTCTTCCCATGTTTTCCTGTAATTTTTAATTGTAGATCCAATTGCTTTGCTATCCAGGTTCTTTTTGGGATGGTGCTACTGGTGTAATATCTCAGTTTTCCTGAGCTTGTTAATCTAGTGTAGCTCCCTACTTGAGCTATTTGGGTTCTTTTGATGTATTCCTGCAAGTTTGAGAGGCACAATTATCGTGTCTAGAAGTCAGCAGCCATGGAGGGGAGTGTCTCAGTTTTTGCTGTCTTGCACCCTTGAAATCACCTATGCTCATCAGGGACTCACAGTGGCTTCCAGGAACTGTCTGTTGGGATGATGGGGCTCAGGGGGCCTGCACTCTGGAAAGGTGTGACTGTGGTGCCCAGAGTTCTGTAGTTATGGGGTAGACAGACTTAGCTTTTGCTGCTGCACCTGTGGTGGATAGGTGCTTACTCCCAGTGGTGACTCTCAGAAGCATCCATGGTAGGTTTGCCAGCTAGGCACACTGAAGCACTCTGAAGGGCCCTGGCATTGTACCTGCATAATAGAGGTGCCCATGGGCAGTTATCCAGGATGACTGAATTCAAAATTTCTATTGCTAGGGGGTAGTGCGCCCCTATTTGTTCAATATAGCACCCAGGGAGAGCTCACAGTGGCTCCAGTGGATAGATGGGCTCAGGGGTTCTGTTCCTTTGTGGAGGTGCCTTTGCCAGCACAGAGCTTTGAAGAACTCTGAGGGGCCCTGACACTGAAATTGAACAGCTGGGGTGTTTGTGGGCAGTTATTCAGGAAGAAGGAGTTTAGGGTTTCCACGTGCCCTTGTCTGTACAAAATCACACCCGAGGGGACTCCCAGTGGCACCTAGGAGTTGCCTACGGGGTGGAGTGCCCTGGCTGCCTGAACACGCTGGAAATGCAGGAATGTTTTGTCTGGAGTTCTGCTCCTAGGGAGGGGGAGGTTACACTTACTGCTGCTGAGTGGTACACCTTTGGAGGTGGAGGTCCCAGGGTCCACATGTCTGTAGGTAGGGCAGCAGGATTTTGGTTGGAGTGGCTGATGGGTCGCAGGGCAGTTCCAAGGCCTGTCTGGGTGGTGGTGCTGATGAGTTCCTAAAAAAGGCCATTTCCCACTTCAAGATGGCATGGGCTCTGTGCCTGAGTCTCACAGTTTGGTGAGTGCCTGCAGCGATGGTAGTCTCTTCTTGTCAAAGCAAGCCTGGTCTGCCAGCCCCTGGTGTTCCTACAAAATTTAACTGTCCCTTACTCACACACACACACTACACACATCCACACACTCTCCTTTCATACTCTTACTTACTCACTTCCTCTGTCTCACCTCTGTCCTGACAGCCGCCATTTCCCCCCACCCCATTTGTTTCTTTTCTCTTTGTTTCCCTTGCCTTAGGAGAAGTATCTACAAACATACTACTGTGAGAAATGTCAGATTTTTCTGCCCATATTTTCTTCTAGGATTATTATGGTTTCACAACTTATATTTAAGTCTTTTATCCATTTTGGGTTTGTCCTTGTGAATAGAGTAAGTTGGTGGTCTAGTTTCACTTTTTTTTTTTTTGCATGTACCTGTCCAGTTTTCTCAACATCATTTATTTAAGAGACTCTCTTGACTCCACTGTCTGCTCTTGAATCCTTTATCAAATATTAATTAAGCATAATGTCTTCAGTTGATTTCTGGGTTCTCTGATCTGTTCCATTGATCTATGAGCCTGTTCTTCTGCCAGTACCAGGGTGTTTGTTTTCAGTGGCTTTGTAGTATAAATTGATATCTGGTATTGTGATCCCTTCCACTTTGTTCTTCTTTCTCAAGATTGCTGCGGCTATTTAGGGTAGGGTTTTTTGTTTGTTTGTTTTGTTGTTGTTTTTTGGTGGTGGGGGGGGGGGGTCGGGAGGGGGGTTGGTGCCATTTAGATTTTTGGAGTATTTGTCCTAGATCTGTAAAATATGCCACTGGTATTTTGTCAGGGCTTGCATTGAATCTATACATTGCTTAGTATATTATGGACATTATAATGATATTAATTCTACCAATTCAATGATCACAGTATATTCTTTCATTTGTTTATATCTTTCTCTATAATTTTGTTCAACATCCTGTAGTGTTCTGAGTACAGGTCTTTTACCTCCTTGGTTAAGTTTATTCCTATGTATATTAATTTTTTTATTGCAATGGTAAATGGAATTTTTTTAGTTTATTTATCTAAGAATTCATTACTGGTGTGTAAAAATGCCACCAATTTCTGGATGTTAATTTGGTATTCTGCTATATTGTGAAATTCATTTATTAAATCTAGTAGTTGTTTGGTAGAGACAAATAGACTCTTGGTGGAGTCTTTGGGGTTTTATATATACAATATCATGTCATCTGTGAATAATGAGAGCTTTTCTTCCACCTTTCTCATAGGGATACCTTTTATTTTTTCTTCTTGTCTGATCACTATGGCTAGTAGTTCCAGTACTATGTTGCATATGAGTGGTAAAAAAGCACATCCTTCTCTTGTTTCTGTTCTTAGGGGAATTTTAGTTTTTGCCCATTGAGTGTGATGGTGGCTTTAGATTTGTCATATATTGCATTTATTATTTTGAGTTATGATTTCTCTATTCCAACTTTGCTGAGAGTTTTTAGCAAAAATAGATGCTGGATATTGTTGATGGGTTTTTTTTGTATCCATTGACATGATTATGTGATCTTTGTCTGTCAATTTGCTTATGTGATGTATCATGTTTATGCATTTGCTAATATAGTACCAGCTTTGTATCCCTGGAATAAATCCCACTTAGTCATGATATATAATATTTCTAATGTAATACAGGATCTGATTTGCTAATATTTTGTTAAGAATTTTAGTATCTATGTTCATCAGGGGTATTGGCCTGTAATTCTCTTTCTTCATAGTGTCTTTATCTGGTTTTGGAATTAGCATAATGCTGGCCTCAAAAAAGAGCTTTGAAGTATTTATTCCTCTTAGAATAGTTTCAGAAGTATAAGTATTAGCTCTTCTTTAAATGTTTCATATCAGTCCACTGTTAGGCTGTCCTCACAAGGGCTTTTGTTCACTGGGAGTTTTTGATTACTGCCTCAATTTCATCAGTTGTTATTGGCATTTCAGGTTTCTGATTCTTCCTTATTCAGTTATGGAAGACTATATTTTTCTAGGAATTTGTCCATTTCATCCACATTGTCCAGCTTCATGACATATAGTTGTTCACAGTATTTTCACTTTTTAAAAAAATTTTTCTTTATTGATTAAGGTTTTACATATGTGTCCTTATCTCCCCATTACCACCTGACCTCCCCATTAATGCTCTCACCCCCCTGTTGTCTGTGTCCATTGGTTAGGCTTATATGTATGCAATTCTTTGGATACACTTATCACTATCCTCTCCTATCTTCTCTCTCCGGTTTGACAGTCTGAATGATGTTTCTCTGTCTTTGGATTGTTTTTGATCATCAGTTTATGTTGTTCATTATATTACATAAATGAGTGAGATCATGTGATATTTATCATTCTCTGATTGGCTTATTTCACTTAGCATAATGCTCTCCATCTCCATTCATGCTGTTGCAAATGGTAAGAACTTTTTTACTGCAGCATAGTATTCCATCGTGTGTGTGTGTGTGTGTGTGTGTGTGTATCACAGTTTAAAAAAATATATTTTATTGATTTTTTACAGCAAGGAAGGGAGAGAGATAGAGAGCTAGAAACATTGATGAGAGAGAGTCATCAATAAGCCGCCTCCTGCACACCCCCACCTGGGATGTGCCTGCAACCAAGGCACATGCCCTTGACCGGAATCGAACCTGGGACCTCTCAATCTGCAGGGTGATGCTCTATCCACTGAGCCAAACCGGTTTTGGCTGTACCACAGTTTTTTAATCCACTCATTTGCTGATAGGCACTTAGGCTGTTTCCAAAACTTAGCTATGGTGAATGGTGCTACTATGAACAAAGGGGTTCATATGTCCTTTCTGAATGGTGTTTCTAGTTTCTTGAAATATATTCCTAGAAGTGGGATCACAGCATCAAATGGGAGTTTCATTTTTAGTTTTTTGAGGAAACTCCATACTGTTTTCCACAGTGGCTGAACCAGTCTACATTCCCACCAGCAGTACAAGAGGGTTCCTTTTTCTCTGCATCCTCGCCAACACTTGTCGTTTATTGCTTTGTTGATGATTGTCATTCTTAAAGGTGTAAAATGGTACCACATTGTTGTTTTCATTTGCATCTCTTGGACGGTTAGTGATTTTGAGCATGATTACATATATCTCTTGTCCTTCCTTCTGTCTTCTTTTGAAAAGTATCTATTTATGTCTGTTGCCCATTTTTTTTGATTGTGTGGTTTATATTCTTTTCATTAAGTTGTATGAGTTCCCTGTAAATGTTGAAGATTAAACCCTTATCAGTGATAACATTGGCAAATATATTCTTCCATATTGTTTTGTTGATGGTTTCTTTTTAAAAAAATTTATTAAGGTATTATATGTGTACATAGCTTACCATTGCCCCTACTCCCATTCATGCCCTCCCTCCCCAGAGTTCTGTGTCCGTTGGTTGTACTTATATGCATGCATGCCAGTCCTTCGGTTGATCTCTTATCTCCCCCAGGTCTCCTTCCCCTCCCCGCTGTCATTTGACAGTCTGCTTATTTTATGGTGACTATCTCAGGACCACACGAATAGAATCTGTTCCTCCTCTGGTTCACACCGCTCCCCCCCCCCCCCCAGGTCCCATCGCTTCCCCGGGGCACACAGCTCTCCCAGGACACCTGGCCCCCCTGGGACACACGGCTCACCAGGGGCACATGGCCCCCCTGGGGCGCTGGGGTTGTGAACTGGAGGCGCCGCTCAAGCTCCTCGCTAGCACAGCGGGCGGGCTGGGACGGCCGCGGGCAGGGAGACCTCACTCCAAGGAGTCTCGTTCCGGGCGGGAGCAGAACAGCTTCGGACTTGGAGGCCAAGTTCCGAAGCAGCCCACTCTCTGGGCCCGGGGCAGAGCGAGCTCTGTTCTCAGTGGGCTTCCCTCACTCGCAGCGGCAGTGGTGGCGGTGGCGGCAGGTGCGGCAAAGGCGGTGGCCCCCGTGGCTCCTCTTCCACTGTATTTTTAAAATCCACATGGCAGCAGCAGCGCCCCTCTTTGTGGTCTCAGCAGAGGCTCCAACTCAGCCTTGTGATGATGGGCTCACCAGGGCCGCGAATGGAAGCCACCCAATCCCTGGGCCTGGGGCGGAGTGAGCTGTTGTCTGTGGGCTTCCCGCACTCGCGGCGGCAGTGGGTGTGGCTGCAGCAGGTTTGGCGGTGACGGTGGCTCAATTTCCATTGTAGTTTTAAAATCCACAAGGCAGCAGCGCAGAAGCTCCGGCCTGGCCATGCGGCGGCAGACAAAGGACTTGGCGGGGCCGTGAACGGAAGGTGCCGCACCAGCTCCTCACCAGCACTGCGAGCGCAGGGGCTGGGCATAGATGGCTGTGGGTGGGAAGACTACACTCAAAGGTGTCTCCTTCCGGGCAGGAGTGGAAGGCGCGGCCGAGGCCCGGCATGGGCTCCCCCGCTCCCTCGGCGGGCCGGCCGGGAAGGCCCACTCCCTGGGCCTGGGGCGGAGCGAGCTCTGCTCTCGGTGGGCTTCCCTCACTCACGGTGGTGGTGGCGGCTCCGGTGGGTCTAGTTCCACCGTAGTTTTAAACTCCACATGGCAGCAGCCGTGCCTTGCTTTGTCTCTAGTTGTAGCTATCCCATTCCGCCAGCTTTCCTGTGGGTCTGATGTGATCCCTTTTGATTTTAGCTGCTGTTTTTTGCCAAATTGTTGATGAGGTGGCAGCTTAGGAGACTACCTAGGACGCCATCTTGTTTCGGTTCCCTGTTGATGGTTTCTTTTGCTGTACAAAAGCTTTTTATCTTGATGTAGTCCCATTTGTTTATTTTCTCTTTAGTTTCTACTGCCCTAGGATCAGTATAAGTGAAGAAATTGCTTTGAAATATGTGTGAGATTTTTCTGCCTGTGGATTCCTATAGCATTTTTATGGTTTCCTGTCTTATTTTTAAGTGCTTTATCCATTTTGACTTTACCTTTGTGTATGGTGTAAGGTGGTGGTCTAGTTTCATTTTTTTGCATGTATCTGTCCAATTTTCCCAACACCATTTATTGAAGAGATTGTCTTGACTCCATTGTATATTCATGCCTCCTTTGTCGAATATTAACTGAGCATAGTGGTTTGGGTCAATTTCTGGGTTCTCTATTCTATTCCATTGATTTCTATGTCTTTTCCTGTGCCAGTACCAGGCTATTTTGAGAACAGTGGCTTTGTAATATAGCTTGAAACCTGCTATTGAGATCCCAGCTACTTTGTTCTTCTTTCTTGGGATTGTTGTGGCTATTCAGGGTCTTTTTTTTTTAGTCCAGATGAATCTTTGGAGAGTTCTTTCTATGTCTGTGAAATATACCATTGGTATTTTAATGAGTGCATTGAATCTATAGATTGCTTTGGATACTATGGACATTTTGATGATGTTGATTATAGCAATCCATGAACATGGCATATTCTTCCATCTGTTTACATCTTCCTCTATCTTTTTTTTCAGTATCATGTAATTTTCCATGTATAGGTTTTTTACCTCCTTAGTTAAGTTACTTCTAGGTATCTTAATTTTTTTGGTGTGTTGGTAAATGGTCTTGGTTTTTAAGTCTCTCTTTCTATAAATTCACTATTGGTGTATAGAAATGACATAGATTTCTTGGTGTTAATTTTTTATCCTGCTACATTGCCAAATTTATTTATTAAATCTAATAGTTTTTTGATGGAGTCGTTTGGGTATTTTATGTACAATATCATGTCATCTGCAAATAAGGACAACTTTACTTCTTCTTTTCCAATTTGAATGCCTTTTATTTCCTCTTCTTGTCTAATTGCAATGGCTAGAACTTCCAGTACTATGTCAAACAGGAGTGGTGAGAGTGGGCATCCCTGTCTTATTCCTGTTCTTAGGGGAAATGGTTTTAGTTTTTTCCCATTGAGTATAAAGCTTTTATCATTTTGAGGTAAGATCCTTCTATTCCAACCTTGCTAAGAATTTTTATCAAGTAAGGGTGTTTGATTTTGTCAAATGTTTTTTATGCATCAATTGATATGACTATATGATTTTTATCTCTCAATTTGTTTATTTGATGCATCACTTTTATTAATTGTGCACTTATGAAGAATGTATATTCTGTGGCTTTGGAATGAAATGTTCTTAAGCTGTCAATTAATTCCATCTGGTCTACTGTGTCATTTAGGATTGATGTTGCATTGCTGATTTTTTGTTTAGAGGATTTGACTAATGGTGATAATGGGGTATTAAACTCTTCCATTATGATTGTATTGCTGTCAATCTCTCCTTTGATGCCTATGGGAGATTTTTAAAAATCTATTTGGGTGCTCCTAAATTAGGTGTGTATATGTTTACTAGAGTTATTTCTTCTTGTTGGATTGCTCCCTTTAGTATTATGAAGTGACCTTCCTTATCCCTTGTTATGTCCTTCATTTTGAGATCTACTTTGTCAGATATAAGTATTGCTACCCCAGCTTTTTTTTTTTTTTTTTTTTTTTTTTTTTTTTTTTTTTTGTGTGTGTGTGTGTGTGTGTGTGTGTGTGTTTCATTTCCATTCGCCTGGAAAAACTTTTCCATCACTTCACCCTCAGTCTGCGTGTGTCATTTTCTGAGCTGGGTTTCTTGTAGACAGTAGATATATGGGTATTTTTTTCTTATCCAATCTGTTACCCTGTGTCTTTTTTCCCCCCAATTTTTTTTATTAAGGTATTATATGTGTACATATCTTACCATTGCCCCCACCCTACCTCCCATTCATGCCCTCTCTCCCCAGAGTTCTGTGTTCATTGGTTGTACTTATATTCAGGCATACCAGTCCTTCGTTGTTCTCTTATCTCCCCCCAGGTCTCATTCCCCTCCCCACTGTCATTTGGCAGTCTGCTTGTTTTATGGTGACTATCTCAGGACCACACGAATAGAATCCGCTCCTCCTCTGGTTCACACCGCCCCTACCCGCGAGTCCCACTGTTTCCCCGGGGCATAGGGCTCTCCTGGGGCACATGTCTCCCTGGGGGCACATGGTTCTCCCGGGATACACGGACCCCCTGGGACACCCAGCTCACCCGGGGCACAGGGCCCCCTGGGACACACGGCTAACCGGGGCACACAGCCCCCTGGAACATATGGCTCACCCAGGGCACACAGCCCCTCTGGGCCGCTGGGGTCTCATATTGGAGGGGCCGCGCTAGCTCCTTGCTAGCATGGCGGGCAGGCTGGAATGGTTTCAGGCGGGCTGAGATGGCTTCAGGCGGGTAGACCGCCCTGAAAGCTGTCTCTTTTCGGTGCTGAAGCGGAGCAGCTGCGGAAGTGGAGGCTAAGTTCTGAGGCCACCCACTCCCTGAGCCCGGGGCGTAGTGAGTTCTGTTCTTGGTGGATTTCCTTTATTCGCGGTGACGGTGGTGGGTGGCGGTGACAGGTGCGGCAGCGACGGTCACTCCTGTGGTTCAATTTCCACTATAGTTTTAAAGTTTACATGGTGGTAGTGGCGGGAGCTTTGGCTCGGCCATGCGGCGGCTGAGGGAGGACTCGCCGGGGCCGCTAATGGAAGGCACCGTGCCGGCTCCTCACCAGCATGGTGGGTGTGCTGGGACGGTTGTGGGCATGCTGAGATGGCTGTGGACACAGAGGCTAAGTTCTGAAGCCACACTCTCTCTGAGGCCGAGGCGTAGCAAGCTCTGATTTTGGTGGATTCCCATTCGCGGAGGCGGCGGCAGGTGCGGCAGCGACGGTAGCTCTGGTGTCTCAATTTCCCCTGTAGTATTAAAATGCACATGGCAGTAGTTGCAGAAGCTTTGGAGCCAGCTGCTGGTGGCTGCGGCGGAAAGACTCGCTGGGGTGCAAACGGAAGGCGCCGTGCCATCTCCCCACCAGCACAGTGCTCGGAGGCTGGGTGAGTCGGCCACTGGCCGGGAGACACCGCGCCATCTCTTTGCCAGCATAGCGCGCAGAGACCGGGCCGAGCCGGCTGTGGGCGGTGGCGGCAACGCAATAACTTGCCGGGGGTCGCAAACGGAAGGCGTTGCGCCAGCTCCCCACCAATAAGGTATGCGCGGAGACCGGGCCGAGCCGTCCGCAGGCCAGGAGACACCAAGCCAGCTCCTCGGGATGGTTGCGGGCAGGCGCTGAAGGTGCAGCGGAGGTCCCATATCAGCTCCCTGGTTCCCACAGTGGCCGGAGCAGAGCGAGGTCTGGCTTCCCTCATTCCTGGCAGCAGTGCCTCCGGCAGGTCCGGTTTCACCGTAGTTTTAAACTCCACATGGCAGCAGCGGCGCCCTGTTTGGTGTCTAGTTGTAGCCTTCCCATTTCTGGGCCGAGCTGGCTGCAGGCAGAGAGATGCTGCGCCTCCTCCTCACCAGCACGGCAGGCGGGCTGGGATGGTTGCGGGCAGGAAGGTCGTGCTCACGGGCTTCTCATCCAGGCAGGAGCCGAAGGCATGGCGAGGGGCCCACATCAGCTCCCTGGCTCCCAGGGTGGCCGGCAGGGCTGGCCCACTCCCTGGGCCCCGGGGCGGAGCGAGGTCTGGCTTCCTTCATTCCCGGCGGCAGCGGCTCCAGCAGGTCCAGTTTCGCCATAGTTTTAAACTCCACATGGCAGAAGTGGCATCCTGCTTTGTGTCTAGTTGTAGCCTTCCCATTTCGCCAGCTTTCCTGTGGGTCTGGTGTGATCCCTTTCAATTTTAGCTGTTGTTTTTTCCAAATTGTTGAGGAGGTGGCAGTTTAGGAGACTTCCTAGGCTGCCATCTTGTTTCCGTCTCCCACCCTGTGTCTTTTGATTGTGGAATTTAAACCATTTACATTTAAAGTTATTATTGATAGGTTCTTAATTGTCACCATTTTTATTCTTTTTTAAAAAAATATATATATATTTTATTGATTTTTTACAGAGAGGAAGAGAGAGGGATAGAGAGTTAGAAACATCAATGAGAGAGAATCATCAATCAGCTGCCTCTCGCACACCCCCTACTGGGGATGTCCCCACAACCGTTGTACATGCCCTTGGCCAGAATCGAACCTGGGACCTTTCAGTCCGCAGGCCGATGCTCTCTCCACTGAGCCAAACCAGTTTCAGCCCATTTTTATTCTTTATAGGAGACCCTTTAGCGTTTCTTTCGTTGCTTGTTTGGCGGTAATAAATTCCCTTATTTTATTTATTTATTTATTTATTTGTCTGTGAAACTCCTGATTTCACCTTCAGTTTTGATTGATAGCCTTGCTGTGTACAGTATTCTTGGATTCAGATCCTTCCTTTGCATGACTTTGTATATTTCATTCCATTCACTCCTGGACTGATGAGTTTCTGTTGAGAAATCAGTTGCTAGTCTGATGGGGGTTCCTTTGTATGTAACTTTCTGTTTCTCTCTGGTAGCTTTTAAGATTTTTACTTTGTTGTTGGTGTTTTCCAATTTAATTATATTGTGCCTTGGTGTCAGTCTTTTGGGGTTCATTTTGCTTGGGACTCTGTGGGCTTCTTGGATTTGTGTGGGTTTTCCCTTCCTTATATCAGGGAAGTTTTCTGTCATTCCTTCAAACAGGTTTTCTATTCCTTGTTCAGTCTCCTCTCCTTCTGGAACCCCTATTATGTGGGTGTTGTTTTGTTTTGTGTAGTCCCAAAGTTCCCTTAGGCTCTCCTGCTTTTTAATTTTTTTTTCTGGAAGTTGCTCTACTTGGTTATTTTTTCCATTTTGTCTTTTAGCGCACTAATGTGGTCCTCAGCTTCTTCTAGTCTACTTTTTATGCTTTCTATTGAGTTCTTTATAGCAGCAATCTTATTTTTCATTTCTTCTTGGTTCTTCATTTCCTCTTGATTCTTACTCATATTGTCAAATTTGTCTTACATTCTTTTCTGCCACCTTATGACCATTTCTCTGATTCTTCCTCTGACAGGTTGCTTGCCTGTATTTTGTTTATTTCCTTTTCTGGTGATGCCTGCTTTTCTTTCATATGTGGGCTGTTTCCTTGTCTCCCCATGCTCTCTCTTATCCAAATGTCTGGTTATGTAATTTTTTCTCTCCTTATTCCAAGTGAAATCTCATCTTTCCATGGTGTAGGATAGATCTCCTCTGAATCCACATATTTTGCCAATTGGGGTCCAGTATTCTGGGGTTCACAGCTGTTTGGTTGTTGCCACAGTTGGAGATTTTCTGACTTCCGATAACATTCACTTTCCCCTTCAAGATCCCACAGTGTTTTTTGTTTTTTTTTTTACAATCCTTTGTATATCTGTGGTTTAAGTTGTTACTTCATTTCTTTTGTTTCTGATTTTATTTATTTGGGTCCTCTCTATTTCTTGATGAGTCTGATTAAAAGTTTGTCAATATTGTTTACCTTTTCAAAGAAACAGCTCTTGGTTAATTGATCTTTTGTATTTTTTGTAGTCTCTTTGTTGTTTATATCCACTCTGATCTTTATAATTTCTTTCCTTCTACTTACTCTAGGATTTTCTTGTTCTCTTTCTAATTCTTTAAGTTTTAGTGTTTGATAGTTTAGTAATAATGTAGCTTGTATTTTGAGATAGGGTTATAGTGCTATGAATTTCCCTCTCAGGACTGCTTTTGCTGTGTCTAATAGATTTGTGATTATTTTGTGTTAATTTTCATTTGTTTCCAGGAAGTTTTTGATTTCCTCCTTGATCTCATTGGTAAACCATTCATCCCATTTAATAAAGAGAGAATATGTAAATTGACCACCATGCTGTCACAAAGATGGCAATGCCCACAGCTGAGGCAGGGGTTTCTGTAACATAGGATGGCTGCACCTAGAGTAGGGGCTGAGTTCCCATAATGAGCTTTAAAGGGCAATCAGAAGGGATCAGAGGCTGCATGGTGCTGGGCCTGGGCATGGGACCTGACGCTGCACCCCCCCATCCAGTGGGGTTTGACAGGGGACCTTAGGCCATGCCCCGCACCCTGGAGCTGGGTCAGGGGACCTCAGGCTGTGCCTTCAGCACGAGTCTGGGGGACCTCAGTGTGTGCACCATCCCATCCAGTGGGGCTTGATGGGGGACATCAGGCTACACCATCTGCCTGGCCTGCGCTGGACGACCTGAGGCTGCACCTCTTGCCTGGCAGCACTTGACCGGGGATCTGAGACTGTACCCCCCGCAACCTTGTGGCACTTGACGGGGAACCTGAGGCTGTACTCCCCAACTCAGTGGGGCTTAACAGGGGATTTGAGGCTGAGGCACTGGGCTAGGAGACCTGAGCCTGCACCCCATGCTTGGTGCTGGGCCAGGTGACCTGATACTGTGCTCCCTGCCCAGCTGGGCTTGACTAGGGTGGGGCCATCTGTGTCTGGATCTTGTCCAATTGGGGTGGGGGCAGCTAGGTCTGGGTCTTGTGTAATTTTGAGGCACTTTAGGTGGGCAGGGATTTGATTCTTGGTCCCACCATGTGCCCCAGACTCTGACAGGAGAAAGATTTTCATATACATTTTACTAATTTTCTTTCATCTCTGACACTTCTATTATAGAGGAAGGAGGGCAAATAGTAATATTAAAATATTTACTCTAATTAATCCCCCTTTAATGTGTATGAATTTCATGCACTGGGCCACTGGTTGTTTAATAACATGCTATTTTGCCTCCATGTGTTTGAATGTTTTTAATGTAGGTGATTTCTAGTTTCATGCCATTTGGAAGATGCTTGATATGATTTTGATCTTCTTGATCTTGTAGAGACTTGTTTTGTGTCCTAACATATGGTCTATACTGGAGAATAGCATGTGTATACTTGAGAATAATGTGTATTCTGCAACGTTCGGGTAAAACATTCTATAAATGTCAACTAAATCCATCCGATTTGGTGTATTATTTAGAATTACTGTTTCCTTATTAATTTTTTGTCTGGAAGATCTGTCCAGTGAAGTCAGAGTCCCCTACTATGACTTTATTGCTGCCGTTCTCTCCCTTAAAGTTTTGCAGAAGTTGTTGTTGTTGTTGTTTTTATTTAGGTGTTTCTATCTATATTGGGTGCATATATGTTTACCAGGGTTATACCCTCTTGTTGGATTGATCCTTTTAGTATTATGTAATGTCCTTTATTGTCTCTTGTTATTGTATTCAGTTTCAAGTCTCTTTTATCAGATATGAGTATTGCTATCTCAATACTCATAGGTGTATTCAACACTCTCAAGGTGTTTTTTCTAATTTATTTTCATTTTCATAGATAATTTTTTTCTATCCCTTTAATCTCATCTTGTGTATGTCTTTTGTTCTGAGGTTGGTTTATATAGAGAGCATGTATTTTGTTCATGTTTTCTTTTCTTTCTTTCTTTATTTTTTTTACAGAGAGGAAAGGAAAGGGATAGAGAGTTAAACATCAATGAGAGAGAAACATTGATCTGCTGCCTCCTGCACACCTCCTACTGGGGATGTGCCCACAACCAAGGTACACACCCTTCACTGGAATAGTTTTTTCTATTTGGTTCTCTGATTCAGTGATTTTTTTTTTTCTACCCTGTCTTTTCATTCACTGATCCAATCCTTGGTTTCCTCTAATCTGATGTTTATTCCTCCCAATGTGTTTATTATTACTGTTATGTCATTCTTCATTTCTGACTGGTTGTTTTTCATAGTTTTTCATAGTTTCTATATTTTTTCTCATTCTGTTGAGCATCCTTATAATAATTATTATAAATTTATATCTAGTAAGTTGATTATCTCCATTTCATTTAGCTCTTCTGGAGAATTTTCTTATTGTTTCATTTGGAGCTTTCAAAGAAGAATGGGATGGAAAGGGATATAGAAACATCAAAGACGAGAGTTCATTGATTGTCTGCCTCCTGCCTGCCTGATACTTGGGATCTCATTTGCAACCTGGACATATACTCTGTCTGGGAAGCAAACCATGACCTCTGGTTCATAGGTCAATGCTCATCCCATTGAGCCATTCCATCTGATTAGGGCTTGTTTTTTTGTCTCCCCATGTTGGCTGCATTTTAGAGTTTGTTTATATTTATTAGGTAGATATTATATGACTCCCTGCCTTTTTGGAGGGTCTCTGATGCAGGCCAATGTTAGACACTGTGATGGGCCCTGCACTCCCTGTTTGAAGCTATCAACAATCCACAGCTTGTGGCTCCCTCTGCTGAGGTTAGATGATTTTGGAAAGGACCAAGATTCACACATTAGTAAGCTTTTTCTAGCCTTGGGATAAGAACAGATCAGGCAAAGACTCAGTGAACCCTGATATCTTGTTCTACCTGCAGGCTGATTATTATTCTCAGTCTCTTAATGAGCCTCACACTGTAGACCACAGCAAGATATAAACTCCTCAGGGAGGGATAAGAGGTTTTTACAGTGGTTGGGACAATTGCTTCCCCCAGGCTAAAACTCCCTGGTTGGTAAAGTCTCCCAGAAAAAGATGACCTCTGCATAATGGGGGAATGACTCAGTACAGGAATACAGGAGGCTGCCCTTTGAGTTCTCTTCCCAGAGCCATCAACCCTGGCATCTCCTAACACAGCTCTAGTCCACTCTGCCCTCCTTGGAGCCCAAGGTGTGTGGCTGCACATGAAATGTTACGCATTGTCTTTTAAAAGTGTGCTGGGCTTTCTAGCTGGCAGACAGCAACCCTGCTACTTTTCACAGCTGGGTTTTCACACCAGACTTTCTCTTAGTTTTGATACTCTTGTATAGGGAACCTGGTTTGGGGTTTAGACCCCAAAGTTAATCAGTGATAACTCCTTAGAGTTGAGAGATTCCTCTACTTTCGGCTGGGTTTTGTGAGGGCTCAGCCAGTCCTCTTGCACCTCTGTACTTCCTTCCAGTCTCTATGTTGTCTTCATTTTTCATCCTTGGTTTTTAAGGTTTTCACTAGTTAGTTTTTAGTTGATTATTAAGGATTGTTTTACTGTATTTTAGGAGAGTTTGTTCTTAGGAGAGTGTTAGTGTAGCTTCCATTTAATCTGTTACCATCTTGGAATGCTCTCAAAATGTTTCAATATTATGTCTTCAGCAGAGATTATAGGAGTGTTTATTTCAGAACTCATCACCCATTATAGATTGCTTTAGATTGCATTTATCCATTGCAAGCACAGTGGTGATTTTTTTTTTTAAAGGGTAATTCTTGGGAGATGTTTGTGTCTGCTGGTGTGGCCAAGGCTGCTTGCTGACTAACCAATATCCATCCTCCCTTTCATTCTTACTAATAAGATACAATTTTACTTTAAGTTTGCCATCTCAAATTCTGTTTACTGCATGATTTTAACCTGTGAGATTTAACCTGTGAAGCCATTTGGTAGAACTTCCAGGAAGGTGTCTGACAGTGGCAGCATCTTCTGCCCCTCACCTTTGCGCTTCTTCCTGCTTGGAGAATAGTCACCACACTTGGTGGTGTCAGAGTTTTGTTGAGATAACCAAAGCATACCTTGGATAAGGGTAGGTAAATAGAAGGAGGAAATCTAGGTATTGTGGAGTCTATACTCTATTTAGACCTTTTTATCACATGAGGAAAAAAAGAGGAAAATCACTAATTTGCTTAAAACATGGTATTATGTACTGTCTTTTTCATAAGGAAATGCAATTCCTAGTATAAGTGTGAATAATCTTCAGAGTTTCTGCTCTGTTAAAATCATCTACTTTCAACTTGCTATGTAGTACTAGGGAAGCAAAAGGACTTTATGGAATGCAAGAAATCTGTCTTAATCTGAGTTGTGGTTATGTGTGGTTACATATATATGATATATATGTATATATACTCATATCATATATGTGAAAATTATTGAGCTGTACATTAATTAGTGCATTGATTGTGTTTTATTGTATGTATCTTATCCCTGAATGAAAGCAATTTTAATCTATTACAGAGTGATGGGTTCTGATAATTTGAATATAGACATTGTAAAAGAGCTGGACAAATTTTTATTTTAAAAATATTCAATAATCGTTTTGTTCTAAGTACTTAAGAAAACTAACCATTTCTCTCATTAAGAATGGGGTGGGGACATGTAGAAGACGGTAAAGAGAGGATAAATGGTGACAGGAGGAGACAGTTTTAGGTGTACACACAATACTATATAGATTATATATTGTAGAACTATACTCTTAAAACCTATATATTAATCAATGTCACATCAATAAATTCAATAAAAATAAAAACGCACACAAGAGCCGAGGCCGGTTTGGCTCAGTGGATAGAGCATCGGTCTGCGGACTGAAAGGTCCCGGGTACGATTCCGGACAAGGGCATGTACCTTGGTTGCGGGCACATCCCTGGTGGGGGTTGTGCGGGAGGCAGCTGGTCGATGTTTCTCTCTCACCGACGTTTCTAGCTCTCTATCTCTCTCCCTTCCTCTCTGTAATATATCAATAAAATATATTTTAAAAAAACGCACACAAGATAATGGGGCTCCTATATTTATATGTTTTCTTGTAATCATGTTGTTAGTACTGTGTTCTAGCACATTTGTCATTACTCACTCTGTCAATATTCTTTTTCTTATATTTTTATTTGATAGTTGTATGTATACTTTCAGCAGCAGCAGCTATATTCATTTTATTAACCCTTAGTTTTGGGTTATCTTAATTATCACTCAAATTTTTCATTCTTTTTTAAAATTATTTATATTTTTTTTACAATTTAATTTTTTTATTTTTATTTTTTAAAATAAATCTTTATTGTTCACATTATTACAAATGTTCCTCATTCCCCTCCCTCCATTGCTCCCCTAAACCAAGTTTCCATTCAATTCTCTGCCCTTTCCCCATCCCCCATTGTCCTCATCCATAGGTGCAGTTTATGTTCAGTCTATTCCTGCCCCACCCCACTCCCCATTTCCCCTAGAATCATCAGTCCACTCCCCTTCCATACCTCTGATTCTATTATATTCACCAGTTAATATTGTTCATCATGATTTTTACTTCCCTTGGTTTTTAGACTCACTTGTTGATAGTAACGTGTTTGTTCATAATTTTTATCTTTATTTTCTTCCTCTTCCTAAATAACCCCTTTCAGCAATTCATATAATTCTGGCTTGGCAGTGATGAATTCCTTTAGCTTAAATTTATTTGTGAAGCTCTTTATCTGGCCTTCTATTCTGAGTGATAGCTTTGCTGGGTAAAGTATTTTTGGCGGTAGGTTCTTGTTATTCATCACCTTGAATATTTCTTGCCATTCCCGTCTGGCCTGCATGGTTTCTGTTGAGAAATCAGCTGACAGTTGTATGGGTGCCCCTTTATAGGTAACTACCTGCTTTTGTCTTGCTACTTTTAATATTCTCTCTTTGTCTTTAGCTCTTGGAATTTTAATTATGATGTGTCTTGGTGTGGTCCTCTTTGGATTCCTTTTTGTTTTGGGTTCTGTGTGCTTCCTGTACGTGTAAGTCTATTTCTTTCACCAGATGGGGGAAGTTTTTTGTCACTATTTCTTTCAATATGTTTTCGGTATCTTGCTCTCTGTCATCTTCTGGGATGCCCATAATTCTGATGTTGGTTCGCTTGAAGTTGTCCCAGAGGTTTCTTACACCATCTTCAACTTTCTGGATTCTCTTGTCTTCTTGCTTCTGCGGAGGAGTGTCTTCTGGCTCTTTGTGTTCCAAATCTTGGATTTGATTCTTGCAATCTTCCAATCTGTTTTTAGGACTCTGTATAATATTATTTATTTCAGAGATTGTATTCTTTATTTCTAGTTGACCCTTTATTATTTCTTGTTGATCCATTTTCATATCCTTATAGGTCTCATTTATTTTATCGGCCTTTTCTAAGAGATTGTTGAACAACCTTATAAGCGTGACTTTGAACTCTATATCCAGTTGCTTTTTGTCCTCCATTTCTTTCGTTTGTGATCTGTTTCCTTGTCTCGGCATTTTCGCTGCTTCCCTGAGTTGGTAGGTTGGGAGGATCAGCTATGTCTATGCCAGGACACAACCTTATTCCACTAGACTTGGAAACCTTCAAAAGCCTCTCTGAGTTCAGCTTGGATGGGGCAGTTTCAGGGTGGAGCCTACAGCCTTGGCTTCTGGTTAGCCCCGCCCTCTGAGGTTCCTGAGTCTCAGTGTACCTCAGTGTCCTTTGGTACTTGCTGCAAGCACCTCTGAGAGAAAGGCACCCTAGAGATTCGTCCACTACCAGACAGTGTAGTTTCTCCCCCAACAAGCCCACAACTGGGGTTCAGAGCAGTTGAAGTGGGGTTAAGAACAGTCCGGAGCTTATGTCTCCTTCCTGCTAGGGCAATCTCGTGGCCCAAACAACAGTCTGTCCTCTGTGCTCGCAATGTGCGCGACTCAGGGGCTCTGCTGTTCGCTGCTCCCCTGAGCTTCTGCCTTACAGCCCAGATTCCCCCTGTATGAGGCTGGGGCCCGAGGGTCTTGCGCAGGACTGGGGTTCAGTGCAGTCAGAACTGGGGCTCAGCACAGTCCTGAGCTTTTGAGTCCTTCCCGCTGGGGCAATTCAGCAGCTCAGCGAACAGTCCCTCCTCTGCGCGCAATGTGGGAGACTCTGGTGCTCTGCCTTTTGCCGCTCCGCTGAGCTTCTGCCTTACAGCCCAGTTTCCCTCTGAATGAGCCTGGACCCCAGGGTCTCGCCCAGAACTGGAGTTCAGTGCAGTCGGAGTTGGGGTTCAGCACAGTCCGGAGCTTTTATCTCCTTCCCGCTAGGGAACGCCAGCCAGGCACTCAGCCGCCCCTCCTCTCCGGCTCTGTCCTCTCCCCATGCGTGCACTGTGCCTCCGTACCTTAGGCTTTTACAGCTCCTCTGGTTTTCCTTCTGGTTTTCTCCTTCCTTCTAGTTGTAGAATTTCCAGTCAGTCAACTTTCCTGTAGTTCTGGATAGTGTCCACTTTATATATTAGTTGTATTTTTTGAAATTGTTGAGTGCTGCTGCAGTTAGGCGTTTACCTCTGCCGCCATCTTGTTGCTAATACAAAATTTTCATTCTTATCAGAATTCTAGGATCTGTGGTAATTAACCTATTGTAGACCTAATGGTGAAATGGTTAAACAGCAAACCCTAAGCAGGCATTTTCTTGGAGTCCAATATAGTAAAATCATTTAGTTGTCAATATAAAATTTATTCTTTTTGTTATTTAAATACATCCAAGATTATGCCTAACTGGTTTGTTTCAGTGGATAGGACATCAGCCTGTGGACTGAACAGTGCCAGGTTCAATTCTGGTCAAGAACACATGCCTGAGTTGTGGGCTCCATACTTATAGGAGGCATCCTATCAATGATTCTCTCTCAACATTCACGTTTCTCTATCTCTCTCCTTATCTCTTCCTTTCTAATATATATATATATATATAACCAAAACAACAACAAACAGGCCTATAAAGAACTCTCTCCATGCAACTTCTCCCCTAACACACACACACACACACACACACACACACACACTCATTGCTAGGTAGTGATGAAAAAAAAATCACACACTGAAATATACCACACTACTTAAAACTTCAGCATTGCATGGATTTATGAGGCAAAAGAGGTACTGGAATAGCTACAGCAATAGAGACACAGCTAGGAAAGATTCTTAAAGTATGAACCTTAAGCAATTATATATGGAAAGAAGGGAACTTTCTGTGAGAGATCATTAAAGCTTCTATACAACTAAGACCCTTTACTATAATGGAACATGAATCATTATTGGAACAAAAACAGTCAGCAAATAATTCAGGTGTAGGATGACATTAGGAAGAGGAGTTTAATAGAATCAAATCATAAATAACTCCCTTAGCTATATTTAGCTAAGGATTCTTATAATTCCTTAGTGTTGAGGGAACGAGATTCATGTTAATGGCAGAATCTACACAGGTGGCTTATTGTATTTTAATATTTAGTCAGTTATACTTTTTTTTAAAATCCTCACCTGATATTTTTTCCATTGATTTTTTATTTTATTTTATTTTTAAAATAAATCTTTATTGTTCATATCATTACAAATGTTTCTCATTTTTAAAAAAAGAGCTGTTAGATTTGGAAACAAATTCATTTTAAAAATATATATTTTATTGACTTTTTACAGAGAGGAAGGGAGAGAGATAGAGAGCTAGAAATGTCAATGAGAGAGAAACATCGACTAGCTGCATCTTGTACACTCCCTAATGGGTCTCTGCCCACAACCAATGTACATGCCCTTGACCGGAATCGATCCTGGAACCTTTCAGTCTGCAGACCGAAGCTCTACCACTGAGCCAAACCGGTTTCGGCATGTTCCTCATTTTTTCCCCCTCCATTGCTCCCCTCCACCAGGTTCCCATCCCACCCTCTGCCCTTTACCCATCCCCCATTGTCTTCATTCATAGGTGCACAGTTTATGTTCCATCTCTTCCCGCACCCCCCACCCTCCTTTCCCCCGAGAATTCAGTTCAATCCCCTTCCATACCTCTGATTCTATTATATTCACCAGTTAATATTGTTCATCATGTTTTTTAATTGCCTTGGTTTTTAGATTCACTTGATAGTTGTGTATCTGTTGTTCATAATTTTTATCTTTATTTTCTTCCTCTTCCTAAACAACCCCTGTTAGCAATTCATATAATTCTGGTTTGGTGGTGATGAACTCCTTTAGCTTTTTTTTTTTTTATTTTTATTTGTGAAGCTCTTTATCTGGCCTTCTATTCTGAGTGATAGCTTTGCTGGGTAGAGTATTTTTGGCTGTAAGTTCTTGTTATGCATCACCTTGAATATTTCTTGCCATTCCCGTCTGGCCTGCATGGTTTCTGTTGAGAAATCAGCTGAAAATCATATGGGTGCTCCTTTGTAGGTAACTACCTGCTTTTGTCTTGCTGCTTTTAATATTCTCACTTTGTCTTTTGCTCTTAGAATTTTAATTATGATGTGTCTTGGTGTGGTCCTCTTTGGATTCCTTTTGTTTGGGGATTCTCTGTGTTTTTTGGACTTATAAGTCTATTTCTTTCACCAGATGGGGGAAGTTTTTTGTCACTATTTCTTTCAATATGTTTTTGGTATCTTGCTCTCTATCATCTTCTGGGACCCCCATAATTCTGATGTTGGTTCACTTGAAGTTGTCCCAGAGGTTTCTTACATTATCTTCAACTTTCTGGATTCTCTTGCCTTCTTGCTTCTGTGGAGGAGTGTCCTCTGCTTCTTTGTGTTCCAAATCGTTGACTTGATTCTTGCAATATTCCATTCTGTTTTTAGAACTCTGTATAATATTTTTTAATTTCAGACAATGTACCATATTCTTTATTTCTAGTTGATCATTTATTATTTCTAGATGATCCCTTTTCATATCTTCATAGATTTCGTTTATTTTATTGGCTTTTTCTAGGAAATTCTTGAAAAACCTTATAACCATGGTTTTGAACTCTATATCCAGTCTCTTTTTGTCCTCCATTTCTTTCATTTGTGATTTGTTTCCTTGTCTCGGCATTTTCGCTGCTTCCCTGATTTGGTTAAGGTGTCCTATATAGTTCAGTGGGTCAGCCTCCCAGTTACCTGTGGTGGACACTCTTGGTGCACCCCTTTGTGGACTGTGTGTATAGCCTTATTGTAGTTAAGTCTTTATTGTTGTTGGTATCAATGGGAGGAACTGACCTCCATGCCAATTGGCTGTGAGGCTCAGCTGTGTCTATGACAGGAGACAGCCTTATTCGACTAGACTTGGAAAACTGCAAAAGCCTCTGTGCTCAGCTTGGATGGGGCAGAGTTTCAGGTGGAGCGGTTGGACCCAGGGAAGCCATGTGCCCCGGGAGAGCCGTGGGCCAGGCAAGAACAGTGGAACCCGGGGGAGCCGTGTGACCTGGGGGGGGTGGGACCCGGGGGAGCACCTATGTTCATAGTAGCACAATTTACAATAGCTAGGATTTGGAAACAGACTAGGTGCCCGTTAGCAGATGATTGGAGCAGAAAACTATGATACATCGACACAAAGGAATACTATGATGCTATAAAAAAGAAGGAATTCTCATCATTTGCAGTAACCTGGATGGAATTGGAGAACATCATGCTGAATGAAATAAGCCAGTCAATGAAAGAGAAACACCACATGTCCTCATTCATTTATGGATAATAAAGAACATTATAAACTAATGAACAGAAAGATAGATATAGTGACAGTAAAGCAACAAGTAGACTGTCAAATGACAGCGGGGAGGGTAGGGTGATCTGGAGGAGATAAGAGATCAACCGAAGGACTGGTATGCATGCATATAAGTACAACCAATGGACACAAAACTCTGGGGAGGGAGGGCATGTATGGGAGGTGGTGGTGGTGGGGCAATGGTAAGCAATTTACACATATAATACCTTAATTTAAAAAATGGTGGAAAAAAATAATTGCCTGAGTCAGCAAGTTGGATTATACAGTTAAAATAAGAAATTATGATCATTTTAGATAAACTTTTATATAACAAACCTAAGGCCCTAGTGGCAGCCAATTGTTTGCTCCATTTATCATATATATGGTAACTTCTTGATATCACTATCTTTAACTTTTGACTCACCATCATTGACTTCTAATAAATCTTCACTATAAAAATGAAATGCTAGGTGGCTACTATTTCTTCTTACTGTGGGTTCATATATATATAATATATATATAATATATATAATTGATATTTTACAGAGAGGAAGGGAGAAAGATAGCTAGAAACGTCGATGAGAGAGAAACATCAACCAGCCGCCTCTTGAATACCCCCCACCGGGGATGCGCCCGCAACCAACGTACATGCCCTTGACCAGAATCAAACCCAGGACCTTTCAGTCCGCAGACCAATGCTCTACCACTGAGCCAAACCAGTTTCGGCTCACTGTGGGTTCTTTAAATAAATTGCTTATGCAGGAATTAGTGTAAAAAGTTGAGGCCAAGATCAGGTTTCAGTAATTGTAAGTTAGAGTCATTCTATTTTAGGTTACAGACTTTATTGTCAGAGCTGCTAGTAAAGCTTTATGTTATTGGCTTTTTATTTTATAGAAATTTTAAACCAAAAACTAGCATGCTGGACTCCGTCTTGGTCTTTCTGTAGTGACTATTGTAATGTATTATATCTTCATAGAAGTTTTAAAATGTAATTTTCACTAATAAACATCTCAAACTGCACTTTCAAATCAGTTTGCTGTGTCCATTGTATATATTTGGAAAATTAATATATTATATCTCAGTTTACAAACCATAATTTGAGGAGTACTTACAATAGAAAACAAGGCTAATAAAAGTTGCTTCTAGACCAGCTTTCCTCCTGAAAATTTGAGGAATAGAAGCTGAACTAACTGTTCATTGAGAGCTTCAACCCTTGGGACTCTGAGCCAATTATGATGCTGGAAATTTGCTTTGCCAAAGAACTCTCTGTCATCCTGAGGCCCCTTGTACTATCATGTGACATTTGGTCCCATCAGAATGCCAAATCTCTATCTAATGCTCTTTTATTTCCCCAGTGGTCTATATCAAAATAGGACTCAGTCTAGCTGGATTCCCCACCTTAAGTTGCTGCCAAGTGCTCCAGGTACATGATATACTAGTAAAGGAGTGAAAACTTGAAAGAGTTTTTGGAGACTTTCTGTTCCAGTGCTTCCTCTCTAGCAACAGACTGGGATGGGGTTGCACATTAAATTACAGAGAGGTCACCTGCTTTTTTTTTTTTTATGAATACTCTGTGATGGGATTCCTCAAATAAGAGGCTCTAGTGTCTGTGAACTCTCTGTGAGAATTTTTACTTAAATAATCATTTAAAAAATAAGCATCTTATGAGTTATCCAAATGACTCCCCTGTAGCCAAGTGCTACTCTTAAATTTTAATGCCATGTTTGTGTTTATAATTCAGTCAACATTAAACAATTCTGTTTTACTCAGGGAGCTAATCAGAAGCAGACAATAAGTAAATGATGCATTTATATAGTGAATGCCACCTGATATCACCACAAGATCTATAAACAAATGGTTTACAGTAATTTGAATGAAAGAAAATGGATAGGAAATTGTCATCTCACACTATCTGGTAGTAGCCTGACAGTAATTCATGCTAAGTTGGCGATGAGTAAAACAATATCACCTGTCACATTAAATTAAGCTTATTGGTTAATCTAAAGCTTATTGGTTTCATTGCTTGGTTTATATTCACTTTATAGATTGGTATTTTTATAGTTACATAAGCTCAATAAGCATAAAAAATTTATATCTAATAGTATAAGTGCATAAAGATGACTGAAGAGCATGGACTAAAAGGCCAAATTTCCTGGATATCAATGTTATCAATATTGTGTAGGAGTTACTGGTGTGGTTTATGTTATACCAGAGGCCCAGTGCATGAATTCAAGCATGGGTGGGATCCAGCTTGCCCAGCCCCAATCAGTGGATTGGGGCCAGGTCTGTTGGGAGTAGGAGACAGTGGGATGTTGGCCAGCCAGCCGCCCAAATTAGGGCCTGATCAGGGCGAGAGGCCACAGGCAATTGGCCAGCAGGCCCTGCCCTGATTGGGGTGGAGGGGTCTATTGGGGGTAGGGCTGGCCATGGGGAGGGACTGTGGGCGGTGGGCTGGCTGGCCCCACCCCCAAATGGGGTGGGGAGGCCAGCAGTCCCGGGGTGGGGCCATGGGTGGTTGGCCACTTGGCCCTGCTCCTGATCAGGGTCAGGGGTGCCAATATGGGTATGGATGGGGTGGAGAGAGGGGCTGCAGGAGGTTGGCTGGCCAGTCCTACCCCCTATTGGCATGGGGGCGTGTTCAGGGGTGAAGGTCTATGGGCTGATTGGGGTGAGGCAGGCCAATTAGAGGCAGGGTCAGCCTGGGGCAGTGGTAGGCAAACTGAGGCTCTGTCGTTGCTCTTTGACCCTTTGAATATTCTAACGCCACTTCAAAATAGTCTCACCCAGGTCAAAAACTGACTTCTGCACATGGGCCACAAAGTTCCAGTCACACTGTATGTGCGATCCCACACGTGGTATTTTGTGGAAGAGCCACACTCAAAGGGCCAAAGTGCCACATGTGGCTCTAGAACCGCTATTTGCTAACCACTGGCCTGGGGGAAGGGCCGCAGGGGGGTTGACTGGCCATCCTGCCCTCAATCGGGGTGGGAGAGGTGGATCAGGGGTGGAGCTGACTGTGGGGAGGGCCTGGAAGAGGTTGGCTTCTGGCCACACACTCCCCTCCTCCCCCCAATCAGGCCAGCTTGTGCAGGCTGCAGTGGGCATCGAAGCAACTGGTTGTTCCAGCATTCTTAATGCTGCCTTTTTTTGTATATACATTAGTAACACGAATCTGTGCACAAGTAGCTCGCTGCCACTTGCCTCAGCTGGCCACTCCACCCACTGCCGCTGGTAGCTCTCTGCCGCTTGTAGCTCACTGCCTCATCCTCCTGTAGTTCTCTACCACTTATAGATTGGTCGTGATGTTATGGTGTCCTGGCAAATTTGCATATTTCTCCATTATTAGATTAGACTAGTGGCCCAGTGCATGAAATTCATGCATGGGGTGGGGGTGTCCCTCAGCCCGACTTGCACCCTCTCCAATCTGGGACCCCTAAGGGGATGTCTGATTGCCAGTTTAGGCCCTGTCCCACAGGGATCCCCTTAATCACTTGCCTGGGATCCCTGCGGGATTGGGTCTAAACTGGCATTCGGATATCCCTTTCACAATCCAGACAATTGTTTCTTAATCATTCACCTTCCTGTCTGCCTGATTGCCCCTAACCACTATGCATGCCTGCCTCATCACCCCTAACCACCTCTACCTCGGCCCCTGCCCCTGTGGCTTTGTCTGGAAGGACATCCGGAATAACGTCTGGAAGGTAGTTCGGCTGTCCCATCTAATTAGTATATTACCCTTTTATTATTATAGATAGATTTTGTTTTCTGTTCTTGATTTTCTATTTTTTCTATTTTCTTTGATTCTGAAATTTTATGTATACTGTTTTATTATTTGTAATTTTGATAATTTGCTTCATGTACATTTTGGAAAAAAATGAGCAATAAATAAACTGACCCATGGTTATATCATTAGTGAGATTCAGATTTTGACCTGAGTTTTTGTCTTCATGGGGAAGTTACATTTATTAACCATTCAATAGGACCTGCTACTTTATATGCATCTTCTCATGAAATCCACACATTAACTGGTGTCATCAGGTAGGTCTGTTATTGCTGTCTTTATATTCAGATGAAGAAATCAAAGCTTATAAAAGTTTTAAGACTTTCCCAAAGTTAATACATTTTCTAATATCTGGTTCTACATATTGTTCTTGAACAAAAACATGAACTTCCTCTTCTAAATTCTGCCCTGTTGTTTAGGGCCAGATCATTGTATCCATCTCCCCACCCCTTCCTGTCTCTGCTCCTCCACAAATCACCCACCTCCACATGTGGTTTTTCCTCTTGTGGCTTTGCCAAGAAGAAAAATTACAAGTCCAACTATCTGCCATTTAAATAAAGTACTTATTATTTTTTAGCTAAAAAATATTTGCTATAAAAGAAATACCATACAGGGGGAGATAAATGGAGGGAGGGGGAGGAGTCATATGTGCTACTATTTGTAATACCTTAAACAATAAAATAAAAAAGTACCATAAATATCAAGCAAATATGTTTCTTAGTTTACAGTCTCCTTAGTAGACTTTCAAAGTTTCCCAGAGCACAGTGCTCTTACTGTTGTACTCTTACCCACAATCCACATTTGCCTTCTAGAAAGAGCCAAAAGAGGCAACTGATGCTCCAAGGGTGTGGTGGCTTGCAAATTTGTGCTCTCTGATCATGGCCAATTTGCCTGCTTACTTGGGTTAATTTTATAATTTTTACAGAACTTGAAGATTGTCATTCAGATTGGTCCTGTCAGCATATTTCCTGGTTCTTCTAATTTGTGATAGTATTGCTCCCCTAACTGCTACCCAGCAAGGAAGGTGGTGGAGTAATCCAGCTATTGACTGGATTAAGGCAGAGCAGAAAGTCTGGGATTAACTCTCGCCATTACGACCTACATTGATAAGGAAGCATGGGGAAGTATCATTAAGTTACATGCAGAGAAAAACAAAAACATTTGAATCTCAATTGCCCTGCTGTCATTTTACATCAGTGTTCCCCAAATAGTAGTGCTTCCCAAGCTTCAATCATTTGAATGTCATAATTTTTGCCACATTCTCATGTCACTTTTACTATTATTTACCTAAACTTTCTTTAAATGAATGACACTTTTACTTAAATATGTTATTTTAAAAGGTGACTTGATTTTACTACCATTTAATGGAAGAAGAGTTTCACTTACTATTAATAAAGGATAATCTTGAAACGAAATACAATGACAAGAAGACAACACTATTAAATTCTTTCCCGTGCTGGGATTGTTAATTAGGAGGCCTGTCATTTATCTTTAACAATCACATAAACTATTACATAAACTATAGCATAGTATGCAAGCAATAAAACTTTCGGTGCCATCATTTTCTCCATTTGAAAAAGCTTCAAAACCATTTACCATATTCATCACAGGACATTATCTGTGAGGAAAAGAGATATTTCTTTTGCCAATTTCAGGAAGTAACTGTAGAGCATTAGGTAATGGAGTGAAGGTGCTAATAGAGGTTAGAAACTGAATAAAGAGAATCAGCAACATGATATAGAGCTAAAACTAGAGGATACTAAGTTTTAAAAAATTTCTCATTTTGGTCATATCTATAAAGTTTGATGAGCCGTACTTGCAGATTTTGAATCCTATCTAATAAAGAGGGAATATGCAAATTAATGCAACAAAGATGGCAGCGGCTGGGCCAGGAACCTTGTGAGGAGGCAAGCGGATGAGCAGCATGATGAGCGCCATAAGCAGGCCCCAGCTGGTGGACCGCTGCTGCGACAGCGGCTCGGGGCCCTCGCTGGCCAGGGGAAGCGGCGAGGCGGACGGCGACGTGGGCACCAGCAGTCTCACAGTGGTGGTCACACCATCGGAGAGAGGCGCCTAAGCCGAGCTGCTGAGGGCGAGGGGGATGTGACGGGGTCGGGCCGAGTTTGGGGAACACGCCAGAGATCGGGGCAGCCACAGCGCGTGGAGCCGGAGGCACTGGCGCTAGGTGTCTTCCCCAGCTGAGCTGCGCGCTGTCTCTGCCGCTGCAGCCGCCTGGGCTGCTGGAACTGCTGCTGCTGGGATAACAGCCGGGACCTCAGCAGGTTTCTGAGCATGCTGAGCCTGCAACCCAGGAGTCCAACACCCACCCCACCCCGCTCCCACTTGCCCAAGCCAACGCCTGGAGCCTCGCGTCAGACTCTTGCAGCCAATCTGGGCAAGGCACACCCCTAGCTGTTTCTCCCTAACCCGACCCAACTCCCCGCATCCTTCTCGCACCCACAGTTTCAGAGGTCTGGGGAGTCCGCTGCAGATCTCCCAGCCAGCGCCTCCCTGGCGCCCACCGGCGCCTGTAAATGCACCCCTTTCTGCACCCGCTGGTTTCAGCATCCCGTTTCCCCAAGTTCCCTACAATGTCTCTCTCTTACCCGCGTCCATGCTGGCTCCTGAGACTCCCACTATCTCCTGTACTCTGTTCCTTTCTGAGCTTCTTTTGCCTTCTGCGTTTAACTCCGTCCTGTGCCCCCGCTCCCCTGGTTCCGGGTCTACCTCCAGTGCCCAGATTTCCAGTTGGACCAGCCCACGCTCCCTTTTTCGAAGAGGGAACCTCCGCATTATCTAAGCGCCTGTCCACGAGGATTGGAGGTGTTTGGCTGAGAGATTGTTCCTCAGGTCGTGCAGCCTAGCTGAGTGAGTGTAAAACCCTTTCCCCTTCTAGCGGGTACCCAGTCAGCCTACACCCTGCCAGCTCCAGGGATTGAAAGCGGGCATTGGTGGTTAGAGGAAACTTTCCAGCTGAGCGAGCACCTGGCTAAAGCAAACCGCGCTTCTGTCAGGAATGCTCTCCGGGTGCTGTTCTTGCCAGGAGCTTGCATTCCACTGCGGTAGATGCAGTAAGGAAGCCATGGTTAGTACATCTGACAGCTAACGTTGTGGACCGTTGTGGACCGGTAGGAAAATTTACAAATTTTGATTCCTAAGAAAAATTCTGCTTCTGATGATCACCAGATTAATCTATTGACTTTGGAAATATACATACTGCACATCTTGAAGGGTTTCTTTACTTTTAATGGCTGCAGGAGTTACTTATGAATATTATTGGTCACTGAATAAACAAAGAAAGACCCAGAAGAAATCTCTTAGGAAAAGAAATCATGGAGCCATTCTAAATATAATTTACTAGAGACCCAGTGCACAAAATTCGTGCATGGGTGCAGTCTCTAGGCCTGGCCGGCAATAGAAGTGTGAGTGTCTGGCATGGAAGGGAAAGTCCCAGCTGACCTCTGGGCCCTGGGAAGCACCTGGGCCCCTGGGCCCCCACATACCCTTCTCCACCTGAGTCATTGGGCCCCCACCCAGCTCCTGCAGAGCTTGGCAGCTGGACAGCGTTCCCACTCCCTGCCACTGCCACTGGTCACCATCTGCGGGGCGATTGATCCTGACTCACATATGCCTTGGCCCGGTGCTGCTCGCTCACCTGCTCCATCATTCCACCACAGTCCCATTCTCATCAGAGCCCATCAGGGTTGGCAGTGCCTCTGGCTGCTAGCTGCCAGCACTGCGTCGCCGACGCCCACCTTATTTTGTGCCACCCCCTGGTGGTCAGCGCATCTCATAGCGAGTGGTCCAACTTCTGGTCAAGGGGACATTTTGCATATTAGACTTTTATCATATGGGATTAATCAAGAAATTCAAATTGTCAATATAATAATTCAAACTTATAGAAAATGTTTGTAAGTTTATTTTAGCCAAACTGTCAACAATTGCACAGAAGCAAAATCTCAATGTATTCATATTTTGCTCCTGAGAATGGCAGTTTTGCATCTCATTTTATACTAGAGGCCTAGTGCATGAAATTTGTGCACTGAGGGGGGCATTCCTCAGCCCAGCCTGTTCCCTCTCACAGTCAGACATCCTTAGTGCTATTGGCAATGGGCTACCAGCCATGAGCCTGGCTTCTGGCTCAGCAGTACTCCCCATGTGGGAGTGCACTGATCACCAGGGGGCACTTCTGCATTGAGCATCTGCCCCTTGATAGTCAGTGCATGCCATAGAAACCTGTCTTTCCGCCATTTGGTCAATTTGCATATTAGCCTTTTAGTATATAGGATATTTCAATAAAAAGAGCAGATACAAGAGGAAATGCAAGGTGGCTGCTGATGGGAAGGCAGGCTGCAAGATAGTGTGAGAGTGAGAAAACAAAAGGAGAGTATGTGGACATGTGGGGAGCGTCAGTATTTGTGAGTGAGGGATAACTATATTTCAAGGGACTGAAATCTCTCCCAGCGCAGCTGATTCTGCTTCAGAGGCCACGCCATTTTGAAAGGGATATGGCTGTGATTGGGAGACTGTCTGTGATTGGAACTCCAATCTTACCTTCAACCAGGGAGCTCTCATATACCTCCTGGGACCTTACAACCACAATTCCCAGGAACCAGTTACTTCAGCCACAAATCCATGACTGCAGGAACTCAAACCTCCCTGACCATGGGTGCCTGGAAGGTCTGCTCCTGGGGAGACAAAGTGGCGCAAATTTGTGGACTGGCCCTGTGCCTTCTCACAGAGTAGAAGGAACAGCTGAACCAAAGAATACCCAACAGGAACTGGTGAATTAAACACAGCTGGCAATCTGCGGATGGAAAGGTCAGATATTGCCTGGAGAAAGGTGAGATTTGGGATCCAGACTGGAGGGAGAAATGTGCTCAACAGGAACTAGAGCTTCACAGGAAGACTGCCCCACACAAAATCCTCGGCTGTTGGGGTCAGTGTAGCCCTTGAATGTGGAAGGGGATCCACAGGGCTGCTGGAAGAAGGGGATTCTAGATATTAACCCACAGCTGGACTGGACCCAGAAAGGCATCTTGAGGTTCTCTACTGGCTGCACAGAGCCAGGGGGAAAAGACATGCACAGAGTGGTGTGCAGAGTGGCACACAGATTCATGCACAGAGATGCATTCAGAGACATGCGCAGAGCCAGGGTAGAGAGGCCTTTTAGCCCCAGATATGAAGACAAAAACACTGCCACTCAGTCTATTAGAAATAGACTCTTGTGTGTAAATACAACTAAAGACACACTGAGAACCAAAGAGAGTAGAGAGATCCTGCCTCCTTGAAAACAAGGTTGTGGCTTATGACACAGAGAAGCCATGGATCACAGGGAATGAAAATACTGTGCTAACTACCTGCAAGGAAACAGATGTGCCAAACAGAAAAGTGGAGGAAGTGAATGACCTTCACTGCGTCACATTTTATTTTTTATCTTTTACTTAAGAAACTATTTTTTCTCTCTCAGTTGAATTTACCTTGTTTTTTTTTTAATTATATTTTTATTACTAGAGGCCCAGTGCACAAAATTCATGTACAGGGGTAGGAGGATGACCTTAAGTCTAGCCTGCACTCTCTACAATCTGGGACCACTTGAAAGATGTCCAACTGCCATTTAGGCCATCAAGGTGGGATTGGGCCTAAACGGGCAGTTGGACATCCCTCTCACAATCCAGGATTTCTGGCTCCCAACTGCTTGCCTGCCTGCCTGCCTGATTGCCCCTAACCGCTTCTGCCTGCCAGCCTGATCACCCCCTAACCACTCCTTTGTTAGCCTGATTGATGCCTAACTGCTCCCTGCCAGCCTGTTTGCTCCTAACTGCCCTCCCCTGCAGGCCTGGTCCCCCCCCCCCCAAACTGCTCTCTCCTGCAGGCTTGGGACCCTCCCGATTGCCCTTCCCTGCAGGCAAGTCTCCCCCAACTTCCCTCCTCTACTGGCTTGGTCACCCCTAACTGCCCTCCATTGCAGGCCTGATCACTCCCAACTGCCCTTCTTTGCTGGCTTGATTGCCCACAACTGCCCTCCCTTTCAGGTTGGTCCCTCCCAATTGCCCTCTCCTGCTGATCATCTTGTGGTGGCCATCTTGTGTCCACATGGAGGCAGAATCTTTGACCACATGGGGGCAGCCATCTTGTGTGTTGGAGTGATGGTCAACCTGCATATTACTCTTTTATTAGATAGGATAGAGGCCTGGTGCATGTGTGGGGGCCAGTTGGTTTGCCCTGAAGGGTGTCCCAGATCAGGGTGGGGGTTCCCTTGGGATGTGGAGTAGCCTGGGTGAGTGGCCTGTGGTGGTTTTCAGACTGGCCACGCTCCCTGGCGATCCAGAGACCCTGGTATCTGGAATTTATTTATTTTCTACAATTGAAACTTTGTAGCCTGGAGTGGAGCCAAGCCTTCTGCTTGCTCTGTGGCTGCTGCCATTTCTGTTTGGATTTATGTATCTCTTAGCATTGAAATTTTGTAGCCTTGAGTAGAGGCCTAGGCCAGCAAGGGCAGGAAGAAAGCTTGGCTTCCTCCATTGCCAGAGAAACCCAAGCCTCCCTCCTGCTCTCTGGCCGGTAGCCATATTGGTTGGGTTTATTTGCATATTAGCTCCTGATTGGCTTGTGGGTATGGCTGGTGGGTGTAGCAGAATGATGGTTAATTTGCATATTACTTTTTTATGAGATAGAATTTTTAACTATTATTATTAATACTATTATTTTACCCTTCTTAAAAAGTTTTATTTTATGTTGTTTTTCCCTTTATTTTGGAATTAGTGTCCTAAATTCTATTTTTATTTTCCTTGTGGCATTATTTTATTATACCTCAATTTTTTCTTTATGCCAACACTCTCTGTCCCACTTCCCCCCCCCCTTTTGTCCTATTTCTATTTCTCTGTTCCTGCTGTAGTTTTTCCCTATCTTTTCTTTTTACTCACTGTTAAAAATTGATCTTACTCATATATCTAATTTCCTCAACCCTGCTCCTAACCCATAGATACTTCTCTCTCCTTTTTCTTCACTATCCAAATTTCTTTTTTGTGTGTGCCTTTTTCTTTCTTTCTGTCTTGTTTGCTTGATTGTTGGTCAGTTTTTTGTTGGTTTGTTTTTGCTTCTATTTTTCCTTTTCTTGCTTATTCTCTTCTTCCACTAATAACTAATTCAAATCACCAACTCAGGCCTGTCTACTCTCTATTCTCCATATCCAATAGTAAACAAGTACATAGATAGATAGATTAAAGAAGGAGGAAATTTATATATGTATTTCTTTTTCTTTTATATATATTTTCTTATACATTTTTTCTTATTTTGGTATTTTATTTTTTACTTGTTTTCTTATACACTTATTCTCTTCCTAACTCCTCTATACTGAATTGTGATTATTTCCCCATTCATTCAATTCTTTGACCTTACATTCTAAAAATAAGCTCCACATCCTCAGACTCATCTGGGTGTTTGCTATTTGGAGTTTTTTGTTTGTTTGTTTGTTTTTGTAACATTATTCAATTACTATCTTGGGACTGAAGGCCCAAGGTGATTTTTGATAGTTGCAATTTTTTTTAAATTTTAATTTATTTTTAAATTTTTAATTTATTAAGGTATTATATGTGTACAGAGCTTACCATTGCCCGCCCCCCCCCCCATCTCCCATTCATGCCCTCCCTCCCCAGAGTTCTGTGTTCATTGGTTGTACTTATATGCATGCATACCAGTCCTTCGGTTGTTCTCTTATCTCCCCCTAGGTCTCCTTCCCCACCCTACTGTCATTTGACAATCTGCTTGTTTTATGGTGACTATCTCAGGACCACATGAATAGAATCCGCTCCTCATTTGGCAGTCTGTTTGTTTTATGGTGATTATGTCAGGTCCACATAAATAGAATCCGCTCCTCCTCTGGTTCACACTGCCCCTCCCCACGGGTCCCACTGCTTCCCCAGGGCACAGGGCTCTCCTGGGACACATGGCTCACCCGGGGCAAACGGCCCCCTGGGACACACGGCTCACCCGGGGCACATGGCCCTCTGGGACACACGGCTCACCCGGGGCACACAGCTCACCCGGCCCCTCTGGGGCGCTGGGGTTGTGAAATGGAGGCGCCGCACTAGCTCCTCGCTAGCACGGCGGGTGGGCTGGGACGGCTGAGCTCCAAGGAGTCTCAGCAGAACGGCTGCGGACGCGGAGACCAAGCTCTGAAGCCACCCACTCCCTGGGCCCGGGGTAGAGTAAGCTCTGTTCTCGGCAGGCTTCCCTCACTCACGGCAGTGGCGGCGGGTGTGGCGGAGGCAGTGGCTTTTGTGGCTCAATTTCCACAGTATTTTAAAAATCTACATGGCAGCCGAAACCGGTTTGGCTCAGTGGATAGAGCGTCGGCCTGTGGACTGTAAGGTCCCGGGTTCAATTCCGTTCAAGGGCATGTACCTTGGTTGCGGGCACATCCCCGGTAGGAGGTGTGCAAGAGGCAGCTGGTCGATGATTCTCTCTCATCGATGTTTCTAACTCTCTGTCCCTCTCTCTTCCTCTCTGTAAAAATCAATAAAATATATATTAAAAAAAAATCCACATGGCGGCAGGACGCCCCTCCTTGGGGTCCCGGCAGAGGCTCCGGCTAGGCCCTGCGGCGGTGGACCTGACGGGCGAAGGGCTCGCTGTGGCCGTGAACGGAAGGCGCTGCGCCATCTCCTCACCAGCACGGCAGGCAGGCTGGGATGGCTGCAGGCGGGCTGACATGGCTGCGGGTGGGGAGACCGCGCTCACAGGTGTCTCCTTTGGGGCAGAAATGGAGCAGCTGTGGACGAGGAGGCTAAGTTCTGAAGCCGCCTACTCCCTGGGTTCAGGGTGGAGTGGGTTCTGTTCTTGGTGGGTTTCCCTCATTCACGGTGGCGGCGGTGAGGCAGTGATGGTCGCTCCTGTGGTTCAATTTCCCCTGTAGTTTTAAAATCCACATGGTGGCAGTGGCAGAAGCTTTGGCCCGGCCATGCGGTGGCAGAGGAAGGCCTCACAGGGGCCGCGAATGGAAGGCGCCACGCCAGCTCCTCACCAGCAGGGCATGCTCGGAGGCCAGGCTGAGATGGCTGCAGGCGGGGAGATGTCGCGCCAGCTCCTCATCAGCACAGTGGGCTGGGACAGCTGTGGGCTGAGATGGTTGTGGGAGGGGAGACTGCGCTCAAAGACGTCTCATTCCGGGCAGGAGCTGAAGGCACGGCGGAGGCCTGGCATCGGCTCCCTCACTCCCACGGCGGGCCGGCCGGGATGGCCCACTCTCTGGGCCCGGGGCGGACCTAGGTCTAGCTTCCCTCATTCCCAGTGGCGGCGGCTCTGGCGGCTCCAGCTCCACCGTAGTTTTACACTCCACATGGCAGCAGCGGCACCTTGCTTTGTGTCTAGTTGTAGCCTTCCCATTCCGCCAGCTTTCCTGTGGGTCTGGTGTGATCCCTTTTGATTTTAGCTGTTGTTTTTTTCCAAATTGTTAATGAGGTGGCAGCTTAGGAGACTACCTAGGCCGCCATCTTGTTTCAGTCTCTATTTGGAGGTTTTTGGGTTGTTTTTATTTTCATTTTTTGGATTAGTTGTTGCTTTATCGGAGTTTTCCCCCCATATTCATATGGTTTCCCCTTCTTTTATCTTTTCTTTCTCACATTTTTTGTCTTTTCTCAATATCTTTTTATTTCCTTTTTTCTCTTTCCTAATTCTCTTTTCTCTGGTGGTCACCTTTTTTTTGGGTGTATTAGTATTATGAATATATTTGTTTTTGGTGCCCTGTGCATTGTGTCTTACATCCGTGAGCTGGAGGACAGGGTAGGAAAAAATACTCAAGCAGAGCACCTTAAAAAACAGGAGAACCTAAGCGAACGTTAGGACAACACAAAATGAAACAACATTCACATAATAGGGGTACCAGAAGGAGAGTAAACTGACCAAGGAATCGAAAACCTGTTTGAAGAAATAATGACAAACAATACCTGAGATAGGGAAGATAAAACTCACACAAGTCCAAGAAGCTCACAGAGCCCCAAATAAGATGAACCCCAAAATGTTGACACCAAGACACAATATAATTAAATATGCAAACACCAATGACAAAGTAAGAATCTTAAAGGCTTCCAGAGAGAGACAGAAAGTTACATACAAAAGATCGCATCAAACTACTGATTTCTCAAAGAAACACAGCAGGCCAGAAAGGAATGGGATGAAATATACAGTCATGCAAAGCAAGGGTCTGAATCCAAGAATACTGTACCCTGCAAGGTTATCAATAAAAATTGAGGGTGAAATCAGGAGTTTAACCGACGAAAAAAGAAAAAAGAAAAAAAAAAAAAAGAACTAAGGGCGTTTATTGCCACCAAACCAGCAATTCAAGAAATGCTAAAGGGTCAGCTATAAAAAGAAGACATAGGAAGCAAAGAAGGAACACAGGCATAAAGAATAGAAATGGTTACAAACAAGTACCTATCAATAATAACTTTAAATGTAAATGGATTAAATGCCCCAATTAAGGGGCATAAAGTAACTGAGTGGACAAGAAAACATGACCCAAAGTTCTCCTGTCAACAGGAAACCCACCTTAGAACAAAGAACTCACGCAGACTGATGGTGAAAGTCTGGACAAAGATTTTTCAGGAGAATGGAAATGAAAAAAAAAATGCTGGGGTAACAATACTTACATCTGACAAAATAGACCTCAAAGTGAAAGCCATAACAAGACATAAGAAAGGTCACTTCTTAATATTTAAGAGAGCAATTCAACAAGAAGATATAACACTGGTAAACATATATGCACTATATGCAGGAGCATTACGTTAAGTAAAATAAGACAATCAAAGAAAGACAATTGTCACATGATCTCACCAATTTGTAGAATATAATGAACAACATAAACTGATGAATAAAAAATAGATCCAGAGACATAGAGCTATTGAACAGACTGTCAAACCTCATAGGAAAGGTAGTGCATGGAAGAGATCAACCAATTAACTTGTACACATATAAGCATAACCAATGGACATGGACAATAGCTGGGTAAAGGTCTGGGCTGAGAGACAGGAGGAAGCTAGAAGAGGTCAATGGGGGGGGGGAAGGAGAAATATGTAATACTTTCAATAATAAAAAGTTTAAAAAAAGAAAATAATACTACAGTCTTAACAATTATATAGCGATATATAAAACCAGTTTTGACATTGTTTAATGAAAAAGGTAAAATTCAAAATTATACCTGTCATGTTTATGTTTATGCATATGTATATGAGAAAAAGGAAGCACAAAAGATTAATGTAATTTAATTTGCTTGGTTTATGAATATATTAAAAATCTACAGTTTTCTTTATTGTTATTCTTACTCTACTTTTGGTATTTTGATATGAGATCAATTCTCATCTGGCCAGCTCTTTGACTCCTTGAATGTGGCTCTTCCACAAAATACCACGGCCTGGGTGAGTCTATATTGGTTAAGTGGCATTAGAAGAAGTTTAAGTTGAAAAAAATTTGGCTCTCAAAAGAAATTTCAATCATTGTACTGTTGATATTTGGTTCTGTTGACTAATGAGTTTGCCCTAGGAGATGTATCTGCAATCACACTGCTATGATAAATGTCTGAGATTTAGCTGCCCATAATTTCTTCTGGGATTATTATGGTTTCACAACTTATATTTAAATATTTATCCATTTTGAGTTTAGAGACTGTCTTTTACTCTATTGTATACTCTTCCCTCCTTTGTCAAATATTAGTTTAGTGTAATAACTTTGGTCTATTTCTGAATCCTCTTTTCTGTTTCATTGATATACATATGCCTGTTATTTTGCCAGTACCAGGCATTTTATAGTGCATTGACTTTGATGTCTGGGAGTGTGATTCATCCAACTTTGTTCTTCTTTCTCAATATTGCTGCAGCTATTCAGGGGCTTTTGGTTCCATTTACATTTTTGGAGTATTTGTTCTAGAACTGTGAAATATGCTGTTGTTATTTTAGTAGTGATTGCATTGAATCTATTGATTTCCTAGGATAGTATAGACACTTTAATGGTGTTAATTCTACCAAGCTATAAGCATGCTATGTTCTTCTATTTGTATCTTCCTCTATCTTTTTTTCAATGTCTTGTAGGTTTCCAAGGACAGGTCTTTTTACCTCTTTGGTTAAGTTTATGTTTCAATATCTAATTTTTTAATTCTTGCAATGGTAAAAGGGATTTTTTTAGTTCCTCTTTCAATGAGATTATTATTGGTGTTTAAAAATATGATCAATTTGTGGATGTTAATTTTGTATCCTGATACTTTGCTGAATTCATATATTACTTCTGGTAGTTTTTTGGTGGATTCTATAGGGTTTTTATATACAACTAGTAGCCCAGTGCACAAATTCATGCACATTGAAAGGGAATCAATTAGAAAAAATATTTTAATATTGCTATTCAACCTGTCTCTATAATAGAAGTGTCAACCAAATTCACAATCGACAATGACAGATGGGAACACGTGCGTGATTGGCACCAGCAAAAGCTTTATATGTATTTCGCGTGCGCGAGTCAACTTAGCCTTTTGTAGATATAGAATAAACTTGTTTAATTAGACCTGCTTTCTAATTTAGCTAAACTTTTTTCCAGCCCAGTGAAGCACCCTAATTTCTCTTTCAGGTAATTGTAAGCAACACAGCAGTAAATATCAATCCAAAGCAATTATTATTGTATATCACGAAGGAGAGCAAAGGGTAAAATATTTAACTGCAGCGGTGTTTGACTATATTCTGTACAGTGAGAAAACCTGAAGTCATTTATAAGGTCCACCATTTCTTACTACTTTTCAGTTGGGTCAAATTTCTAAGCTTTCTAAATCTCCATTTTCTGGCTAATGAAAAGAAAATAGGATTCCACTGAGACTCCTATCTATCTATTCCAGGACTTCTATGAAGATCAAATGAGATAAGGCACGGGAAAACACTTCACAAACGTTTGGTTAAAGTGTGAAATATTTGCACCTGGTTATGAAGAAACTGCAAGGAAGCTAGTCATCGCTATGAAGAGGAAGCCAGGCATTGCTACCTGACATCATCACCAGGATGGACACTTAGCATGTTATATATATATATATATATATATATATATATATATATATAGCATGTCACCTACAAACAGTGACAGTTTTACTTCCTCCTTTCCCATTAGGATGCCTTTTATTTTTTATTCTTGCCTGATACAAAGGACTTTCAGTACTATGTTGAGAAAGAGTGGTTAAAGCAGACATCCCTATCTTGTTCCTTTTCTTAAGGGAAAGGCTTGTAGTTTTTGCCCATTAAGTATGATATTGGCTTCAGGCTGTCATATATGGCCATTATTATTTTGAGATATGATCCCTCTGCACTTTGCAGAGTCTTTATCAAAAATGGATACTGGATTTTGTCTAATGTTTTTTCCCCTGTGATTTTTATCTTTCATTTTGTTAATGTGATTTATCACATTTATTGATTTGTGAATATTGTACCGGCTTTGCATCCACAGAGTAAATCCCTCTTGATCATGCTGTATTATATTTCTAATGTATTGCTTGATCCAATTTGCTAAAATTTTGCTGAGGATTTTAGCATATATGTTCATTAATGATATTGGCCTATATTTTTATTTCTTTGTCATGTCTTTATCTGGTTTTGTAATTAGGATTATGTTGGCCTTGTAAAAATAACTTGGAAGTACTCCTTTTGATAAAATTGGAATAATTTGAGAAGAATTAGTATTAGTTCTTCTTTTAATGTTAGGTAAACATCCATATGAAGCACATGAAATTTTGTTGGCTGGGAGGTTTTTTTTATTACTTCCTCAATTTCATTAGATGTGATTGGTATATCCAGGTATTCTTACTTATCTTGATTTATTGTGCAACAGTTGTAGGCTTATAGGAATTTCTCCCTTTGGTCCAAGTTGTCCAATTTATTAGCATAGAATTATTCATAGCATTTTCTTATAATCCTTTGCATTTCTGTGGTATCAGTCATTACTTCACCTTTTTCATTGCGGATTTCATTTATTTGGGTCATCTCTTTGTTTCTTGTTGAATCTGGCTAAAGATTCATCAATCTTGTTTATCTTTTCAAAGAACCAGCTCTTGATTTCATTGATCTTCTGTATTGATTTCTTAGTCTTAATATCATGTATGTCCTCTCATCTTTTTTAAAAAATATTTTATTGACTTTTTACAGAGAGGAGGATAGAGGGATAGAGAGTTATTAGAAACATCAATGAAAGAGAAACATCGATCAGCTGCCTCTTGCACCCCCCCCCTCCACTGGAGATGTGCCCAAAACCAAGGCACATGTTCTTGACCGGAATCGAACCTGAGACCTTTCAGTCTACAGGCCCACGCTCTATCCACTGAGCCAAACCGGTTTCAGCATGTCCTCTCATCTTTATTATTTACTTCCTTTTACTTAATCTGGGCTTTTATTGTTGATCTCTTTCTAATTCTTTTACTTACAGTTTTAGATAGTTTATTAGAGCTTTTTTTTATTTAATAAATCTTTATTGTTCAGATTATTTCAGTTGTTTCTCCTTTTCCCCTCATAGCTAGAGAAAGCCAGTGGCACACTCAGCAGTCAGTCCTCTCTGCATGCACTTGTGTGCGTGCCTCCCAACCTCTGCCTTTCATGGCTCTCTGAGTTTCCACCTGACAGTCCAGGGTTAGGGTTAGGGTTTTCAATATCTTGCTCACTCTTTCTTCTTCTGTCACCCCTATGTTGTGATTGTTGATACTCTTGAACTTTTCCCAGAGGCTTCTTACTCTAGCTTCATGTTTTTAGATTCTTTTTTTTTTTGCTATTATCATTGTTTTTGCTTCCTCATATTCCAAATCATTGATTTGATTCTCAGAATTCTCTATTGTTGGATCCCTGTAAATTATTTATTTCAGTTAGTGTTTGCTTAATTTCTGACTGATCTTTTTCATGTTGTTAATGTGCTTATTTTCCTTGAAATTCTCACTAAGATTCTTAGAAGTATCACTAATTCCCTGTAAGTTTTACAAAGTCTCTCATTAAGATCCTTGAGTAACATTATAACCATTATTTTGAACTCTGTATTTGCTTCCTTCCATTTCTTTAATTTGTAACATTTGTCTTCCCATTTTGACTGCTTCCCTGTGTTTGTTTCTATGTATTAGGTAGAGTTGTTATGTCTCCTGAAATCAGTAGCATGGCCTTGTGTATTAGGTGTCCTTTAGGGCCCAGTGGCTCAGCCTCCCCATTTATCTGAGCTGGGTACTATAGGTAAGCTGTGACCCTGTGTGGGTTGTGTGCAGTCTTGTTGTGGTTGAGCCTTTATTGCTGTTGGTGTTACTGGGAGGAATTGACCTCCAGACCTATTGGCTGTGAGAACCAGCTGCATCTGCAATGGAAAGCTGCTGTGCAGGAGACACCCCTGTGTAACAGAACTTGCTAGAGTGGGGCTTTAGTGCTCATTGAGTCTCCCCTTTGAGTATGTCACTTGTGTAGGTGTAGAGTTGTAATTTAGTAGGTCTGAAGCTGTCCAGTGGGTTGACTGGCTTTGGGATCTCCCAAGATGTACAAAGTTAGTCTCTGCCTAGGGCCACCCCAGCAGGAGCTACAGAGAGATATGCAGATGGATGCTACTTGTATTAGACTATGAAGTGCCCAATGAGATCTAGCTGTGAAGCAAGGAATACTGGTTCTGGTGCTAGGGCCAGGTCTTGGGCCTTTTATTGATATAGTAGAGGCCTGGTGCACAAAATTTGTGCACAGGGTTGGGGCGTTCCTCAGCCCAGCCTGCATCCTCTCCAATCTGGGACCCCTCAAGGGACTAACGGCAGTTAGTCCTGATCAAGGTGGGATCAGGCCTAAATGGGCAGTTGGACATACCTCTCACAATCCAGGACTGCTGGCTCCCAACTGCTTGCTGGCCTGCTTTCCTAATTGTCCCTAACCACTTCTACCTTCCAGCCTGATCATCCCCTAACCACTCCTCTGCCAGCTGATTGATGCCTAACTGCTCCCTGGCAGCCTGTTTGCTCCTAACTGCCCTCGCCTGCAGGCCTGGTCTCCCTCCCCCCAACTGCTCTCTCCTGCAGGCCTGGGACCCTCCCAACTGCCCTTTCCTGCAGGCTTGGGTCCCCCCTAACTTCCCTCCCAGCAAGCTTGATCATCCCCAACTTCCTTCCCTTGCAGGCTGGTCCATCCTAATTTCCCTCCCCTGCTGGCCATCTTGTGGTGACCATTTTGTGTCCCTATGGGGGCAGCCATCTTATGTGTTGGAGTGATGATTAATCTGCATATTACTCTTTTTTTAGATAGGATAGAGGCCTGGTACATGGGTGGGGGCTGGCTGGTTTGCCCTGAAGGATGTCCCAGATCAGGGTGGGGTTTCCCTTAGGGCATGGGATGGCATGGGTGAGGGACCTGTGGTTGTTTGCAGGCTGGCCACATCCCCTAGTGACCCAAGTGGAGGCCCTGGTATCTGGGGTTTATTTATCTTCTACAATTGAAACTTTGTAGCCTGGAGCAAACTTTCTGCTTGCTCCATGGCAGCAACCATTTCTGTTGGGATTTATGTACCTTCTATAATTGAAACTTTGTAACCTGGAGCGAAGGCCACAGCAGGCCAGGACTTCAGAAGCTTGGTTTCCTTGATCACTGGGGGCAACCCTAGCCTCCTGCTTTTTCCAGCTCCGTGGAAGTCACCATTTCTGTTTGGATTTATGTCTCTTCTATCATTGAAACTTTGCAGCCTTGAGTGGAGGCCTAGGCTAGCAAGGGCAGGTGGAAATCTTGGCTTCCTCCATTGCCTGGGAAACCCAAACCTTCCTCCTGCCCTCTTGTGGCTTTAGCCATCTTGGTTGGGTTTATTTGCATATTTGCTCCTGATTGGCTGGTGGGTGTGGCTGGTGGGCATGGCTTGTGGGTATAGCAGAATGATGGTTAATTTGCATCTTACTCTTTTATTAGATAGGATTCTGGCATGCTGACTCCAGCTACTGCTTGTTTAAAAGTTTTTAGATAAGTGTGAAGCTTGAGCCAGGACAGACATTTCATGTGGAAAAGCAACTGCAAACAACTTTGGTGGCACTGTCAATTGGATGGGGAAGGGTCTTAGAGAATCACAGGCTTGAACAAACAGTGTGGGTCATGCTGATGGAAACTCAGATATGGCTGCCAGCCAGATCTGTGATAGGGGCCAGCACAAGAATGATTACTCCTGTGCTTACTCCCTGCAAGCACCCTGTTTTTGAGAAAGCTTCCCCCAAGTTCCTGCCCCAATGCCAGATAGTCCAGTTGCTCCCCATATGTCCCTGGATTTCTCCAAAGCTTCCACCTGGCACTGAAGGTTGGGGGAAGAAGGACCTTGTAAGTTCATGTGTGGGCTCTTTAAGAGGAACACCTCCAGCAGCCTCCATGTCACTCAGCCATAATTCCCACTAGTTTTTACAATTCAAAGTTACTGAGAATTCTCATTCCATCTCTGGAATTCTTGACTGGGGATCTGGTGTGGGATTGGGACCCACTGCTTCTATTGGTGGCCTTGGAGATATCTCTCCCAGTTAACAAAATGCCACTCATGGGTGTTGGACCAGTTCGATCCACACCTCTTCCCCTCCTAACATTCTCAATGTGGTTTCTTCTTTACTTCTCTGGTTGTAGGACTTCCATTCAACCAGATCTCAGGCAGTTCTTAATTATGGTTGTTGTGTAGTTTAGTTGTAATTTTGATGTTTGTGGGAAGCATTGAGTACTGGTGTTTACCTATGCCACCACCTTGGTTCCACCTGGAATTGTTTTCTTAATTTTTCTTTCTGACAATTTCTTATTGGTGTATAAAAATGCTACTGTGTGAGAGGAACATGGTGGCCAACAGGAAAACAAGGAGGAAGAAAGTGACAGAATAAGGAAGTGAAAGGAATGTGAGTGGAGAGATGGGGTATGTGTGTGGGTGAGTAATGGACAGTTAGATATCTCAGGAGTCCTGGGGACTGGCAGATTAGGTTCTCCTAGATAGGGAGCCCAGGCTGTCACCACAGGCAACTCCAGGCCAGCTCAGCTTTAGCACGGAACCCATGCCATCTTGCAGAGGGGAGCAATAGAGTATAGGAGTTCTTCCACACTAACATCCAGACCAACCTCAGACATTACCCCCAGACCTGTGCAGGTAGCCATCCATAACCCATGTGGAGCCACCACCATTCTCTAGCAGTGAGCAGTGCAGTAACATGACACAGGTCCCAGACATCTACAGAGAGTGCATCATGATAGACCATTTGAGCTGTGCATCCTAGCTGGAGCCCAATCCCTGCTTCCAAGGATTCCATTTTTCAGGTCCTTGTGTTGTGAGTGCAAGCCAGAGATACCCAACACCCTGTTCCATCTCTGGTCTCAGTACAGAGCCACGCCCAGGATGCACTATGCCCCCAGCAGAGACAGAGACTTTGGCTGATGTGCGCTCTGCATCCAGAATAGACAGAGCATCTGGCCAGTGCTTTGCACCCAGAATAGACAGAGCTACAGCCCAGTGCTTGCTCCACCCTCAGCACATAAAGAGCCTCTCTGCCCCTAGTACAGAGCTGTTGGCCTGTGAGCACTCTGCACCCTGTACAAACAGAGCCCCTGGCCTGTGAGCAATCCGTAGCTAACAGAGACAGAGCCTTTTTCTGGTGCACACTAGGCCCCAGAGAAAAACAGAGCTATCCCCTGGTGTTCAAACTACCTCTGGACCACTGAAGAGGTCCTGGTGTGACTTGGTGAGCTCAGCACAAGGGCACAGGACTATCCTGCAAGTGCACTGCCAGAGGGACCTAGGACACTATCCTTCCTTGGTTTCTGGGATCATACATTGAATTGCATGCCAGGGGGCTCTGAGCTCTCATAGGGAGTCTCACATCAGGGGAACAGTGCACATACCTCTGCTGACCCCCAAAAAACAAAAATTGAGGGAATAGAAAGGGATACAACTCAGAGCAGAGACAATAAAGGTGTGGAATTCAAGGCAGACCCAGGGAATAGGCTAGCAAGTCCCAAACTATGGTGTTTCTATGGACTTTAAACCTTCAGGCCCCAAGCAAGGAGCCTAGTGCAAGAAAGAAACACCACAAATGGGGGACAAAAAACAACCCCCAAAGGAAAGAAAATAAAATAAAGGATATGAAGGTAAGCAATATTTCAGAGAAAGAATTAAGAGTTAGGGTTATAAGTTTCCTAAACTGGTTGGATGAGAAAATCAATTACATATGGAACAATAAAGAGAAAATGAAAATGATATAGTGACAATAATGAACAAAATGGAAGATTTCAACAGTAGACTATAAGAAGCAGAGGACCAAATCAGTGAGTTAGAAGAAAGGGTAGAAAAAGAAGTCCAATCTGAGCAGCAATTGCAGGGAAAAAAATAAGAAAGCAGAAAGAGAGCTTAAGGAAGATTTGGAATAACACGAAATGAGGAAACATCCATATAATAGGGGTGCCAGAAGGACAAGAAGAAGAGCAATGATTACAAAAACTAATTAAAGAAAAAAATGATGGAAAATTTCCCTGTTTTAGGGAATAAAAATGTCACACAAGCACAGAGTCCCAAACAAAAAAAACCCCAAAAAGACCCACACCAAGACACATCATTATTACAATGGTAAAAATGAATAACAAAGAGAGAACCTTGGGGGGAAACCAAGAAGGCAACATAGGTAAGCACCTCAACTTCTGCCTTGCACAACAATTTCAAAACTACACCTAAAAGACAGAATGGACATCATCCAGAACCACAGGAAATCTGGCTGAGTGGAAATTCTACAAGTAGAAGGAAAGAGAAAAACTCATGAAGAATCAGTGGCACTGCAAAGGGCTGAGGTTTGGAGACATGTGCACTGAGATAAAGGGTGGCTGAGTGCCTGGCTGGCTTTCTTTGATGGGAGAGGGAAGGAAGCCTCCAACTGCACTAAACACCAGTTCTGATTGCAATGAACCCCAGTTATAGGTGAAACCCCATTGATTCAGGCCCATAAGAGGGGAATTTTGACTGTTGTGTAGAGAGAAAGGCACACGGAGACTTGGAGATTTGGGTAAGTCATGGTGAGCTGGGGTCTGGAGGCGTGTGTGCATGAGTGCATGCAGAGAAGACTGACTGCAGAGGTTGCCCCTAGCTCTTCCTAGCGAAAGGGAATCGGAAGCTTCTGACTACTCTGAACCCCAGTTCTGACTGCACTGAACCCAAGTTCTGGGCGAGCCCCTGGGGACCCAGGCTCTTATGGGGGGAATCTGAAATGTCAGGTGGAAACTCAGGGGAGAAGTGAAAAGCAGAGGTCTGAAAGCATGTGCACAATGGCAGGGCTAATAGAAAGCCAAGACTGTCTGCTCAGCTCTGAGACTCTGCCCCATCTAAACTGAGCACAGAGGCTTTTGCAATTTTGCAAGTCTGGTCCTATAAGGCTGTCACCAATACAGGTCTCCTGGTGTAGACACAGCTAATACTCACATCCAATTGGCCTGAAGGTCAATTCCTTCCAGTGATACCAACAACAATTAAGACTTAACTACAATAAGAATATACACACAGACTACAAAGGGGTGCACCAAGAGTGTCCAACTCAGGTAACTGGGGAGGCTGAGCCACTGGGCCATATAGGACTCCTAGCACACAAAGCAACCCTACCAACTCAGGGAAGCAGTGAAAATGAGGAGACAAAGAAACAGATGACAAACGAAAGAAATGGAAGAAAACAAATGATTGGATATAGAATTCAAAACCACAGTTATAAGGTTTTTAAGAATTTCCTATAAAAGGTCGATAAATTTAGCAAGACAATTGAGGATATGAATAAGAACCAACTAGAAATTAAATATAACTGACTGAAATAAAAAAAAATATTTTACAGAGACCCAACAGCAGACTAGAGGAATGCAAGAATCAAGTCAATGATTTGAAATACAAAGAAGCAAAAAAACACTCAACCAAAAAAGAAAACATAAAAAAGAATCCAAAAAGTTGAAGATAGTGTAAGAAGCCTCTGGGAAAATTTCAAGCATTAGAATTATTGGGGTGCCAGAAGAAGAGAGCAAGATACTGAAAACCTATTTGAAGAAATAATGACTGAGAACTTCTCCCACCTGGTGAAAGAAATAGACTTACAAGTCCAGGAAGCACACAGAACCCCCTCGCACCCCTCCCCCAAAAAAAGGAATCCAAAGAGGACACATCATAATTAAAATGCCAAGAGCAAAAGACAAAGAGAGACTATTAAAAGCAGCAAGAGAAAAACAGTTAGTTACCTACAAGGGAGCACCTATACAAATGTCTGCTGATTACTCAACAGAAGATATGCATGCCAGATGGGAGTGGCTAGACATATTTAAAGTGATGAATAGCAAGATCCTCCAACCAAGATTACTCAGCAAAATTATCATTCAGAGTGGAAGATCAGATAAAGAGCTTCACAGATAAGAAAAAGGTAAAGGAGTTCATCACCACCAAACCAGTATTATATGAAATACTGAAAGGTATTCTTTAAGAAGAGGAAGAAGAAGAAAAAAGAAAAAAAAATATGAACAACAAATACACATTTATCAACAAGTAAACCTAAAAATCAAGTGAATTAAAAATCCGAGGAACAGAATAAACTGGTGAATATAATAGAATCAGGGGCATAGAAAGGGAGTGAACTGATAATTCTCAGGGGAAATGGTTATGGGGGGTGCAGGAAGAGACTGGACAAAAAATCATACACCTGTGGATGATGACACTGGGGGGCATGTAAGGACAGAGAGTGGGGTTGGAACTGGATGGAGGGGAGCTATGGAGGAGGGGGGACAAAGAAACAATTGTACTAATCTTAGCAACAAATATTTATTAAATTTAAAAAAAGAAAAATTTCCCCACCTGGTAAAAGAAATAGACTTACAAGTCCATGAAGCACAGAGAGTCCCAAACAAGAGGAACCCAAAGAGGCCCACAGCAAGATACATATTATTAAAATGCCAAAGTTTAAAGACAAAGAGAGGATCTTTATAGCAGCAAGAGATAAACGGTTAATTACAAGGTGTGCTCATGTCACTGTCAGCTGATTTCTCAGCAGAAACTTTGCAGGCCATAAGGGAGTGGCAAGAAATATTCAAAGTAATGGAAAGCAAGAACCTACAACCAAAATTACTCTATCCAGCAAAGCTCTCATTTAGAATTGAAGGCCAGATAAAGAGCTTCACAGAGAAGAAAAAGCTAAAGGAGTTCATCACCTCCAAACCAGGATTATCTGAAATATTGTAGGGTATTGTTTAACAAGAGGAATAAGAATAAGAATGAGAATGAGGAGGAGAAGAAGAAAAAGGAGGAGGAGAAAAGTGTGACTAATAAAATAACAATAAATACATATCAACAATAAAATATAAAAATAAATGTATAAGAAATCTAATGAATGAAATAAACTGGGGAATAAAATAAAATCAGAGGCATGGATACATGGAATAAACTGACCAATTTCAGAGGGAAGAGGATTGGGGGTGGGAAGAGATTAATCAAAGATATTATATGCATAAATGCATTACCTACGGATAGACAATAAGGTGGTAAAAGCCTAGAATGGGGCGGGAATTTTTGGAGAGGGCAAACGGGGAATAAAGGAGGACATCTGTAATACTTTCAACAATAAAGATTTTTTAAATGGGGTTTATAAAAAAAGAAGACAATTCCATTTACTATTGCAAAAACAACAAAAAACTAGTCCACCAACTTACATTATGCACAAGAATAAACTCAAAACTGATAAAAGTCTAAAATACAAGTTGTGAAACCATAAAAAATCCTAGAAAAAAAACCATAGGCAATAAAATCTCAGACATTTCTTGTAACAACATTTTTGCTGATTTATCTCCTGGGCATGGGAAGTAGGAAAAAAACAAAACAAATGGGACTACATCAAACTAAAAAAAAATTTGCACAGTCAAAGAAGCCATCAACAAAATGAAAAAGGAATCCACTAAATGGTCAAACATTTTCCAATGATACATCTGACAAGGAGTTAATTTCCAAAATACATGAAGAACTTATACAACTCAAAACTAGTATGACAAACCATCCATCTAAAAAATGGGCAAAGGACTTGAGAAGATATTTCTCCAAAGAAGAAATACAGAGGCTAATATGAAAAAATGCTCAACATCACTAATCATCAGAAAGATGAAAATTAAAATCACAATGAATCTTGGCTTGATAGTTCAATTGTTTGTATTGCTTTCCTGATGCACCAAGATTGCAGGTTCAATGCCTGATCTGGGACATACAAGAAGCAAACATAAATGCATAAATGGGTGGAACAGAAAATCAATCTCTCTATCTCTCTCTCTTACCCCCATTTCTCTTTTTGCCTCTCCCTCCTTCACTCCCTCCCTCTCTCCTTCGTTCCCTCCTTCCCTCCTTCATTCCCTTCCGTTCTCCCTTCTTTCCTTCCTCTTTCTCTCTCAAATTAACACAAACACACACACCAGAAGATATCACCATACACATGCAAAATAGCTTTCATTAATAAATCAACAAAAAGCAAGTGCTGGTGAGGATGTGGAGAAAAGGCAACCCTTCATGTAGTTTTGGTGGGAATTCAGAGTGATGCAGCCACTGTGGAAAACAGTCGGAGTTTCCTAAAAAAAAAAAGGAACTGCATTTTGACCCAGGAATCCCACTTTTGGGTGTTTATCCAGAGGAACCTGAAACACTAGTCTGAAAAAATATAAGCACCCCTATGCTTATTGCCACATTATTTACAATAGCCAAGAGTTGGAAGCATACTAAGTGCCCATCAATAGATGAGTGGATAAAAAAGCTGTGGTGTACTTTCCTGATAAAAACTCTCAACACGATGGGAGTACAAGGATCATACCTCAACATAATAAAAGCTATATACGATAAACCCACAGCAAACATCATACTCAATGGGAAAAAACTAAAACCATTCCCTCTAAGAACAGGAACAAGACAGGGATGCCCACTCTCACCACTCCTCTTTGACATAGTACTGGAAGTACTCGCCATTGCAATTAGACAGGAAGAGGAAATAAAAGGCATCCGAATTGGAAAAGAAGAAGTAAAGTTGTGCCTATTTGCAGATGACATGATACTGTACATAAAAAACTCAAAGACTCCATAAAAAAACTAATAGACTTAATAAATGAATTTGGCAATGTAGCAGGATACAAAATCAATGCCAATAAATCATTGGCATTTCTATACAACAATAGTGAACTTACAGAAACAGAGACTAAAAAAAGCAATCCCATTTACCATCACACCAAAAATTAAAATACCTAGGAATAAACTTAACTAAGGAGGTAAAAGACCTATACACAGAAAACTACACGATTCTGAAAAAAGAAATAGAGGAAGATGTAAACAGATGGAAGAACATACCATGTTCATGGACTGGTAAAATCAACATCATCAAAATGGCCATACTTCCCAACCCAATTTATAAGTTCAATGCACTCCCCATTAAAATACCAATGGCACACTTCATAGACCTAGAATGAACTCTCCAAAAATTCATTTGGACAATAAAAGACCCCGAATATCCTCAGCAATCTTGAGAAAGAAGAGTAAAGTAGGAGGGATCTCAATACCAGATTTCAAGCTGTGTTACAAAGCAACTGTTCTCAAAACAGCTTGGTACTATCACAAGAACAGACATATAGATTAATAGAATAGAATAGAGAATCCATATATCAACCCAAGTCACTATGCTCAACTAATATTTGACAAAGGAGGCATGAATATACAATGGAGTCAAGACAGTCTCTTCAATAAATGGTGTTGGGAAAATTGGATAGATACATGCAAAAGAATGAAACTAGATCACCAACTTACACCATACACAAAAATAAACTCAAAATGGATACAGGACTTAAAAATAAAATGGGAAACCATAGAAATACTAGAGACATCCACAGGCAGCAAAATCTCAGACATATGCCTAAAGAACTTCTTCACTGATTCTAACCCTAGGGCAATGGAAGCTAAAGAGAAAATGAACAAATGGGACTACCTCAAAATAAAAGCTTCTTTACAGCAAAAGAAACCATCAACAAAACAACAAGAAGTCTCACAATATGGGAGAACATATTTGCAAATGATATCACTGATAAAGGTTTAATCTCCAACATCTACAGACAGCTTATTCAACTCAATAAAAGGAAAATAAATGAGCCAATTAAAAAATTGGCAATGGACCTAAATAGAATCCTCTCAAAAGAAGACAGAAGGAAGGCCAAGAGGCACATGAAAACATGCTCAAAGTCACTAATTATCCGAGAGATACAAATCAAAATGACAATGCGGTACCATCTCACACCTATCAGAATGGCCAACATCAACAAATCAACAAACGACAAATGTTGGTGAGATTGCGGAGAAAAAGGAACCCTCATGCAGTGCTGGTGGTATTGCAGATTGGTGCAACCATTGTGGAGAACAGTAGGGAGCTTCCTCAAAAAACTGAAAATGGAACTCCCATTTGACCCAGTAATCTGACTACTAGGAATATAACCCAAGAAACCAGAAACTCCAATCAGAAAGGATATATGCACCCCTATGTTCATAGCAGCACAATTTACAATAGCTAAGATTTGGAAACTGCCTAGGTGCCCGTCAGCAGATGTTTGGATCAGAAAACTATGGTACATCTACACAATGGAATACTATGCTGCCATAAAAAAGAAGGAATTCTCATCATTTGCTGCAACCTGGATGGAATTGGAGAACATCATGCTGAGTGAAATAAGCCAGTCAATGAAAGAGAAACACCACATGACCTCACTCATTTATGGATAATAAAGAACATTATAAAATAATGAACAGAAAGATAGATATAGTGTCTGTAAAACAACAAGCAGACTGTCAAATGACAGTGGGGGAGGGTAGGGAGATCAGGGGAGATAAGAGATCAACCGAAGGACTGGTATGTATAAGACACTCTTTCACAGCCCATGTAGAAAGAGTTCCAATTTAGGGTTCAGGTTCTGGAGAAGGGCCGCAGACAAATGAAGAGACTTGAAGAAATTCAACTTGTCGATATGGGGGGCCAGGCGGTAGTCCAACCCTGGTGGGAGAACTACTACTGCTCTGGCCCTGCCATTCCCTTTTATTGAGGCTTTGGGGAAAACATCTTAGGCAAAATAAACAGAAATTTATAGGCAGGAAAATAATGGAAACTTACAAGGGACAAAATAAGGTGGAGGCTGCTTCAGCTTAACAATATCTCAGCTAAAGGTTAGAACAATTAAGGTTTTTGACCAGCCTTCCTGGCTTCCTGTCAACATCTCTTTTGTAAGTGAAACGAATTTGTTTTCCAGCATCTCCCCCATTTTCTTTCTTTAAAAAATTTGCATATGCAGACTAGAAATAAACAAAAAATGAAACAAACAACAATGGCTATGCTGAGAGTCAAATGATATCAGTGTAGTAAGTTCCTTTCTGGGCCAACAGTTTTTGAATCCCAGATTCAATGTCCAACAATTTTTGAGTCCAAATTTCAATGTCCCAAAGTTCTGAGTCTATGTCAGCAATGGTATCCGGATGGTGGACAAACGGTGGCGATGCGGGTGTGACCTCTGGTTTGGTCTTGGGCAACCTGCAGCGATGCACATCTGCTGACTGCTAGCATGGCAAGGTGTCGTCAGCACCTTCCATCTCTGGATTGTTTTTCCTCTTGTCTTTATGGCTGGAGTATTCCTGTCAATTCCTCTCTGTTGCAGGAATACATATAATCTTGGAGTTGTTTTCTAAAAATATACAAACATGTTCTCGACCAAAAGTTAATAATGGAATCTTTTCTATAAATTTTACTTGAGATCCTTTTAATTTTTTGCCCAAATGATTTTCCTTTGGCTTATTCTGACATCATGTGTATTTTTTGTCCTGTTGTTAGCATTACAAGTAAAAACTAGGTGTTTTTTTTTAAGAAAAAAATTTTTGAATATGTTTCCTTACATAATATTTTCCCACTATACCTCCTTTTTGATTTAATTATCAGGAGGCTTTTGGAAAATTTTTATAATGCAGTCTTCAAATTTTAATTTTTTGCACAAAAATATGAGTGCTTTTAGGTTTATAACTACCAATAGAAATTTTAGTTAATACTTTAGAAACAACCTTTTGTACACTGAAATTTTCTTGAATATTTACTTATTTCAGTTAGCCAATTTAAATTAATCTGAAAACTTGACTACTATTTTACTGTAAAATTTAATATTCTAACAATAATTTTATTTTAATGCAAAGGATTATTTGCATCCTTGAGAAGGCTCTAAGCATTCTTGGTATTAGACTAGATTTAGATATAGGGTTGCTGTTGTCGGCCAAGTCTCTGTTGCCTGGGTCCCAATCTGAGCTGGACAAGTCTCCATTTGTTGCCTGGGTCCCAATCTGAGCTGGGCATGGGAAGCACGAAGAAGCCATGGGGCAGAGGACCTCCCTCAGAAGGGGTGAAGGTTCAAGCCCCTGCAATGTTGGGGGGGTGAGGATATGTTCCCCACCTCTGTTGACCCCCTAGTTCTCTCCTGATGGCCCCTCTGAGACTGTAGCTGTCTTCGGTTGTCCCTCCCTTGAGGAATCTTACCCACCATTGGCTAACCAGCCATCCTCCGGAGCCAAGCAGGATGATGTGAGGTTCAGTTCTGTCTCCTTGGAAGCTTATGCCTCAATGGCCTCCATGCCCAGTACCTGCCTTGGGATCCCCTCACCTGCTGGCGGGGCCCTGGCATTGATCACATATCTTGGGGAATCCAGGTTCCTTCTCCAGGGAGGGTCCAGCTTACGCCATGGTACCAGCCACCACAAGGCTTCAACCTCAATCTCAGGATAAATTGAAAACTCAAGCAACAGCTGTGAGTAACCGTTTTGTGAGAAGTGGATCCCTCTTTGGCTAAAGAGCAAGAAGGACCAATATGGAATGCTCAATTGCCTTCCCAGGGGGCCTTTCACACAGTGGGAGGGATTAAATCCTTTCATGTGCTTTTTAAATTGTTGCCAAATATTCAAATAATTAGTTTGCAAGCTTTTTTGGTATATGCTGGTATAAAATATCAAAAATTATAATGACAATGTAGAATAACAACATCTAAGGATATTCTTTGCTTTAGCCATGGCAATTCACAATTTCAAACTGGAATAAATATTTAGTTACTTCATTTTGCCCTTTTAAACAGGCCAAAACCTTCATAAAATTTGAAATATATGTATATAAGTAACATATATTAATTTTTATTTGATAAAGCAATGACTAGCTGTTTCTGGTCTTTATTAGAATTGTTTATAAAATTATTGGCTTTTCATTTAGCTGAAAACCTTGATTATAATTTGATAATCTAATTTATTTAAGTAATTAAAGTAGGTATCTTCATTTTAAAAATAAAGCAAATTTACTTCTGAATTCACAAGCCACAAATATTGCCCTGCTTCTAGCTTAATTAAAAATGCAGGCGGCTACATGAAGTTAGGATTCAGTTACTTATAAAACATTGGGTTCTCATGTAACTTAGTTTATATGGCATTGATTATATTCTAAAAGCTAATTTATAAAGTAACTTAAGTAGGTATCTTTAATTTAAAAAAACACAAAGTAACTTATTCAGTAAAACTTATAGGTTTGATGCATAAAGTGTCCCACCTACAGCCAATTCAAAAATGCTGGCTGCATGAGGCCTTTTTGTCTTTCTTGAAATTCTACTGCTGTTGAAAATTTTGGCTATTTTTAAGAATTACATTGTTTTTGCTTTTCTTACAGGCAAAAATTTTCATAACAATATATGGTATATAATTTTTATTTGATTAATTAAAAATATTTATTTTTAGAGAGAACAGACTTTTGTACATTTCGGGGCCCGTGAAATATGCAAAAATTATTCTTAAAAAACACCTTGAAATACTCTTGGAAAGATCAAATATTGTAATAAACATATTGTAATAAACAATATATTTATATATATGATTTAAAGATTATATACCTAAATTATCTTAGAGAATATCAATTACATTTAAACTGGATCAATGAATTAATCCTCTTTCTTTTAAATCAGACCAAACAAGTAACAATTTATATAATTGAATTCCTAATTATATAAAACATCTTTTAACCATATAATTTCTCCCTATGTAATTTGTACTTTGAACTTTTAAAGCTAGCAAGTCAAATATATTTTGCATGTTTTAGATTAATAACATTTTCATTTCTAAGAAAAATACAAGTCATAATCAATTAAAGAGCTTCATTTCTGTCCTCTAGATTTTTTATGAGGTAAATTTAAACTTTACCTTTTTATTTATATAATTAAGCCAACTTCCAAAAAAAGGTGTTAATTTTTTTTTTTTTTGCCACAGGAGTTTGGAGGAAGTTTGTAGCCATTCAATGCAAATTACCACATTCCTTAACTTACTTTGGGGGAAGTTTCAGCAACAGATCTGGCCACACATTTTTTTATGCTTAATAGATAAAAACAATTCTCAACATTTTTCTTTCTTTTTTGCTTTCTGAAGTAATAGCTAGCACCCAATTTGGCCAAGATCAGCATTTCCCTGCAAATTCTTTTATAATTTTTAAAGAAAACTTTAAGTAATGTCATTGCAGGAGAGCAGATAGTCTTGCCTTCTCCTGCCACCTTTGAATTTCTCCACGCCAGCAGCAGTTTCAATTGTGGAGTTTCATTTCTTATTACAGATTTTAAATTCCAAATACAAACTAATATTTTAATTTGAACAATAAACCACATTCTTTAAGCATACAAACCAAAATTCTATAATAAAGTTTACTTTATAACCTAATTCTTCCCCATTAGCCTGGCTAAAAAAGACGTTCCCACCCTACTTACAGTTTGCGACTCTGCAGCTGGCCGTGGGCTTTGAGTGCGGTGAATTTCCCTCACATTTTTCCGGTGAATCTTCCACACCTTTTTCCGGTGAATTTTCCACACCCTTTTCCTGTGAATTTTCTTTCCTTCGCTCTTAGTCGAAAAATACCTTCTCCCCCAGAAGTCTGGCCTTGAAGGTGCCAGATGTATAAGACTCTCTTTCACGGCCCACGTAGAAAGAGTTCCAATTCAGGGTTCGGGTTCTGGAGAAGGGCCGCAGACAAATGAAGAGACTTGAAGAAATTCAACTTGGCGATATGGGGGGCCAGGCGGTAGTCCAACTCTAGTGGGAGAACTACTCCTGCTCTGGCCCTGCCATCCCCTTTTATTGAGGCTTTGGGGAAAACATCTTAGGCAACATAAACAGAAATTTACAGGCAGGAAAATAATAGAAACTTACAAGGGACAAAATAAGGTGGAGGCTGCTTCAGCTTAACAATATCTCAACTAAAGGTTAGAGCAATTAAGGTTGTTGACCAGCCTTCCTGGCTTCCTGTCAATGTCTCTTTTGTAAGTGAAACTAATTTGTTTTCTAGCACTGGTATGCATGCATATACGTACAATTAATGAACACAAAACTCTGGGGACGGAGGGCATGTATGGGAGGTGGGGGAGGCAATGGTAAGCTATGTACACATATAATACCTTAATAAATTAAAAAAATAAATTCGTAACATCAAAAAAAAAAAAAAAGCTGTGGTGTATTTACACAATTGAATACTGTGTTGTAAAAAAGAAGGCAACTTTATCTTTTGTGCCAGCATAGATGGACATGGAGATTTTTATGCTAAGTGAACTAAGCCAGTCAAAGACAAATACCATACAATTTCGCTATTTGTGGAATCTAATGAACAAAACAAACTGACAAACAGAGTAGAAACAGGGACATGGATACATGAAATAGACTGACAACTGTCAGAGGAGGTGGGGGTTGGGAGATGGATAAAACAAGTTGAAGAGATTAAACAAAAAATCCATAGACGCACATAGCTGTGTGGTGATATCCAGAGGGAAAGGGTAGTGGGTGTAAGTGAAGTTGGGCAAAGGGGAGATGAATGGGGACAAAAAGAGATTTTGCTTTGGGCAACAGGTGCATGATACAGTGTGCAGATGATTTTTTTTGAGTTGTACACTTGAAACCTGTATGGTTTTATTAATCAATGTCACCCCAATAAATTCAATAAAAAGAATAATGAACTCATTCATTTTATAGGTTTGAGGCATTGCAAAGTTTGATATTCCATGCTTAAATTTATTCGCATTTTAGATTTCTTCACTTTTACTTTATCAGACCTAATACTTATCTTTGGTTCCAAACTATGTTGGATATTAAGACCACAGAGAGAAATATAATTGCTTACATGCACATATAAGGAACTGTTTGACATTGAAATTGGGACTCAAAAGAACTGTTGGTCCAGAGAGAAACTCACTACAGATTGATCCATTTGCCTCTCAGCATAACAATTATGGCTAGTCTCATTTTCGGTTCTTATAAGTGTATTTCTAGTATCACATGATCTCACTCATCTAGGGGAAATGATGAACAACACAGACTGATGAACAAGAATAGATCTAGAGACAGGGAAGCATTAATCAGACTGTCAGACCTCAGAGGGAAGGTAAGGGAGGGTGGGGATAAAGAGAAGAGATCAACCAAAGGACTTGTATGCTTGCATATGAACCTAACCAGTGGTCACAGACAACAGAGGGGTGGAGGCATGTGTGGGGAGAGGTTTGGGATGGGAACGGGGGGATGAGGACAAATACATGATACCTTAATCAATAAAGAAATTAAAAATAATATATAAAACTCTACAAGTTGCCATAAAAAAAGACCACAGAGAAGTAAGGATGCTGGATTTCTTAATTGACTAATGTTGAATGGCTGGCGTATATAATATGACAACTTGACCATTCAGATTTTGCCAGCAAAATAAAAAAAAAATGACTAGATATAATCAATTTTTAGGGTTCTGAAAAATAGTAGAAATCTGCTGTCACATCTAGAAAATTTGAAGCTTTTTAAAATTAAACACATTTTTCTGATTTTTAGTTCCATCTCTCTTACCCTTTGCATTTATAATGGTTTTTCAGAGATTTTGAATTTAGTGATTCATTTTTTGTAAATTTCCTCCGATTAAATTTATTGCCAATTTTTAAAAATGTTGGTGTAGTATTTAATAAGTTTGATTACTATAGTATATTTTGCTTTTTGTTATTGGCATAATCCATACTGAAAATTGCACAAATGATAACTGTAAACCTTTATGATTTTTTAACATACCCAGAAAATCAGAGCAGGAAACATTTCTGGCATTCCAGAAGGCTTCCTGGTGCCCTTTTCAACCAATCCTAACTACCAATCGTATACTGGAGATTGCTTGCATCAGCTCTTGTGAGCTAATTTTAAATTTTCAAGAATTTTGAGAGGTATTTCTTAAACATAGCTGATGTAATGAAGTTATATCAAGTGAATATATTAAATATAAAACATTTTACTTTTGTCTACAAAGCTTTGTTTGGAGAGTGTTTTAAATTAACAATCTTCAGATATTTAAAGACAAAATTAATGTCCTGAAGTGAAACTATTGAAAAACTTCTACCTTGGAAAATTGCATATGAAAGTACATGAGAACTGATGGCAAGAGACTGCGTATGTGGCACAATTCATCCATCTTTCTAGTCCACTCTATTTCTAAAACTTCGACACTGCTGCCCAGTTCCGTGGGACTACAGAGTCTGGCAAATGGCCCCCAGAAAAGGTCACACTGAAAGCAGCTTCAGACAATGGCAGTTGAAGGCCCGGGGCTCACGTTTTGAAGGTGATGCCCAACTTTTCAAAGTACCAAATCAGGTCGTGTTTAATTTCTATAACGCCTGGAAGAACCTGAGCGTCTGAAGGAGTGAGAGTGCGACCGAGAAAGAGGCCGCTACTGGGCACTACTGCCCCTGAAGATTCCACAGGCCCCGAGAGTCTCACTTCCGTCCCTCCCAACCGGAAGGGCCAGCTGGCGGCGTCCTTCCGGCGGCCAGGGTCCCACGTCCGGCGTTAGCTGTGACGTGCCCAACGGCCTGACGTGGCTCAACGGCGGTCTGACCAGGCCGTTGGCGCCCTGCGGTCGTTGCTGCCACCCTGGGCGCAAAGGCTGGCCCTTTGCTGGCAGCATCAATGTCAGTTTGTAAAATAGCAGGGCTGGAGTCTGGAGGGTTTTGGGACGTCCATCTGGAAGGAAATCTGGGCTGCTCAGAACTTCCAGCTCGGTCACCTTAGAGCCCCTCCGTCAACGTAGAACCACCTGTGACCTCTCCACGGCCTCAGCAAGCGTACCTGCTCCCCACGGGGAGACTGGTGAGCCACCTCCTTCAGCAAGTTGGGAAGGCTTTCATTAGATTCTTTAGCAAAAACACCTTTGTTTTCCTCCTAATTTTAGCCCTGCGTGTCTGCCTCAGTGGTGGTGGTTCTAATTTTGCTGCAGAATCTCAGGTAAATCATACTTTTCTAACCCCACCCACCCCACCCGCCCCTGTGACTCTATATGCTAGGTCATTGCGGTTTGAAAGGAATATCAACCCTGAGGGAAAGCCAGAAAACATTTGTCTTTGTGGTGGAAAGTGATTGATAAACTCGGGCTAGTTTATGGTGATATAATGTCAACCTCCTAGAATTGTTAGGAGGGTTTAAATGAAGTAAATACAAGCATTCACCGCAGGTAACTTGTGTATTAATTTGAACTTCATGGATTCATTTTGAGGTGGTTTTCTAGCACCAGGGGAGCGTCCCATTCTTCCCTTACTGGTTTCTGGAAGTAGCCCATTTCTTCTTGTTTGCTCAAGGTATCAGTCCAGCAGTTTTCTTCTCTACCATGCATACAATTTCCTTTCTGTTTAATTATTTCCATCAGCATATGTATTAATGTTCTAAGGCTTGCATGACAAAGTACCACAAACGGTGGCTTAAAACAGTATAAATTTATTCTCTTACACTTCCAGAGCACAGAATTCTGAAATCAAGGTATTGGCAGGGCTATCACCCCCTGCTTCTTCCTAGTTTCTGGTGGAGGCCGGCAATCCTTAACATTCCTTGGCTCACAGCTGTGCCACTCCAGTTCCTGCGATTGTCATTACTTGGCCTTCTTCCCTGTTTGTTTTTATGCATGTGTCTTCACATTTCTTTCTGAATATGGCACCAGTCATTGGATTTTGGGCCCCCCCCTTAATCCAGCATGACCGAATGCTAACTTGATTACATCTGCAGAGACTGTATTTTTAAATGTGGTCATAGTCACAGGTGCCAAGGGTTAGGACTTGAACATATCTTTTTTGGGGAGACAATTCAACCCACAACAATGGGACTGGTCTAAATTTTGACAGTCTACTCTCATGGTCAGGTACATACTTTAAAATTCTTTGGGAGGATTGTGCAGTCCTTACCGCCATCCCTGAGGTGGCAGTGAGGGAGGGGGTGGGAAGAAACCTTGGCGCCATGGCAGCGTTGGCTTCCATTTTCCTCAGCGACAAACATCTCCTGCCTCCTCTCCAACCTGTGAGGGCCTTCGAGCCACAGGCTGGGATTGAACCTGGTTGGGTAGCAGCGGCCTCAGATCCTTACCCAGAGGGGCTGAGAGCTGACTGCTTTCTCCCCTTAGCCTAAAAAACAACAACAAAAACCCTTTGGGAGGATATATTATCCTGAGTCTTAATCAATCAACTTGAGAGAGAGAGAGAGAGAGAGAGAGAGAGAGAGAGAGAGAGAGAGAGAAGTAGAGTCAGAGTCTTGAGGTCTGCTCAATCATGATTTTGTGCTGTTTTGATATTAATCTCATCATACCCTGGGCCTTAAGATATTGCTTCTATAGGACTAATATAAAGGGTATGCATTAGCTTAAAAATGGGGGAAAGCTAAGAATAACATTTTAAAGTTTTCTAAATATATTCTATCACTGCTACTACTGGCTTCTTCCCTCCCATAAGCCCCCATCCTTAGTGCCCATACATAAATCAATTTTCAGTCACATCTCAGGGTTTCTTCCAGGTATTTTTAAAAAAAATTAATTAAAACTTTTTTTAAATGTTGTTGAAAGTATTACAGATGTCCCTATCCCAGCCCAATTGATCCCTTCTAGCTCATAACACTCTCTGCCCCTGTCCTTTACCACACTATTGTCTGTGTTCATAGGTTATGCTTATATGCATACAAGTTCTTTAGTTAATAGCTTCCCACTTACCCCACCTTCCCTATGAGATTCGACAGTTTGTTCTTTTTCTTCTGTGTCCCTGGATCTATTTTGTTCATTAGATTCCACACATGAGTGAAATCATACTTATCTTTCTCTGACTGGCTTATTTCACTTAGCCTAATCCTCTCCAGGTCCATCCATGCTGTCTCAAAGGGTAAGAGATCTTTCTTTTTTACTGTTGTATAGTATTCTGTGGTATAAATGTATCACAGTTTATTATTCACTCATCTAATGATGGAAACTTTGGGCTGTTTCCAGATATTGTTAATTGTGCTGCTATGAACATAGGGGTACATACATTCTTTCTGATTGGTGTTCTGGAATTCTTAAGATATATTATTAGAAGTGGGATCACTTGGTCAAATGTCGGTTCCATTTTTAATTTTGGAAGGAAACTCCATACTATTTTCCACAGTGGCTGCACCAGTCTGCATTCCCACCAGCAGTGTACTAGGGTTCCTGATTCTCCACATCCTCACCAGAACTGGTCATTTGTTGATTTGTTCATGTTAGCCATTACAAGAGGTGTGAGATGGTATCTCATTGTCATTTTAATTTGCATCTCTCTGATGATTAGTGACTTTGAGCAGTTTTTTATATGTCTCTTGGCTATCTGTATGTTCACTTTGGAGAAGTATCTATTTGAGTCCTTTGCTCATTTTTTAATTGAATTATTAGTTCTCATTTTGTTAAGTTTTATGAATTGCTTATATATTTTGATTATTAACCCTTTATCAGATGTATCATTGGCAAATATGTCTTCTCATACAGTGGGATCCCTTTTCATTTTGTTGATGGTTTCTTTTACTGTGCAGAAGCTTTTTATTTTGATAATCTCATTTCTTCATTTTCTCTTTTGTTTCCCTTGCCCTAGGATAATTTTTCCTTTTAGATGGCAAATTCACCATTGTCATCTAAACCAAAGGAAAAACAAAGTTCAAAATTAGTGCGTGATAAACTTGAGCCAATGGTCTTAAGATCTCCACCAACAGGAGAATCCGTTGTGATGTATGCTTTGCCTATTCCATCAAGTATTTACAGATGTATCTGTAAACATACTGTTGTAAGAGATGTCTGAGATTTTGCTGTTTATGGTTTCTTCTAGGATTTTTATGGTTTTAGGATGAATATTTAAGTCTTTTACTCATTTTTAAAAATATATTTTATTGATTTCTTACAGAGAGGAAGAGAGAGGGATAGAGAGTTAGAAACATCGATGAGAGAGAATCATCGATCAGCTGCCTCCTGCACACCCCCTACTGAGGGGGGGGGGTGCCCGCAACCAAGGTACATGCCCTTGATCGGAATTGAATCTGGGACCTTTCAGTCTGCAGGCTGACGCTCTATCCACTGAGCCAAACCGGTTTTGGCAGTCTTTTACTCATTTTGAATTTATTCCTGTGTGTGGTATAAGTTGGTGGTCTAGTTTCATTTTTTTTTTTTTGCATGTATCTGTCCAATGTTCCCAACACCATTTATTGAAGAGACTGTCTTGACTATATGGTATGCTCTTTCCTCCTTTGTCAAATATTAATTGGACAGCTTGAGTCTATAATTTCTGGGGTCTTTGTTCTCTTCCATTGATTTATATGCCTGTTCTTGTGCCAGTACTGGGCTGTTTTAATGATAGTGGCTTTGTAGTATAACTTGATATCTGGTATTGTGATCTCCCTCTTTGTTCCTCTTTCTCGAGATTGCTGTGGCTTTTGGGGGTCTTTTTTGTTCCACATAAATTTTTGGTATGTTTATTCTAGATCCCCAAAATATATCAGTAGTATTTTGATGGGGATTCCATGGAATCTATAGATTGCTTAGGGTAGTATGGACATTTTAATGATGCTAACTCTACCAATCCATGAACATGGCATATTCTTCCATTTATTTATATCTTCCTCCATCTCTTTTTTTCAATATCCTGTAGTTTTCAGAGAACAAGTCTTTTACTTCCTTTGTGAAGTTTTTTCCTAAGTATGTTAATTTTTTTGTTGCAGTGGTAAATGGGATTATTAGTTTCTCTTTCGGAGAATTTGTTATTGGTGTATAAAAATGCCTTAGATTCTGGGTGTTAATTTTCTATCCTGCTACATTCCTTAATTTATTTGTTAAATATCTTACCTTTTTGGTGGAGTCTTTAGGGTTTTCTATGTACAGTATCATGTCATCTGCAAATAATGACAGGATTACTTCCTCCTTTCCAATATTTATGCCTTTTATGTTTTCTCCTTGCCTGATGGCTCTGGCTAGGACTTCCTATACTATGTTGAATAAGAATGGTGAAAGTGGACATCCCTGTCTTGTTCCTGACTTTAGAGGGAGTGGTTTTCAGTTTTTCCCATTTAGTATGATGTTGGTTGTAGGTTTGTCATATGTAGCCTTCATTATGTTGACAGAAGATCCTCTGTTCCCACTTAGCTGAGAGTTTTTATCAAAAATGGGTATTGGATTTTGTTGAATGTTTTTCTGCATCTATTGATATGATCATATGATTTTTTTCTTTCATTTTCTTTATGCAATGTATCATGTTTATTGATTTGGAAATATTTTAGATTTTAAAAAATATTAATTTTTGTTAGGGATGTTTCCATTTTAATTTTTTAATTTCTCCAGGTTTGATTTGGGGATTTAACATTTGCATGATAATAAATAATTCTGCCATTTTTAATCTGAAATTTTATCTTATATTCTCAGGAAGGAATAAAATTTTTTCATCTATAATTTGGAAGTTAAGTAAATAACAAAATGAAGCCAGTAAAGCATCTGTTGCCCTCTAGTAATAAGTTGTCAAGTGTTCCAGAATTCAGTTACAACAAAGGACTTCTTCATTCACCATTGTTATCTAAACCAAAGGAAAAACAAAGTTCAAAATTAGTGCGTGATAAAATTGAGCCAATGGTTTTAAGATCTCCACCAACAGGAGAATCCATTGTGAGGTATGCTTTGCCTATTCCATCCAGTAAGACCAAGGAATTAATAGCAGAAGATGAATTGCTCAGAAAAATTACCAAACATCTGAAGATGGTAAGCCATTTGTTTGTTCCTCTGTGGAGGATCTCATGACCTTCCCTGGGTTTAGTGATTTGCTGGGTGGACTCACTGGGTTCAGCATATAGTCATATTGATGGTTAAGATTTATTATAGTGAAAGAATACAAAGCAAAACCAGCAAAGGAAGAAGGCACATTGGTGAAGTCTAGAGGAAACCAGGATACCAACTCCCAAGAGTCCTCTCCTTTGGAGTCACACAGAACATATTTTAGTTCTTCCAACAACAAAAATAAAATGTCTACAAGAGAAGTTCATCGAAGACTCAGTGCCCAGGCTTATGTTTGGGGCTTTATCAACTAGATACTCTCTGCCTGTCATATATCAAATTCCAGACTCCCTGGAGGAAAGCAGGTGTTAGCATAAGTTATTATTTGTACAAACATTGGAGGGACAGGTCAGTTAGTGAATGGTGGGAACCCTTCTGAAATCCAAGTTTTGAGATGCAAACAGATCTTTTTTAGGGGTAGTTTTTTTGAAGTCTCATGCCTGCTATGTCACCTCATCTCTGCACTTTAGAAACTTTGGCTCTTGGTGTTGGGAAATAAATATCCCTTTCTCTGGGGTTCTTTTTGCTCAATGATCCATAATCTATATCTATAAAAGGCTAAGTGATGGGCCATCCCACTGACTGGCTGGTAACTATGATATGCACTGACCACGAGGAGGCAGATGCTCAACATAGGAGCTGCTGAGCAACAGCAACTTTGTAGAGTGCCCTCTTGCACTCCGGGACCTCTTGGGGGATGTCAGACTATTGGTTTCTGCCTGATCCCCGCAGGCCTGGCTGAGGGATCCCCACCTGCCGGAGGGACCCTGCTCACTCTGTAAATGCCCCTCAAGCCCTGGTGCTGACCCAGGTGCAGCCTGTCAGGGAGGGCCCATGGGAGGTTGGCTCCAGGGCATGACCAACCTATCTCACCCAGTCCCACTCCACTGGCCACCTTCTAATTAATTTCCTTTCAATGTGCACAAATTTGTGTTCTGAGCCTCTAGTTTAATTATAAATGTACCAATTACTATTGGTATAAAGACTGAAAAATGAGAAATAGCACAAACATAAAAAAATATAGTTTGTCAAGCTTCCAAAATACAAGTTTGCTCAAAGTTTGACAAATTAACTCAGATAATTTCCTTTAAAACAGTGGTTTCCAGCTGGTGGTCTGCAGACTACTGTTGGTCCATAAGATCCAAAAGGTTGGTGACTGCTGCTTTAAAAATGTACAGCTTTCTGGTTTCCATCTCTCTATTTTCCCTACTCTCTCCAAAGGAGAAAGTTGAGTCAGTTAAATTTTGAGGAATACTTTGGTGGTAAAGTTTATGCTTCAGCTATGCATATGGAGACTCTTCTTTTTAAATATCTGCCAACACAGAAATGGAAGAGTCATAGGGCCTCTCTTGCTAGGAAGTAAGGTCAAGGACCGTTGCTCATGACTTCTTCATGAAGATATGAGCTGGGGCATAAAATGGAAAATTTAAGCTGAGTACTGACAACAATAAGTTTTTCCCTTTATTGATTTTTAGAGAGAGAGAGAGAGAGACAGAGAGAGAGAGAGAGGGAGAGGAAGGGATAGGGATAGAGAGATAGAAACATTGATGAAAGTGAAACATTATCAATGGGTTGCCTCCTGCATGCCCCCCACTGGGCATTGAGCCTGCATCCTGGACATGTGCCTTGACCAAGAATCAAACCAGGGATCTCTTTGGTTTCTGGATTGACCCTCAACTGCTGAGATACACTGGCAAGGCAGAAATAGTCTTATTGCTAAGAAGGTCCTGACATGGTTGATTTAATATATTTTTTAGATTTAATGTAATAATTTAAAACTGTAAATGTACTTAATTTGCTTTTTCTCATAGGTAGTTTCTTCTTTGGAAGAAACCTATGGAATGTACAATGAGACTATAGAAAAACCACGGGTGAAGTCTGAACCTGAAGAATTATCTTTATCTGTAAGTATGTGCAAATCCTAATGTAGAGAAATGAACACTGAAAAGGACTAAGATTTTCTTTTGTGTCCACATATGTTTACAGAATGAATTCCTTACCCACTAAAAATGATCCACTTAGGATACTTGAAAATAAGAGTACTGAAATTTTCATCCTCTGCCAACCACATTTCCTTAAAGTTTAACACACACACACACACACACACACACACACACACACACACACAGGCAAAAATAAGTTACAGTTGTGAGTACATAAAACACAGAGTTCATTCTTGTATTATTATTTATTGTTATATTTTTTCCAAATGAACAACTATAAATCTAATTTTGCCCACCTCTGTGTATTTTATAATCAGAAGTCATAATTAGCATTCATTTTTAAACACAAAGATATTTATAAAGTATACACATAGTAACTTTTTTGGCCATTCATAATATTTCAGAAGTCTAAGGCTGGGTTGCTTGATTTTCTGTAACTATATAGATGAAAATGAGAGCAGAGACATAACTGGGAATATGACATTAATGAGCCACTCCTGAGAATGTACATGTAAATTTTCTGAATCTGCTAGTATAGCATTTGGAGCTATATGTTTGAATTAACATAAATTACATACACAAAGTTATTTTAAAACTAGTTAAATATACTAAAATATAGATGAATATGCATACAGGTTCTAAAATAAAATAACTTTCTATTATTCTTTTCAAAGGTTGGAGATGATCTAAATTCATTCTTGGTATGTTGTTCACAATTTGCAGATCAATTAGAAGGAGCAGTTAAAGAGGAGAGTGATGTATGTATTCTGTGTAAACTATCAAGTATAAAATATTCCTTACTATTTTAATCTTAATAATAATATAAATAAGCTGACAATATTAATAAACATTTAAATTATTAACACTAATTTCATAATAAAATATTTAATGTTATATTGGTTATTTGACTTGACTGTGATTACCCAGATAGTACCCTGTTTCCCTGAAAATAAGACAGTGTCTTACATTAATTTTTGCTCCCAAAGATGCGCTAGGTCTTAATTTCAGGAGATGTCTTATTTTTCCATGAAGAAGAATACGGTACACATTTATTGTTAAATGAAAATAAAGGAAATTTATTACCTGTATACAATACAGTAGTACGGTATTTGTCAACACAAACTAGACAAACTGTGAATCCTACAGTATCAAGAATTTACTCATTTATTCAATGACAATCATGTCATCATCTTCTGGAACATTATCATAACAATCCAATTCCTGAATTTCCTGGTGAATTTCTTGTGACTCAATTTCTTTCAGAACCAATGGACCAAATCTCTCCAAATGTTTAGCAATAGCACTGTCTTTATTTATTTATTTATTATTTATTTTTTATTTTAAAAAAATATATTTTATTGATATTTTACAGAGAGTAAGGGAGAGAGATACAGAGGTAGAAACACTGATGAGAGAGAAACATCGACCAGCTGCCTCTTGCACATCCCCAGAAGGATGTGCCCACAACCAATGTACATGTCCTTGACCGGAATCGAACCTGGGACCTTTCAGTCCGCAGGCTGACTGACACTCTATCCACTGAACCAAACAGGTTTCAGCCAGCACTGTCTTTAAATGAGTACTTCTTGTCAAGGTAGCCTGCTCGCAGTGCATTTGCAATGCAACTGTCAGTGATTTTCTCCCATGAATTCTTTACCCAAGTCACAACTTCTTGCAGTTTAGGTTTCACAAAGTTTCCACGCTGATTTCTCTCCATTCACATAGCAGTGACGTCAGGACTCCGTGTAAGGTCACTGGTTGCTAGACACCAGTCGGGGCAGCCCTAGCAACCAGTTTATGGTAAATTAATTTTCATTCTGAGACAGAGCCTGGGGGCCTTATTTTTGGGGGATGCCTTATATTTCACTCAGAAGGAAACCTGTAAGTAGGTCTTATTTTCAGAGGATGTCTTATTTTCGGGGAAACACGGTATTATTAGTCTCTTTTCCTTATTTGTTTTTAAATCTTTATTTTTGAAAATATTACATATGTCCCCTTTTCCTCATTGACCCCTTTACTATCCTATTGTCTGTGTCCATGAATTTTGCATATATAGATACAATTTCTTTGGTTGACATCTTCCCACCTACCCTCGCTTACCCTCTGAGATATGACAGTCTTTTCCATGCTTCTCTGTATCTTTGATCTATTTTGTTCATCAGTTTATTTTGTTATTTAGATTTCACATATGAGTGAAATCATATGGTACCTATCTTTCTTTGATTGGCTTATTTCACTTGGCCTAATTCTCTTCAGATCCCTCTATGCTGTCTCCTTTTTTACTGCTGCATGGTATATCATGATGTAAATATACCACAGCTTTTTTATTTACTCATCTACTGATGGGCACTTGGGCTGTTTCCAGATCTTAGCTATTGTAAATTGCACTGCTATAAACATAGAGGTGAATACATTCTTTCTGTTCGGTGTTTCCAGTTTGCTAAGATATATTCCTAGAAGTGGGATCACTTGGTCAAATGTCAGTTCCATATTTAATTTTTTGAGGCAATCCCATACCTTTTTCTATAATGGCTGCACCAGTCTGCATGCCTACCAGCAGTGTAATAGGGTTCACTCTTCTTCATATCCCCACCAGCACTTATCATTTGTTGATTTGTTGATGATAGCCATTCTGATAGGTGTGAGGTGATACTATTGTCATTTAAATTTGCATTTCTCCCATGATAAGTGAATTGGAGTGTTTTTTTTCATATGTCTCTTGGCCATCTGTATGACTACTTTGAAGAAGTGTAAATTTAGGTCCTTTGCCCATTTTTTTAAATGGCATGTTTGTCCTCCTTTTGTTACCATATTTGCCGGCGTATAAGACGATTTTTTGGCCCTGAAAAATACGTATTTGCCAGCGTATAAGACGACTGGGTGTATAAGACGACCCCCTAACATTTCCACTAAAAATACAGAGTTTGTTATATACTCGCCGTATAAGACTACCCCCCACTTGGAGGCATATTTTTCAGGGCCAAAAAATCGTCTTATACGCCGGCAAATACGGTAAGTTATATGATTTCTTTATATAATTTGAATATTAACCCTTTATCAGATATATCATTGGCAAAGAGAATTTCTTTTCATTTTGTTGATAGTTTGTTTTGCTGTGCAGAAGCGTTTTATTTTGTTGTATTCACATTTTTTTTCTGTTTAATATCCCTTGCCCTAGAACATGTATCTGCAAACATATTGCTATTAGAGATGTCTGAGCTTAAACTCCCTATGGTTTCTTCTAGGATTTTTATGGTTTCCCGACTTATGTTTAAGTCTTTTATCTATTTTGAGTTTATTTTTGTGAATGGTGTAAGTTGGTAGTTTAGTTTCATTTTTTTTTGCATGTATCTGTCCAATTTCCCCAAGATCATTTATTGAAGAGACTGTCTTGACTCCATTGTATGCTCTTTCCTCCTTTGTCAAATAATAATTGAGAATAATGGCTTGGGTCGATTTCTGTGTTCTCTGTTCTGTCCCATTGATCTATATGCCTGTTCTTGTGCCAGTATTGGGCTGTTTTAATTACAGTGGCTTTGTAATATAACTTGGTATCTGGTATTATGATCTCTCCCAGTTTGTTCCTCTTTCTCAAGATTGCTGTGGCTTTTTGGGGTATTTTCTGGTTCCAAAAATTTTTGGAATTTTTTTCTAGGTCCATGAGATAAGCTGTTGGTATTTTGATGGGGGTTCCATTGAATCTATAGATTGCTTTGGGTACTATGGACATTTTAATGATGTTAACTCTATGAATCCATGAACACGGTATATTCTTCCACTTGTTTATATCTTCCTCTATCTCTTTTTTCAAAGTCCTATAGTTTTCAGAGAACAAGTCTTTTACCTCCTTTGTGAAGTTTATTTCTAAATATGCTAATTTTTTATTGCACTGGTCATTGGGATTATTAGTTTTTCTTTCTGAGAATTTGTTATTGGTGTATAAAAATGCCTTAGATTTCTGTGTGTTAATTTTGTATCCTGTTACATTGCCAAATTCATCCATTAAATCTAGTTTTTTATGGAGTCTTGGGGGTTTTTTTATATACAATATCTTGTCATCTGTGAATAATAACAGTTTTACATACTCCTTTCCAATTTGGATGCCTTTGTTTTTCTTTCTTTGTCTAATCGATCTGGCTAGGACTTCCTGTACTATGTTGAATAAGAGTGGTGAAAGCAGATATTCCTTTCTTGTTCCTATTTTTAGAGGAAGTAGTTGAATATGATGTTGCCTGTATGTTGTCATAAAAGGCCTTTTTATGTTGAGGTATGATTCTCCTATTCCCACTTAACTGAGAATTTTTATATAAAAAAAGGGTATTGGATTTTGTTAAATGCTTTTTCTGCATCTATTGATATGATCATATGATTTTTTTTCTTTCAGTTTGTTTATTGGATGTATCACATTTATTAATTTGCAAATATTGTAACAACCTAGCATCTCTAGAATGAATCCTACTTGTACATAGTGTATGATCTTTTTATATATTGTTGGATTCGACTTGCTAATATTTTGTTGAGGATTTTAGGATCTGTATTCATCAGGGATATTGGCCTGTCATTCTCTTTCTTTTTAGTGTCTTTATCTGGTTTTGCAATTAGGATAATGCTGGTATCACAGAAAGAGCTTGGAGGTTCCTTCCTCTTGGATTTTGGAGTATTTTGAGGAGTACAGTGTTGTTGGCTTTTCTGAGTGTTTATTGTAATACTCCTTTGTGAATCTGTGTGGGCCAGGATTTTTGTTTGTTGGGAGTTTTTTGATTACTGCTTCAATTCTATTAGTTATTGGCCTATTCAGGTTTTCTGATTCTTCCTGAGTAAGTTTTGAAAGCTTGTATTTTTCTAGGAATTTTTCCATTTCATCCACACTGTCCAACTTGCTGATAGATAGTAGTTCATAGTATTTTCTTACATGTCAGTTGTTCTTTTACTGTTTTTCATTCTTATTTTATTTATATGGGTCCTCTCTCTTTGTTTCTTGATGAGTCTGACTTGTTCATTAATCTTATCTTTTCAAAGAACCAGATCTTGGTTTCATTGGTGCTTTTGTATTGGTTTTTTAGTCTCTATGTCATTTATTTCTGCTGTCATCTTTTTAAAAATATTTTTTTACTGTTGATAGTATTACAGATATCTCCCATTTCCGCCCTTTCAACCCTAGCTACCCCCTCCCGGTCTTTACTGCCCTATCTTCTCTAATCTTTTAAAAAGATACATATTTTTTATTGATTTCAGAGAGGGAGAGAGAGATAGAAATATCAATAATGAGAGAGAATCATTGATAGGTCACCTCCCACACACCCCACACCAGAGATAAATCCTGAAATTCAGGTATGTTTGTGACTGGGAATTGAACTGTGACCTCCTGGCTCATAGAATTGAACTGTGAACTCTTGGTTTATAGGTCAACACTCAGTCACTAAGCCAAGCCAGCTGGCTCTTTTCTTATCTTTATTATTTCTTTCCTTCTACTTACTCTGGACTTTTCGTTTTTCTCTTCCTAATTTTTTTTAAGTTGGAGGGTTAAGTAGTTTCTTATTTAAAAAAAAAAAGCTGCCTTTTTTTTTTTTTTTAGTTTGGCTGTAGTGCTATGAATTACCCTCTCAATATTGCTTTTGTTGTATCCTAGAATAGAGATGTTGGTTATTGTGTGTTCATTTTCATTTGTATTGAGAAGATCTTTTATTTTTTTCTTGACCTTATTGGTAACCCATTCATTGTTTAATAACATGCTATTTAGACTCGATGTTTTTGATTGCTTTACTGTGATTGATTTCTAATTTCATTCTATTGTGATCTAAGAAAATGCTTATATTATTTCAATATTCTTGAATGTGTAGAGAGTTGTTTTGTGTCTTAACATGTGATCTGTCTTTGAGACTGATCCATATGCCTTTGAGAAGAAAGCTGTTTATTCTGCAGCTTTGCATGAAATATTCTATAAATGTCAATTAAATCCATTGAATCCAGTGTGTCATATAGAGTCACTATTGTCCTGTTAATTTTTTTTGTCTGGAAGATCTATCCAGTGAAGGCAGTGAGCTGTTAAAGTCCCCTACTATGACTATTTCTGTTGATCTCTCCCTTAAAGTCCTCCACAAGTTTCATTCATATATATCCTATAGTTGGTGCATATATCTTATTAGATAGATGCTGAGAACCAAGATCAACAGTAATTAATATAAATGCAAGAAGTCCTTTCAGAAAGCTGAATTTGGGCACTTTGATATTCACAGGGTGAATATCTATATTTTATTACCTACTGCTGACTCAATGGCCTAAAGAAAACTCCCCACAACCTGATAATCTTATTGTTTACTTTGATATGTCTGTATTCCTATAAGGCAATTGTGTATTCTAGTAAATAAAAGCAGATGGGAATGGAGCCTCAGTGGAACTTGAATACCGTGTTTCCCCGAAAATAAGACATCCTCCGAAAATAAGACCTACTTCATTGAAACATAATACATCTCCTGAAAATAAGACCTAGCACATCTTTGAGAGCAAAAATTAATATAAGACACTCTTATTTTCGGGGAAACAGGGTAATTACAGTTAAGTTTTCCCTGGCTTCCCCATAACAGTGGTTCTCAACCTTTCTAATGCTGCAACACTTTAATACAGTTCCTCATGTTGTGATGACCCCAACCATAAAATTATTTTCATTGCTACTTCATAACTATAATTTGCTATTGTTATGAATTGTAATGTAAATATCTGTGTTTTCCGATGTTCTTAGGCTCTACAGCATTGCCTCTACAGCAGAAGTTCTCAACCTGTGGGTCATTAGCAGGTTTGCCTAAGACCATCGGAAAACACAGATATTTATTATTTTTTTCATTTCTTTATTAAGGTATTATATGTGTATATATATATATATTTTAATATATTTTATTTATATTTTACAGAGAGGAAAGGAGAGAGATAGAGATCTAGAAACGTCAATGAGAGAGAAACATCGACCAGCTGCCTCTTGCACACCCCCTACCAGGGATGTGCCCACAACCAGTGTACATGCTCTTGACTGGAATCGAACCCAGGACCTTTCAGTCCGCAGACCGATGCTCTACCACTGAGCCAAACCGGTTTCGGCTATATGTGTACATTTAAAAATATATATATATTTTATTGACTTTTTACAGAGAGGAAGGGAGAGGGATAGAAAGTTAGAAACATCGATGAGAAAGGAACATCGATCAGCTGCCTCCTGCACACCCACCACTGGGGATTTGTCCGCAACCAAGGTACATGCCATTAACCGGAATCGAACCTGGGACCCTTCAGTCCACAGGCCGGTGCTCTATCCATTGAGCCAAACTTATTTTGGCTATATGTGTACATTTCTTACCATTGCCCGCCCCTCTTGCCCTACTCCCATACTTGCCCTCACCCCCCAATGTTTTGCTTCCACTGGTTATGCTTATATGCATGCATAAAAGTCCTTCGGTTGATCTATCTCCTCCAGCTCTCCCTAACCTTCCTGCTGTAATTTGACAGTCTGTTTGATGCTTTACTGTCTCTGTATCTACCTTTTCTTCATATAACCTAATAATAGAGTAATATACAAATCAGCCATCACTCCACTACACCAACCACGCCCACCAGCCAATCAGAGTATGCAAATTAACCCAACAAAGATGGTGTTTAATTTGCACACACAGAGGGAGGGAGGAGTGAAGACTGAAGACAGCATAGAAGGAAGAGGGATAAAATCCGCTGCTGGAGGGAAAGCGCTGGCAGCGCTTGCGGGGTGGGACGAGGTGCACAGCAGCAGCAGCAACAGGAGGCAGTGGGAGGGGTTGGTTGCAGCGGGTCTGGTAGGAATGGTTGGCAGCACGTGCAGCCATGGAGGCATCAGCAGCGGCAGGCACAGCAGGTCAGGCGTAGGGGATTGAGGTGCGCAGCGGTGGTGCAGTGTGCGAGGCAGCGGTGCCGGTGGCTGTGGGTGGGGTGGGAGGGACAGGCAGGGAGCTCCGCCAGCCCTGACCTCCCACCCACTGCAGCGGGAGAGGTGCGGAGGGCAGGAGAGGTGGTGGTGTGGGAGGTAAGCCCTCCAGAAGTCTTGCAGGAATATACCTGCAACAGGTGCCTAGTAAGTTTATAATGTTCTCTATTATCCATAAATGACTGAGATCATGTGGTATTTTTCTTTCATTGACTGGCTTATTAAACTTATCATAATGTTCTCTAGTTCCATTCAGGTTGCTGTAAATCAGTGTTTCCCAAAGTGTGGTACTTGTACCCACAGGGGTACGGGAAAAGTTTAGTGGGGGTACGTGTTGCACTGGAGTTTGGTGGGGATATGCACTGCACTGTGCTTAGCTGCACCTAATTCTATGTTCTCATGAGTCAAATCAAGACAGTCTTGTGAGGTGTGAGATGGTCCGGTGTGCAGATAAATGTTACTTATAATATAACTTTTATTTATATTTTATTATGAATAATTTTATTTTTTGTTTGTTATTATTTTGTGTATGTACCAAAAAATAAAAAATAAATATATTTTGATTGTTATTAAAATACACCCATTTTTTTTTTTGATGAGGGGTACTCAGTGTTATGAAAATTATAGAAGGGGCACATATATGTCAAAAGTTTGGGAAAAACTGCTGTAAATGAAAAGGATCCCTTCTTTTTTTTTCTGGTAGCATAGTATTCCATTGTGTAGATGTACCATAGTTTTCTAATCCACTCATCTGCTGATGGGCACCTAGGCTGTTTACAAATCTTAGCTATTATAAATTGTGGTGCTATGAACATGGGGGTACAAATATCATTTCTAATTGGTGTTTCTAGCTTTTTGGGATATATTCCTAGTAGTGGGATTACTGGGTCAAATGGGAGTTTTTTGAGGAAGCTCCCTACTGTTCTCCACAGTGGTTGCACCAACCGGCAATACCACCAGCAGTGCACGAGGGTTCCTTTTTCTCTCCAACCTCGCCAACATTTGTTGTTTGTTGATTTGTTGATGTTGGCCATTCTGACAGGTGTGAGATGGTACTGCATTGCTGTTTTGATTTGCAGCTCTCAGATAATTAGTGACTTCGAGCATTTTTTCACGTGTCTCTTGGCATTCTGTTTTCTTTTGAGAGGATTCTATTTATGTCCATTTCCCATTTTTTAATTGGCTCATGCATTTTCCTTTTATTGAGTTGTATAAGCTGTCTGTAGATGTTGGAGATTAAACCTTTATCAGTGATATCATTTGCAAATATGTTCTCCCATACAGTAGACTTTCTTGTTTTTTTGTTGATGGTTTCTTTTGCTGTAAAAAAGCTTTTTATTTTGATGTAGTCCCATTTGTTTATTTTCTCTTTAGCTTCCATTGCCCTAGAGGCAGTATCAGTGAAGAAGTTCCTTTGGCATATGTCTGAGATTTTGCTGCCTGTGGATTCCTCTAGTATTTTTATGGTTTCCTATCTTATGTTTAAGTCCTGTATTCATTTTGAGTTTATTTTTTTGTATGTTGTAAGTTGGTGATCTAGTTTCATTCTTTTGCATGTATCTGTCCAATTTTCCCAACATTATTTACTGAAGAGACTGTCTTGGCTCCATTTCATGCCTCCTTAGTCAAATATTAATTGAGCATAGTGGTTTGGGTCAATATCTGGATTCTCTATTCTATTCCATTGGTCTATATGTCTGTTCTTGTGCCAGTACCAGGCTGTTTTGATTTTTACAGTAGACCCTTTAGCATTTCTTGCATTGCTGGCTTGGTGCTGATAAATTCCTTTAGTCTTTTTTTGTCTGTGAAGCTCCTGATTTCACCTTCAATTTTGATTGATAGCCTTGCTGGGTACAGTATTCTTGGATTCAGACCCTTCCTTTGCATGACTTTGTATATTTCATCCCATTCCCTTCTGGCCTGATAAATTTCTATTGAGAAATCAGTTGCTAGTCTGATGGGGGGTTCCTTCATATGTAGCTTTCTGTCTCTCTGGCTGCTTTTAAGATTCATACTTTGTCATTATTGTGTTTGCCATTTTAATTATAATGTACTTTGGTGTCAGTCTTTTGGGATTCATTTTGCCTTAGACTCTGTGGGCTTCTTGTATTTGTGCAGGTTTTTGCTTCTCTATCTCAGGAAAGTTTTCTGTCATTATTTCTTGAAACAGGTTTTCTATGCCTTCCTTAGTTTCCTTTCCTTCTGGAATCCCTATTATTCTACAATTGTTGTTGTTGTTGTTGTTGTTGTTGTGTGTGTTGTCCCAAAGTTCCCTTAGGCTTTCTTCCTATTTTTTAATCCCCCAGAAGCTTCTAATTGGGTATTTTTTCCATCTTGTCTTCCAGCTCACTGATGTGGTCCTCTGCTTCTTCTAGTCTACTCTCTCTTGATGCTTTCTATTGCGTTCTTTACACTAGCAATGCCACTTTTCATATCCTCTTGGTTCTTACTCATATTGTCAAATTTGTCTTCCATTCTTTTTAGCCATCTTATGATCATTACTCTGAATTCTTGCTCCGGTAGGTTGCTTGCCTCTAACTCATTTACTTCCTTTACTGGTGATGCCTGCTTTTCTTTCATATGCGGGCTATTTCTTTGTCTCTCCATGATCTCTCTTTTCAGGATGTCTGGTTATGTAGTTTTCTCTCTCCTGCGTTGATTTAAAGGCACAAAATACAACACAACCAAGTACAACACACAAGGCACTGAACAGAAATGTGTTTGCGATATTAATAACCTCCTATAAAGGTGACCATTAGAGAAAGGCAAATTAGGGGGTAGGAGAGATAGAAGAGAAAAAAGAAAAAAACAGAAAAAAAAGGAGTGGCAAATGAAATTGGGAAAAGGAGAGAAAAAGAAAAAAAAAACTAGTACGATACTAAAAGAGAAATGAGGAACTAACTATATGTATGGGAAGGATACTCCAATAGAACAACCCTTAATTACAGCGAATGCCAGCAACAAGTATCTGGAGATTAATACAGCTTACAACACCAACTGATATCAAGCTAGGAAAGGGAAAGCAGAAGTAATAACTAACTAAAATATATCTAACAAAAACATACAATCAAACAAAAAGAATAAGAAAAACAATCTCACAAAAAAGCATAAAACTTCGATATAGTTAACATTCAACATACAACTTCAAGGGGATAGAGAGAAAGACTTTTTTTTTTTTTTTTTTACGACAGCAGAAAGGGAGGTGTGTATGGGCTTGGAGCTGGGGGTTGGAAATTAGATATAAAAAAGTAGGATGAAATTTTGAGGTGGTAAACAGAAAGAATAGGGAAAATCTAGAGCAGAAAAGGGTTAAGATAAACAGGACACCAAAGATGGAAAGGTTAGAAAGAGAGTGATGGCATAAAAGTGGGGTTGAGATAGAATAAAGCGTTGGTGAAGGAAAGGTAAAAATAGACTGTAGAACACTAATCCCAAAGTAAAATAAAGCGCAAATAATATGACACTTAAAAAATAATAAAAATAAACAAAAGTAAATAAGATAAAAAGGTTGAATAGTAGTGGTGATAATGCTGATTACAAATGAAAATGTATTAATTAAAAAGGTAAATTCAAGTGAGGAAAAAAGAAAAAATGGTTTCTTGAGTCAATGTTGCAAATAATGAAAATAAAATTAAAAAATTAAAAAAAATTAAATAAAATTTGTAATAGTGAAGGTCATTCACTTCCTCTATCGTTCTGGTTGGCATGCCTGTTTCCCAGTCCAGACAGTATTGCAGTTCCCTGTGTTTCACTGCTTCTCAGTGTTGTAATCCGGTCCTGATTTTTAAGTGGGCCTTGCTTTGATCTTTTATTATACTAGGGTCAATTTGTGGTTTAGCCTCTGGGTGGCAGTGTTTCTGGGTTGACTTTCAGGGCTCTAAAGCTTCTCTAGTTTTTTTTTCCCCCTCTCTGTGGTACTGATCTGTGGGGTGGGGGTACAGGGCAAGTCTGAGCCGACTGCACTCCCCTGTAATTCTCCAGATATGCTTCCGAGTCAGATCAAAACGTTTTGCTCTTTAGATATCTCACCTATTAGGAGCCCTGTCCACAGTAATGGGTAACACCAGCCCAATAGCCCGGGGCTTCTTGTAAACACTGCTTCAGTCCTCCATCTCTTGTCTTCCACCACATGGACTCACCCTATCTCTGAGAAATCTAATTTTTTTGTTGTGCGGTGGAGTGCTCCTTTGAGTTCAAGTGTTCGCGCCGCCTGGGACCAGCATTCTAGGGCTCACAGTTGCTCTGTGCTTGCTGTGGCTGTGGGTATTCAGGCCTCTGACAAGATCCACTCTTCCCTTAAAAATGGTGAGATTTCCCCATCCAAGCCCGTAGGTAGCTCCGGGAGGGGACCCAGCCCTGCCGTGGGTGCTTCCCTGTCAGGGGCACCCTGATCAGCAGACCCTCACTATCTCCTGGAGTTCACCTGTCTGTTAGCTTGCTAATAAACACTCCCAGCGGGGCCCTCAGCTGCTCTCTTTCTGCTTCTGGACAAGGCTTAGAACCCATACATCTCATCTTCAGCCATTTTGTCTCTCCCACCAAGCAGTGGCTTTGTAACCCAGCTTGAAATCTGGTATTGAGATCCCACCTACTTTTTTCTTCTTTCTCAGGATTGCTTCAGCTATTCAGGGTCTTCTTATTTTATTTTAAATTCCAGATGAATTTTTGTAGAGTTCTTTCTAGGTCTTTGAAATATGCCATTGATATTTTAATGGTGAGTGCATTGAATCTATAGATTGCTTTGGGTAGTATGGACATTTTAATGATGTTGATTCTACCAATCCATGAACATGGTATGTTCTTCAATCTGTTTCCATCTTCCTCTATCTTTTTTATCAGTGTCCTGTAGTTTTCTGCATATAGGTCTTTTACCTTCTTGGTTAAATTTATTCCGACGTATCTTGTTTTTTTATGTGTGATGGTAAATGGGATTGCTTTTTTAGTCTCTCTTTCTATAAGTTCTCTATTGGTGTATAGAAATGCCATAGATTTTTGGAGTTAATTTTGTATCCTGCTACAATGCTGAATTCATTTTTAAGTCTAAAATTTTTTTATGGAATCTTAAAGGTTTTCTATGTACAGTATACTGTCATTTGAAAATAAAGACAGTTGTACATCTTCTTTTCCAATTTGGATGCCTTTTATTTCTTGTTCTTGTCTGATTTCAATGGCTAGTACTTCCAGTACTGTGTCAAACAGGAGTGGTGAGAGTGGGCATCCCTGTCTTGTTTCTGTTCTTATGGGACATGGATTTAGTTTTGCCCATTGAATATGATGTTAGTTGTGGGTTTATCATATATAGCTTTTATTATGTTGAGGTATGGTCCTTCTATTCCCACTTTGTTGAGAGTTTTTTCTTTTAATCAAGAAAGCTTGTTGGATTTTGTCAAATGTTTTTTTTTCTGCATCAATTGATATAACTATGTGATCTTTATATCTCAATTTGTTTATCGATTCATCACTTTTATTGATTTGTGGATATTGTACCTTCCTTGCATCCCTGGGATAAATCCTACTTGGTCATGGTGTATGATCTTCCTGATGTATTGCTGAATTCGATTTGCTAGAATTTTGTTGAGGATTTTTGCATTTATGTTCATGCAGGATATTGGCCTGTAATTCTCTCTCATTGTGTTGTCTTTATCTGGTTTTGGGTTTAGGGTGATGCTGGCTTCATAGAATGAGCTTGGAAGTGTTCCTTCCTCTAGAATATTTTGGGATAGTTTGAGGCGGATAGATTTCAATTCTTCCTTGAATGTTTGGTAAAACTCCCCTGTGAAACCGTCTGGTCACGGGATTTTGTTTGCCATAAGCTTGATGACTGCTTCAAGTTCTTCCATAGTTAATGGCGTATTGAACTGTTTAGATTCTTACTGATTGAGTTTTGGAAGGTTGTATTTTTCTAGGAATACGTCCATTTTCTCGATGTTGTCCAGTTTGTTGGAATAAAGTTGTAGTATTTTTTAACAATCCTTTGTATTTCTGTGGTGTCTGTTGTTATTTTACCTGTTTCGTTTCTGATTTTGTTAATTTGGGTCCTCTCTCTTTGCTTCTTGGTGAGTGTGGATTTAGGTTCATCAATCTTGTTTATCCTTTCAAAGAACCAGCTGTTGATTTTGTTGATTTTTTATAGTATTTTTTCTTATCTCTATGCCATTTATCTCCTCTTTGAGCTTTATTATTTCCTTCCTTCTGCTTATACTGGGCCTTTCTTGTTGCTCTATTTCTAACTCTTTGAGTTGTAGGGTTAGATAATTTATTACCATTGTTTCTTGTATTTTCTCCCCCCCCCCCCACCCCAGTAGCCTTGTAGAGCTATGACCTGCCCTCTGCTTTCACTGTGTCCCATAGATTTTGGATTGTTGTGTTTTCATTGTCATTTGTTGCCATGATGTTTTTTATTTCTTCCTTAATCTCTCTGGTAATCCAGTCATTATTTAATATACTGTTTAGTTCCCATGTGTTAGATTTTTTTTGGATTATTTTTATTATAGTTTATTTCCAGTTTTATGCCACTGTGATCTGAGAAGATACTCGGTTTGATTTCTATTTTCTTGAAATTGAAGAGACTTTGCCTATGTCCTAGCATATGGTCTAACTTTGAAAATGTGCACTTGAGAAAAATGTATATTCTGTGGCTTTGGGATGAAATGTTCTGAATATGTCAATTAATTCCATCTGGTCTAGTGTGTCATTTAGGATTGATGTTTCTTTGCTGATTTTTGTTTAGAGGATTTGTCCAGTGGTGATAGTGGGGTATTAAAGTCTCCTATTATGAATGTATTTCTGTCAATCTTTCCCTTGATATACTCCAGGAATTTTTTAATGTATTTGGGTTTTCCTATGTTGGGTTCGTATATGTTTACCAGAGTTATTCTTGTTGGATTGCACCCTTTAGTATTATGAAGTGACCTTCCTTATCTCTTGCTATGTCATTCACTTTAAGATCTAATTTGTCAGATATAAGTATTGCTACCCCAGATTTTTTTTCTTCTTTCATTTCCATCATGCCAACCCCAACAGCCATGGACTTTTCTAGGCACAGACCTTCCCTGGTCCTCCAGCTCCTAGATTGTGTGCATTTCTCTTTCGTGCAGGGACCAGAGACCTCACCTTATCCCAGGAGAAATCTGGCCTTTCTATGGAGGAATGTAGACATTCTCTGAAACTGTTCCTTTGCATCCATTGGGGTTCAGTGTTCTGGGGCTTTCAGCTGTTTGGTGGTTGCCGCAGTTGTAACTTTTCAAGCTTCCAATAAGATCCACTTTCCCATTCAAGATGGCGCAGTGTCTAAGACAGTTGCTCTGAGAGGGAACCCAGCTGCAGTGAGGCCTGCCCAGTCTGGTAAACCTTATCCAGCAGCCCCCCACCTTCTCCTGGACTTTAGCTGTCCTTTATCTCGCCAACAAATACAACCTGTGTGACCCTCAGCTGTTCCTTTTTTCTGCTCCAGGACAAGGCTCAGGACCTGTCTGTCTATTCCGCTGCCATTTTCCCCCCTCAGAAAATACTGATATTTATATTATGATACATAACAGTAGCAAAATTACAGTTATGAAGTAGCAACAAAAATAATTTTATGGTTGGGGTCATCACAACATAGGAACTGTATTAAAGGGTCGCAACATTAGAAAGGTTGAGAGCCACTTAATTTCTTGTCTTGTGTTTTAATTTGCGTGTCAGCTCTTTCATCAAGCCTTTGAGCCTGAAAGCCATGCTTGCCATGGCTTTTCACACCATTGGTGTTATGTAGTGACCTTTATTGTCTCTTGTGATGGCCTTCATTTTGAAGCCTATTTTTTCAGATATGAGTACTGCTATCCAAGATTTTTTTTTCCTGTTTTCATGGAAAATTTAGTCCATCCCTTCACACTCTTCCTAAGTTTTTTTTTTGTTCTGAGGTGGTTATCTTATAGACAGTATATATTTGGGTCAAGTTTTCTTATCCACTCAGCAACCCTATATCTTTTGATTAGAGTATTTAATTGATTTACATTTTAGATTATTTTTAGACACTTATTCCTGTTTTAATTCTTTATGACTATGTTTCTCTCTATATATTTCTTTTTAAAAATATATTTTATTGATTTTTTTACAGATAGGAAAGAGAGAGGGATAGAGAGTCAGAAACATCCATGAGAGAGACTCATAGATCAGCTGCCTCTTGCACACACCCCCCCCCCCCCCCACTGGGGATGTGCCCACGACCAAGGTACATGCCCTTGACCGGAATCGAACTCAGGACCTTTCAGTCCGCAGGCCGATGCTCTATCCACTGAGCCAAACCGGTTTCGGCTATTTCTTATTATTACAGCAGTTATTTTAACATTTCTTGAAATGATGATTTGGTGATGATAAATTCCTTTAGCCCATAGTTTTTTGGTCTGTGAAGCTCTTTATTTCACCAGGTATTTCAAATAATAGCCTTGCTGTATATATTAATTTTGGTTTCAGATCCTTGTTTTTCTTACCTTGAATACTTCATGCCATTCCCTTTTGACCTGTAGAATTTCTTATGAGAAGTCAGTTGACAGCCTTTGGGAGCTTCTTTGTAGATAATACATTTATTTTTTTCTTGCTGCTGTTAAGATTCTCTCTTTGTCTTTAATTTTTGCCATTTTAATTATGATGTGTCTGAGCATGGGGCTATTTGAGTTCTTATTGCTGGGGCCTCTCTGTGCCCCCTGAATTTGTGTCACTTTTCCTTCAGCAGGTTTGGGAAGTTTTCTGCCATTAATTCTTCAAACAGGTTCTCTGGCCCTTCATCACTTTCTTCCCCTTCTGGTACTCCTGTGATGTGAATATTATTACACTTCATGTTTTCCCACAGCTCTGTTGACTTGCCCTCCTATTTTTTTCTTTTTGGTTCTCTGACTGAGAACCCTGTCTTCTAATTATTGGTCCAATCCTCAGCTTCTCCTAATCTGTTATGTATTCCTTTCACAGTGTTCTTTATTAGTGTTATGTCATTCTTCAGTTCTGACTGGTCTTTTTTCATAGTTACTATAACTTTTCTCATGCTGTTGAGCATCCTTGCCATCATTATTCTGAACTCTAGTTGGGATACATTCCTTTTCTCCATTTCATTTAGCTCTTCTTCTGGATAATTCTTTTGTTCTTTCACTTGGGACTGTTTCAAGTGTCACAATGACCAATAAAAACCTCAAGTGTCACAATGTTTATCTCTCTCACACATCTGAATGGCAACCTTATATGACGATTTTGGAATTTCGTCCATATGCCCTGGAATATTTACAAATTTAAGATACCATAATTTTCTTTACAAACCCAGAGATGTCACTAACAAATCTGATTTTCAAATTGGGCACCAGTGTTGATATGCGAGGTTTTCAGATATTTATGCACAATACGTGTGGGGAAGGTCCACCGATTGCATCTAGAAACACTTATGGCGTACAAAGGGTTAACTAATTTTAGGCTATTGACCATACATAGAGGGAGAGGTTTTCCAACAGGGGCCATTGCTTCCCCCTCAGGAAAAAAACTGCCTGGATGGTAAAGGTCTGCCAGAGGAAGATATCCTCTGTAGTATGAGGGAATGACAGTACAGGAAATGGGGGTGGCTACCTGCCAACCTCTAACCTCAGAGCCCCCAATACTGGATTCTTTTCACCTAGGTCTAGTCCACTCTGCCATCCCTCTTCCAGAGCCCAAGGTGAGTGAGTGCACATGAAATTTTTTCATGTTGGCCCTTTGGTGGGTTCCTGCATATCCAGCCATCTTTCCCTCTGAAATTTTACTTCTTTTCCAATGTGGATGCCTTTTATTTCTTCTTATTGTCTGATTGCTATGCTTAGCACTTCCAGTACTATATCTAACAGGAGTTTCTTTATAAATATTATGCCAAAGATTCTTGATATAATTTTAATCTTCTTGAATTTGAAGAAACTTTGCCTGTTTCCCAGTATGTGGTCTATCTATGAAAATGCCTCATGTGCACTTGTTAAGAATGTATATTCTGTAGCTTTGGGGTGAAATGTTCGGAAGATGTTGATTAAATGAATCTGATGTAGTGAGTCATTTAGGATTGCTGTTTCTTTGCTGTTTTGTTTATTTAGAGCAGTGGTTGGCAAGCTGTGGCTGGAGACACATGCCATGTGCGGGCGGTATTCAAAATGGACTCGCCCAGGCCAAAAACTTACTTCTTCATGATCTTCCACATGTGGTATTTTGTGGAAGAGCCACACTCAAAGAGCCACAGTTTGCCGACCACTAGTTTAGAGGTCTTATCTAGTGTTATACATGGCATATTAAAGTCCCTTATTCTGATTATATTAATGTTGAGCTCTCCCTTGATATCTTCCAGAAGATTTTATTTAATTGGGTGTTCCTATATTGGGTGGGTATATCTTTATCAGAGTTATATCCTTATTCAATTGATCCCTTTAGTATTTTGAAGTGGTCCTCCTAATCTCTTGTTATTGCTTTCACTTTGAGGTCTATTTTGCCACATATAAATATTGATATTCCAGCTTTTTTTTTCATTTACATTTTTTTTCTGAAAAAAATTTTTTATACCTTCACTATCAATATATGTGAGTCCTTTTATTCTGAGGTGTGTCTTTTATAGGCAGCAAATATATAGGCCATGTTTTCTTATCCATTCATCTATCCTGTCTTTTGAATGGAGCATTTGTGTTTAAGATGATTATTGATAGGTACTTGTTTATTGCCATTTGATTCTTTATGCCTGTATTCTTTCTTGTTTTCTATTTCTTCATTTTACAGCAGTCCCTTTACCATTGTTTTTCACTTCTGGGTTGGTGATAATAAATTCCCTTAGCCTTTCTTTTGTCTGTGAAGCTCCTGATTTCCTCTTCAATTTTGAATGATAGCCTTGCTGCTGTGTATATTATTCTTGGATTCAGTCCCTTGCTTTGCATCACTTTGTACATTTCATTCCATTCCCTTCTGGCCTAATGTGTTTCTGTTGGGAAATCAGTTGATAGACTTTCTGTCTCTGTCTGACAGCCTTTAAGATTTGTACTTTGTTGTCAATGTATGCTAATTAATTATTATATGTCTTGATGTTGGTATTTTGGGGTTTATCTGTTTTGGGACACTGTGTGCTTCTTGGACTTGTGTGATATCTTTCTTCCTCAAATCAGAGACATTTCTTGCCAATGATTCTTCAAGTAGATTTTCTGTTCCTTGCTCAGCTTCCTCTCCTTCTGGCAGGCACCCCGATTATGTGGATGTTATTTCATTTCATATTGTCTCAAAGCTCACTTAGGCTCATCTTTTTAAGACACCACCCACCCCCAAGTTTCTGGTCTGCTTTTTTGTTTTGTTTTGTTTTGTTTTGTTTGCTATCTTGTCTTCTAACTTGCTAATGTGGTCCTTACCTTCTCCTAGTCTACTGTTGAAACTTTCCTTTGTGTTCTTTATTTTAGATATGTCATTCTTAATTTCCTCTTTATTTTTTAAATATATTTTATTGATATTTTACAGAGAGGAAGGGAGAGAAATAGAGAGCTAGAAACGTCGATGAGAGAGAAACATCGACCAGCTGCCTCTTGCACACCCCCTACTGGGGATGTGCCCGCATCCAATGTATGTGTCCTTTACCGGAATCGAACCCAGGACCTTTCAGTCCGCAGATTGACGCTCTATCGCTGAGCCAAACCAGTTTCGGCCTTAATTTCCTCTTAATCCTTCTTCATTTCTCCTTGATTCTTACACATCTTGTTGAATTTGTCTTCCATACTTTTCAGTGTCCTTACAATCATTGCTCTGAATTCTTTCTCTGAAAAATTGATTACCTATATTTCATTTCTTTCGTTGCTGGTGATTCTTCCTTTTCTTTCATTTTTGGGTTGTATCTTTGCCTTCCCAATTTAGCTGTTTCTTTGTGATTGTTTCTATGTATTAGATTAAACTGCTATGCCATCCAGACTTTTTGAGTTTGTCTTATACAGTGGAATTTTTTTGTGGGACCCAGTGGTGCAATCTCTCAGGTCTTCTGGGGTAGGTATACTAGGGATGACTCTTGGAATATTTGGGTTCTCTTGATGTACTTGTATTTTGAGTGTTATTGTCCAATTGGTGGATGGAGTCTCCTCTTAGAGTGTCTGTTTATGTGGCTTTCTCTCTACCATGTGGACCAAACAACACAAAATACAATTTGGCAAGACACAATACAAAGGAAACAAAATGCAGAATATACTCATGACACCAATAACTCCCAAAAAAGTGACCAACAGAGAAAAGAGGAGATAGAGAAAAGAGAGAAAAAATGATACTGATAAAATAAAAAAGTAATATAGAAAAAGAAGAAAATATATTGAAATAAAACATCACAAAACAAACAAATAAACCAAAAATGAAAACAGTAAACACCCAGAAAAAGGGGGGATAGAATCTGTAGAGGCAGAGCTTATGAACAGACAGTAAGGTTCAGGAATTGAATGAATAAGGGAAGGACCATGGTTCAGTATAGAGGAGCTAGAAAGAGAATGAGTGGAAAAGAATAAAAGAAAAATGAATTAGTAAAAAGATAAAACAGAGAGCTGATGAGGCAATCTGTGGACAGAAATGTTGATCACCTAGAGAGAGAGTCAGTGCAGGAGAGAGTTACAAAACCAGACATCCTGAGAGGAGTGAACGTGGGAGACACAGAAATATCCCCATATGAAAGAAAAGGAAGAATCACTGGTAAAGGAAGTAAACAAAATGGAGGCAAGCAATATGTCAGAGAAAGAATTCAGAGTAATGGTCATAAGGATGCTGAAAAGAATGGAAGACAAATTCAACAATATGTGTAAGAACCAAGAGGAAATGAAGAAGAACCAAGAAGAAATGAAAAATGACATTGCTGTAATAAAGAACACAATGAATAGAATCAACAGTAGACTACGAGAAGTGAAGGACTGCATCAGTGAACTAGAAGGTAATGTAGAAAAAAATACCCAAGCAGAATAACAACTGGAAAAAGATTAAAAACAGGAGAGCCTAAGGGAACTTTGGGATGAAACGTAACAACTGCATAATAGTTGTGTCAGGAGGAGAGGAAACTGAGCAAGGATTAGAAAACCTGTTTGAAGAAATAATGACAGAAAACTTAAATGATTTTGGGAAGAAAAACACAAGACCAAGAAGCACACAGAGTCACAAACAAGACACATTATAATTAAATTAGCAAACACTAACAACAAAGAAGAATCTCAAAGGCTGTCAGAGAGAGACAGAAAGTTACTTACAAGGGATTTCTGAGCAGACTGTCAACTTATTTCTCAACCGAAACACATCAGGCCAGAAGGGAATATAATGAAATATACAAAGTCATGCAAAGCAAGGGTCTGAATTCAGTAAGGTTATCAATCAAAGTTGAGGGTGGAATCAGGAGCTTCACAGACAAAAAAAGACTAAGGGAGTTTATTACCACCAAACAAGCAATGCAAGAAACGCTAAAGGGTCTGCTGTAAAATGAAGAAATAGGAGGGGAAGAAGGAAAAAAGGTATTAAGAATAAAAATGATGACAAGTACCTATCAATAATAACTTTAAATGTAAATGGATTAAATGCCCCAATAAAAATACATAGGATAGCTTAATGTATAAGAAAACACAATCCATATATTTCTGTCTACAGGAGATTCATCTCAGAACAAAGGACTAACACAGACTGAAGTTAAAGGGATGGATAAAAGTTGTTCAGGTGGATGTCAATGAAAAAAAAAAAAAAAGGTGGGATAATGGTACTTACATATGACAAACTAGACCATAAGGTGAAGGCCATAACAAAAGATGAGGAAAGCCACTTCACAATACCAAAGAGAGTATTTCAACAAGAATTTATAACTCTGTTAAAGATATATGCACTCTATGCATATAGGTAAAATTGTATACTTAACTAGTGCTCTAAGCTTATGTTCCCAAAAATTCTAGTTTAGCACTTCTTAGTTGGGATTCAGAAATCTGTATTTTAACAACTCCACCAGGTGATTCTCATCATGAGAGAAGTTTGGGAAACACTGGTAGTGAATAAAAGCAGAGACAAAATAGAGGCAAAACAACAACGCAAGTTTCTCTTCCCCCAGAACTGTGCTGCTTCAGCAGCTCTTCAGGCTGCCTTTATGGGTGCAGCCTCTTGTGGTGGTGGACTTAGATCTTCAATCCCCAGCTTCCAGCAGCCCTGTGGACTTCCTTTCCACAGTTGATGTTAAACCTGTCCCCAAGATGCAGTGCATCATCCATCTGACACTCTCGTCCCAGTGTTCATGCATCTCTCTCCAGCTCAGATTCCTGATCCTACCATTCTCCAGGTGTCCTCTACCCTTTCTGGTTGCAAATTGTTTCACCAGTTGTGTATAATTCACCAATTCCAGGTGGATGTTATTCAATTTAGTTGCTCCTTTCATCTGCTCCAGGGCAAGGTGCAGGACACATCTGCCTATTCAGCCACTATTTCCCCTCCTCCTGTACCACAGCTTTTTTTTTTTACCCACTCATCTACTGATAAGCACTTGGTCTGTTTCCAGATCTTGGCTATCCTATGTAACAAAAGGCTAATATGCAAATCAAATGGTGAAATAACCAATCGCTATGATGTGCACTGACCACCAGGTGGCAGACACTCAATGCTGGAGCTGCCCACTGGTGGTCAGTGTGCTGCCACAGCTCGGTTAAGCCAGAAGCCAGGCTCATGGCTGATGAACACAGCAATAGTGATGGGAACCTCTTCCGCCTCTGTAGCTGTGCTAAGGATTTCTGACTAACAGCTTAGGCCTGCCCTTGGGGAATGTCTGCCAGGGAGTGGGCCTAAGCAGTCAGTCAGACATCTCTGAGGGCTCCTGAATTGTGAGAGGGCACAGGCCAGGCTGAGGAACCCCAACCCCTGAGCACAAATTTTGTGCACTGGGCCTCTAGTAAATTATGCTTCTATGAACATTGGGAATTATTTTCTTAATTCATTTTTGGATCCGTCATTGTGAACATAAATGAATTGAACTGATTTTTGAGTTGAATTCTTCAACTTTGCTGAAATTTTAAATTAGTACTAACATTTTTTTTTGTGGGGAATCATTAGGGTTTTATACATATAACACCATGTTACTTGAAAATATAATTTTTCTTTTGGTTTTACAATTTCTATGCCTTTCATTGTTTTTTCTTTGCTGCTTATTCCATCTAGAACTTTTCGTACTATGCTGAAAAGTTACTGTAGTGGCGAGAGTGGGCACCCTTGTCTTGTTCTTGGTCTTAGAAGAAAAGTTGTCAGTATTTTCCCATTGAATATGATGTTAGCTGCGGCTGTTCTTTCATGGATTTTTATGTTGAAGTGATATTTTTCTATTCTTAGTATATTGAATGCTTTTTAAATCATGAAGTGTTAATTTTTTTCCCAATGTTTTTTCTGTATCTGTGAAGATGATCATGTGGTTTTAATTAATTTTATTTATGTGGTATGCTACATTGTTATATACTTGATACTTGATATACTATGTTATTACATATTATTACATACTAGAATCCCATTGCACAAATTCATGTACCATTGGGGTCCCTCAGCCTGGCCTATGGAATTGGGCTGAAACTAGCTCTTTGACATCCCCTGAGGGATCCCAGATTGCAAGAGGGCACAGACCAGGCTGAGGGACCCCACTGGTACACGATTGGGGCCGAAGAGGGATATGGGAGGTTGGCTAGCTGGGGAAGGACTGTGGGAGGGCTCCAGAGCATGTCCTGCCCATCTTGCTCAGTTCTATTTAGCCGAACCCCAGCAGCAAGCTAACCTACTGGCTGGAGCGTCTGCTCTCTGGTGGTCAGTGATGTCATAGTGACTGGTCCATTGGTGAATTGTCTGCCTTCTAATGGTCAGTGCACATCATAGTGAGCAGTTGAGCGGCCCTAGTATATCATTAGTATATTACATTTTTATTGGTTAAACGAATGACTGAATGACCAGACACTTAGCATATTGGGCTTTTATTGTATAGAATGTTGAGCCATCCTATGTTCCAGGTATAAGTCATACTTGAATATGTTGTATGGTCCTTTTTAAATGCCTTTGAATCTGTTTGCTAGTATTTTGTTTAGGAATTTTGCATTAATATTTATCAGGGATATTGGCCTGTGGTTTTCTTGTGCTCTTGATTAGTTTTGATAACTGGGTAATGCCTCCTGGGATAGGTTTGATAGGTTCAATCCTCTTTGGTTCTTGGGAAGAGTTTTAGAAGAATTGGTGTTATGTTTTAAAATGCTTGGTAGAATTCTTTAGTGAATTTTTCTGGGTATGGGATTTTCATTGTCAGGAGACTTTTGGTTATTGCTTCAATCTAATCTGTTCAAATTTTTTATTTTTTTCATGGTTTGGCCATGGTAGGTTTTATGTTTCTTGTAATTTATCTATTTCTAGGATATCCAATAATTTGGTGTACAATTTGTTATAGTAATCTCTTATGGTCCTTTGTCTTTCAGTAGACATTTTTTATAATAGCTCTCCTTTTGCTTGTAATTTTAGCTATTTTATTCTTTTCTCTTTTTTCTTCATTTGGCTAAGAACTTGTCACTTTTGCTGATCTTTAAAAAAAAACCTCTTGGCTTCATTGATTTTTCTCTGCTTTAATATTTATTATTTCCTTCCAATTCTGCTCACTTTGTATTTAGATTGTTCTTTTTTATTGTTTCTTTGGGTATAAGGTTAGATTGTTGTTTGAGATCTTTTGTAAACATTTACCTCTATAAATTTCCTCTTAATATTACTTTTTTCTGAATCCTATTAGTTTTGCTATTTTATATTTTCATTTTCAGTTGTATCCAGACATTTTCTTATTTTATTTGTGAATTTTTCTTTGACCCATGGGCTGTTCAATGGCATGCTGTTTAAATTTTACATATTTGTGGATTTTTCCTTTGTTCTTTCTGCTATTGATTTCTAGTTTTATTCCATTAGGTTCAAGAAGATGTTTAACATTATTTTTATCCCCTTAAATTTGTTAAAACTTGTTTTAGTCCTAGAAGGTACACCTGGAAAGTTGTGAGTTTGATTCCTGGTCAAGGTACATACTTAGGTTATAGGTTTGATACCCAGTTGGGGTATCTATGGGAAGCATATGTTCAATGTATCTCTCACATCGATGTTTTTCTCTCTTTCTTTCTTTCCCCTCCTCCCTATCTAAAACCACTATAGCAAAAAGAAAAACAATAACAAAAACTTTTTTTTGTGTGTTAATGTGTCTATTTTGGAGAATGTTTCACCTGTGCTTGAGAAGAACATGTATTTTTCTGTTGTTGGATAGAATCTATACTAATAAAAGGTTAATATGCTAATTAGACTGGATGTCTTCTGGATGACCTAATGGATATCCTTTTGGACAAAGCCACGGTGGCAGGGCTGAGGCAGAGGCAGTTAAGGGGATCAGACTGGTAGGGGAGAGCAGTTAGGAGGATCAGGATGACAGGAGAGAGCAGTTAGGGGCATCAGGCTGGCAGGGGAGAGCAGTGAGGATGATCAGGCTGGCATGCAGGTGAGTGGTTAGGAACAAGTAGTCCTGGATTGTGAGAGGGATGTCCAACTGCTGGTTTATAAACCGGTAGTCGGATATCCCCTGAGGGATCCCAGATTGGACCGCATCCCCCCCTGCACAAATTTCATGCACCATCTCTCTAGTATTTTATATATTCTTGTTATGTCTATTAGTCATGGTATTGGTAAAGTATTCTGTTTTTTTTTTTATTGACATTCTGTCTGATTGTTCTACCCATAACTGAAAGTGGGTTTTTGAAATCTTCTAATGTCATTGTGTTGCTCTCTGTTTCTTCCTTCAGTTCTGTCAGTGTTTGTTTCAGATATTTTGGTGTTCTAATGTTAGGCACACCTATATTTATAGTAGTTGTATATTCCTTGTAAGTTGATCCTTTAATCCTTATATTCTGTCATTCTTTGTATTTTTTTGGGCAGTTTTCATTTTAAACTCTATTTTGTCTGATATAAAATTGGCTACCCCTACCCTCTTTAGGTTTCTGTTTACATGGGATATCTTCTTCCAGCTTTTCTCTTTTAACCTGTGTCATTGCTGAGCTCTAAAGTGAGTGTAATGCAGGTAACATTTAGTTGGATCTTAAAAAAATAAATGTAGCCATAATGTCTGTCCTTAAATTAATTTGTTTAATTGATTTACATTTAATGTAGCTACTAATAGGGAAGGACTTTCTATTGCCATTTTGTTAATTGCCTTCTCTGTCTCTTGTTTTTTTTCTTCCTCTTTACCTTCCTTGCTCTCTTTTGAGTTTTGTTGATTTTTGTGTAGTGACATATTTGATTTCCTTTTCATTTCCCTTTTTAATATATTCTACAGATACTGATTTTGTGGTTACTATTAAAATTACATACAATTTTTTAAAGTTACAACAACCTATTTGAAACTGATATCAACTTAACTTCAATTTCATATAAAAACACATACTTTCTACCTTCTGCTATATGTTACTGGTGACACAAATGGCATCTTTTTATATTGAATATCATTAACAAAATCAATTTATAATGATTTTTATGCATTTTAATAAAAATTCTATACCTGATTTATAATGATTTACTCACTTACTTTACAACATTATAGGATTTTTGTATTTGATATATTTACCTTTGCAAGGGAATTTTATATTTTTAAATGCTTTGTATTGATATTTATTGTGTTTTTTATTAGTTGGTAAGATACCCATCAGCAGTTTTTGTAGGAAAGATATAATGGTGATGAACTCCCTCCACATTTTTTTTTATTTTTAAATCTGGGGAAGTCTTTTTTTTTTTAATTATTGTTCAGATTGTTTTAGATATCCTTCTCCCCCACTCCCATAGTTCCCCTCCACCCAGTTCCCAACCCACTCTGGGCCTTTACCATCCCACTGTCTGTGTCCATAGGTACTGCAAACACGCATATAATATCTTTGTCCAATTTCTTCGACCCACCCTCAACCCCCACCCCCCCGAAAATTGTCATTCTGTTCCATTTCCATGCCTCTGATTTTATTACATTCACCAGTTTATTCTATTCATCAGATTTTTAATTCATTTGATTTTTATTTATTTATTTTTTAACTAAATCTTTATTGTTCATATTATTACAAATGTTCCTCATTCCCCCCCCAATTGCTCCCCTACACCAAGTTTCCATTCAATTCTCTGCCCTTTCCCCATCCCCCATTGTCCTCATCCATAGGTGCAGTTTATGTTCAGTCTCTTCCCACCCCGCTCCACTCCCCATTTCCCGGAGAATCATCAGTCCACTCCCCTTCCATACCTCTGATTCTATTATATTCACCAGTTAATATTGTTCATCATGATTTTTACTTCCCTTGGTTTTTAGACTCACTTGATAGTTACGTGTTTGTTCATAATTTTTATCTTTATTTTCTTCCTCTTCCTAAAGAACCCCTTTAAGCAATTCATACAATTCTGGTTTGGCAGTGATGAATTCCTTTAGCTTAAATTTATTTGTGAAACTCTTTATCTGGCCTTCGATTCTGAGTGATAGCTTTGCTGGGTAGAGTATTTTTGGCTGTAGGTTCTTGTTATTCATCACCTTGAATATTTCTTGCCATTCCCGTCTGGCCTGCATGGTTTCTGATGAGAAATCAGCTGACAGTCCTATGGGTGTCTCTTTATAGGTAACTACCTGCTTTTGTCTTGCTGCTTTTAATATTCTCTCTTTGTCTTTAGCTCTTGGAATTTTAATTATGATGTGTCTTGGTGTGGTCCTCTTTGGATTCCTTTTGTTTTGGGTTCTGTGTGCTTCCTGTATGTGTAAGTCTATTTCCCCAGGTGAGGGAAGTTTTCTGTCACTATTTCTTTCAATCTGTTTTCGGTATCTTGCTCTCTGTCATCTTCTGGGATGCCCATAATTCTGATGTTGGTTCGCTTGAAGTTGTCCCAGAGGTTTCTTACACCATCTTCAACTTTCTGGATTCTCTTGTCTTCTTGCTTCTGCGGAGGAGTGTCCTCTGGCTCTTTGTGTTCCAAATATGGGACTTGATTCTTGCAATCTTCCAATCTGTTTTTAGGACTCTGTATAATATTTTTTATTTCAGAGTATGTATTCTTTATTTCTAGTTGATCCCTTTTCATATCCTCATAGGTCTCATTTATTTTATCGGCCTTTTCTAAGAGATTGTTGAACAACCTTATAAGCGTGGCTTTGAACTCTATATCCAGTCGCTTTTTGTCCTCCATTTCTTTCGTTTGTGATCTGTTTTCTCGTTTCGGCATTTTCGCTGCTTCCCTGAGTTGGTAGGTTGGGAGGATCAGCTGTGTCTATGCCAGGAGACAACCTTATTCCACTAGACTTGGGAACCTGCAAAAGCCTCTCTGAGTTCAGCTTGGATGGGGCAGAGTTTCAGGGTGGAGCCTACAGCCTTGGCTTCCAGTTAGCCCCGCCCTCTGAGGTTCCTGAGTCTCAGTGTACCTCAGTGTCCTTTGGTACTCGCTGCAAGCACCTCTGAGAGAAAGGCACCCTAGAGCTTCTCCCGCTATCAGACAGTGTAGTCTCTCCCCCAACAAGCCCACAACTGGGGTTCAGAGCAGTTGAAGTGGGGTTCAGAACAGTCCGGAGCTTATGTCTCCTTCCTGCTAGGGCAATCTCGTGGCCCAACAACAGTCTGTCCTCTGTGCGCGCAATGTGGCTTTTTGCTGCTCCCCTGAGCTTCTGTCTTACAGCCCAGATTCCCTCTGTATGAGGCTGGAGCCTGAGGGTCTTGCCCAGGACTGGGGTTCAGTGCAGTCGGAGTTGGGGTTCAGCACAGTCCGGAGCTTTTATCTCCTTCCCACTAGGGAACGCCAGCCAGGCACTCAGCGGCCCCCTCCTCTCCGGGTCCTCTCCCCGTGCGCACCGTGTCTCCGTACCTTAGGCTTTTACAGCTCCTCTGATTGTCCTTCTGGTTTTCTCTTTCCTTCTAGTTGTAGAATTCCCAGTCAGTCAACTTTCCTGTAGTTCTGGATAGTGTCCACCCTATATTTTAGTTGTATTTTTTGAAATTGTTGAGTGCGGCTGCAGTTAGGCATTTACCTCTGCTGCCATCTTGTTGTCTCATCAATTCATTTGATTTTTAGATTCACTTGTTGATATATATTTGTCGTCACTTTGTCATAATTTTTATCTTTACTTTTTTCTTCTTCCTCTTCTTAAAGAATAACCTTCAGCATCTACACTAATAAAAGAGAAAGATGCAAATTGACTGTACCTCACGATACCCACCAGCCAATCAGGGATGCATAATAGCTTTTCTGGGTAAAGTAATCTTGGTTGGAGGTGCTTGTTATTCATCATATTGAATATTTCTTGCCACTCCCATCTGGCATGAATAATAGTTTCTGTTGAGATATCAGCTGACAGTAATATGGGTACTCCCTTATAGGTAACTGTTTTTCTTTTGCTGTTTTCAATATTCTCTTTGTCTTTTGCCCTTGGCATTTTAATTATGATGTGTCTTGGTGTGGTCCTCTTTGGATTGTTTTTATTTGGGGGTTCTGCATGCTTCCTGGACTTATAGGTCTATTTCTTTCACCAGGTATGGGAAGTTTTCTGTTATTATTTCTTCATAGGTTTTCAATATCTTGTTCTCTTTCTTCTTATGGAACCCCTATAATTCAGATGTTGGTACACTTGAAATTATCCCAGGGGCTCCTTACACTATCTTCATATTTTTGGTTTCTTTTTTCTTTTTTTCTGGTTGGGTATTTCAAATATTTGGCTTGATTCTTGGGATCCTCTAGTTGGCTGTTGAATCTTTGTATATTGTTCTTTATTTCAGTCAGTGTATGTTTAATTTCTAATTGGTCCTTTTCCATATCTTTGAGGGTCTCATTATATTTCTTAGAGGTTTTTAGAAGATTCTTAAGTAACCTTATAACCGTGGTTTTGAACTCTATATCCAGTAGTTTGCTTTCCTCCATTTCTCCCATTTGTGACCTGTTTCTTTGTCTCCACATTTTGGCTTCTTCCCTGTGTTGGTAGAGTGGCTTTGTGTGCTAAGTGTCTTATAGGGCCCACCATTACCTGAGGTGGACACTCTTTGTGTGCCCCTTTGTCAGCTGTGTGTGCAGTCTTATTGTAGTTAACACTTGATTGCTGTTGGTATCACTTGGAGAAATTGACCTCTAGGCCAGTTGGCTATGAGGACCAGTTGTGTCTACAATGGGAGAACTTTTATTTTGGGGATGCCCTTATGGGACAGGACTTGCTTCAGTGGGGCTTTGGTGCTCATTGAGTCTGCCTCCTGAATGGGTCTCTTATGGATGTGAAGAGTTGTAATCTGGATGTTCTCACTCTGACCACTGGGTACACTAGTTCTTGGATCTCCAATGAGGTGCAAAGTCATCCACTGCTTGAAGCCACCCAGCAGGAGGTGCAGAGAGATCTGCAGATTCCTCCTATTTGTTTGGCATTTGGAAGTGCCTAGATGAGGCCCAACTGTGAAGCAAGGCAGGCTGATGCTAGTGAGGCCTTAGTCCTTCTTTTTATAGGTTTGGGGCTCCCTAACCCAGCTGTAAGCTTGTTTGAAAGATTGCAGGCTGATAAAGTACAGTCCATTCATATGCAAATGCCTCTGCACATAGCTTGGGTGGGTTTTAAATTGAGTAGGGCTAGGTCTCAGGGAATCTCAGGGCAGAGCAAACAGCAATGGCTGCCATTCAGCCCTGCACTAGGGAGGTCCCAGCACAGTAACATTGATTGTTGTGAGCACCTCCATCTGTAAGAAAGTTACCCCACATTCCTTCTCTGATGTCAGACAGTTTAGTTTCTTCCTGTGTCTAGGTCTCTCTGAGTCTTGCCAGAACTGGAGCTCAGAGCAAGTGGGAACTTCTATCTTCTTCCCAATTAAAAAAGTTGCCAGCCCTTTTTGCACCTTCACACCTCCTACCAGTCTCAATGTGCTCTCTTCTTTACCTCTCTGGTTGTAGTTCTTTTTTTTTTTTTAATTTAAAAAAAATATATATTTTATTGATATTTTACAGAGAGGAAGGGAGAGAGATAGAGAGCTAGAAACGTCGACGAGACAGAAACATCGACCAGCTGCCTCCTGCACACCCCCCACCGGGAATGTGCCCGGAACCAATGTACATGCCGTTGACCGGAATCGAACCCGGGACCCTTCAGTCCACAGACCGACGCTCCACCAATTGAGCCAAACCGGTTTCGGCTAAATTTATTTTATTAAGGTATTATATGTGTACATAGCTTACCATTGCTCCCCCACCCCCACCTCCCATTCATGCTCTCCCTCTCCAGAGTTCTGTGTTTGTTGGTTGTAATTATATTCATGCATACCAGTCCTTCGGTTGTTCTCTTATCTCCCCCCAGGTCTCCTTCCCCTCCCTGCTGTCATTTGACAATCTGCTTATTTTATGGTGACTATCTCAGGATCACATGAATAGAATCCGCTCCTCATTTGGCAGTCTGCTTGTTTTATGGTGACTATCTCAGGACCACACGAATAGAGTCCGCTCCTCCTCTGGTTCTCATTCCCTCCCCCTGGGTCCCACTGCTTCCCCTGGGACACACGGCTCACCCGGGGCACTGGGCCCCTGGGACACATGGCTCACTGGGGAACACGGCCCTCTGGGACACACGGCTCATCTGGGACACCTGGCTCCTTTGGGGGACACGCCCCCCCCTCCCCCCCCGGGCACACAGCCCCCTTGGACACATGGCTCACCCAGGGCACACGGCCCCTCTGGGGCACTGAGGTCTCAAATTGGAGGCACTGCGCTAGCTCCTCGCTAGCATGGGGGGGGGGGGCAGGCTGGGACGGCTGCAGGTAGGCTGAGATGGCTGCAGGCGGGGAGACCGCCCTCAAAGGTGTCTCGTTCGGTGCGGAAGCGGAGCAGCTGCGGACACGGAGGCTAAGTTCTGAGGCCACCCACTCCCTGAGCCTGGGGCGTAGTGAGCTCTGTTCTTGATGGATTTCCTTTATTTGCGGTGGCAGTGGCGGTGGCAGGTGCGGCAGCGACGGTCGCTCCTGTGGTTCAATTTCCATTGTAGTTTTAAAATTCACATGGCAGTAGTGGCGGAAGCTTCGGCTCGGTCATGCGGCGGTGGAGGAAGGACTCGCTGGGGCCGCTAACAGAAGGCGCCGTGCCTGCTCCTCACCAAGCACAGCAGGCGTGATGGGAAGGTTGTGGGCGGGCTGAGATGGCTGCGGGCGGAGAGTCCGCCCTCAGTGGTATCTCCTTTGGTGCAGAAGCGGAGCTGCTGTGGACGCAGAGGCTAAGTTCTGAAGCCACACTTTCTCTGATCCTGGGGCGTATTGAGCTCTGATTTTGGTAGATTCCCATTTGCTGGGGCGGCGGCGGGTGCGGCAGCAACGGTAGCTCCTGTGGCTCAATTTCCCCTGTAGTTTTAAAATCCACATGGCGGTAGTGGTAGAAGCTTTGGCCCGGCCATGCGGCGGCAGGGTTCAGTGCAGTCTGGAGCTTTTGTCTCCTTCCCGCTAGGGCAATCCAGCGGCACAGTTAACAGTATGGCCTCTGTGAGCAATGTGCGTGCTTCAGTGGTTCTGCTTTTTGCTGCTCTCCTGAGTTTCAACCTTACAGCCCAGATTCCCTCCATATGAGCTTGGGTCCCCAGGGTCTATTCTAGAACTGGGGTTCAGTGCAGTTGGAACTGGGGCTCAGCACAGTCCGGAGCTTTTGTTTCCTTCCTGCTAGGGCAATCTAGCGGCACAGTCAACAGTCAGTACTCTGTGTGCAATGTGTGTGACTCCTGGGCTCTGCCTTTCGCCACTCCCCTGAGTTTCCACCTTACAGCCTAGAATCCATCTGTATGAGCCTGGGACCCCAGGGTCTCGCCTAGAACTGGGGTTCAGTGCAGTCGGTATTGGGGTTTAGCACAATTCGGAGCTTTTATCTCCTTCCTGATAAGGAACGCCAGCCAAGCACTCAGCCTCCCCCTCCTCTCTGACTCCATCCTCTCCCCTCTTCGTACCTTAGGCTTTTACAGCTCCTTTGGTTTTCTTTCTGATTTTCTCTTGCCTTCTAGTTGTAGAATTTCCAGTCAGTCAACTTTCCTGTAGTTCTGGATAATGTCCATTTTGTATTTTAGTTGTATTTTTTTTTTTTTGAAATTGTTGTGTGAGGCTGCAGTTAGGTGTTTACCTATGCTGCCATCTTGGTTTCTCCAGGATCCACTTTCAAAAATCTTAATCTGAAATCTCATGATTGTGTAAGAAGCTTCATAGTCAGAGGACAATAGCATTGAGTGTTGAAGCCAAGTGGCTGGGATTCAAATCCTGGCTCTGCCATTTTCACTGTGTGTTGTCAGGGGAGCCATGTGTCCTCTCTATGCCTCAGACTACTCATTGTGGGTTTTGTTCGAAGATGTCCCAGGTGCTTCCAGCAGGTACTTAATACGTCTATGCATGAATGGAAAGGGGTCTGCGGGAGAGGGCGAGGGGCCCTTGGTCTGCCCTGCCCTGGGTCTCTGTATTTTGGTTTCTTTAATTTTTGTTTTTGGAGATTTAGTTTACTTGTAATATTTTATGGCTTTCTTTTTCTTTGTCTTACTTTTTGTTGTTGGAATTTTGGCATCTGAAGAATCAGTCTATTCTCCCACTTTGTGATTTGCTTTTTTTTTTTTTTTTATGAAAAATTTTTGCCAAACTGCCTGAATTCTGGAGACCTCTCCAACATATTTGTGTGTGTGTGTGTGTGTGTGTGTGTGTGTGTGTGTGTGTGTAGGCAGTCCCTTGCCTAGATTGCATATAATCTGCTATTATTATTCAGGCATTCTCACTGTTTCCATGGGATTCTTTAGTCTGACTTGTGCTATTGTAAATCATAGTATTGGTGCTCCACCTAGTGTCTGTTTCTGGTATTGCAGACTTTAGAATCCCATCAGTAGTACTTGGAGAGAAGCAAGGGTGAAATCAGACCCTTGGGCAGTACTTTGTAAACATGATAAATTTGTATGCGAGTTCTAATACTTTCTATTCCCAAGTGAAAAATGGGAATTCAGGAGATTGATGTTAAATCTCTGTCTTCATTGGGAGGGGGGGGGAGGATATTGGGTTTCCTATTTGCCATTTTGCTGAAGGAGCCTTTTTTCTTTTTAATGGGAAATTTTATTAGGAACCAAGATCTTATAGTTAATTGTACCCACTTGATCCTAGAATGTCTTGGCTTTTCTGCCCTTTCAGCAGACAGAATTAGGAAATGTATACAAGTGTATATATACATTTGATATATTCAAACATGCATATAAAGTACACAAATAACCTATTTAATAAACGAGTAATATGCAAATTGACTGGCACTCCAACACACAAGATAGCTGCCCCCATGTGGACATATGATGGCCACCACAAGATGGCTGGCAGGGGAGGGCAGTTGTGGGCAATCAGGCCAGCAAGGGAGGGCAGTTAGGGGTGACTGGGCAAGCAAAGTAGGCAGTTGGGAGCAGGCCTGCAAAGGAGGGCAGTTGTGAGGGACCAGGCCTGCAGGTGAGGGCAGTTGGGGGCAATCAGGCCAGCAAGGGAGGACAGTTGGGAGGGACCAGGCTGCAAGGGAAGGCAGTTGGGAGGGACCAGGCCTGCAGGGGAGGGAAGTTGGGAGAGACCAGGGTGGCAAGGGAAGGAAGTTAGGGGTTACCAGGCCAGCAGGAGAGGGCAGTTGGGGGCAACCAAGACTGCAGGGAAGGGCAATTAGGGGCAATTGGGCCAGCAGTGGAGCAGTTAGACGTCTATCAGGCTGGCAGGGGAGTGGTTAGGGGGTGATGATCAGGCAGGCAGGCAAATGAGCGGTTTGGAGCCAGCAGTCCTGGATTGTGAAAGGGATGTCCGATTGCCCATTTAGGCCTGGTGGGATCAGGCCTAAATGGGCAGTGGTACATCCCTTGGGGGGGGTGGTTCCAAATTGGAGAGGTGCAGGTTAGGCTGAGGCACACACAAACACACAACCCTCCCCCGTGCATGAATTTTATGCTATGCACCAGGCCTCTAGTAGGTAGTATATTAGTTTCCAAGGACTGCCAACACAAATTACAGCAATCTTGGTGGTTTAAAACAAAAATATATTCTCTCACATTTCTGGAGAATAAGAACTTCAAAATCAGTGCTTCAATAGAACTTATATAATATTGTTTTTAAAGAGTGTGCTTTGTTTTCTCCATATAGAAAAATGGAAACTTTTAAATGTTTATTCCTAATGTTTTATTTTTTGTTGTTGTTGCTAGTCATGTACCACATAATGATGTTTTAGTTAACGACAGAACACATACAATAGTGGTTCCATAAGATTATAATGGAGATATACTGTACTTTTTCTAGGTTTAGACAAACAAATACTAACCATTGTATTACATTTTCTAGTGGAATAACATGCTGTTTAGATTTGTGTAGTAGTCTAAAATCACCCATTAGTTATGGTGTATGATCTTTTGAATGTATGGCTGCATTGGACCTCTGAATATTTTGTTGAGGATTATAGTGGCTATGTTCATCAGGGTTATTGGCCTGTAATTCTTTCTCTTTCTTTGTAATGCCTTTATCTGATCTTGAAACTAGGCTAATGCTAGCCTCATAAAGAGCTTCCTCTTGGAGTTTTGGAATAGTTTGAGGTATATAAGTGTTAGTTTTTCTTTGAATGTTTAGTAAAACTCCCCTGTTAAGCCATCTGGATCAGAGCTTTTGTTTGTTGGGAGTTTTTAAATTATTGATTCAACTTCATCAGTAGTTAGTGTTCTATTTCACTTTTCTGATTCTTCCTGATTGAGTTTTGGAAGATTATATTGTTCTAGGGATATGTCCACTTCATCCAGATTGTCTAGTGTGTTTGAATATAGTTGTTCATAGTATTTTTAATGATCTTTTGCATTTCTGTATGGTCAGTTGTTACTTTGCCTTTTCATTTATGATTTTGTTTATTTTGGTCCTCTCTCTTTGTTTCTTGATAAGTCTGGTTAAAGGTTCATAAATCTTTATTATATTTTCAAAGAATCAGCTCTTGGTTTTATTGATCATTTGAATTGTGTGTGTGTTGTTTTTTCATCTTTGTGTCAGTTATTTCCACTTATATTTATTATTTCTCTTCTTATACTTAGTCAGGGCTTTTCTTGTTCTCTTTCTAATTCTTTTAGTTGTAAGGCTAGTTAGAAAATTTTCTTGACTTTTGTTATAGGCTTGTTATGCCATGGGCTTTCCTCTCAGGACTGCTTTTATGTGTTCCATAGACTTTATATTTTTGTGTGTTTATTTTTTCCCCAGGAAGTTTATGACTTCTTCCTTGATCTGTTCATTGTTTAATAACATTTTATTTAATCTCCATGTGTTTGAATGCTTTTGACTGTTTACTGGAGTTGATTTCTAATTTAATGCCATTGTGATCCAAGAGTATGCATGATATGGTATCAGTCTTTGTGAACTTGTAGAGACTTAGTTTGTGTCCTAACATGTGGTCTGTCTTTGAAAGTGTCCCATGTGCACTTGAAAACAATTTATATTCTGTATCTTCGGAGTGAAGTGTTTTATAAATATCAATTAATTCCATCTGATCTACTGTGCCATTTAGAATCACTGTTTGCTTGTTGATTTTTTTTTTTGTCTAGAAGATTTATCCAGTGATGTCAATGGAGTGTTAAAATCCCCGACTATGATTGTATTGCTTTCCATCTCCCTTAAAATCCTCCAGAAGATTTTTATGTGCTTGTGTGCTCCTGCATTCAGTGCATATATGTTTACCAGAGTTACTAGTATATCCTCTTGTTGAATCAATCCTGTTAGTATTGTGAAATGGCCTTCATTTTCTCTTGTTATGGACTTCACTTTGAAGTCTATTTTGTCAGACATGGGTATTGTTACTGCAGCTCTTTTAGTAGTATTTTTCATTTCCATTTGCCTGGAAAAATATTTTCCATCTCTTCAGACTCATCCTGAGTCTTTTGTTCTGTGTTAGGTTTCCTGTGGACAACATATACGGGTCATGTTTTCTTATCCATTCAGCTACCCTATATTTTTTGATTGCAGCATTGGAGCCATTTGCAGTTAAGGTTATTATTGATAGCTACTTATTAGTTGTCATTCTTATTCTTTATGCCTATGTTCTTCTCTTTCCCTCTATTTCTTCTTCTTTCATCATTCCCTTTAGCATTTCTTTCAGAGCTGTCTTGGTAGTAATAAATTCTTTAAGTCTTTTTTGGTCGGCAAATCTTGTTATTTCACCTTAATAAATCTTTTTATTTCACTTTAATACATCTTTTTATTAAAAAAAAAACTTTGTATTTGAAAGATAGCCTTGTTGGATAGAGTAGTCTTGGGTTTAGTCCTTTGGTTTTCATTACTTTATATACTTCAAACCACTGCCTTCTGGCCTGACGTATTTCAATTGAGAAATCAGCTGACAGTCTAATGGGAACTTTCTTTTTTTTTTTAAAAAAAATATATTTTATTGATTTTTTTATAGAGAGGAAGAGAGAGGAATAGAGAGTTAGAAACATCAATGAGAGCTAATAATGGATTAGCTGCCACTTGCACACCCCCTACTGGAGATGTCCCTGCAACCGTGGCACATGCCCTTGACCATAATCAAACCTGGGACCCTTCAGTCTGCAGGCTGACGCTCTATCCACTGAGCCAAACCGGTTTCAGCAGGGAACTTTCCTTCTGGTAACGCTCTCTTTCTTGTAACCTTTAACATTCGTTAATGTTTACGGTATATATGTGCATAAGCCTTTAGGATTTATCTTCATTGGGCCTCTTTGCATTTCCTGACTTAAGTGACATTAAAAAAACCTTTTTTTCTTTATTGATTAAGGTATTACATATGGGTCCTTATCCTCCTTCCATTCCCTCACTCAGGTTCACACACACTCCCCCCCCCGGCCCCCCCTCCCCGGTGTCTGTGTTCATTGGCTAGGCTTATATGCATGCATACAAGTCCTTTGGTTGATCTTTCTCTCTTACCCCCATCCTCCCCTAACTTCCCTCTGAGGTCTGAGCATCTGATCAATGCTTCTGTCTCTGGATCTGTTTTTGTTCATCAGTTTATGTTGTTCATTATATTCCATAAATGAGTGAGATTATGTGATATTTATCCTTCTCTGACTGGCATACTTCACTGAGAAACATGCTCTTGCAAATGGTAAGAATTCCTTCTTTTTTACTGCAGTGTAGCATTCCATTGTATAGATGTACCAGTTTTTTAATCCACTCATCTGCTGATGGGCACTTAGGCTGTTCTAAATCTTAGCTATGGTAAATTGTTCTGCTATGAAAATAGGGGTGCATAAATATTTTCTGATAGGTGTTTCAGTTTCATGGGATAAATTCCTAGAAGTGGGATCACTGGGTCAAATAAAAGTTCAATTTTTAGTGTTTTGAGGAAACTCCATACTGTTCTCCACAGTGGCTGCACCAGTTTGCATTCCCATTAGTAGTGCAAGGGGGCTCCTTTTTCTCTGCATCCTCGCTAGCCCTTGCCATTTGTTGATTTGTTGACGATAGCCATTCTGACAGGTGTGAGATGGTACCACATTGTCATTTTGATTTGCATCTCTCAGATGATTAGTGACTTTGAGCATGTTTTCATATGTCTCTTGGCCTTCCTTATGTCTTTTTAAGAAAAGTATTTATTTAGGCCCATTGCCCATTTTTTGATTGGATTGTTTATCTTTCTTTTTTTAAGTTGTATGAGTTTCCTGTAATGTTGGATATTAAACCCTTATCGGTGATAATATTGCCAAATATGTTCTCCCATACAGTGGGCTTCCTTGTTATTTTGTTGATGGTTTCTTTTGCTGTGCAAAGCTTTTTATTTTGATGTAGTCCCATTTGTTTATTTTCTCTTTCGTTTCCATAGCCCTAGGAGAAGTGTCTATGAAGAAATTGCTTTGGCATATGTCTGAGATTTTGCTGCCTGTGGATTCCTCTAGTATTTTTATGGTTTCCTATCATATGTTTAAGTGCTTTATTCACTTGGAGTTTACCTTTACGCATGGTGCAAGTTGGTGATCTTGTTTCATTTTTTTTTGCATGTATCTGTCCAATTTCCCAACACCATTTATTCAAGAGACTGTCCCAACTCTATTGTATGTTCCTGCCTAATTTGTTAAATATCAATTGAGCATAGTGGTTGGGTTGATTTCTGGGTTCTCTATTCTGTGCATTGATCCACATGTCTGTTCTTGTGCTAGTACGAGGCAGATTTGAGGAAACTGGCTTTGTAATACAGCTTGATATTTGGTATTGAGATACCTTTTTCTTTGTTCTTCCTCCTTAGGATTGCTGCAGTTATTTGGGGTCCTTTTTTATTCAGATGAAAGTTTTTTCTTTTTAAAAAAATTTATTAATGTATTATATGTGTACATAACTTACCATTGCCCCGACCCTGAATCTCCCATACATGCCCTCCCTCCCAGAATTTTGTGTCCATTGGTTGTACTTATATGCATGCATACCAGTCCTTCGGTTCATCTCTTATCTCCCCCAGGTCTCCCTACTCTTCCCACTGTCATTTGACAGTCTGCTTGTTGTTTTACTGTCACTATATCTATCATTCCGTTCATTAGTTTATAATGTTCTTTATTATCCATAAATTAGTGAAGTCATGTGGTGTTTCTCTTTCATTGACTGGCTTATTTCACTCAGCATGATCTTCTCCAATTCCATCCAGGTTACTGCAAATGATGAGAATTCCTTCTTTTTTATGGCAACACAGTATTCCATTGTGTAGATGTACCATAGTTTTCTGATCCAATCATCTGATGAGGGGCACCTAGGCTGTTTCCAAATCCTAGCTATAGTAAATTGTGCTGCTATGAACATAGGGGTGCATATATCCTTTCTGATTGGTGTTTCTAGTTTCTTGGGGTATATTCCTAAGTAGTGGGATTACTGGGTCAAATGGGAGTTCCATTTTCAGTTTTTTGAGGAAGCTCCATACTGTTCTCCATAGTGGTTGCACCAACCTGCAATCCCACCAGCAGTGCACGAGGGTTCCTTTTTCTCTGCAACCTCGCCAACATTTGTCGTTTGTTGATTTGTTGATGTTGGCCATTCTGACAGGTGTGAGATGGTACCACATTGCTGTTTTGATTTGCATCTCTCGGATAATTAGTGACTTTGAGCATGTTTTCATGTGCCTCTTGGCCTTCCTTCTGTCTTCTTTTGAGAGGATTCTATTTATGTCCATTTCCCATTTTTTAATTGGCTCATGTATTTTCCTTTAATTGAGTTGTATAAGCTGTCTGTAGATGTTGGAGATTAAACCTTTATCAGTGATATCATTTGCAAATATGTTCTCCCATACTGTGAGACTTCTTGTTGTTTTGTTGATGGTTTCTTTTGCTGTAAAGAAGCTTTTATTTTGAGGTAGTCCCATTTGTTCATTTTCTCTTTAGCTTCCATTGCCCTAGGGTTAGAATCAGTGAAGAAGTTCTTTTGGCATATGTCTGAGATTTTGCTGCCTGTGGATGTCTCTAGTATTTTTATGGTTTCCCGTCTTATGTTTAAGTCCTGTATCCATTTTGAGTTTATTCTTGTGTATAGTGTAAGTTGGTGACCTAGTTTCATTCTTTTGCATGTATCTGTCCAGTTTTCCCAACACCATTTATTGAAGAGACTGTCTTGACTCCATTGTATGCTCATGCCTCCTTTGTCAAATATTAATTGAGCATATTGATTTGGGTTGATATGTGGATTCTCTAATCTATTCCATTGATCTATATGTCTGTTCTTGTGCCAGTACCAGGCTGTTTTGAGAACAGTGGCTTTGTAATACAACTTGAAATATGGTATTGAGATTCCTCCTACTTTACTCTTATTTCTAAAGATTGCTGAGGATATTTGGGGTCTTTTATTGTTCCAAATGAACTTTTGGAGAGTCCTTTCTAGGTCTGTGAAGTATGTTATTGGTATTTTAATAGGGAGTGCATTGAACTTATAAATTGCTTTGGGAAGTATGGACATTTTGATGATGTTGATTCTACCAATCCATGAACATGGTATGTTCTTCCATCTGTTTACATCTTCCTCTATCTCTTTTTTCAGTGTCGTGTAGTTTTCAGCACATAGGTCTTTTACCTCCTTAGTTAAGTTTATTCCTAGGTATCTTAATATTTTTGGTGCGATGGTAAATGGGATTGTTTTTTTATTCTCTGTTTCTATGAGTTCACTATTGGTGTATAGAAATGCCATAGATTTCGTGGCATTGATTTTGTATCCTGCTACATTGCCAAATTCGTTTATTAAGTCTATTAGTTTTTTGATGGAGTCTTTTGGATTTTTTATGTACAATATCACGTCATCTGTAAATAGGGACAACTTCACTTCTTCTTTTCCAATTTTGATGCCTTTTATTTCCTCTTCTTCTCTAATTGCAATGGCTAGTACTTCCAGTATTATGTCAAACAGAAGTGGTGAGATTGGGTATCCCTGTCTTGTTCCTGTTCTTAGGGGGAATGGTTTTAGTTTTTGCCCATTGAGTATGATGTTTGCTGTGGGTTTATCATATATAGCTTTTATTATGTTGAGGTATGATCCTTGTACTCCCATCTTGTTGAGAGTTTTTATCAGGAAAGGGTGTTGGATTTTATCAAATGCTTTTTCTGCATCAATTGATATGACTATATGATTTTAAACTTTCAGTTTGTTTATGTGATGTATCACGTTTATTGATTTGCGGATATTGTACCATCCTTGCATTCCGGGAATAAATCCTACTTGGACATTGTGTATGATCTTTCTGATGTTCTGTTGGAGCCGATTTGCTAGAATTTTGTTGAGCATTTTGGCATTTATGTTCATGAGGGATATTGGCCTGTAATTCTCTTTCATTGTGTTATCTTTATCTGGTTTTGGTATTAGGGTGATGATGGCTTCATAGAAGGAGTTTGGAAGTGTTCCTTCCTCTTGATTTTATTTTGGAATAGTCTGAGGAGGATAGGTTTTAGTTCTTCCTTGAATGTTTGGTAAAATTCTCCTGTGAAGCCATCTGGCCCTGAGCTTTTGTTTGCTGGAAGCTTTTTGATGACTGCTTCAATTTCTTCCCAAGTCACTGGTCTATTGAGGTTTTTAGATTCTTCCTGATTGAGTTTTGGCAGGTTATATTTTTCTAGGAATATGTCCATTTCCTCCAGATTGTCCAGTTTGTTGGAATAGAGTTGTTCGTAGTATTTTGTAACAATCCTTTGCATTTCGGCGGGATCTGTTGTTATTTCACCTCTTTCATTTCTGATTTTAGTTTGGTCCTCTCTCTTTGTTTCTTGGTTAATCTGGCTAGAGGTTCATCAATATTGTTTATTCTTTCAAAGAACCAGCTGTTGGTTTTGTAGATCTTATGTATTGTTTCTTTTGTCTCTATGTCATTTATCTCTGCTCTGATTTTTGTTATTTCCTTCCTTCTGCTTACACTGGGCTTTTTTTTTTTTTGCTCTTTTTCTAACTGTTTGAGTTGTAGAGTTAGATAATTTGTTACCATCTTTTCTTGTCTTTACAATAGGCTTGCAGAGCTATGAACTTCCCTCTCAAGATTGCTTTTGCTGTGTCCCATAGATTTTGGATTGTTGTGTTTTCATTGTCATTTGTTGCCATGAAGTTTTTAATTTCTTCCTTGATTTCCCTGGTAACCCAGTCCTTGTTCAATAGCATGTGTTTGATTTCCTTGGATTATTTTTATTGTAGTTGATTTCCAATTTTATGCCACTATGATCTGAGAAGATGCTTGATATGATTTCTATCTTCTTGAATTTGAAGAGACTTTGCCTATGTCTCAACATGTGGTCTATCTTTGAAAATGACCCCTGTGCACTTGAGAAGAATGTGTATTCTGTGGCTTTGGGGTGAAATGTTCTGAAGATGTCGATTAATTCCATCTGGTCTAGTGTGTCATTTAGCGTTTGTTGATGTTTCTTTGCTGATTTTTTGTTTAGATGATTTGTCCAAAGGTGACAGTGTGGTATTAAAATCTCCTACTAAGATTGTATTGCTATTAATCTCTCCCTTAATGTCTTCCAGCAGTTTTTTTTTTTTTAATGTATTTGGGTGCTCCTGTATTGGGTGCATATATGTTTACCAGGGTTATTTCTTCTTGTTGTATTGCTCCCCTTAGTATTATGAAGTGGCCTTCATTGTCTCTTGTTATGTCCTTCACTTTGAGATTTAATTTGTCAGATATAAGTATTGCTACCCCAGCTTTCATTTTCATTTCCGTTTGCCTGGAAAACCTTTTTCCATCCCTTCACCTTCAGTCTGTGGGTGTCTTTTTTTCTGAGGTGTGTTTCTTTTAGACAGCAGATGTATGGGTTTTGCTTTCTTATCCAATCTGTTACCCTATGTCTTTTGATTGGAGCATTTAAACCATTTACATTTAAAATAATTATTGATAGGTAGGTATTTGATGCCATTTTTATTCTATCCCCCTGTGTTCCTTCTTTGCTTCCCATTTCTTTATTTTTACAGTAGACCCTTTAGCATTTCTTGCATTGCTGGTTTGTTGGAGATAAATTCCTTTATTCTTTTTTTGTCAGTGAAGCTCCTGATTTCACCTTCAATGTTGATTGACAGCCTTGCAGGATACAGTATTCTTGGATTCAGACCCTTCCTTTGCATGATTTTGTATATTTCATCCCATTCCCTTCTGGCCTGATGAGTTTCTGTTGAGAAATCAGTTGCTCGTCTGATGGGTGTTCCCTTATATGTAACTTTTTATCTCTCTCTGGGTGCTTTTAAGATTCTGGTTTTGTCGATGGTTTTTGCCAATTTAATTATAATGTGTCTAGGTGTTGATCTTTGGGGGTTCATTTTGTTTGGGACTCTGCAAGCATCTTGGATTTGTGTGGGTCTTTTCTTCTCTATCTCAGGAAAGTTTTCTGTCATTATTTCTTGAAATACTTTTTCCATATCTTACTCAGTTTCCTTTCTTTCTGGGACCCCTATTATTCTAATATTGTTTTGTTTTGTATTGTCCCAAAGCATTGTCCCAAAGCTCCCGTAGGCTCTCCTGTTTTTTTATTTTTTTTCTAGCAGCTGCTCTAATTTGGTATTTCTTTTCCATCTTGTCTTCTAGCTCAGTGATGCGGTCCTCTCCTTCTTCTAGTCTACTCTTGATGTTTTCTATTGAGTTCTTCATAGAAGCGATGTCATTTTTCATTTCTTCTTGGGTCACCTTCATTTCCTCTTGGTTCTTCTTCAGATCCTCTTGGTTCTTCTTCATTTCCTCTTGGGTCTTACTCATATTGTCCAATTTGTCTTCCATTCTTTTTAGCCATCTCATGATCATTACTCTGAATTCTTGCTCTGGTAGGTTGCTTGCCTCTAACTCATTTACTTCTCTTTCTGGTGATGCCTGATTTTCTTTCATAGGCAGGTTGTTTCTTAGCCTCCCCATGATCTCTCTTTTTAGGATGCTTAGTTATGTAGTTCTCTCTATCCTGCTTTGATTTAAAGGTACAAAATACAACACAACCCGGTACAACACACAAGGCACTGAATAGAAAAGTGTTTGCTATATTAATATCCTCCTATAAAGGTGACTAGAACCCAGCTAACAAAATCATACAATCAAATAAACAGAATAAGCAAACCAATCTTCCAAAAAGGCATAAAACTTTGATATAGTTAGCATTTAGCATACAACTACAAAGGGGTAGAGAGAAGGATTTTTTTTTTTTTTTTTTTTAGGAGAGGGACAAGGTAGGTGTGAATGGGCTTGGAGTAGGGGTTTGGGAGTTAGATATACACAGGAAGGGTGAAATTTTAGGAGAGGGTAAATAGAAAAAATAGGGAAAATCTAGAGCAGTAAAGAGTTAAGATAAGCAGGACACCAAAGGGAAAGGGTTAGGAAGAGAGTGATGGCATAAAGGTAGGTCTGAGTTAAAATAGAGCATTGGAGAAGGAAAGGTATAAATAGTCTGTTGAATAGTAATCCCAAAGGGGGGAAAAGAGAAAAAAAAAGAGGTATATAATATGGCACTTAAAAGATAATAATAAAAATAAACAAAAGAAAATAAGATAAACAAGATAAAAAAGGTAAAAAAGTAATAGTAATAATATTGATTACATATAAAAGTGAATTAAGAAGGTAAAATCAAGTGAGGGAAGATGAAAAAAGTAACTTCTTGAGTAAACTTTGCAACTAATATAAATTAAAAAACAAAACAAAAACCAAAAATTAAACAATTAGAAAGTCAAAATATAAAATTAAATAAAATTTGCAGTAATGATGGTCATTCACTTCCTCTGTAGTTCTGTCTAGCTCACCAGTTCCCAGTCTGGGCGGTAATTGCAGTTCCCTGTGTTTCTTCCGTGTTGTAATCAGGTCTTGATTTTTAAGCAGTTCTAGAGTCCATATGTCCTGTAGCCTCTGGGTGGCAGTGTTTCTTAGTGGCAGAGAGCCAGGGTTCTGAAGCCTTTCTAGCTTTTTTCCCCCTCTCTGTGTCCCTCATCTATGGAGGGGTGGTGGTTGGGCAGGATGAGCCGACCGCACTCCCCTGTAACTCTCTCAAAGTCAGATCCAAAAGTGCTGCTCCTTAGATATCCCCCCACTTAGGAGCCCTGTCCACAGTCAGGGGTGCCTCCAGCCCAAAACCCTGGGGTCTCTTGTAAACACAGACCCCTCTGTGCGCCTGGTGTGCGAGAGCTGGTGCGCACGGGCTGCTGCGCGGGGGGATGTGCGCCGCGGGGGATGCACTCCGCAGGTGACTCACCGGATCTCCATAAAATCTGACTTTTCGCCTTGGGGTGGAGTGCTCCTTTGAGTCCAAGTGTTCGCGCTGATTGTGGTCAGCGTTTAGGGGTTGATAGCTGCTTGGTGGTCTTTACGGCTGTGGGTATTCAGTCCTCTGACCCAAACCTCTTCCTGTCAAGATGGCGAGATTTCCCAGTCCTCGCCCTTAGGTCGCTCTGGGAAAGGACCCAGCTGTGGGTGCTTAATTGTCAGGCCCCCTTTTCAGGCCCCCCCCCCCCCCAGTTTCCCCAGGTGTTCGCCTTTCTCTTGGCTTGCTGACAGGCACTCCCAGCGCGACCCTCGGCTGCTCTCTCCTTCCTCTTCAGGACCCGGGTCAGAACTTGCCTACCTATTCTTCCTCCATTTTTTTTTTGTGTGAGAATTTTAAAAATGTATTTTATTTTATTTTATTTTTTAAATAAATCTTTATTGTTCATATTATTACAAATGTTCCTCATTCCCCCCCCCCTCCATTGCTCCCCTCCACCAAGTTTCCATTCAACTCTCTGCCCTTTCCCCATGCCCCATTGTCCCCATCCATAGGTGCAGTTTATGTTCAGTCTCTTCCCGCCCCACCCCACTTCCCATTTCGCCGAGAATCATCAGTCCACTCCCCTTCCATACCTCTGATTCTATTCTATTATGTTCACCAGTTAATATTGTTCATCATGATTTTTACTTCCCTTGGTTTTTAGACTCACTTGTTGATAGTAGCGTGTTTGTTCATAATTTTTATCTTTATTTTCTTCCTCTTCCTAAATAACCCCTTTTAGCAATTCATATAATTCTGGCTTGGCAGTGATGAACTCCTTTAGCTTAAATTTATTTGTGAAGCTCTTTATCTGGCCTTCGATTCTGAGTGATAGCTTTGCTGGGTAGAGTATTTTTGGCTGTAGGTTCTTGTTATTCATCACCTTGAATATTTCTTGCCATTCCCGTCTGGCCTGCATGGTTTCTGTTGAGAAATCAGCTGACAGTTGTATGGGTGCCCCTTTATAGGTAACTACCTGCTTTTGTCTTGCTGCTTTTAATATTCTCTCTTTGTCTTTAGCTCTTGGGATTTTAATTATGATGTGTCTTGGTGTGGTTCTTTTTGGATTCCTTTTGTTTGGGGTTCTGTGTGCTTCCTGGACGTGTAAGTCTATTTCTTTCACCAGGTGGGGGAAGTTTTCTGTCACTATTTCTTTCAATATGTTTTCGGTATCTTGCTCTCTGTCATCTTCTGGGACCCCCATAATTCTGATGTTGGTTCGCTTGAAGTTGTCCCAGAGGTTTCTTACACCATCTTCAACTTTCTGGATTCTCTTGTCTTCTTGCTTCTGTGGAGGAGTGTCCTCTGGCTCTTTGTGCTCCAAATCTTGGATTTGATTCTTGCAATCTTCCAATCTGTTTTTAGGACTCTGTATAATATTTTTTATTTCAGAGAATGTATTCTTCATTTCTAGTTGACCCTTTATTATTTCTTGTTGAACCTTTATTATTTCTTGTTGATCCCTTTTCATATCCTCATAGGTCTCATTTATTTTATCGGCCTTTTCTAAGAGATTGTTGAACAACCTTATAAGCGTGGTTTTGAACTCTATATCCAGTCGCTTTTTGTCCACCATTTCTTTCTTTTGTGATCTGTTTCCTCGTTTCGACATTTTCGCTGCTTCCCTGAGTTGGTAGGTTGGGAGGATCAGCTGTGTCTATGTCAGGAGACAACCTTATTCCACTAGAGTTGGGAACCTGCAAAAGCTTCTGAGTTCAGCTTGGATGGGGCAGAGTTTCAGGGAGGAGCATACAGCCTTGGATTCCGGTTAGCCTGCCCTCTGAGGTTCCTGAGTCTCAGTGTACCTCAGTGTCCTTTGGTACTCGCTGCAAGCACCTCTGAGAGAAAGGCGCCCTAGAGCTTCATCCGCTACCAGACAGTGTAGTCTCTCCCCCAACACGCCCACAACTGGGGTTAAGAGCAGTTGAAGTGGGGTTCAGAACAGTCCGGAGCTTATGTCTCCTTCCTGCTAGGGCAATCTCGTGGCCCAAACAACAGTCTGTCCTCTGTGCTCGCAATGTGCGCGACTCAGGGGCTCTGCTTTTCGCTGCTCCCCTGAGCTTCTGCCTTACAGCCCAGATTCCCCCTGTATGAGGCTGGGGCCTGAGGGTCTTGCGCAGGACTGGGGTTCAGTGCAGTCAGAACTAGGGCTCAGCACAGTCCTGAGCTTTTGAGTCCTTCCCTCTGGGGCAATTCAGCAGCTCAGCGAATACTCCCTCCTCTGCGTGCAATGTGTGGGACTCCGGGGCTCTGCCCTTAGCAGCTCGGCTGGGCTTCCGCCTTACAGCCCAGATTCCCTCTGTATGAGCCTGGGACCCCAGGGTCTCGCCCAGAACTGGGGTTCAGTGCAGTCGGAGTTGGGGTTCAGCACATTCCGGAGCTTTTATCTCCTTCCTGCTAGGGAACGCCAGCCAGGCACTCAGCCGCCCCTCCTCTCTGGCTCCATCCTCTCCCCACGCTCCCACAGTACCTCTGTACCTTAGGCTTTTACAGCTCCTCTGGTTTTCCTTCTGGTTTTCTCTTTTCTTCTAGTTGTAGAATTTCCAGTCAGTCAACTTTCCTGTAGTTCTGGATAGTGTCCACTTTATATTTTAGTTGTATTTTTTGAAATTGTTGAGTGAGGCTGCAGTTAGGCATTTACCTCTGCAGCCATCTTGTTGAAAATCTGAAAATGTATTTTATTGATTTGTCTTCCTCCATTTTTCATACTCTGCTGGAAGCTTTTTGATGACTGCTTTCATTTCCTCCCTAGTTATAAGCCAATTGAGATTTTTCAGTTCTCCCTGATTGAGTTTGGGAGGTTTAATTTTTATAGGAATGTCCTTTTGCTCTAGATTGTCTAGTTTGTACAAAAAGAGTTTTTCATAGTATTTTATTTTATTATTTTATTTTTATTTTTTTTACAATCCTTTGTATTTCTGTGGGGTCTGTTGTTATTTTACCTCTTTCATTTATGATTTTATTTCTTTGGGTCCTCTATCTTTGTTTTTTGGCTAGAGTTGCATAAATTTTGTTTATCCTTTCTCAGAACCAGCTCTTGGTTTCCTTGGTCTTTTTTATTGTTAATTTTTGGTCTCTGTCATTTGCTTATGTTGTGATCTTCATCATCTCCTTCCTTCTGCTCATTCTGGGCTTTTCTTGTTGTTTTCTTTCTAATTATTTAAGCTGTAGAGTTAGAAGATTTATTATTATTATTATTATTATTATTATTATTAAGATTTATTATTATTTATTTTTTTACATCTGCCTGTAGCTCTGCAAACTTTCCTCTTAGGACTGCTTTCACTGTGTCCCATAGATTTTGGATTGTTGCATTTTCATTGCCATTTGTTTCCAGTATGTTTTAAATTTGTTCTTTGGTCTCTTTGGTAACTCAACCATTGTTTAATAGTAGGCTATTCATCTTCCAAGTGTTTGAATTTTTTTATTGTTTTTATTGCATTTTATTTCCAATATTATGCTGTTGTAGTCTGAGAAGATGCTTGATATAATTTCAATTTTCTTGAATTTGGAGAGACTTTGCCTGTAACCCAATATGTGTTTTATCTTTGAAAATGTCCCATGTGCACTTGATGGGAATGAATAATCTGTGGATTTGGGGTTTTAATGTTCTGAAGATGTCGATAAAGTCCATCTGATCTAATGAGTCATTTAGGAGTGCTGTCTCTTTGCTTATTTTTTTGTCTAGAGGATTAATCCAGTGATGGTAGTGGTGTATTCAAGTCCTCTACTATGATTTTATTGTCCATCTCTCCCTTGATATCTTCAAGGAGGTTTTTTTCTTTTCTTTATTTAACTATTTGAGTGCTACTTCTTTGGGTGCATATATGCTTACCAGAGTTATTTCCTCTTTTTGTATCCATCCCTTTACAATTATGAAGTGGGGGATTAGAAATTAGATATATAAGTAGGGTGAAATTTTAAGTAAGGGGTAAAGAGAAGTAATAGGGAAAATCTAAAGCAGAAATAGGGCAAGAGAAACTAAAACAGAAAAAAAGACAATAAAAGGGGAAAAGTGAGGAAGTAAGTGTTGGCATAAAGGTAAAGTTGAGATAAGAGTAAAATGATGCTAAAGGAAAGATGAAAATATAATGTAGAATACTAATCACAAAATAAAATAAAGAGAAAATGAAATGACACTTAAAAAATAAAGGTAAAAGAGTAGTAGTAATAACACTGCCTAAAAATAAAAATATAATAATTGAAAAGTTAAAATCCAGTAAGGAAAAAGAAAAAAAATTAGTTTCTTATGTAAAAGATGAAATAAAAATAATAATGTTCAGTAATGAATGTCATTCACTTCCTCTACTTTTCTGTTTGGGTTGCCTGTTTTATAGTCAGGACAGTATTGAAGTTCCCTGTGTTCCACTCCTACTTACTGTTGTATGCCACAGTCTTTATTTTCAAGCAGTCAGTACTTTATTTCTTATATTCCTTTATTTGTGTTTATACAAGAGTCAATTTGTGATTCAACCCCTGGGTGGCAGTGTTTCTGGATTGACCTCAAAGTCTATAGATCTAGCTAATGCTTAAATTTTGTTTTCCCTGTCACACTTAATACTGGTTTGGGAGAATGGGCTGCCCCAGAGCTGGTTCTCTGATCGTTATTCCCCACTCTGATCCCCAGGTTCCACAAAAACAACTTTCCCCTGCAGTCCCTTAGAGTGTCCCCAATTGGGTGATTCTATGTTCTGGGCTTAGTTATCAAAAGAAAGTACTTAAAGAGGAAAAACATAGAAAAAAGAGCCAGAATATGTGTCAGACTCCCATGCTGCGGCTCAAGTCTGTGCAGTCTTTTTCCCCCTTGGGTCAACGTTTAACACCAGCCAGGCTGGACATACTTTTAAAAAAATTTAATAAATCTTTATTGTTCAGATTATTACAATTGTTCATCTTTTTTCCCTCCATAGCTCCCCTCCACCACATTCCTACCCCACCCTCTGCCCTTTCCCCACCCCCCACTGTTCTCATCCATAGGTGTACTATTTTTGTTCAGTCTCTTCCCACACTCCCTACTCCCTTTTTCCCCGAGAATCATCAGTCCATTCCCTTTCTATACCCTTGATTCTATTATATTCACCAGTTAATACTATCCATCAGATTTTTTATTCCCTTGGTTTTTAGATTCACCTGTTGATAGTTACATATTTGTTGTTCATAATTTTTATCTTTATCTTCTTCTTCCTCTTCTTAAAGAATACCTTTCAGAATTTCATATAATTCTGGTTTGGTGGTGGTTAACTCCTTTAGCCTTTTTATTTTATTTTTTAAATTTGTGAAGCTCTTTATCTGCCCTTCAATTCTGAATTACAGCTTTACTGGGTAGAGTAATCTTGGTTGTAGGTTCTTGCTATTTATCATTTTGAATATTTTTTTGCCATTCCCGTCTGGCTTGCATTGTTTCTGTTGAGAAATCAGCTGACAATCGTATGGGTGCTCCCTTATAGATAACTACCTGCTTTTCTCTTGCTGCTTTTAATATTCTCTCTTTGTCTTTTGCTCTTGGAATTTTAATTATGATGTGTCTTGTTATGGTCCTCTTTGGATTCCTTTTGTTTGGGGTTTTGTGTGCTTCCTGGACTTGTAAGTCTATTTCTTTCCCCAGGTGGGACAAGTTTTCTTTCACTATTTCTTCAAATAGGTTTTCAGTCTCTTGCACTCTCTCTTCTTCTGGCACCCCCATAATTCTGATGTTGGTGTGCTTGAAGTTGTCCCAGAGGCTTCTTACACTATCTTCAACATTTTATATTCTATTTTTGCTTTTCCGGTGTTTTGAACTCTTTATCCATTCTTTTGCTTTCCTCCATTTCCTTCATTTGTGGCCTGCCTCTGTCTCTGTATTTTAGCTGCTTCCCTGAGTTGATGGAGTGCCTTTGCATGCTAGGTGTCCTAGCAGGGCCCAGTAGCTCAGCTTCCCCAGTTACCTGAGGTGGACAGTCTTGGTGCAGCCCTTTGTTGGGCTGTGTGTGCAGTCTTGTTGTAGTTAATTCTTGCTTGTTTTTGGTATCACTGAGGAGAGTTGATCTCCAAGCCAATCAGCAGTGTCTCAGCTAGGAGGGCTTCTGTGCTCAGCTTGTATGGGTTGGAGTCTCAGGGTGGCACAGACAAACTTTGATTTCCCGTCAGCCCCACCCTATGAGGGCCCTGTTCGAATCCCGCAGCAATGGCTGTTGTCACGTGCACCTCTTGAGAGAAAGTTGCTCTCGGATTTCACCCACTGCCTGACAGTCAGTTTCTGCCAGACCAGAGCTGGCTATCAGTGCAGTTGAGAGGTTTTGTTTTTCTCCCGAATGAAAGAACTAGCCACTGGGAGGGTTTCTGTGCTCAGCTTGAATGGGGAAGAGTCTCAGGGTGGTGCAGACAAGCTTTGGTTTTCTGTCATCCCCACCCTAAGAGGGTCCTTTCTCAGAGTCCTACAGCAATGGCTGCTGGCCTCGCGCACCTCTGAGAGAAGGCTACTCTTGAGTTTTTCCCACTGCCTGACAGCCCAATTTCTCCCAGGCCGGAGATGGCTATCAGTGCAATAGGGAGGTTTTGTTTTTTCTTCGAATGAGAAAGCTAGCCACGTGTTAGCTGCCCACCCTCTCTGTGCACACTGTGAGTAAGTCAGCAGTGTATTTAGCCACCTGCTCTTTCCACGCTCACGATCTCCTCACCTCCACAGCTCCTGAGGCTCAGCGTCCTTTTCTCTCCTTTTTAAAGTTGGTAGAGCTTCCACTCAGCCAGCTTTCTATAGGTTCTGGATGATGTTCACTCTGTTTTCCAGTTGTAATTTTAAAATTGTTGCGGTAGGCTACATTTATGTGTTTACCTTATGCCACCATCTTGGCTTCTCAGGCTGGACATATTTTTAAAATGTATTTGTGCTTTTATTAATTAACTGATTAGTTAGCTGGGGATTTTTGTGTCTTTGATTTTTTTCCAAAGAACCGTAATTTTGTTTTATTACTATTATTTATTTTTTCTTTTTCTCATTAATATTTGCTTTTAAATTATTATTATTATTTAATCTTGATTGCTGAAGGTATTACATAGGTTCCCTTTTTCCCTCCTTGACCCCTTCTAGCCTGCCCTGCCCACCTTACTCGCCCAGGCCTTCACTATGCTATTGTCTGTGTCCATGGTTTATGCTTTTTTTCTTTAGTATTTTCTATTTAAAATTAAATTTAATGGGGTGACATTGGTTAATAAAATTATATAGGTTTTTAAGTATACATTTTTATGATGCATGGCTGTGTGCTGCATTATCTCCTTATGTTATTTTTTCATTTATTTTTCCTAGTGTTTTGAGTTTTAATTTATTTCATTTTTGTGTTGATATTTTTGGGGCTATGAGTTTTGCACTGATCAGTGCTATATTTTATGATATGCATTGTTTTAATTATTATTAGTTTTCAGAAATTCTGTAATTTCTATTTCCTGTTCACTTAAGACTTGTTCAGTAATATCCTAAAGGAAGGTCCTTTTATTTAAAAAAAAATCTTTATTCATATTATTACTGATGTTCCTCTTGACCCCTCCCCATAGCTTCCCTCCACCCAGTTCGCACCCCACTAAAGGCCTCCTCCACCCACTAACCTTGTCCATAGGTGCAAACTATTTATAAAATCTCTTCCAGCATCCCCAAAACCTCTTCCCCCTGAGAATTGTCAGTTAGCTCCATTTCCATGCCCCTGACTCTATTACATTCACCAATATGTTCTGTTCATCAGATTTTTAAAAAAATATCCTCAGTAGCAGTAACTCTTGTATTTTTTTGTGTGTTTTTTAATTTATTAAGGTATTATGTGTACATAGCTTACCATTACCCCCCCCCCCCATATATGCCCTCCCTCCCCAGAGTTCTATGTCCATTGGTTGTACTTTTATGTATGCATACCAGTCCTTCGGTTGATCCCCTATCTCCCCCAGATCTCCCTATCCCCCTCCCCCGCTGTCATTTGACAGTCTGCTTGTTGTTCTACTGTCTCTATATCTATCTTTCTATTCATTAGTTTATAATGATCTTTAATATCCATAAATGAGTGAAGTCATGTGGTGTTTCTCTTTCATTGACTGGCTTATTTCACTCAGCATGATGCTTTCCAATTCCATCCAGGTTACTGCAAATGATGAAAATTCCTTCCTTTTTATGGCCGCATAGTATTCCATGGTGTAGATGTACCATAGTTTTCTGATCCATTCATCTGCTGACGGGCACCTAGGCTGTTTCCAAATCCTAGCTGTTGTAAATTGTGCTGCTATGAACATAGGGGTGTATATATCCTTTCTGATTGGTGTTTCTGGTTTCTTCGGGTATATCCTAGTAGTGGGATTACTGGGTTAAATGGGAGTTCCATTTTCATTTTTTTGAGGAAGCTCCATACTGTTTTCCACAGTGGTTGCACCAACCTGCAATCCCACCAGCAGTGCATGAGGGTTCCTTTTTCTCCACAACCTCGCCAACATTTGTCGTTTGTTGTTTTGTTGATGTTGGCCATTCTGACAGGTGTGAGATGGTATCGCATTGTTGTTTTGATTTGCATCTCTCGGATGATTAGTGACTTTGAGCATGTTTTCATGTGCCTCTTGGCCTTCCTTCTGTCGTCTTTTGAGAGGATTCTATTCAGATTCCCATTTTTTAATTGGATCATTTATTTTCCTTTTATTGAGTTGTGTAAGCTGTCTGTAGATGTTGGAGATTAGACCTTTATCAGTGATATCATTTGCAAGTATGTTCTCCCATACCGTGGGACTTCTTGTTTTGTTGATGGTTTCTTTTGCTGTAATAAAGCTTTTTATTTTGATGTAGTCCCATTTGTTCATTCTCTCTTTAGCTTCCATTGCCTTGGGGGCAGTATCAGTGAAGAAGTTCTTTTGGCATATATCTGAGATTTTGCTGCCTGTGGATGCCTCGAGTATTTTTATGGTTTCCCGTCTTATGTTTAAGTCCTGTAACCATTTCGAATTTATTTTTGTGTATGGAGTAAGTTGGTGCTCTAGTTTCATTCTTTTGCAAGTATCTGTCCAATTTTCCCAACACCATTTACTGAAGAGACTGTCTTGACTCCATTGTATGCTCGTGCCTCCTTTGTCAAATATTAATTGAGCATATTGATTTGGATTGATATCTGGATTCTCTAATCTATTCCATTGATCTATATGTCTGTTCTTGTGCCAGTACCAGGCTGTTTTGAGCACAGTGGCTTTGTAATACAGCTTGAGATCTGGTATTGAGATCCCTCCTACTTTACTCTTCTTTCTCAGAATTGCTGTGGATATTCGGGGTCTTTTATTGTTCCAAATAAACTTTTGGAGAGTCCTTTCTAGGTCTATGAAGAATGTTGTTGGTATTTTAATAGGGAGTGCATTGAACTTATAAATTGCTTTGGGAAGTATGGACATTTTGATGATGTTGATTCTACCAATCCAGGAACATGGTATGTTCTTCCATCTGTTTACATCTTCCTCTATCTCTTTTTTCAGTGTCGTGTAGTTTTCAGCATATAGGTCTTTTACCTCCTTAGTTAAGTTTATTCCTAGGTATCTCAATTTTTTTGGTGCGATGGTAAATGGGATTGCTTTTTTAGTCTCTGTTTCTACGAGTTCATTATTGGTGTATAGAAATGCCATAGATTTCTTGGCGTTAAATTTGTATCCTGCTACATTGCCAAATTCATTTATTAAGTCTATTAGTTTTTTGATGGAGTCTTTTGGGTTTTATTATGTACAATATCATGTCATCTGCAAATAGGGACAACTTCACTTCTTCTTTTCCAATTTTGATGCCTTTTATTTCCTCTTCTTCTCTAATTGCAATGGCTAGTACTTCCAGTACTATGTCAAACAGAAGTGGTGAGAGTGGGCATCCCTGTCTTCCTATTTTTAGGGGGAATGGTTTTAGTTTTTGCCCATTGAGTATGATGTTTGCTGTGGGTTTATCATATATAGCTTTTATTATGTTGAGGTATGATCCTTGTACTCCCATCTTGTTGAGAGTTTTTATCAGGAAAGGATGCTGGATTTTGTCAAATGACTTTTCTGCATCAATTGATATGACTATATGATTTTTAACTTTCAGTTTGTTTGTGTGATGTATCATGTTTATTTATTTGCGGATATTGTACCATCCTTGCATTCCAGGAATAAATCCTACTTGGTCATGGTGTATAATCTTTCTGATGTTCTGTTGGAGTCGATTTGCTAGAATTTTGTTGAGGATTTTGGCATATATGTTCATGAGGGATATTAGCCTGTAATTCTCTTTCATTGTGTTATCTTTATCTGGTTTTGGTATTAGGGTCATGCTGGCTTCATAGAAGGAGTTTGGAAGTGTTCCTCCCTCTTGAATTTTTTGGAATAGTCTGAGGAGGATAGGTTTTAGTTCTTCCTTGAATGTTTGGTAAAATTCTCCTGTAAAGCCATCTGGCCCTTGGCTTTTGTTTGCTGGAAGCTTTTTGATGACTGTTTCAATTTCTTCCCAAGTAACTGGTCTATTGAGATTTTTAGATTCTTCCTGATTGAGTTTTGGCAGGTTATATTTTTCTAGGAATATGTCCATTTCCTCCAGGTTGTCCAGTTTGTTAGAATAGAGTTGTTCGTAGTATTTTGTAACAATCCTTTGTATTTCGGCGGGGTCTGTTGTTATTTCACCTCTTTCATTTCTGATTTTATTTATTTGGGTCCTCTCTCTTTGTTTCTTGGTTAACCTGGCTAGAGGTTCATCAATCTTGTTTATTCTTTCAAAGAACCAGCTCTTGGTTTTGTTGATTTTATGTATTGTTTCTTTGGTCTCTATGTCATTTATCTCCGCTTTGATTTTTGTTATTTCCTTCCTTCTGCTTACAGTGGGCTTTTGTTGTTGCTCTTTTTCTAACTGTTTGAGGTGTAGAGTTAGATAATTTGTTACCGTTTTTTCTAGTCTATTAGAATAGGCTTGCAGAGATATGAACTTCCCTCTCAAGATTGCTTTTGCTGTGTCCCATAGATTTTGGATTGTTGTGTTTTCATTGTCATTTGTTGCCATGATGTTTTTAATTTCTTCCTTGATTTCCCTGGTAACCCAGTCCTTGTTCAATAGCATGCTATTCAGTTTCCATGTGTTTGATTTCGTTGGATTATTTTTATTGTAGTTGATTTCCAATTTTATGCCACTATGATCTGAGAAGATGCTTGATATGATTTCTATCTTCTTGAATTTGAAGAGACTTTGCCTATGTCCCAGCATATGATCTGTCTTTGAAAATGACCCATGTGCACTTGAGAAGAATGTGTATTCTGTGGCTTTGGGGTGAAATGTTCTGAAGATGTCGATTAATTCCATCTGGTCAAGTGTGTCATTTAGCGTTGATGTTTCTTTGCTGATTTTTTGTGTAGATGATTTGTCCAAAGGTGACAGTGGGGTATTAAAATCTCCTACTATGATTGTATTGCTATTAATCTCTCCCTTAATGTCTTCCAGCAGTTTTTTTTATGTATTTGGGTGCTCCTGTATTGGGTGCATATATGTTTACCAGGGTTATTTCTTCTTGTTGTATTGCTCCCCTTAGTATTATGAAGTGGCCTTCATTGTCTCTTGTTATGTCCTTCACTTTGAGATCTAATTTGTCAGATATAAGTATTGCTACCCCAGCTTTTTTTTCATTTCCGTTTGCCTGGAAAACCATTTTCCATCCTTTCACCTTCAGTCTGTGGGCGTCTTTTTTTCTGAGGTGGGTTTCTTGTAAACAGCAGATGTATGGGTTTTTCTTTCTTATCCAATCTGTTACCCTATGTCTTTTGTTTGGAGCATTTAAACCATTTACATTTAGAGTAATGATTGATAGGTAGGTATTTGATGCCATTTTTATTCTATCCCCCTGTGTTCCTTCTTCACTTCCTATTTCTTTATTTTTACAGTAGACCCTTTAGCATTTCTTGCATTGCTGGTTTGGTGGAGATAAATTCCTTTAGTCTGTTTTTGTCAGTGAAGCTCCTGATTACACCTTCAATTTTGATTGACAGCCTTGCAGGGTACAGTATTCTTGGGTTCAGACCCTTCCTTTGCATGACTTTGTATATGTCATCCCATTCCCTTCTGGCCTGATGAGTTTCTGTTGAGAAATCAGATGCTAGTCTGATGGGGGTTCCTTTATATGTAACTTTCTGTCTCTCTCTGGCTGCTTTTAAGATTCTGGTTTTGTCAATGTTTTTTGCCAGTTTAATTATGATGTGTCTGGGTGTTGATCTTTGGGGGTTCATTTTGTTGGGGACTCTTCGAGCATCTTGGATTTGTGTTGGTTTTTTCTTCTTTATCTCAGGAAAGTTTTCTGTCATTATTTCTTGAAATACTTTTTCCATATCTTGCTCAGTTTCCTTTCCTTCTGGGACCCCTATTATTCTAATATTGTTTTGTTTTGCATTGTCCCAAAGCTCCCGTAGGCTCTCCTCCTGTTTTTTGATTTTTTTTTCTAGTAGATGCTCTAATTGAGTATTTTTTTCCATCTTGTCTTCTAGCTCAGTGATGCGGTCCTCTGCTTCTTCTAGTCTACTCTTGATGCTTTCTATTGAGTTCTTCATAGAAGCGATATCATTTTTCATTTCTTCTTGGGTCACCTTCATTTCCTCTTGGTTCTTCAGATCCTCTTGGTTCTTCTTCATTTCCTCTTGGGTCTTACTCATATTGTCAAATTTGTCTTCCTTTCTTTTTAGCCATCCCATTATCATTGCTCTGAATTCTTGTTCTGGTAGGTTGCTTGCCTCTAAATCGTTTACTTCCTTTTCTGGTGATGGCTGGTTTTCTTTCATAGGCGGGTTGTTTCTTAGCCTTCCCATGATCTTTTTAGGATGCCTGTTTATGTAGTTCTCTCTCTCCTGCTTAGATTTAAAGGTACAAAATACAACACAAACAGGTACAACACACAAGGCACTGAACAGAAAAGCATTTGCAATATTAATATCCTCCAATAAAGGTGACTAGAACCCAGTTAACACAATCATACAAGCAAATAAAAAGAAGAAGCAAACCAATCTTACAAAAAAGCATAAAACTTTGATATAGTTAGCATTTAGCATACAACTACAAAGGGGTAGAGAGAAGGATTTTTTTTTTTTTTAGGACAGCGACAAGGTAGGTGTGAATGGGCTTGGAGTAGGGGTTTGGGAGTTAGATATACACAGGAAGGGTGAAATTTTAGGAGGGGGTAAATAGAAAAAATAGGGAAAATCTAGAGCAGTAAAGAGTTAAGATAAGCAGGACACCAAAGGGAAAGGGTTAGGAAGAGAGTGATGGCATAAAGGTAGGGTTGAGTTAGAATAGAGCGTTGGAGAAGGAAAGGTAAAAATAGTCTGTTGAATAGTAATCCCAAAGGGGAAAAAAAGGGAAAAGAAAAAAAGAAAAGAAAAAAAAAGTATATAATATGGCACTTCAAAGTTAATGATAAAAATAAACAAAAGAAAATAAGATAAAAAAGATAAAAAGGGCAATATAGTAGTAGTAATATTGATTACATGTAAAAGTGAATTAATTAAAAAGGTAAAATCAAGTGAGGAAAGATGAAAAAAAAATCTTAAGTAAACTTTGCAACTAATGTAACTTAAAGAACAAAACAAAAACAGAAAAAATTAAACAATTAGAAAATCAAAATTAAAAATTAAATAAAATTTGCAGTAATGAAGGCCATTCACTTCCTCTGTGGTTCTGTCTAGCTCATCAGTTCCCAGTCTGGGCGTTAATTGCAATTCCCAGTGTTTCTTCCGTGTTGTAATTGGGTCTTGATTTTTAAAGCAGTTCTAGAGTCCATATGTACTGTAGCCTCTAGGTGGCGGTGTTTCTTGGTGGCAGAGAGCCAGGGATTCTGAGGCCTTTCTTACTTTTTTCCCCTCTCTGTGTCCCTGAACTATGGAGGGGTGGGGGTTGGGCAGGAGGAGCCGACCACACTCGCCTGTAACTCTCTCTGAGTCAGATCCAGACGTACTGCTCCTTAGATATCCCCCCTCTTAGGAGTCCTGACCACATTCAGGGGTGCCTCCAGCCCAGCTTTGGTTTCTTATAAACACAGACCCCTCTCCGCGCCTGGTGCGCGCGGGGTGGTGCGCGCCGCGCTGGCTGCTGTGCATGTGGTGCTGTGCGGGGGATGTGAGCTCTGCACTGGGAAGTGCCGCTGGGAACTCACCCAATCTCCGCAAAATCTGGTTTTTCACCCTGGGGTGGAGCTCTCCTTTGAATCCAAGCGTTCGCACTGATTGTAGTCAGCATATAAGGGCGAACAGCTACTTGGTGGTCTTCCTGTAATCCAAATCTCTTCCCGTCAAGATGGCGAGATTTCCCCGTCTTCGCTCTTAGGTCACTCCAGGAAAGGATCAGGCTGTGGGTGCTTAATTGTCAGGGACACCCTGATCAGGTGCCCCCCAATTTCCCCAGGTGTTCGCCTTTCTCTTGGCTTGTTGACCGGCACTCCCAGCGCGACCCTCGGGTGCTTTCTCCGTCCTCTTCGGGATCCGGGTCAGAACTTGCCTACCTATTCTTCTGCCATTTTCCCTAGAATCTCCTCATCAGATTTTTTAACATTTGATTTTTAGGGTCACTAGTTGATAGATATGTATTTGTTGCCACTTTTTTGTTCATATGTTTTATCTTTACTTTTTTCTTCTTTCTTTTCTTAGAGAATACCTTTCAGCATTTCATGTAATACTGCTTTTGTGGTGATGAACTTCTTTAGCTTTTGCTTATTTGTGATGCTCTTTATCTGACCTGCAATTCTAAATGATAACTTTTCTGGGTAGAGCAATTTTGGTAGTAGGTTCTTGCTGTTCATCACTTTGAATGAATATTTCTTACCACTCCCATCTGGCATGCATAGTTTCTGTTGAGAAATCAGCTGGAAGTCATATGGGTAACTCCTTGTAGGTAACTTTTTCTCTTGCTGTTTTTAAGATTCTCTCCTTGTCTTTTGCCCTTGGCAATTTAAATATGATGTGTCTTGGTGTGGTCCTCTTTGGATTCCTCTTGTATGAGATTCTCTATACTTCCTGGACTTGTAAATGTTAACATGCAAAATATTTCTTGCACCAGGTATGGGAAGTTTTCTGTCATTATTTCTTCAAATAGGTTTTCAATATATTGCTCTTTTTCTTCTTCTGACACCCCATAATTCAGATGTTGGTACACTTGAAGTTATCCCAGAGGCTTCTTATACTATCTTCATATTTTTGGATTCTTTTTCTTTTTGTTTTTCTGGTTGTGTGTTTTTTGATTCTTCATATTTCAAATCTTTGACTTGATTCTTGGGATCCTCTAGTCTGCTGTTGGATTTCTGTATATTGTTTTTTATTTCTGTCAGTGTATGTTTGATTTCTGATTGGTCCTTTTTTCATATCCTTTCGGGTCTCACTAAATTTCTCAGAGGTTTCTAGAAGGTACTTGAATAACATTATAACTGTCTTTTTGAACTCTATAACCAGTAGTTTGCTTTCATCCATTTCTTTCACTTGTGACTTGTTTCTTTGTCTCCACATTTTGGCTGCTTTCCTGTGTTTATTTACATGAACTGGGTAGCTGCTAAGTCTCCTTGAGTTGAGAGAGTGCCCTTGTGTGGTAGGTGCCTATAGGGCCAGTGGCTCAGCCTCCCCAGGCACCTGAGGTGGATGCTCTTGGTGCACCACTTTGTGGCCTGTGTGCACAGTTTTATTGTAGTTAAGCTTTGGTTGCTGTTGGTATCCCTGGGAGGAATTGACATCCAGGCAAATTGGCTATGATGACCAGCTGTGTCTACACAGAAGACACCTTTATGGGGCAGAACTTGTTTCATTGGGTCTTTGGTGCTCACTGAGTCTGCCCCTTGAATGTGTCTCTTATGGCTGTAAAGAGTTGTAATCTGGTATGTTCTCACTCTGACTACTGGGTACACTGCTTCTTGGATCTCCAAGGAGGTGAAGGTCAGCTACTGTCTGGGGTTTCCAAGCAGGAGCTACAGAGAAATATGCAGGTTCTTCATCTTTGTATGGGGATTGGAAGTGCCCAGATGAGGCCCAGTTGTGAAACAAGGCAGGCAGGTGCTGCTGGGCCTTGGGACTTCTTTTGGAAGCTCTGGAGCTCTCTGACCCAGCTGTAGTTTGACAGGTTTTAGGTGTAGAAATGACAGGCTATTCATATGCAAAAGCCTCTGTGCATAGCTTGGGTGGGGTTGTAAATTGGGTGGGGTCTCTGGGAATCATCAGGGTGGAGCAAACAGCAATGGCTACCAGTCTGCCCTGCACCTGAGAGGTCCCCGGGTCTCTGCATCCGGGCCTCTTATAGGAACAATGATTGCTGGGAGCACCTCTGAGAGAAAGACGCCCTTGTGTTCCTGTCCTGAAGCAAAATAATCCAGTTTCTCCTTGTGTGTGTCTGGGTCCCCTAGAGTCTCACCCACAACTGGAGTTCAGAGCAAGCAGGAGCTTGTGTATCCCTCCTGATTAAAAAAGCAGCACATCCAGATGCCAGTACTTTCCACACCTTTGCACCTCTTACCAGTCTTAATGCACTTTCTTCATCTCTCTATTTGTGGAACCTGTACTCAGCCAGCTTTCCTGTGGTTCTGAATGGTAGTTGTTCTGTCTTTTAGTTATAATTTTGATGTACTTGTGAGAGGCAGCAAGTATAGTTGTTTACCTATGTCGCCATCTTGGTTCTCTGGAAGGTCCTTTTTAATTACATTTTTACATTCCAGTTTTATTGTGTTGTGATTAAGAAGTGTTGTTTGTAATATTGCCACTTTATATAACTTACTGGTTTTCTTTATGTCTTAATATACAACCTAGTTCTGTGATTCCCCCCACCCCCATGAACACTTGAAAAGAAGGTATGTTTTCTGTTGTTTGAATGTAGTCTGGGCCTGTCAGAATGTATTTCATATATTCTACTTTATTACATTTGTTCTACTTTATTACATTGTTGGTTTTTTAAAATGTCATCATTTATTTTTTGTCCACTAAACCTGTCAAATTGTTTTATATAGGTGATGATGTTGCTTGGTATATAGATACTCTTAAATATGGTATCTTCATTATGGAATGTGAGTTTTAACATTATAAAGCATCCTTATTTGTCCAAAGAAATGCTGTTTTGGTTGAATATTTTGTTTTGAGGTTGCATATTCTACTTTCTTAGTAATTCCATTTTTTGGTGATAAATATTTGTCCATCATCTTATTTTTACCTTTTTGAATCACTGCATTAAAGGTGTGTCTTTTAAAAATAGATTTTTATTATTGATTTCAGAGAGGAAGGGAGAGATAGAGAGAGAAATATCAGCGATGGGAGAGAACCATTCATTGGCTGCCTCCTGCACACTGGAATTGAGCCTGAAGCATGTGCCCTGACTGGGAATTGCATCATGACCTCCTGGCTCATCAACCACTGAGCAACACAGATTGGGCTAAGGTGTGCCTTTTATATATAACACAATATTCATTGATTCATAAGTCAGTTTGAAAATTCTTTTAATATTAAAGTTATGACCATATTGATATGATTCTCAAATGTTAGCATGCAAAAGAATCTACTTGGGGGACTGGTTTATATACATATTGCTGGCCCTACTCTCAAAGTTTTTGATTTAGTAGGCTGAAATGAGGCCTGAGAATTTGTATTACTAACAAATCTGGATGGTTGTTTATGTCTTAGGTTCACACTTTTTGGACTATTGATCTATAGTTAGAGCTTCAGAAGGGAAACTTTAGGCTATTCTGATTTGTTGTTGTTGTTGTTGTTAAGTAACATTTCTTCTGCCTGAACGCATATAGTAATATTTTTCTTTAATAGTTTATGTCAAAATTTTTATCTCTGATAGTGTGTGTGTTTGTGTGTGTGTGTGTGAGTGGTAAGTGTTATCATTTTAGCAGCTCATTTTCCAAGTGGTAAATAATTGACATTTTAGACTGTGTGATTGTTTTTGTATATTTAGTTTCTCTTATAAGCTCCTATATGAGACATTTGCATTTTCTTTTAAAAGTATTTAGTAGTTGTAGTATTTTATATTTTAATTTTTAGGCCCTTTAGCAGAAAAAATATATTGAAGAGGTAATGTTTGGTAAGGTAATGCTTGCTTTTCATTATTGTTCTCTCTTCTATGTGAATAAATTATGCTCTTTTGAGATGAATTTAAATTTTATTTTCTAAACCTAAATTAAAAAATATAAAATCATATATGTAAATTATTTTAGGATCTGTTTTAATATAGATCTATAAAGATGAAAATATTTCACTAAAACTAAGTTGTCTATGCAAGTTGTATTAAAATATTTCTATAGATATTAAAATATTGTTATTTTGGATTATAGATTTATGTCTTAATAATTTATATATTTTGTGATTGAAAATTGCAAGACTTGAAAGAAATGTTTTATCACACATTGTGAAGAATTTTATTTTAAAATGTTTAATTGCAACTTTATTTTCCAGATTTTGGAATCTCTTTTTAAGGTATGTTCAAAATATGCAGTTTAAGTTTACTGAAATTAAATACAGAAATATATGTAAATGAAGTTTCTAAGGTTTGAAGTAATAAAATTCTTTTACTTGCTGCTATGTATATTTAAAAATTTTATATTCCAATTGTATATTACACTAACCCTGTTCTGAGTCCTAGGATAAATGATGTTTGGCTCAGTACTAATTTTAGATATATGAAAATTCTCTCTTTCTCTTTCTCTCTCTCTCACACACATACGCACAACACACACACACACATACACACACATGCATACACACACATGCATACACACATACCCATTTATTTTACTACAGAAATTTAACTTGTCAATAATTATTTATTTTCTGTTCCTTTTTCTAAAAAAAAGTGGTTTCAGCGACAGGTCAATCAAATGGAAGAGGTAAGTAAAACATTTCTTAATTGTTAACTAAATTAATATTTTATATCATAAACCAATTTGAAGTATAAGTTAAATTTTATTGATTAAACATTATTTATAATGTTGATTTATATAGAGAAAGAATGAATGGATAGATACAAGTGTTTCAGTGGTTTATGCACTATATTCCTGTATATATCTGGTATACTCTGAGTTTGGTACATTCTTTCATCTAAAATTGAGTAATAGAAGTTTAATTATTATTCTTTCCCTAATTTATATAAAATAATAAATAACTATAGAAAACTTATCAACTTAAAAATTATCCTCTATTTAAATAATCATGCATAATATATATGCTTACTATTAAATTATATATTTGTATTTTTAAATTTTTAATGTTATTTTAATGACTTTTTTGTACTTTTTGATTTTCAGGTGCTTTAGTACCTTTTGAAAAATACTGGTGTCTGTTCTTAGGGGTTTTAAATTCTATTTTGGAAAGGACTTTATGTAATATAGTAATTATATAGCAAAATGATTTCCGGGATAGCTTTAGTGATTCATGGAATTATTTTAGTTCTCCCTTGGATATGTTTGTGGCTCAGCCCAATTAAAGACTCTTGAAGCCCAGATACTTTAAAGAGTCTACTTTATTTATTTGGAATATAAATTAAATAAATATTAAAGTTAGACATGGAATCTTAGCAGTTTTTTTTTTTTTTTAATTATTTTACCTTTGTCCCAAGGTAAACTTTTACGATGTTGCACTTTTTGCTTTAGATATGCTGATACTGAAAGAGTTTTGGTGGTAGTTCTTTGAGTATGGTAGATTGGTCATTATCTTTCCAGAGAAGTAGGATTGAGTGAAGTTCACTATTTCCCCCCACCCTCTTATAAAATCAGTACTTCTTTGCATTTTGGGTAATGCAGCTTATTTTTTGCCTTCTTATTTTTTTGTATCAACCTCTTTTTATACTATTTTTTTCATGCAGTTTTCTCACTCTCTTCTTTATACACTTTGTGTCATTGTGTGAGACCCATCCAAAACTCTGGTTTCTCAGTTTCCTTACATTCTTATCTCTGAAAATCTCTATCCTTCTTTATCTCTGGCCCCACGTCCAGTCACACTTTAGCAAGTGGTTCTCAACCTTTCTAATGCTGCGACCCTTTAATACAGTTCCGCATGTTATGGTGACCCTAAACTGTAAAATACTCCATAACTGTGATTTTGCTACTGTTAATGAATCGTAATGTAAATATTCGTGTTTTCTGATGGTCTTAGGTGACCCTGCTAGTGGTTCTCAACCTGTGGGTCATGACCCCTTTCACAGGTTGAGAACTGCTGCTGTAGAACCTAAAACCATCAGAGTTAGTAATAGAAGATATTAGCATTTGATAACAAATTATTGTGTCTTTCCATAGTTTATCATAATAATAGTATCCTTAGAATGGATTTTGAGGAAGTTATTTAAATTATCTTGTAAATAATTTGAATTGCATTTAATGCTGCTACAATTGTTATTGTACTTGCTTAAAATTCTTAAATGTTAAAATAATAATAAGAATATTGGATTTGAATTTTGACATGTAAAAGTCAACACTTAGCTGTTATTATATTGCTAGGTATTTGCCTATATCAGTATTTTGTAAAATATTAGTATTTGATTATAGCTATGGCTAGGAATAATGTAAAGTTATTTGGATACAATAAATGAAACAATGATATTTCTTTGAGGTAAGGGGAAAAATGTGTTATTTCCTAAATACTTTGCTAATTTTGTTGTTTTAGATAAGTAAAGATCAAACTCTTTCAGAAACAGAGTTTCCAATAACTGATAAAGCAGTCACTTCAAGCATTGCACGCATAGTTAATCAAGTGCAAAAACTTGAAGGACTGAAAAATCGACTTAAAAGATCTCCTAAACACCCCTCAAAAGTCATGATCTCTAAGCCCAGGTAAGTAAAATATGAATTAATAGAATTGAAAACAAGAGTGGGTATGTAAGTAGTAACGAATGTAAGATAACGTTTTAGATATACTATCTGTAGAACTTCTAAGTCAAATCAGAAGGTCTAGTCAGTTTGTACCTGTTTGAAAATTTTAATAGTTTGAATTGGTACTATTAAAATATATTTTATTGATTTTTTACAGAGAGGAAGAGAGAAAGAGAGTTAGAAACATCGATGAGAGAGAATCATCGATCAGCTGCCTCTTACACACCCCTCACTGGGGATGTGCCCGCAACCAAGGTACATGCCCTTGATCGGAACTGAACCTGGGACCCTTCAGTCTGCAGGCTGACGCTCTATCCACTGAGCCAAACCCGTTTCGGCTGAATTGGCACTATTTAGTACAGTGGACACTAGCCTTTTTGTGGCTAATAAAGTTAAAATTCAATGTATAATTACAAAACCTATTTCTGCCCTAACCTGTTTGGCTCAGTGAATAGAGCGTTGGCCTTTGGACTCAAGGGTCTCAGATTCAATTCTGGTCAAGGGCATGTTCCTTGGTTGTGGGCACATACCCAACAGGAAGTGTGCAGAAGGCAGCTGATTGATGTTTCTCTCTCATCGATGTTTCTAACTCTCTATCCCTCTCCCTTTCTCTCTGTAAAAAAATCAATGAAATATATTTAAAAAAGCAATTTCTTAGTCATACTAGCTATATTTCAATTACTCTTTTTAGTATGTTTGGGTAGAAAACTAAAGTATAATGAAATATTTTATTATTCATAAACATAATTATTTAAAATTGCATAAGAACATGACATGTTCCAATAAGTAAATTCCTACTTTTTAGTTGAGAAAACCCCATTCCCTATCTTCCCCCGCCCCTGTTGGTGGAAGATTCAAATGAATGATTACAGTGATACTCCCATTTCTGTTGATGTTGATTTTTGATATTTGAGGGTTAGCTGTCTTGGAATAAATAGATGAATAAATCATTATTATAGAATATCTTCAGTAATTTTTTTAACCTCACATAGTTACTCTGTGTGTGTGTGTGTGTGTGTGTGTGTGTGTGTGTGTGTGTGTGTGTTGGGTGAGAAAACTTCAGACCCACTTTCTTAGCAAATTTCAAGTATACAATACAATATAATAATAGCAGTATTAACTACTGATATACATAAGATCTCTTGAATTTATTCAACTTATAACTGAAAGTTTGTATCCTTTAAGCAACATCTCTGAATTTCCCCAATGCCCCAATCCTTGGAAACCACTATTGTATTCTCTGGTTCCAAAAGTCTGACTTTTTCATGTTTCACATATAAGTGAGATCATTTGCTTTCTCTGTCTGGCTTATTTCACTTAGCATAATATCTACTGGGTTTGTCCATGTTGTGACAAATAACATTTCCTTTTGTTTATGGCTGAATAAATTTTATTGTATATATTTGCCACATTTCCTTATCCATTGTTAGGTTGTTTCCATATCTTGGCAGTTTCAATATTGCAGAACAAGGAATAACAGATATCTCTTTGAAGATAGATTCCCCCCCCCTCTCTTTTTTTTGGAAATGGGATTGCTGGATCTTATAGTGGTAGTTCTTTTTAAAAACTATTTTGAAACCTATTGTTATACAAAAATGTTACATTAATTTACATTATCAACAGCAGTGTACAAGTGTTCCCTGTCTCTACATTCTTACCAACACTTATCTATTGTCTTTTTGATAATAGTCACCCTCACAGGTATGAGGTGCTATTTCATTGTGATTTTGATTTGTGTTTCCCTGATGATTAGTGATGTTGAGTACCTTTTTATGAATCTGTTGGCCATTTGTATATCTTCTGTGGAAAATGTCTATTCATTTGTCTATTTCTTTGCGATTTTAAAATTTGGGTTATTTAGTTTTTGCTATTGATTTGTATGAGCTGCTCATATATTTTGGATATTAATTTATTAGGTATATAGTTTACAGATATTTTCTCCTTTTCTGTAGCTTTCTTTTCCATTTTGTTGCTATTTCCCTCAGGGTACAGAAACTTTCATATTTGATGCAATTGTATTTATTTATTTTTGCTCTTGTTGGCTGTGATTTTGATTTAATAACCAAAGTATCATTGCCAATGCCAATTTCAAGTAGTTTTCCACCCATGTTTTTTTCTAGGAGTTTTATAGGTTCAGGTCTTACACTTAAGCCTTTAATTCATTATGAGTTCATTTTGTGTGTGGTGTAAGATGATGATCCTATTTAATTCTTTTACCTAAACATATTCTGTCTTCCCAGCACCATTTATTGAAGAGACTATGCTTTCCCCATTGTGTATTCTTGGCATCCTTGTCAAAGATGAATTGACTGCATGCATGAGGGCTATCTGTTCTGTTCCATTGGTCTGTATGTATTTTTTATGCCAATACTACAATGCATTAATTTATTTTTTATTTTTTTAAATATATATTTTATTGATATTTTACAGAGAGGAAGGGAGAGAGATAGAGAGCTAGAAATATCAATGAGAGAGAAACATCGACCAGCTGCCTCCCGCACACCCCCTACTGGGGATGTGCCTGCAACCAATGTACATGCCCTTGACCAGAATCAAACCTGGGACCCTTCAGTCCGCAGACCGACGTTCTGTCCACTGAGCCAAACCGGTTTCGGCACTACAATGCATTAATTACTGTAATTTGAAGTCAGGAAGTAAGATTCCTCCAGCTTTGTTGCTGTTCTTTTTTAAAAACATTTTTAAAAAGTTTTCTGAAGAATTGGCTGTTCAGGCTCTTTTATGGTTCCATATGAATTTTAGGATTCTTTTTCTTAAAAAAACAAAACACTTAATTTTTATTGTTGACACTATTTCAGATGTCTTCATTTTTCTCTCCTTTGCCCAGCTCTACCTATCCCCTGCCCCCCTCCCTCTGGCCATCACCACACTGTTGTCTGTGTCTATGGGTTATACATATGTATTTTTTGGCTATTCCTTTCACCTTCTTTCATCCAGTCTCCTGCTTACCCTCCTTTTTATCAGTGGTCAGTTCCATATATCCATTCCTCAGTTTCTGTTTTGTCAGTTTATTTAGTTATATTCCACTTATAAGTGAAATCATGTGAGATTTGTCTTTCTCTGACTGGCTTATTTCATTTAGCATAATATTCTACAGGTCCATTCATGCCATTGCAAAAAGTAAGATATTCTTCTTTTCACAGCTACATAGTATTCCATTGTATAAATGTCCCATAGCTTTTTTTATTCACTCATCTGCTAATAGATACTTGGGCTGTTTCCAGATCTTGACTATCGTAAATAAACCTGAAATGAATATAAGCGTGCTTATATATTTTTGAATTGGTGTTTTGGGATTCTTAGGATATATTCCTAGTATTGGAATCACTAGGTCAAGAGGCAGTTCAATTTTTAATCTTCTGAAGAAACTCCATATTCTTTTCCTCAGTGGCTATACCAGTCTGCATTCTATTTCTGTGAAAAGTGCCATTGGAATTTTGATAGCGATTATATTGGATTTGTAGATCACTTGGGATAGTTTGGACATTTTAACAATGTTAATTATTTTATTCCATGGAATATTTTTTCATTTGTTCCTCTATTATTCTGTTATCTTTAATCACATTTGGTATAGTAACTTATCTAAGTAAAAATTGACATTTATAAACAACTTTTTTTGCATTAAACATATACCAAACCTTTTAATTATATAGTGTTAAAATAGAAAGTATCTGTAATTGGGAAGGGCTACTATTTATTATGCAATTACTTTATTGATAGCTCCATTTATCACTGACTAGCCTTAAGTGAATAAAGGGAGTGGTACATGATTTGGTTCCAATGGAAATTGCATAATAGAGCCTTGATTCAGAGGCTCAGATATATTCCATTGAACTATCTATTGTGAGGCACAAATTAGTTTCTAATCATATATTAATATTAATACCTGAAATGTAATTATCTGATGTTTGCTAGTTATTTTCCTTGTAATTTTATATTTACCTTTGATCCTTACAAATGGTTTATGCAATAGGTACTCTAATATTTTACTTTTAATAGATGAGAAACTAAAGCTCAGAGAGGTTAATAACTTAAGTACCCAAGGTCACATAATAAGTGGCTAAAACTTTTTGAGCAAAGTATTTTGACTTTAAACTTGTACTTTTAATGCATATACCATTAATAATAATTGACAAAAAATTTCTTGCTTTTACCCAATTCACTTTTGCTATTTTTGTTAATATTGTAGGTATATCTATAGAATTTTAAAAATTACATAGTTTGACCTTTTTACTTGCTAATCATATACTTTATTGTCTGTGAATAAAAATTAAAGAACATCTTAAATTTTACAAACTATATGTATTTAATAATCTTATTCTTTGATAATAAGTATTTTATTTATTGACATTTTAACAGGGAAATTGAAAGTCCACCAGAAACAGTGATAAGTTTTGAAAATGTACAGAAGAAAATTGAAGGTGATTTTTATATATGGTTGCCTTTATGAGGTTTCCCTAAATACATCAACATTTTGAGATTTATAGTTTAAAAACTCATAGCCATAAAATTATATAATAGTAAATTTCAAAAGATGTTACTAAAGGGAAAGGTAGTAAAGGAGGAGAGGTAGTAAAGGATAAAGGGCATCAAATATATGGAGATGGAAATAGATTTGACTTTGTGTAAACAAGTAGTACAATACACAGATGATGTATTATAAAATTGTACACTTGAAACCTGTAACATTTTATTAACTAATGTCACCTCAAAACATTAAAAAAAATTTTGTTAATAAAAAAAAAATTTTGTTAATCCTCACCCAAGAATATTTTTCCATTGAGTTTTTAAAAATGAGTGGAAGGGAGAGGGAGAGACAGAGAGAAACATCGATGCGAGAGAGACACATGAATTGTTTGCTTTTTGCACACACCCTAACCAGGGCCAGGGAACCTGCAACCAAAGTATGTGCCCTTCACCAAAATTGAACCTTTCAGTTCGTGGGCTGACAATGCTCTATCCACTGAGCCAAACCAGCTAGGGCACCTCAATACATTTAATTAAAAAGATATTTAATAGTGAATTTGAAAAAATAGTGAGTTTTATATTTTCAATAAAAATTCTTAACTATATTGCAAATTCTAGGAGTGTATAAAATGAATACAATTTGGATGTTGCTTCCATAAAACCCACAACTAACTAAGGGCACTAGCACATGTTATTTTTTTAGTGTAATGCATGATAATTGTTTGTTTCGTATTCAGTGAGTCTATAGAAAGGAGCCAATTTGTTCAATTTGAGAGGAAGATTTAAGCAACCTTAAAGCATGAATAGGACTTAGTTAAATGAAGAAGATAGCTATTTGGTACTTCAAGAAGATATAATATAAACAAACAGCATGAATGGGGAATTGCACCTGGAATGGTATTAGACTAGATTGGAAAGCAATAGTTAGGGATAATGTAGGAGAAAGCTTAGTCAGAGGGATTGAATGTTGTGCTAAGGACTATTTATTTATTTATTTACTTATTTAATTTATTTTATATAATAGGGACTCATTGAAGATTTTTTTGTAGGGAAGTGACATTGATGTATTTAATTTTAAATATTATTCTGGCTACATGGTAGAAGCTGGATTAGGGGCCTGGGAATAGGAAAGAGAAGTTATTACTGTATCTCAAATGTGTAATAAGTGCCTGTGTTGAAGCACAAGTGGAAAAGAAGGGTCATCATTTGAGAAATATGTGCCTAGTAAAGTAGACAAAACTTGGTGATTTATATGAAATAAAGAGGGATAAGATGATGGTAACAATAAGAGAATCTTTCAGATATTACCATTGTTATTCAATTGGAAGGATCTGCATGTTGTAGCTCTATTGTTTTTCTTAGAATATTTTCTTTTGAATTAATTATTAAAATACAAAACTATAACATTTAAAGTCAATTATATATATATCATTTATATTTGAAACAACAAATTCACTGTTATTTCAGAATTTATAGGAACTAACTCAACTGAAGACTTCAAGGATATTTCTGCAACTGAATCACGTAAGTTTCCACTCATTTAAGCATCAGTGTTATTAACCTCTATTGAGGAAATTGATTTCTATAATTCTAATAAGAGATTAATATGCAAATTAACTATCACTCTGCCACACTGGCAAGCCACGCCCACCAGCTAATCAGAATGAGTATGCAAATTAAACACAACCAAGATGGCTGTGGCCACAGAGAGCAGTAGGGAGGCTTGGGTTTCCCTGGCAATGGAATAAGTCAAGCTTTCCACACATCCTGGCAGGCCCAGGCCTCCACTCAAGGGTATAAAGTTTCAATTATAGAAGGAAAATAAATTCCAACAGAAATGGAGGCAGCCACAGAGCTGGAAGAGCAAGAGGATAAGGTTGCTCTGGGTGATGGAGGAAGCCAAGCTTCTGCAGCCCTGGCCAACTCAAGCCTTCACTCCAGGCTACAAAGTTTCAATTACAGAAGATACATAAATTCCAACAGAAATGGCTGCCATCAGGGAGTGAGCAGGAGGCTTGGCTCTGCTCCAGGTTTACAAAATTTCAATTGTAGAAGATAAATGAATCCCAGATAACAGGGCATCCACTTGGATCACTGGGGGGCTGGCCTGCAAACCACCACAGGACCCTCGCCCAGGCCACCCCAGGCCCCAAGGGAACCCCCACCCTGATCTGGGCCACCCTTCAGGGCAAACCAGCTGGCCCCCATCCATGCACCAGGCCTCTATCCTATCTAATAAGAGAGTAACATGCAAATTGACCATCACACAAGATGGCTGCTTCCATGTGGTCAAAGATCCTGCCCCCATGTGGACACAAGATAGCCACAAGATGGCCAGCAGGAGAGGGCAGTTGAGAGGGACCAAGACCTGCAAGGGAGAGCAGTTGGGGGCAATCAACCCTGCAGAGGAGGGCAGTTAGGGGTGACCAGGCTGGCAGAGGAGGGAAGTTGGGGGCAAACACTCTGGCAGGGGAGCAGTTAGACATCAATCAGGCTGGTACAGGAGTGGTTAGGGGGTGATCAGGCTGACAATCAGAAGTGATTAGGGGCAATCAGGAAGGCAGGCAGGCAAGCAGTTGGGAGCCAGCCGTTCTGGATTGTGAGAGAGGGATTGGGCCTAAATGGGCAGTGGCACATCCCTCAAGAGGCCCCAGATTGGAGAAGGTGCAGGATGGGCAGAGGGATACCCCTCCCCCCTCCTCACGAATTTTGTGCACCGGGCCTCTAGTTTCCTATAAATTAAAGTAACAATTATTACGTTATGACATAGATTCCCTGAACTTTAGAATCATACAATCAAGCTGGCTATCAAGTAAGTTTTGACATTTCCAGTTAAGGCTACATTTTACCAAAAATAGACTCATTTTTGAGGAGCACCATATTATTACTGGGAATGGAGGATTTTAGTTGTGATGAGAGTATACTACTGACAAGTTGCAGGAGTGGCACGCCTTCAAGATGGAGCAGTAATAAAATTAAGAGATCATTTTTAGACTTTGTTACTATTAATTACAGATCATCTCATAAACACTAATGCTACTGGTAGGTACTCAGCTGTCATCACAGCTGCTAGAACTAGGATGTTAAAGTTCTGACAACTTGTCAACAGAAGGAGACATTACCTTGGTTATGTCTTAATGATAGAATTTTCTAACAATCATGTAATATATACTATGGAATACAGTTTAGAAGTAGAAAATAAGAATTGATTAGAAAAATTTGATGGGAATCCTGGCCTCTTTCAACATGAGCTTTAAACCCTAATGTTTTCATGTATATAAAAAAGACAGATATACATTCTTCAGTACTTCCAGGTTCTATATAGACTTCTGATCAATAGATTCTATCTAGGTAGGATAGAAAGGTACCTAGAGCTTTGGAGTAGATAGTGAAAGCCTTTCTCTACACCAAACTCTCTACACATCTACAGAGCTCTCTTAATCTGTGTGGCTTACTTCTCTCTGGTACTGTGCCCTATTAATTCTAGTTGCCAAAACTCTAAACTTTGTCTTTGAACTCAAGGAAACTCTTTGGATTCTTCTTTATTATGCTGAGGCCTAGAAACACCAGGCAATAAGCTGGCATGAATGTCTTAAGTCTTTTTCCTCCCCCCCCCCCCCCCCAGGGATTACTGCCTTGCGCTTTCTGTTCACTAATGTCTGAACGTTGCTGTTCCTTTATTTTTGTCAAGTTTTTCATTATTTAAAAGTGGAAGGATAATTCTGGTCCATGGTGCTTTATTATGGTTTAAAAAAGAAGTCACTGTGCCTACTTGTATGCCAATGGAACACATCCTCCAACAACAAAAAAGTTTCCAAAAATATAGTAGAAATTTTATGCATGACTTTTCAGGGAAGTGCAGGATAGGGTTACATTTCACAATATGGTGTAAAACCTTATACAGGTTCCTAAGTATCTTTTCTCATGGAAGATGCTTCAGTCCCTGAGTCCATTGGTATACATCTACTCTCTGTCAATATTGTTTCATTTGTATATGCTCGCTCTCTCTTTTTTTTTTCTTAAAACTAGCCCCTTTTGGAAAAAAAGAAAAAATAACCAATGGGACTGTATCAAACTAAAATGTTTCTACACAGCAAAGGAAGCCATCAACAAAGTGAAAGGACAACCCAATTGATGGGAAAACATATACATGATGATACATCTGATAAAGGGCTAATATCCAAAATTTATTAACAATGCTCACACACGCAAAATAATCCAATTAAAAAATAGGCAGAGGACATGAATAGAAACTTCTCCAAGGATAACATACAGATGACCAATAGACAAGTGAAAAGATGCTCAATGACACTAATAGAAAGATAAAAATTATAACTACAATGAAATATCACCTCACACATGTCAGAATGCCCATCTTTAGTAAATCCACAAATAAATAGTGTTAGTGAGCTTGGGGAGAAAGGAAGTCTTTGTGCACTGCTGGTGGGACTGCAGTATAGAGGTTCTTCAAATTTTTTTTGAGAGCCAAATTTTTAAAACTTAAATCTATTATAGATTGTGCCCCTATGAACACAGGGGTGCATATATCCTTTCTGATTAGGGATCACTGGGTCAAATGGGAGTTCCATTTTTAGTTTTTCGAGGAAACTGCATATTGTTCTCCACAGTGGCTGAACCAGTGTGCATTCCCACCAGTAGTGCATGAGGGTTCATTTTTCTCCATATCCTCGCCAGCACTTGTTGTTTGTTAATTTGTTGATGATAGCCATTCTGACCTGTGTGAGATGGTACCGCATTGTATTTTGATTTGCATCTCTCAGATGATTAGTGACTTTGAGCATCCTGTTAATATAGATGGTAAATATGCAAATTGACCATCACTCCAACACACAAGATGGCTGCCTCCATGTGATCAAAGATGGAAGCCCCCATGTGGACAGAGATGGCTGCCACAAGATGGCTGATAGGGGAGGGCAGTTGCAGGTAATAAGGCCTGAAGGGGAGGGCAGTTACAGGCAATCAGGCTAGCAGGAGAGCAGTTAGGTGTTGATCAGGCTGATAGGGGAATGATTAGGGGGTGATCAGGCTGCCAGGCAGAAGCGGTTAGGGACAATCAGGCAGGCAGACAGGCAGGCAAGTGGTTTGGAGCCAGCAGTCCTGGATTGTGAGAGGGATCCCAGATTGGAGAGGGACACCCCCACCTGTGCACAAATTTCATGCACCGGGCCTCTAGTGTTTTCATATGTATCTTGGTCTTCCTTATGTTTTCTTTAGAAAAGTCTCCATATAGGTCCATTGCCCCCCTTTTTTTTCTAATGGGGTTATTTATCTTCCTTTTTTTTTTTTTTTAAGTTGTATGAGATCCCTGTAAATGTTGGAGATTAAACCCTATCAATGATAACATTGGTAAATATGTTCTCCCATGCAGTGGGCTTTCTTGTTGTCTTTTTTTTTTTCTTGCATAGCACAAATGAGAAAAACACAATTTTCTTTTTTATTGTTTACATTATTACATATGATAGTACATATATATCCTCTCCCACCCCATTGGTATTCCCCCAACCTCCCCACCCCCTGTTGCATGCCTTTATCCCATCTCCCCAGTGTCTTGTGTCCATTGGTCATGCTTATGCATACAAGTCCTTTGGTTGATCTCTCCCCCCCCCCTTACCAACACTCCCCAACCTTCCTGCTATAATTTGACATCTGTGAAGTACTTTACTGCCTCTGTATCTATATTTTTGTTCATCAAGCTATAATGTTCTTTATTTTCAATAAATGAGTGAGATCATGTGGTATTTTTCTTTCATTGCCTGGTTTATTTCATTTAACATAATGCTCTCTAGGTGCATCCATGCTGCTGCAAATGGTAAAAATTCCTTCTTTTTTTTATAGTTGCATATTATTTCATTGTGTAGATGTATCATAGTTTTCTAATCCACTCATCTGCTGATGGGCATTTAGGCTGTTTCTAAATCTTAGCTATGGTGAATTGTGCTGTTATGAACAGAGGGGTGCATATATCCTTTCTGATTGATGTTTATAGTTTCTTGTGATATATTCCTAGGAGAGGAATTACTGGGTCAAATGGGAGTTCCATTTTTGTTTTTTTTAAGGAAACTCCATACTGTTCTCCTCAGTGGCTGCACCAGTCTGCATTCCCACCAGCAGTGCATTCGAGTTCCTTTTTCTCCACATCCTCGCAAACACATGTTATTTGTTTATTTGTTGATGATAGCCATTCTGACAGGTGTGACATGGTACTGCATTGTTGTTTTGGTTTTCATCTTTCAGATAATTAGTGACTTTGAGCATGTTTTCATGTGTCTCTTGGCTTGCTTTTGTTTTCTTTTGGAAAGATTCTATTTAGGTCTGTTGCCCATTTTTTATTGGATCATTTATCTTTCTTTTATTAAGTTGGATAAGTTGCCTGTAGATGTTGGCAATTAAACCTTTATCAGTGATAACGTTTGCAACTATGTTCTCTCATACAGTGAACTTTCTTGTTGTTTTGTCGATGGTTTCTTTTGCTGTGAAAAGCTTTTTATTTTGATATAATCCCATTTGTTTATTTTCTCTTTAGCTTCCATTGGCCTAGGAGCTATATCAGTGAAGAAACTGCACTGGCATATATCTAAGATTTTGCTGGCTGTGGATGCCTCTAGTATTTTTATGGTTTCCTGTCTTATGTTTAAGTCCTGTATCCATTTTGAGTTTATTTTTGTATATGGTGTAAGCTGATGGTCTAGTTTCATATTTTTGCATGTGTCTGTCCAATATTCCCAACTCCATTTATTGCAAAGACTGTCTTGCCTCCTTTGTCAAATATTAATTGAGCATAGTGGTTTTGGTCTATTTCTGGGTTCTCTATTCTATTCCAATGATCTCTATGTTTGCTCTTGTGGTGCCAGTTTTGAGAACAGTGGTTTTGTAATACAGTTTGAAATTTGGTATTGAGATCCCTCCTACTTTGTTCTTCTTTCTCAGGATTGTTGCAGCTATTTGAAATCTTTTTTTAAATTTTATTCCAGATGAATATTTGGAAAGTTAATTCTAGATTGGCATTTTAATGGGAAGTGCATTGAATATGTAGATTGCTTTGGGTAGTACTGATATTTTAATGATGTTGATTCTACCAATCCATGAACACAGTGGGTTTTCCCATCTGTTTATGTCTTCCCATATCTCTTTTTTTCAGTGTCCTGTAGTTTTCTAAGTACAGGTATTTTATCTCTTTATTTAAGTTTATTCCTAGGTATCTTAATTTTTTAGGTTCAATTATAAATGGGATTGCTTTCTCTCTCTCTCTCTCTCTCTCTCTCTCTCTCTCTCTCTCTCTCTCTCATTTTAGTTCACTATTGGTATTTAGAAATGCCATAGATTGCTTGGTGTTAATTTTGTATCCTGCTACATTGTCAAATTCATTTGTTAAGTCTAATATTTTTGATGGAGTCTTTAAGGTTTTCTATATATAGGATTATGTTATCTGCAAATAAGTCAGTTTTACTTCTTCTTTTCCAATTTGGATGTCTTTTATTTATTCTTCTTGTCTAATCACAATGGCTAGTACTATGTTGATCAGGAGTGGAGAGAGTGGGTATCCCTGGCTTGTTTCTGTTTTTAGGGGAAATTATTTTAGTTTTTTCCCATTGAGTATGATGTTTGCTGTGGGTTTGCCATATGTGGCTTTTATTACCTTCAAGTATGATCCTTCTATTCCCACCTTGCTGAGAGTTTTTATCAAGAAAGATTGCTTGCTTTTGTCAAATGCTTTTTCTGCATCAATTGCTATGACTATTTGATTTCAATCTCTCAATTTGTTTATGTGATGTATCACGTTTATTGATTTGCAGATATTTGTATTATCCTTGTGTCCCTGGGATAAATCCTTCTTGTTGCTGGTGTATGATCTTTTCTGATGTATTGCTGGATTTGATTTGCTAGAATTTTGTTGAGGATTTTGGCATCTATGTTTATGAGGTATATTGGCATGTAGTTCTCTTTCATTATGTTGTCTATATCTGGTTTTGGGATTAGGGCATTATTGGCTTCATAGAATGAGCTTTGATGTGTCCTTCCTTTTGAATTTTCTGGAATAATCTGAGGAGGATAGGATTTAGTTCTTTGTTGAATTTTAGGTAAAACTCCCCTTGTAAAGCCATTCGGGCCAGAGCAATTTTTTTTCTGGGAGTTTTTTGATGATTGCTTTAATTTCTTCCATAGTTATTGGCCAATTGATATTTTTAGGCTCTTCTTGATTGAGTTTTGGAAGCTTGTATTTTTCTAGGAATATGTCTATTTCCTCTGTGTTGTATAGTTTGTCGGTATAGAGTGGTTCATAGTATTTTTTTAAAAAAACAATCCTTTGTATTTCTATGAGGTCTATTGTTGTTTCTTCCCCTTTCATTTCTGATTTTATTTATTTGGATCCTCTCTTTTTGCTTCTTGGTGAACCTGCCTATAGGTTCATTAATCTTGTTATTTTTTCAAAGAACCAGTTCTTGGTTTTATTGATCTGTTCTATTGTGTGGTTTTTTTTTGTTTGTTTTTGTTTTTGGTCTCTATGTCATTTATTTCTGCTCTGATCTTTATTATCTCCTTCCTTCTGCTCACTCTGGGCTTTTCTTATTGCTCTCTTTCTAATTCTTTAAGTTGTAGAGTTAGATTATTTACTACCATTTTTTTTTGAGGTTGGCTTTTAGATCTATAAATTTCCATCTCTTAACTGCTTTCATTATGTCCCATAGATTTTGGATTGTTGTGTTTTTATTGTCATTAGTTTCCAGGATGTTTTTAATTTCTTATTTGATTTCTTTGTTTATCCAGTAATTGTTTAATAGCATGCTGTACAGCTTCCAAGTGTTTGAATTTTTTGGATTGTTTTTATTGTAGTTCATTTATAATATTATGCCATTGTGATCTGATAAGATGCTTGGTATGATTTCAATGTTTTCGAAACTGGGGAGACTTTGCTTGTGACACAATATGTGGTCTATTTTTGAAAATGCCTCATGTGCTCTTAGGTAGAATTTATATTCTGTGGCTCTGGGGTGAAATGTTCAGAAGAGGTCAATTAATTCCATCTGATCTAGTGAGTCATTAAGGATTGCTGTTTCTTTGATGATTTTTGTCTAGAGTATTTATCCAGTGATGTCAGTGGTGTATTAAAGTCCCCTGCTATGATTGTGTGGTTGTCAATCTCTCCCTTTATATCTTACAGGATTTTTTTTTTGGTGTGTATTGGGTGCTCCTGAATTTGGTACATATATGTTTATCAGGGTTATATCCTGTTGTGGTATCGATACCATTAGTATTATGAAGTGGCCTTTGTTATCTCTTGTTATGTCCTTCACTTTGAGGTCTATTTTGTCAGATATAAGTTTGCTACCCCAGCTTTTTTTTTCATTTCCATATGCCTGAAAGATATTTTTCCATTCATCACTTTCAGTTTGTTTGATTCCTTTGTTCTGAGGTGGGTCTCTTTTACACAGCATATATATTGGTCATTTTTAATCTATTCCACCTCTCAGTGTCTTTTTATTGGAGCATTTAGGCCATTTACATTTAAAGCTATTATTGATACGTATTTGTTGTTGCCATTTTTTATTTTTTTTGTGCCTGTGTTCCTTACCTTTTTATACTAGTCCCTTTAGTATTTCTTACCTTGTTACCTTTTTACACTATTCCCTTTAGTATTTCTTACATTGCTGAATTGGTAGTGATAAACTCTCTTAGTCTTTTTTTGTCTGTGAAGCTCTTTATTTCCCCTTCATATTTGATTGATAGCCTTGCTAGATTGAGTATTCTTGGATTTAGTCCCTTGCTTTGCATCATTTTGTAAATTTCCCCCCATTCTTTCCTGGCCTGATGTGTTTCTATTGAGAAATTGTTTGATTGGAAGATCCCTGTATGTAACTTTCTGTCTCTCTCTTGCAGCCTTTAAGATTCTGTCTTTGTCCTGAACATTTGCCATCATAATTATGATGTGCCTTGGTGTGGGTCTTTTGGGGTTTGTCTTATTTGGGACTCTGTGCTTGTGTGTTTTTTTCTTCCCCACATCAGGGACGTTTTTCTGACATTATTTCTTCAAATAGGTTTTCTAATCCTTGTTCCTCTTTCTGTCATTCTGGCACCTCTATTATTCATATGTTGCTGTTTTTTTATGTTGTCCCAAAGCTCGCTTAGGCTCTCCTAATGTATTTTAATTTTTTCTACAATTGCAGTTCAGTTTGGGTGTGTTTTGCTCCCCTGTTTTCTATTTTGATAATGTGGTCCTCCACTTCTCCTAGTCTACTGTTGAAACTTTACATGGTGTATTTTATTGCAGTTATATAACTCTTCATTTCTTCTTAATTCTTACATAAGTTGTTGATTTTTTCATCCATCTAGTTTATGAACTGTATGAGCCTTATTCTCAATTCTTTTTCTGACATATTGCATTCATCTTAGCTGCTTTTCTGGTGATTCCTCCTTTTCTTTGGGGGTTTCTTTATCTCCAAATTTTTGTTTTCACCAAGTGATTTAGGTGTCAAGTCATGCAGGGCTGCTCCATTGGTGGCAGTATCTTCTTAGGCTTTGGTTGCTTTTCTCGAGGTTGCAGGAGTGGCTGCTCCTCAGTTGGCAGTGGCTCCTCTGGTGTGTGCTATTCACAGAAGTGGTGGCTCCTCTGGATGATGGAGGGAGTCTGTTCACACAGCTGCTGCTCTTGGATGGGGTGGGCTGCTTACAAGGCTGTTGCTCCTCAGGTAGGTATGGGATGCACATGGCTGCTGCTACTGTGATGGGGACAGGATGCTCATGTGGTTGCTGCTGCTCAGATAAGTGTGGACTGCTCATGTAGCTGCTCCTCCTTGGATGAAGGCTAGCTGCATGAGGCTGCTGCTCCTTGGACAGGGTGGGCTGCTCAGGCTGCTGCCACTCCTCAAATCAGGACATGCTGCTCAAGGAGCTGCTGCTTTTCGGATGGAGTGGGCTGTTCACACAACTGCTGCTCCTTGGATGTGTGCAGAGTGTGGGCTGCATGCATCTATTGCTCCTCAGATGGGGTGGGCCTTGTGGGGCTCCCACTGCTCAGTCATGGATGGGCTGCTTGTGAGGCTGCTGCTTGTCAGATGGTGGCAGGTTGCTGCTCCTCAGATGGGGGTGGGCTGCTCAGGCAGCTCTTATTCCTCGGACATTTGCAGGGTGCGGACTGTATGCACCTATTGCTCCTGGGATGGGGGCGTGCTGCTGTTTCTTGGATAGGTGCAGGGTGAGTGCTGAGTGCATCTGTTGCTCCTCCAATATGGTGGGCCTTGTGGTGCTGCTGTTTCTCAGCCATGGGTGGGCTGCTCATGCAGCTGCTCCTCCTCAAACAGGGACAGGCTGTCTGCGTGACTGCTGCTTCTTGGACCGGGGCAGGCTGCTTGCATGGTTGCTGCTCCTTGGATGGGGGAGGGGATGGGGTGGGCCACTCACACTGCTGCTGCTCTTTGACCTGGGGTGGGCTGCTTGTGGGGCTGCTGCTCTTCAAATGGGGCCAGGTAGCTCACACATCTGCTGCTCCTTGGATGGGGGTGGGACTGCTCACAAAGCTGCTGCTCCTTGGATAGGGGCAGGCCACGTGAGGCTGCTACTCTTCAGCCTGGGGTGGGGCTGCTTGTGGGGTATGCTATTTCTTGGACAGGAGCGGGCTGCTCATGTGTCTGCTGCTCATGTTGTCACAGTGCCCTGGGATAAAGCATTTGGTCAGAGGGGAGCATGCTTTGGAACTCACAGGAGCCTGCGCCTGGAATTGATGGAATCTTGGTGACCTTGGGACCACAGCCAAGGTAGCAGGTCCCAGGCAGTGGTGGCTATAGAGTCCCAGGTGTTATCTGAGGGCACCCTGGGTGGAGGTGAGGCTGGGTTCCAGTCATACCAGCTCTCCCCTTCAAAAACGCAATGGCCTCTGAGGGAGAGCTGACCTCCTAGTACTGTTTGCAATGGTAGCAGAGACTGCTTAGTTAGGCAAGCCCAGTTAGGCTGTCCCTGAAGGTCCTGTGGGATATAACTGTGATACCCCCCCACACACACACACCTCCTTTCTCCCTCCATCCCTCACACTCTGTCCCCCACTGACGCCTTCTTCTGCCTCTGTAATTGGGTCTGGGGTGTTATTGACCAGTTTGTGGATGGAGTTTCCTCTCCAAAGATCTGGTTATGTAGCTCACTCTCTAGCACATTGCCCAGACAGGATAAAAATTCACCTCACCAAGACATAACACAAAGGGAACAAAACACAAAGGTACTCATGACACTGATACCCCCAATATAAGTGACCATCAAGAAAAGAGAATTAGGGGAGAGGGAAAAGAGCACAGATGATATCAAAGAGAGAAAAAATGGTATGAGAGATAAGAGAAAGAAGAAAAAGGAAGAAAAATAAAAATAAAAAATATATATGGGGAGAAAACACCAGAGAACAAACAGATAAACCAAATCAGGTAGACCAAAACAAACACCAAATACCCTATAAAGAGGTTGGGGGCAGAATCTTATATATAGAAAATAAGGTTAAGAATTAGTAGATGAATATGGGGAAGACCTCAGTTCAGTAGAGAGGAGGTAGAAAGAGGATAAGTGGATATGAAAAAAGGGAATGAGAAAATAATAATAATAAATTTACAAAAAAGTGATTTAAAAATGGTAAAAATAAAAAATAGCAAATAAAATAAAATAGAATGATGGAAAATAATGCGAAAAGAAATAGAAAATAAAGGAAAAAATGAAAAAAGAGATAAAATAAAAAATAAAAATAAAAATGAAAATGAAAAAGTGAGTGTCATCCCTTTGCCTGACTTAAGATCCCAGTCTTCTGTAATGTCTGGCTTTCTCAGTTTTCTGTTTCTGAAGGCCCCTCTTTAGGCCATTCTCTGTGGACTCTCAGGGACTGCTCACATTTTTAAAAATCCTTTGTACCATTCAGGCTGTATTCTGGCTGTGGCTTTATTGGTTGCCTGGAGACTAAAGGGAGGGGCTATCTCTTCAGGAGAAAATTGCTGCCTGGGTTCCAGGCATCAGGTATGACACAGCACCAGACTCGCTGCCACTTCTCTTGGGCCATCTCCTCTTCCCAGCCTCTCCGCAGTCTCCACAAGTCCACACCGTCTCTTGCACCTCAGCCAGGGGTGAGTGTCTGTCTCTGAATGGCCCTATGAAGTAGGTTCATTGAAGAAAAACAAAGGCCACAGAGAGGAGAAAGAGCTGTGCCCCTGAAAGCCTCTCTCCTGATGGCACTATGTGGTCTGGGCAGCCCTTTAGGCTGCCCCCTCTGGGTTCAATCTTTCATGACTGTGGACCCAGATCTAGAATCCCCTGCCACCAGCTGCCTTGTGGACCTCCTTTCCAAAGTCAGATGCTGTGCCTGTCCCAAGTATGCGACTTGGTGCCATGTGATTTCCCTCTGACACTCTGGGCTCAGAGGTCTGGCAGTTGTCTCCAGCCCACATCCTTGATTTTACCTTTCTTCAGGGGTTCTCTGCCCTTCCCACCTGCAAATTGTCTCACCAGCTGAGTCTCCTTCACCAATTCGGGTATATGTTATTAGTTTCAGTTGCTCATTCTATCTGCTATGGGACAAGACTCGGGACACCTCTGCCTATTCCACCTCCATTTTGCTGTCAATGTAACCACTAATCTTTTTCTTGTTTCTATAATACTAGAGACCTGGTTCAAAAATTCATGCATGGGTGGGGAGTCTCTAAGACCTACCTGCACCCTCTCTAATCTGGGATCCTTCAGGGAATGTTCTACTGACAGCTTAGGCATGCTTCCCATGGTTCTCTGCTCTCTGTGGGGCCTGTCTGATCCACACCATGGTGATGGACAAGCAGGCCCTACTGGGTGCTGCTTGCGGGCCACACTTGCCTGCTCACAAGTTGTCATGGCTATAGCAAAGCAGGCCCTGCTGTGTGGCTGCCATTGCCTCCTGGGTCTGGTAATTGTCCATTGGAGGCTGCCCATCCCTGGGGACTCAGTCCACTTGGCACCGCTCCACCCCTGGCTGCGTGGCACCAGTGTATGCAAATTAACCCACCATCTTTGTTGTGTTAATTTGCATACCCACTCCTGATTGGCTGGTAGGCAACATGGAGGTAGGGTCAATTTGCATCTTTCTCTTTTATTAGCGTAGATTACCTTTTCATGAATGTCATATATTTAGATTCAGAGAGTCTTAATTTTACTTTGCAATATACATTTAAGGTTTCTCTAGGTCTTTTCATAGTTTTATATATAATGTCTCATTTTTATTGCTGAATGATAATTTGTTGTACGTATGTATTTTGTTGATTCATCAGTTGGAGCAAATCTTGTTTACTTCTAAGTTTTGCAATGACAAATAATGGAGCTATAAATATAGGTGTTTGTGTAGACATGTTTTTCAATTTACTTGAATAAATACCAAGGAGTGTGATTACTGGATCATATAGTAAAAGTATATTTTGTTTTGTAGAAATTACCAAACTGGCTTGCAAAGGGATTTTATCATTTTGCATTTCCACCAGCAATGAGACTGATAATTCATTTTAGTCAGCATTTGGTGTTGTCAGAGTTTTGGATTTTAGATATAAACAATGAGTAGCATCTCATTGTTTTAATTTGCAATTATTTATTTTATTTTATTATATTTAATTTTATTTTTTAAAATAAATCTTTATTGTTCATATTATTACAAATGTTCCTCATTTTTTCCCCTTCCATTGCTCCCCTCCACCAGGTTCCCATCCCACCCTCTGCCCTTTCCCCATCCCCCATTGTCCTCATTCATAGGTGCACAGTTTATGTTCAGTCTCTTCCCGACCTCCCACATCCCTTTCCCCCGAAAATCGTCATTCACTCCCCTTCCATATCTCTGATTCTATTATATTCGCCAATTAATATTGTTCATCAGATTTTTAAATTCCCTTGGTTTTTAGATTCACTTGTTGATACCGTGTTTCCCCGAAAATAAGACATCCTCAGAAAATAAGACCTACTTAATGGAAACATAATACATCCCCTGAAAATAAGACCTAGTGCATCTTTGGGAGCAAAAATTAATATGAGACACTATCTTATTTTCTGGGAAACAGGATAGTTACATATTTGTTGTTCATAATTTTTATCTTTATTTTCTTCCTCTTCCTAAAGAGCCCCTTTCAGCAATTCACATAATTCTGGTTTGGTGGTGATGAACTCCTTTAGCTTTTTTTTAATTTGTGAGGCTCTTTATCTGGCCTTCCATTCTGAGTGATAGTTTTTCTGGCTAGAGTATTTTTGGCTGTAGGTTCTTGCTATTCATTACCTTGAATATTTCTTGCCATTCCCATCTGGACTGCATGGTTTCTGTTGAGAAATCAGCTGACAATTGTATGGGTGCTCCTTTATAGGTAACTACCTGCTTTTGTCTTGCTGCTTTTAATATTCTCCCTTTGTCTTTTGCTCTTGGAATTTTAATTATGATGTATCTTGGTGTGGTCCTCTTTGGATTCCTTTTGTTTGGGGTTCTGTGTGCTTCCTGGACTTGTAAGTCTATTTCTTTCACCAGGTGGGGCAAGTTTTCTGTCACTATTTATTTCAGTATATTTTCGGTATCTTGCTCTCTGTAATCTTCTGGGACCCCCATAATTCTGATGTTGGTTTGCTTGAAGTTGTCCCAGAGGTTTCTTACATTATCTTTAACTTTCTGGATTCTCTTGTCTTCTTGCTTTTGTGGAGGAGTGTCCTCTGGCTCTTTGTGTTCCAAAACTTTGACTTGATTCTTGCAATCTTCCATTCTGTTTTTAGGACTCTATAATATTTTTTATTTCAGAGAATGTATTCTTCATTTCTAGTAGATCCTTTATCATTTCTTGTTGATCCTTTATTATTTCTTGTTGATCCTTTATTTCTAGTTGATCCCTTTTCATATCTTCATAGGTCTTGTTTATTTTATTGGCCTTTTCTAGGAGATTCTTGAACAACCTTATAAGTGTGGTTTTGAACTCTATATCCAGTCGCTTGATTCTTGCAATCTTCCATTCTGATTTTAATTATGATGTGTCTTGGTGTGGTCTTCTTTGGATTCCTTTTGTTTGGGGTTCTCTGTGTTTTTTGGACTTATAAGTCTATTTCTTCACCAGGTGGGGGAAGTTTTCTGTCACTATTTCTTTCAATATGTTTTTGGTATCTTGCTCTCTGTCATCTTCTGGGACCCCCATAATTCTGATGTTGGTTCGCTTGAAGTTGTCCCAGAGGTTTCTTACACTATCTTTAACTTTCTGGATTCTCTTGTCTTCTTGCTTCTGTAGAGGAGTGTCCTCTGGCTCTTTGTGTTCCAAATCTTTGACTTGATTCTTGCAATCTTCCAATCTGTTTTTAGTTCTCTGTATAATATTTTTTATTTCAGATAATGTATTCCTTATTTCTAGTTGATCCCTTTTTATTTCTAGTTGATCTCTTTTCATATCTTCATAGGTCTCGTTTATTTTATTGGCCTGTTCTAGGAAATTCTTGGAAAACCTTATAAGCGTGGTTTTGAACTCTATATCTAGTCGCTTGTTGTCCTCCATTACTTTCGTTTGTGATCTGTTTCCTTGTCTTGGCATTTTCATAGCTTCCCTGAGTTGGAAAGGTGGATTTGTGTGTTAAGGTGTCCTATATGGTTCAGTGGGTCAGCCTCCCAGTTACCTGAGGTGGACATTCTTGGTAAACCCCTTTGTGGACTGTGTGGACAGCCTTATTGTAGTTAAGTCTTGATTGTTGTTGGTATTGCTGGGAGGAACTGACCTCTAGGCCAATTGGTTGTGAGGCTCAGCTGTGTTTATGCCGGGAGACAGCCTTATTTGACTAGACTTGGAAAATTGCAAAAGCCTCTGTGCTCAACTTGGATGGGGTGGAGTTTCAGGATGGAGCCTACAGCTTTGGCTTCTTGTCAGCCCTGCCCTATGAGGTTCTTGACTCTGTGTTTCTCAGTGTCCTTTGGTTCTCGCTGCAAGCACCTCTGAGAGAAAGGTGCCTTCAAGTTTTGCCCACTACCAAGCAGTCTAGTCTCTCCCCTAATGAGCCCAGAACCTGGGTTCAGGGCAGTTGGAGGTGGGGTTGAAAGTAGAGTTCAGTGAAGTCTGGAGCTTTTGTCTCCTTCCTGCTAGGGCAATCCAGCCGCATAGTCAACAGTCCATCCTCTGCATGCAATTTGAGTGCCTCTGGGGCTCTGCCTTTCACCGATCCCCTGGGTTTCTGCCTTACAGCCCAGATTCCCTCAATATGAGCTTGGGTCCCGAGGGTCTGGTCTAGAACTGGGGTTCAGTGCAGTTGGAACTGGGGCTCAGCACAGTCAGGATCTTTTGTCTCCTTTCCGCCAGGGCAATCCAGTGGCACAGTCAACAGTCCGTCCTCTGTGCTCATTGTGTGCAACTCCAGAGCTCTGCCTTTTGCAGCTCCCCTGAGTTTCCGCCTTACAGTCTAGAATCCCTCTGTATGAGCCTGGGTCCTCAGGGTCTCACCCAGAACTGGGGTTCAGTGCAGTTGGAACTGGGGTTCAGCACAGTTCAGAGCTTTTATTTCCTTCCCACTAGGGAATTCCAGCCAGGCACTCAGCCGCCCCTTCCTCTCTGGCTCAGTCCTCTCCCCACACGTGCACCGTGTCTCCATACCTTAGATTTTACAGCTCCTCTGATTTTCTTTCTGGTTTTCTCTTTCCTTCTCGTTGTAGAATTTCCAGTCAGTCAACTTTCCTGTAGCTCTGGATAATGTCTGTTTTGCTTTTTAGTTGTATTTTTTTGAAATTGTTGTGTGAGGCTACAGTTAGGCGTTTATCTTGGTTTCTCTGCCCGATAATCTAATTTGCAATTCTTTAATTTATGAATTTTTAAAATTTTGTTTGCTTTCTTTCTTAAAAGTATGTTTTGTTGATTTTTTTAAAGAGAGGCAATGGGAGAGGGATAGAGAGATATAAACATCAATGAGAGAGAGACATTAATTTTCTGCCTCCTGCATTCCCCCTAATGGGGATCCAGCCCATAACCTGGGCATGTCCCCTGACCAGGAACTGAACCGGTGACCTCTTGGTTCATAGTTTGATGCTCAACCACTGAGCTGACCCAGCTAGGCTGCTTTTAAAAAATATACATTTTTCTTTTTCTTTTACATTTTACTTTTAACATTATTTTATATTTCTTTCAGATGTACAGTACAGTGGCTAGATAATCACAAACCTTAGAGTGATTTTTCTCCTTCCCCCATAACTCCAGCACCACCAGAGCCTCTGCTCATTTTTAATTGGATTGTATTCTTTGGTGTTGAAAAGTATGAATTCTATTTTGATTCCATTGTGGGCTCTTGCCACCTTTGCAAATATTAATTGAGTATAATGGCTGGGGTCAATTTCTGGGTCTGTTTTTCTGTTCCATTGGTCTATATGTTTGTTTTTGTGCCAGTACCACACAGTTTTGAGAACCGTGGCTGGGTAGTATGTTTTGATATCTGATGTTGTGATCCCTCCAACTTTGTTCTTCTTTTTCAGGACAGCTGTGTCTATTCAGAGTCTTTTTTTATTCCAGATGAATTTTTGGAGAGTTTGCTCTATATCTTTGAAATATGCAATTAGCATTTTAATAGGTATTGCACTGAATATAAAGATTGATTTCGGTAGTATGAACATTTTAATGAAGTTGATCCTACCAATCCATGTACGTGGTATGTACTTCCATCTGTTTATGTCTTCCTCTATCTATTTTTTTCTTTCTTTTTTAATTTATTTTTTTTTACTAAATTATTATCTGTGTACATATATTACCATTGCGCTCCCCCCCAAATATGCCCTCCCTCCCCAGAGTTTTGTGTCCATTGGTTATACTTATATGCATGTGTACAAGTCCTTCAGTTGATCTCTTATCTCCCCCATATTTCCCTCCCCTCCCCACTGTAATTACACAGCCAGCTTGTTGCTTTACTGTCGCTATATCTATCTTATGGTTCAGTAGTTTATACTGTTCTTTATTATCCATAAATGAGTGAGGTCATGTGGTGTTTCTCTTTCATTGACTGGCTTATTTCACCCAGGATGATGTTCTCCAATTCCATCCAGGTTACTGAAAATGATGAGAATTCCTTTTTAGGGCAGCATAGTATTCCATTGTGTAGATGTACCATAGTTTTTTTGATCCAATCATCTGCTGATGGACACCTAGGCTGTTTCCAAATCCTAGCTATTGTAAATTGTGCTGCTATCAACATAGGGGTGCATATATCCTTTCTGATTGGTGCGCCTATTTTCTTGGGATATATTCCTAGGAGTGGGATTACTGGGCCAAATGGGAGTTCCATTTTCAGTTTTTTGAGGAAACTCCATACTGTTCTCCACAGTGGCTGCACCAGTCTGCATTTCCACCAGCAGTGCACGAGGGTTCCTTTTTCTCCACAACCTCATCAACACTTATCCTTTGTTGATTTGTTAATTTTGACCATTCTGACAGGTGTGAGATGGTATCGCATGGTTGTTTTGATTTGCATCTCTCCGATAATTAGTGACTTTGAGCAGCTTTTCATGTGCCTCTTGGCTTTCCTTCTGTCTTCTTTTGAGAGGATTCTATTTATTTCCATTGCCCATTTTTTAATTGGCTCAATTATTTTCCTTTTATTGAATTGAATAGCTGTTTGTAGATGTAGGAGATTAAACCTTTATCAGTAATATCATTTGCAAATATGTTCTCCCATACAGTGGGCTTTCTTGTTGTTTTGTTGATGGTTTCTTTTGCTAGGAAAAAACTTTATTTTGATATAGTCCCAATTGTTTATTTTCCCTTTAGCTTCCATTGCCCTAGGGGCAGTATCAGTGAAGAAGTTCGTTTGGCATATGTCTGAGATTTTGCTGGCTGAGGATGCCTCTAGTATTTTTATGGTTTCCTATCTTATGTTTAAGTCCTGTATCCATCTCAAATTTATTTTTGTGTATGGAGTAAGTTGGTGATCTAGTTTCATTCTTTTGCATGTATCTGTCCAATTTTTCCAACACCATTTATTGAAGAGACTATCTTGACTCCTTTGTATATTCGTGCCTCCTTTGTCAAATATTAACTGAACAAAGTGTTTCGGATTGATATATAGATTCTCTATTCTATTCCATTGACCTATATGTCTGTTCTTGTGCCAGTACCAGGCTGTTTTGAGAACAGTGGCTTTGTAATACAGCTTGATATCTGGTATTGAGATCCCTCCTACTTAACTCTTCTTTCTCAGGATTACTGATGCTATTAAAGGTCTTTTATTGTTCCAAATGAATTTTTGGAGAGTTCTTTCTAGGTCAGTGAAATATGCCATTGGTATTTTGGGGAGTGCATTGAACCTATAAATTGCTTTGGGAAGAATGGACATTTTGATGATGTTGATTCTACCAATCCATGCACATGGTATTTTCTTCCATTTGTTTACATCTTCCTCTATCTCTTTTTTCAGTGTTGTGTAGTTTTCCGTATATAGGTCTTGTACCTCCTTAGTTAAATTTATTCCCAGGTATCTTAATTTTTTTTTTTGTGCGATGGTAAATGGGATTGCTTTTTTGGTATCTGTTTCTGTAAATTCATTGTTGGTGTACAGAAATGCCATCGATTTCCTGGCGTTAATTTTGTATCCAGCTACATTGCCAAATTCATTTATTAAGACTATTCGTTTTTTGATGGAGTCTTGTGGGTTTTTTATGTACAATATCATGTCATCTGCAAATAGGGATAATTTTACTTCTTCTCTTCTGATTTGGATGCCTTTTATTTCCTCTTCTTGTCTAATTGCAATAGCGAGTACTTCCAGTACAATGTTAAACAGGAGTGGTCAGAGTGGGCATCCCTGTGTTGTTCCTGTTCTTAGAGGGAATGGCTTTAGTTTTTGTCCATTGAGTATGATGTTGGTTGTGGGTTTATCATATATAGCTTTTATTATGTTGAGGTATGATCCTTGTACTCCCACCTTGTTGAGAGTTTTTATCAGGAAAGGGTGTTGGATTTTATCAAATGCTTTTTTCTGCATCAATTGATATGACCATATGATTTTTATATTTCAATTTGTTTATGTGATGTATCACTTTTATTGATTTGCAGATATTGTACCATCCTTTCATTCCGGGAATAAATCCTACTTGGTCATGGTGTATGATCTTTCTGATGTATTGCTGGAGCCGATTTGCTAGAATTTTGTTGAGCATTTTGGCATCTATGTTCATGAGGGATATTGGCATGTAATTCTCTTTCATTGTGTTATCTTTATCTGGTTTTGGTATTAGGGTGATGCTGGCTTCATAAAAGGAGTTTGGAAGTGTTCCTACCTTTTGAATTTTTTGGAAAAGTCTGAGGAGGATATGTTTTAGTTCTTCCTTGAATGTTTGGTAAAACTCTCCTGTTAAGCCATCTATCCCTGGGCTTTTGTTTCCTGGAAGTTTTTTGTTGACTGTTTCAATTTATTCCTACGTAACTGGTCTATTGAGATTTTTAGATTCTTCCTGATTGAGTTTTGGAAGGTTGTATTTTTCTAGGAGTATGTCCATTTCCTCCAGGTTGTGCAATTTGTTGGAATAGAGTTGCTCATAGTATTTTGTAACAATCCTCTGTATTTCGGCAGGGTCTGTTGTTATTTCACCTCTTTCGTTTCTGATTTTGTTTATTTGGGTCCTCTCCCTTTGTTTCTTGGTTAGCCTGGCTAGAGGTTCATCAATCTTGTTTATTCTTTCAAAGAACCAGCTCTTGGTTTTGTTGATCTTATGTATTGTTTCTTTGGTCTCTATGTCGTGTATCTCTGCTCTTATTTTTATTAATTCTTTCCTTCTGCTTACAATGGGCTTTTCTTGTTGCTCTTTTTCTAACTCTTTGAGTTTTAGAGTTCGATAATTTGTTACCTTTTTTTCTTTTTTTTTTGCAATAGGCTTGTAGAGATATGAACTTCCCTCTCAAGACTGCTTTTGCTGTATCCCATAGATTTTGGATTGTTGTGTTTTTATTGTCATTTGTTGCCATGATGTTTTTAATTTATTCCTTGATTTCTCTGGTAACCCAGTCCTTGTTTAATAGCATGCTATTCAGTTTCCATGTGTTTGATTTCCTTGGATTATTTTTATTGTAGTTGATTTCCAATTTTATGCCACTATGATCTGAGAAGATGCTTGATATGATTTCTATCTTCTTGAATTTGAAGAGACTTTGCCTATGTCCCAACATGCGGTCTATCTTTGAAAATGACCCCTGTGCACTTGAGAAGAATGTGTATTCTGTGGCTTTGGGGTGAAATGTTCTGAAGATGTCGATTAATTCCATCTGGTCTAGTGTGTCATTTAGCGTTGATGTTTCTTTACTGATTTTTTGTTTAGATGATTTGTCCAAAGGTGACAGTGTGGTATTAAAATCTCCTCTTGGTTCTTCTTCATTTCCTCTTGGGTCTTACTCATATTGTCCAATTTGTCTTCCATTCTTTTTAGCCATCTCATGATCATTACTCTGAATTCTTGCTCTGGTAGTTTGCTTGCCTCTAACTCGTTTACTTCCTTTTCTGGTGATGTCTGATTTTCTTTCATAGGCAGGTTGTTTCTTAGCCTCCCCATGATCTCTCTTTTTAGGATGCCTGGTTTTGTCGTTCTCTTTCTCCTGCTTAGATTTAAAGGTACAAAATACAACACAACCAGGTACAACACACAAGGCACTGAACAGAAAAGTGTTTGCAATATTAATATCCTCCATTAAAGGTGACTAGAACCCAGCTAACAAAATCATACAATCAAATAAAAAGAATAAGCAAACCAATCTTACAAAAAAGCATAAAACTTTGATACATTCAGCATTTAGCATACAACTACAAAGGGGTAGAGAGAATGATTTTTTTTTAGGACAGCGACAAGATAGGTATGAATGTGCTTGGAGTAGGGGGTTGGGAGTTAGATATACACAGGAAAGGTGAAATTTTATGAGGGGGTAAATAGAAAAAAATAGGGAAAATCTAGAGCAGTAAAGAGTTAAGATAAGCTGGACACCAAAGGGAATGGGTTAGGAAGAGAGTGATGGCATAAAGGTAGGGTTGAGTTAGAATAGAGCGTTGGAGTAGGAAAGGTATAAATAGTCTGTTGAATAGTAATCCCAAAGGGGGGGAAAAGAGAAAAGAAAATAAAAAAAAAAGGTATATAATATGGCACTTAAAAGATAATAAATAATAATAATAATAAAATAATAAAAATAAACAAAAGAAAATAAGATAAAAAGATAAAAAGGCAAAATTCTAGTAGTAATAATATTGATTACATATAAGAATGAATTAATTAAAAAGGTAAAATCAAGTGAGGAAAGATGAAAAAATATCTTCTTAAGTAAACTCTGCAACTAATGTAACTTAAAAAACTAACAAAAACAGAAAAAATTAAACAATTAGAAAATCAAAATCCAAAATTAAATAAAATTTGCAGTAATGAAGGTCATTCACTTCCTCTGTGGTTCTGTCTAGCTCACCAGTTCCCAGTCTGGGTGGTAATTGCAGTTCCCTGTGTTTCTTGGGTGTTGTAATCAGCTCTTGATTTTTAAGCAGTTCTAGAGTCCATATGTCCTGTAGCCTCTAGGTGGCGGTGTTTCTTGTTGGCAGAGAGCCAGGGTTCTGAGGCCTTTCTAGCTTTTTTCCCCTCTCTGTGTCCCTGATCTATGGAGGGGTGGGGGTTGGGCAGGAGGAGCCGACCACACTCCCCTGTACCTCTCTCTGAGTCAGATCCAGACCTGCTGCTCCTTAGATATCCCCCCACTTAGGAGCCCTGACCACAGTTAGGGGTGCCTCCAGCCCAGCTCTGGGTTTATTGTAAAGAGAGACCCCTCTGTGCGCCTGGTTCGTGTGAGCTGGTGCAAGCGGGCTGCTGCGCGCATGCTGTTGCGCGGGGGGGAAGCGCGCCGCGCGGGGAACTCACCCGATCTCTGCAAAATCTGATTTTTCACCCTGTGGTGGAGCACTCATTTGAGTCCAAGTGTTCGCCCTGATTGTGGTCAGCGTTTAGGGGTGAACAGCTGCTTGGTGGTCTTTACAGCCATGGATATTCAGTCCTCTAATCCAAACCTCTTCCTGTCAAGATGGCGAGATTTCCCCGTCCTCGCCCTTAGGTCGCTCTTGGAAAGGACCCAGCTATGGGTGCTTAACTGTCAGGGGTACCCTGATCAGGTGCCCCCCAGTTTCCCCAGGTGTTCGCCTTTCTCTTGGCTTGTTGACAGGCATTCCCAGCGCAACCCTCGGCTGCTCTCTCCTTCCCCTTCGGGACCCGGGTCAGAACTTGCCTACCTATTCTTCCGCCATTTTCCGAATCCTGATGTGGGTCTTTTGGGGTTCATCTTGCTTGGGACTCTATGCTTGTGTGACCTTTTTCTTCCCCATATCAGGGAAGTTTTCTGTCATTATTTCTTCAAATAGATTATCTAATTCTTGCTCTTCTTGTCCTGTTGGCATCTCTATTATATCTATTTTATTTTGTTTCATGTTACCCTAAAGCTCATTTAGGCTCTCTCCCTTCTTTTCATCTTTCCCCCCTCCCATTGTTGTTCAGATTGGGCTTGTTTCTCTACCCTATCTTATAACTGACTAATTTGGTCCTCTGCATCTTCTAATCTACTATTAAATCCCTCTATCACATTTTTGATTGTAGCTATATCACTTTTGATTTCTTCCTGATTTTGTATAGGTTGTTGATTTTTTTTTCCATCTGGTTTATTTTTTCTGACATATTGCATGTCTTCATTTCATGTATTTCCTTTCTTGGTGATTCCTCTTTTTCTTTGCTTTGGGGATTGTTTAGATGTCTCCCCATTCTACCTATCACTAGAAGGTCTAAATGCTGAGTTTCAGGGATCTGAACCACATGAGGCTGGATCATTGTGCCACCCCATTATCACTGAAGAGCTCAAACACAGAGATGTTTGGCTGCTGTGATCAGCAGGAGCCCCATGCACTGAAAGTCAGAGTCCCTGTGTGTCTGCACCAAGAATCAGAGTCATGGGTGCTTAGTGTGGCCTCGTGCATGCACCAAGAATTAGAGTTCCCATGTCCCCCCTGAGAATCGTGCACACCTATAATCAGGGTCCATGCACACTTGCGCTGAGAAATAGAATCCCTAAATGTGGAACGCTTATGCCGGGAATCAGAGTCTGTGTGTGTGTGTGTGTGTGTGTGCGCTGAAATAAATAATTGGAGTCTCTGGCTCTCTGTGTGGCCTCACACATGCTCTGAAAATCAGGGTCCTGCGTATGCATGAGAAGAAACAGAGTCCCCACATGTGGGCACTGAGAATCAGTTACTGGTGCTCAGTGTGGCCTCATGCAGTGCTAAGAATCAGTCTGTGTGCACTGAAAATCAGAGTCCACATGCACACGTGATGACAAAAATAGTACCTGCTTGCACGTGCAGAGAATCAATGTCACTGTTGCTTAGTGCAGTCTTCAGCACACATACCTATAATCAGAGTTCCTGGCCTGCTAGGGATCAGTTTTGCATAGTCACCCAGTGTTGTGGAAGGCCTGCTCATTGTGCAGGTCCTATACCAGTGTGATGGGCCGATGGGGAGGGGGATGTGCTCTATGGCTCACAGAAATCTGTGGCCAGGGTGTCTGGAGTCTGAGTGTCCCTGGATCTGCAACTTTGGTAGCAGGTCTTTTTCCAGTAGGGTCTCAATTTGCATCAGAGGCCAGTCTGGGTGGTGGTGAGGCTAGAATCCTAACCACAGCAATTCTGCCCTTCAAGATGGTGTGGTTTCTGTGCCAGCACTGGCCGCCTGAAAGTGTTTGCAACAGCAGTGAGGTCTTGCAGTCTAAGACTGCCCAGTCCACCAGCCCCTGAAAATCCTACAGGATCTAACTGTCCCTAGCTCACACACACCACTACACATGTCCACACACTTTCCTTTCACTCCCTCACTCTCTCATACTTTCTCTCTTCACTATCTTCATTCTTCCTGGTTGAGTTTTTTTTTTTTAATCTTCTGTCTTCCAAATCACTGATTCTTTCCTCTGCTTTATCTAATCTGCTGTTGATTTTTTTCTAGGGTGTTCTTCATTTCAAGTACTGTTTCTTCATTTATTATTATTATTTTTAAATGGTTTCTACATTTTAAAGAATGTTCACTGTCTTTTGTGTGAGTTCTCACTGAGTTTATCTGTTCACTCCTATGAGGATTCTTATAACTATTTTCTAAACTCTGTCCTGGTAGCTTGCTTGTCTTCATTTCATTTAATCTTGTGTGTGTGTGTGTGTGTATTTCTTATTTATTTATTTATTTATTTATTTATTTATTTATTTACTTTTTACATTTGGGACATGTTTCTTTTCCTCCCCATTTTATGTATTAAGTAAATCTGCTATGTATTTGATTCTATGTATTAATTAAATCTGCTATGTCTCCCAGTTTTGGTGTGATGCCCTTGATTTCTGGAAGTCCACTGGGGCTCAGTTGCACAGTGTTCCTGATCACCTGAGATAAGTGCTCCAGGAATTTTCTTTTTGTGAGTTATGAGAACCCTCTTGATGTAGTTGATTTTGATTGCTTTTGGCCTGTATGTTGGTTGGATTGACCTTCTGGCTTGATATGAATATTGACCTCAATCTGTAATGTATGACGTGTTTGCTGACCCCATGAAACAGATTTCACCCTAATTTTGTCTGGTGCCTGCCGAGATCTCTTTTTGTGTATGTGCTACTTATCAGTTGGCTCATGCTGTGCTAGAGTCTGAATCCTACCACTGAATATGTTATGGGGCCACTTTGGAGGTCCTCCAGTGCAGATGAATATCAGGTTCTGCCTATGACAGGCCCTGGGATATCTGTTTGGTGTTAAAATGTGATTCAGTTTGTGATTGCCTCTCCTGGGCCTGGGTGTGCATGGAAGGGCAAATCTGTCCACCAAGGCCCATGTTTATAAGTATGGAGCCCACGGTCAGGTCAGCAAAAGGCTCAAGGCTTCCCAAAATATGCTTCTAACTTATAGCTGATTATTAGGTTCACTTATTGAAAAAGCCTTTGGAAACATATGAGTTGCATGAGATAGGTTCTCAGTGATCACTAGATTAATACAGTTTCAAATTTGATTCCAGAACTGGGTCTGAGGCCACTGGCCAAAAGTCTCATGATATAACCACATGGCTTAGTTTTTCCCAGAGTCTGTCTGGACCTCTTGGAGAGTCTTCTGCACAATGGGACAAGGCTGGTGAGAGCCCACCAGACATTACTGCAGAGTGCATGCTGGGCAGGATGGGGCCCCTGGAAGTTGGGCAACTTGAGCTTATTGTTTTCCATGGTGGGCCTGTTGGAACAACTTTGGGAGTGTGGAGTGCCACTGCTCTGGCATCAGTGGTGAAATTTCTGGGCCACTATTCTGGAAATCCCGGGTGGGGATAGTGCACAGTGATATGTCCCAAGGGGCACAGCTATTCTGGTGCACAGGTGGGTAGGACACTTCTGCTATGGTGTTTGGGGAGTGTGGTGCTGATGTTCTGGCACAAGGGTGCCACTGCTCTGATTTCTTGGGGTGCGTTGCCCTCCTGTACTGCTCTGTCACACAGATGGCATGAAACTGCTGCTATCTCATGGCTGGATGAAGGAAAATGTCCTAGCCTCACAACTTAGTCTCTAATTCCTCCTGAGTTCACTTTCAGCATCCCTTAAAAAAAGTTTACACCACAGTTTAAAAAAAATATATTTTATTGATATTTTATAGAGAGGAAGGGAGAGATATAGAGAGATAGAGAGCTAGAAAAGTCGATGAGAGAGAAACATCGACCAGCTGCCACCTGCACACCTCTCCTCCCCCGACCGGGGATGTGCCCGCAACAAGTGTACATGCTCTTGACTGGAATCAAACCCGGGACCTTTCAGTCCGCAGACTGACGTTCTACCACTGAGCCAAACCGGTTTCGGCTTACACCACAGTTTTATGCAGCAAACTTATTGAAGGGTGTGAACTCAGCAGGGTTAAGGCCAGGGATTTGGGAGGTTGGGTCTAATGCATTTACCCAGGCTGAGGTCTTAAAGAGAGGAATGCTTGATTCAGGAAGGATGATGTCTATGATAGTATGGGAGAGTGACTAGGCAGTGATCTTGGTGGCTATTCTTTTAGCATTATCACTGGAGCCACAAAACCCAGGCTGTCTTAAAATAACTCCAGTGTGCTCTGATACACCCTTCCTCTACCAGGGTGAGTGGCTATCAATAAAATTTGTGCAGTGGCCTTTTAAGAGGGTGCCTGGGTTTCTAGAAGAATCTGTCTCTCCCTGGCATAAAGAATCCATGCTGATTTTCATAGCCATATCTGATATGGACCCTTCTTTCTAGCTATGGTGCTTTAGGCTGTGGAGCCTGGTTTGTGGCTAAGACCCTACATAACTCAGGTGTGGAACTTTGCAGCTGATATAATATATTCTCAGCTGCCACACATGGGTATGAGGCTAGCCCTCCTTTGGTCTCTGCCCTTCTCAATGTGGCTTCTTCTGTGTGTCTTTTGGCCATAAGACTTTTGTTCATCTATTCTTCAGTTTGTAATTCATGTTGATTATTCTATAATTTAATTCCAGCTTGGTCTTGAGAGGTGGTGAATGTAATTTTCATCTACTCTGCTGCTTTTTCCTCCACCTAGTTATTTGCTTTATTATTGTTGAGTTTTAAGAGTTTGTTGTATATTTTGAACACAAGTGCTTTATCAGATATGCATTTTGTAAAGATTTTCTTTCAATCTATAGCTTATATTTTTATTGTCTTAGCAAGCATCTTGTGCAGAGCAGAAGTTCTTAATTTTAATAATTTTCAGTTTTTTCTTTCATGAATTGTGATTTTGGTGTTGTATCTAAAATGTTATTATTAAATCCATGGTAATCTAGATCTTATATTCTAGAAATTTTACATTTTATATTTAAATCTGTGATCCACTTTGAGTTAATCTTTATAAAGGTGTAATGTCTCTGCCTAGATTATTATTATTTTGAGCATGTAATTTTCCAGTTTGTCCAGTCTTATATATTGAAAAGACTAATCTATTTCCATTAAGACTAACCTTTGTGCCTTTGTTCTTTTGCCAAAGACCAGTTGACTATCTTTCTATGAGTTTATTTCTGTGATCTCTACTCAGTTCCATTGATCTGTTCATTTATTCTTCTGCAAACTGTCTGAATTATTGTAGGTTTTCTAGTAAGTCTTCAATTTGGATAGTGTCAGTTATTCTACTTTATTCTTTAATATCATATTGGCTTCTCTTGATCTCTTGCCTTTCCATATAAAGTTTAAAATTTAGGTTTTTTGATATACACAAAATTACTTGCTGGGATTTTTATTGGGATCACATTAAATCTAAAAATCAATTGGCAGAAACTGGTATACTATAATATTGAATTTTATTATTGCAGTTATTCCCTATATATAAGCAATGAACAAAGTAGAATTTGAAACTTTACACACACCATTTGCATCCACACCAAAACTCAATACTAAGTTATTAATCTAGTTAAATATGTAGAAGATGTATATGATGAAAAGTACAACATTGTGATGAAAGAAATTGAAGAAGATATAAGTAAATGGAGAGACATCTCATGTTGATGGATAGGAAGGAACTGTGGTATGTTTTCATGTTACTTAACATTTTCTTTGCACTTGTAATGTCTTATTTATATAGCAAAAACAGTACAGGGACTGTTTTTTGTCATATTATTCTGTGTTTCAATATTGAAGAGTCTTGTATTACTACCCTAAGAGTTCATTGTTATGGATCCTCATTATCTTGGATTCCTCTTAAGTAGCAACTTAAGTAACTTTATGGGTTATTTAATTCAGTTGAAAACATTTAGCAAGGTTGTTAGATTCTTCTCATAGAATTTACTGGCTTAGCTGCAACAACCAAAGCAGTACTCCTAGTATCTTAGAGTCTTTTTATATATAACTAGAGGTCCAGTGCATGAAAGTCATGCATAGGTGTGTGTGTGTGTGTGTGTGTGTGTGTGTGTGTGTGTGTCCCTCAGCCCAACCTGCACCCTCTCCAATCTGGGATCCCTCGAGGGATAGCCATCTTCCCATTTAGACCTAACTGCAGGCCTGGTTCCCCCAAACTGCCCCCCCCCCCGCTGGCCTGATCACCCACAACTACCTTCCCCCATCTGCCATCTTGTGGTGGCCATCTTGTGTCCACATGGGGGTGGCCATCTTTGGCCATATGAAGGCAGCCATCTTGTATGTTGGAGTGATGGTCAATTTGCATATTACTCTTTTATTAGATTAGATAGGCTTTCAGAAGGAAGTGACACACACTGAACCTCATTCCACTTTTATCACTTATAGATGCATAGTTTTGATCATCTATATAATAAAGAGCCAAGGTCATAAGGACTGTTATAGCTGAAGGCTTGACCAGACTGGAAGTCAGTGCTGGTTTGCTATGGTGACTCAACACTGACTGTACCACTGCCAGCACCCTAACCCAGAAGTGACTGCCTAGGAGGCTGAGGATCAGGCTTGGAGAGAGGCCTGCAGAGAGAGAGGCAGGGTTTAATCCATAGCCTCTGTGGCAGCCATTGATAAGAACTTGCCTCTTTTTTTCTCCCCGCATGGCCAATACCCATGCTTCCATTTCTTTGCTAGACACTGACTGGCATAGACACTGACCAATCAGAACCAAATTTGGGTGAAGTGTGAGGAGCCAATGGCTGCCTAGGAGGCAGAGCTTTTGATTCTAACTGGCATAGAAACTGACCAGTCAGAACCAAATTGGCCAATAGAGGAGGGCAGTTAGGGGTGATCAGGCCAGCAGGGGAAAGCAGTTAGGGGAGAGATCAGACTGGCAGGTTAAGGCAGTTAGGGGTGATCAGGCAGGCAGGCAGAGGCAGCTAGGGGTGATCAGGCAGGCAGAAGCATTTAGGGGTGATCAGGAAGGCAGATGGATAGATTAAGGGCAATTAGGCAGGCACACAGGTGAGTGGTTAGGAGCCAGAGATCTCAGATTGTGAGATGGGTGTCTGACCCTAGGATCGAGCCTAAACCGACAGTTTGACATCCCCCAAGGGGTCCCTGATTGAAGTGGGTGCAGGCTGGGCTGAGGGACTTCCCTTCCTTTCCTTTCCCTTCCCTTCCCTTCCCTTCCCTTCCCTTCCCTTCCCTTCCCTTCCCTTCCCTTCCCTTCCCTTCCCTTCCCTTCCCTTTCCCTTCCCCTTCCCTTCCCCTTCCCTTCCCCTTCCCTTCCCCTTTTCTTTCCCTTCCCTTCCCCTTTTCTTTCCCTTCCCTTCCCCTTTTCTTTCCCTTCCCTTCCCCTTTTCTTTCCCTTCCTTTTCCCTTTTCTTTCCCTTCCTTTTCCCTCTCCTTCCCTTCTCCTTCCCCTCTCCTTCCCTTCTCTTTCCCTTCTTCTTCCCTTTCCTTCCCTTCCCTTTCTCCAAGCACAAATTTCATGCACTGGACCTCTAATATTATATAACCACTCTGAGCCTCAATTTATTTATTTTCAAATGGAAATAGTATCTTCCTCTTTTTTTGGTTTGAGTATTAGGAAAATGTAAAGTAGTATAATGTCTTGTAAATGGCACTATTTTTATCTTAAGCATTTTGTTTCTTGAGTACTTAATGTGACCCTGCTGTTTCTTCCCTATGCTTGTGTAGTTCTCACACATATTGAAGTGAATTATATCACCATGGAGGTAAACTTCAGTCATTTATAATACCTTTAAATGTTTTTTTTTTAAACAATAGAAACTACGTATTCAGTACCAAATCGACTGAACGCCATGTTGAAAATATTTGAGAAACAGTCAAATGTGTTAGAAAGGTAAGCTTTTAAAATACTTTTTTCTATTATAAAACTGAAACGTATTTATTTTAGAAAAATTGGAAATAGAAGAAAGTAAGATCACTGTTAAAATTTAGTGTTCTTACATCAATTTTATGATACATGTAATTATAAAACTTAAAATTATAGTTACACAGAATGTAAAATTGTATAGTTACAATGTGAAATAATTCCTCAAGAATTTAAAAATGTAATTACCATGTGATTCAGCAATTCCAGCAATTCTGGGTATATAATCCCCAAATTAAAATTAGCATCTTAAAGAGATATTTATACACACATATTCATTGTAGCATTAGTAACAAGAGCAAAGAAATGGAAGTAACTCAAGTGTGCAATGATGAGTGAATGGATAAAGAAAATGAAATATATAAATACAATGGAATATGATTCAATATTTAAAAAGAAGGAAATTTTGGCACATGGTACAATCTGAATGAACATTGGGAATATTATGCTAAGTAAAATGAGCCAGTCACATAAAGACAAAAGTTTTATGATTTCATTTATATGAGATACACTGTGCAGTAAAATTCATAGAGACAGAAATAGAGTGGTGATTGTCAGGGACTGGGGAGAATGAGGGATAGGGACTTGTTGAATGGGTATAGAGTTTCAGTTTTGCAAGATGAAAGTGTTCTGGAGATTGTATGCACAACAATATGAATATTTTTAACTATATTATTCACTTAAAAATGGTTAAAAGACAAATTTTGTGTTATGTGTATTTTAAAATTTAGAAAATAAAAATTATAAGCACACAAAATATTACTTCTATAAATACTTTTGACTTATTGATCATTATAAATTCATAATTATTTTTAGGTGAATGTTTTAAAGTTAAACATTAAGAGAGTTCATATCACTTATGTTTTCAAAATTTTTTATTTAGATTCAACATTAAAAAATTGGGAAATTTTACATGATCATATTTTCTAGTTATAAAATCCAGTGATCAAGAGTTAATAGAAAAGTTTAAAGAAAATGTAATAAAAGTCTAGGGAAACTGCTAATAATGGAACTAAAGAATGGATGGCTTGTATTCATTAATAGCCAGATTATTTGTATGTAATTTATTTAGGCCCTATTTATCATTTCCCTTTTTTAGAATCTTCTGTGTTAGAAGGACGGTCAGAACTTGCACAGCTTTGTCAGATGAAATCTGTAACATGTTCTAGGGGCATTCTTAAGGGAGGAGGTTAATTTCCATGAATATTCTTTCCATTGGACCATGTATTAAAACAGACATTGATACTATTATTTATTCTAGATCATCACATTAGACTATTGGTGCTTATTACAGCTGGTTTTTATAATTCCTGAGTGTTAATAGAAAGCTGTAGAAAGAATAGCTGAAGGGGTTACTGTATAGGATAGAATTTATAACTCAAATTGTGTTGTCATTGTGTTAAATTTGTCAAAATAAGCTTCATACAGTTGTCTGGTTAGAATATCTTTGTACATTTCTTTGAATGTCAAGAAGTATCTTCAAAGGCACTGTGGATTACCTACAATTCTTTCTGGTGGCTAAGGTTATATTAGTTATACAACTGGTATGTTGGGAAAAAAAACCACACATATTGTGGAATGAAATCACAAAGCCCTTTTATTCCTTTACATTCATTTATATTTGCTAATTTGGGCCAATTTCCCCCTGCTCCTAAATAAAAATTAGACTTTTCTGATTACTCTCAAAGAATAATTCATTTACATTTAAGTGATAAACACAGCTCTAAATAGAAAATTAATATTTCTTGTAAAATATTATAGTCAATATTTTAATTTTTATTCAAAGTTAAGACTTATCCCCCTCCACCATCCCAGTATTCCAGTTGGAATCTGCTGGGAGATGTGGTTAGCTTTTAGCTTTTATATTTTTTAAAATATAATTTTGATTTCAGAGAGGAAGGGAGGGGAAAAGAGAAATAGAAACATCAGTGACGTTTCTTCATGCCCTCTGCCTCCTACATGCCCTTACTGGGTATTGAACCCATAAATCAGGCCTGTGCCCTGACCAGGAATCAAACTGTGACATCCTGGTTCATAGGTTGATGCTCAACCATTGAGTCACACTAGCCAGGCTGGCTTTTCTCTTTTATTGCTTTCTTTCCCGTTAAGTAGTTGTGGTTTCTGTTTTCATGTATTTGGAAAAGGAGAGAAGAAAAGTAAGATATACAGGAAAGATCTTGATTGTCACTGCCTTCCTTGTCTATAACTAGAGATAACATATAAGAATTTTTCTGAATATTCTGTTTAAAGTACCTTTCTAGGTTTGAGATAAGGTTAAATGTATTCATCTTTCCCGTAAGGGTTTGGATTAGGGCCCAAGACATCTGTTAGTTCTCTACAAAGAAATACTCTTTCTAAATCTTTCACAATTCTTTTATATTGTTCACATTGGTGAAAGGTTTTAGTGCTCTTTCTTGAATGCCTACTTTTTTTCAAGTGCTAATAGTCATCTGCCTCACCTCATACTTTGATATGTGATGCTGTTAATATTCTGTTAAAATAAATGCAGGGTGTGTCAAATGTCTTAGAGTGGTTTTCAGCTTTAAAAACTTCAGAACTATAATAAACATTGCAATTTGACTATATACATTTGTTTTGCACTTATTTAAAATTTTTTAATACAAGTTAAAAAAATTTAGCTAAATTTTTTGTTTGGGTTAGCATTTTCTATATTCAGTCAGAGAGATTGAAACAAAATTTATTGCTCAAAATTCACAAGACTATCTTATGTTAAGAAAGTGGAAATAATTAAACTGCCAGATTATTTTTACTTTTTATAAGTTGTGGCATTTATATCTCTGAAGTCATTGATGCTTAAAACTACACCAAAACTTTTAGAACATACTGAATTTATTGAACTTCTACCAGGTGGCTGAGTGCTTAGGTCAAAATCCCAAATCAAATTAGTCTGATTTGACATTTTATTACTATGGGTAGTTCATTTTACCTGATAATAATATGGCTCAGTATTAGAAACAAGCTTAAACCAGAACTTGAACACTATCAAGATACTTTTAAAAACATTTTTATTATTATTTTATATTAGTTTCAGCTGTATAGTTTGGTGGGTAAATAACTTTATAATTTACAAAGTATTCCCACTGATATTTCTAGCACCTTCCTAGCACCACACAAAGTTATTATCATATTTTTATGCTATCCTTTACAACCCCATGACTTTTTTATAACTATCAATTTCTACTTCTTTAAAAAAATAATTTTATTGATTTCAGAGAGGAAGAGAGAAGGAGAGAGAGATAGAAACATCAGTGACGAGAGAGAATCAATGCTGGGCCCAATTTCTCCTTCTCAGTCCTTTACCTCTTTCATCCAGTCTCCCAACCCCAATTCTCTCTGGCAGCCATCAGTCTGCTTATCTGTGAGTCTATTTCTGTTTTGTTTGTTCATTAATTTTGTTTTTTAGATTCTATATATAAGTGAAATCATATGGTATTTATTTTTCTCTGACTGAATTATTTCACTGACCATAATACCCTTAAGGTTCATGCTATTGTAAATTGTAAGATTTAAAATATCTTTATAGCTGAATAAATATTCATATATATATATATATATATATATATATATATCTCACAACTTTCTTAAATGTTTCTTTTAAAAAATATATTTTTTTCCTTGATTTCAGAGAGGAATGGAGAGAGAAAGAGAGAATTATCAATTGGCTACCTCCTGCATATCCACTGCTGGGGATTGGACCTGAGACCCTGGGCCCTGATTGGAAATTGAACCCTGACCTCCTGGTTTATAGGTCAATGCTCAACCACTGAGTCATTGGCATCACTACACTACAACTTTTTTTATGCACTCATTTACTAATGGACTTGCGTCCATATCTTGGCTATTGTAAATAGTGCTGCAATGCACATATGGGGTGAATATATTCTTTCAAATTTATAGATAGATATAGATATAGATATAGATATAGATATAGATATAGATATAGATATAGATATAGATATAGATATTCATCCATCCAGAAGTAGAATTTTTTAAGGTCATAAGGAAGATCCATTTTTATTTATTTATTTTAAATATTTTTATTGATTACAGAAAGGAAGGGAGAGAGATATATATAAACATTAGTGATGAGAGAATCATTGATTGGCTGCCTCCTCCATGCCCCCCTACTGGGGATTGAGCCGCAACCTGGGTATGTGTTCTTGACTGGAATCAAACCTGGGACTCTTCAGTCTGCAGGCCGACTCTCTATCCACTGAGCCAAACCAGCTAGGGCTCCATTTTTATTTATTTATTTTTTAAGAAACTCCAAACTGTTTTCTATAGTGGCTGTATCATTCTGTATTCCCATGAACAGTGCACAAGGGTTTCCTTTTCTCCAAATCCATGCCAATAATTGTTTGTTGATTTATTGAAGATAGTCATTCTGACATGTGTCAGGTGATATATCATTATGGTTAATATATGACAAAGGAAGGAAGAATGTACAGTGGGGTAAAGACAGTCTATTCAATAAATGGTGTTGTAAAATTGTACAGACACATGCAAAAAATTAAACTAGACAATTTTCTTATACCATACCCAGAAAATTCTCAAAATGGATTAAAGATTTAAATGAAATACTCAAACCCATAAAACTCCTAGAAGAAAACATAGGCAGTGAAATCTCTGACATATCTCTTAAGAATACTTCTTATAATATATCTCCCTGGGCAAGGAAAACAAAACAAAAAAATAAATAAATGGGACTACATCAAATTAAGATGTTTTTGCACAGCAAAAGAAACCATGAACAAAAGGAAAAGTCAACCTACTGAATAGAAGAAGATATTTGTCAATGATACACCTAGTAAGGGGTTGATATAAAAAATTCATAAAGAACTCATACTACTACTCAACACTAAAAAGATCCCTAAACTATTCAATTTAAAAATGGGCAAAGGACTTTAGTAGACACTTCACCAGAAAGGACATACAGATAGCCAATAGATATATGAAAAGATGCTTAAAATACTTTTCTTTTTACTCCATACATGAACTTTATTTCTCCCATTGCAGACCCTTTCTTCCCATATTTTTTTTTGGTTACTTTATTTTTCCCATAAATGGGAAGCCATTCTTGATTGCTGACAATTTCTAAGGTTTAATCTCACAGCTTTAGTCACTTGGGGGATAGTACTGCATAAGTCTATAAACGAGAATATCTCTAGTTCAGCTGGAACAGATACATATTTTGGGACCAATCAACTCTAGTCAAATTATATTGATTCAGGGAGGTGTAAGAGGGGGTTTCAAAAATGGAGTGAGACCTATTTCTGAAATACTTGGTAATGATAAGAGTAATGGGATGAAAATCATGTTAATATAGAATAACAAAGAAAAAAGGACAGTATTTTGTTATTATGCATGAATTATACAGTGGCACAATAGAGTAATAATCATACTGGTTTTGGGGAGAGCTGATAGACCTATTGATGAGGATCTGGTCAAATTCTTAGTCTAATGTTGATCTGTAGTGAAAGGAAGAACTGAAAAAGTAAGTATATATCCAGAGTACCTTGAAAAGTTCTTTCTTCATTTATGGGAAAAATTGGAGTTTCAATTAAATATTGGATTATAGGATGGTTTGTGAAAGCACACTACAGAATGCTGAAAGCTGTAGTACAGTGTTGGTGATGAAATTGTCAATATTGGTGAGAACACTACCCATCACCAGAATCATGTATAGTCCTGATGGGAAAGCAGGCCTTTTAAGAGATCCATCATGTTTTTTCTAAGAAGGCATAAGGTCAGAAGTGAGGTTAGCAGGCTGTTTTATCTTTCCAATTGTCTTTAGCTCAGGTACATGTGTCATAGGTAGTTATATCAAAATGGAGTCATATTATCTCCAACTGGAGGCTCAGTGCATGAAATTTGTGCACTTGGGGAGGGGTCCCTCAACCTGGCCTGTGTCTTCTCACAGTCCAGGAGCCCTTGGGGGAAGTTGGACACCCTTAGCACTGCCATGGAAGTGGGAGAGGGTCCTGCCACCACTACTGTGCTCTCCAGCCCTGAGCCCAGCTTCTTGCTGAGTGATGCTCCCCCTGGGAGATTTGGCTGAAACTGGCTCCCTGACATTCCCCGAGGGGTCCCAGATTGTGAGAGGGCACAGGCCAGGCTGAGGGATCCCACCGGTGCACAATAGGAGTGGGGAAGAAATGCGGGAGCTTGGCCAGCCTGGGGGAGGGCTCCGTGCCATGTCCGGCCCATCTCATTCAATCTCAACCAGCCAGACCTCAGCAGCAACCTAACCTACTGTTCGAATAGTCTGCTCCCTGGTGGTCAGTGCACATTATAGTGACTGGTCGACCAGTTGACTGCCCCCTGGTGGTCAGTGCATGCCATAGCAACTGGTCAATTATCTGCCCCTGGTGGTCAGTGGAGGAGGGAGAGGGTCCCACCAGGACTGAGGCAGTGCTGGGAGGAATGGGATGTGGCTGCTAAAGGGTATGGCATATCTTTTTGTGTAATTAAGATGTCCTAAAAAATTAGATAGCGGCAGTAGTTAAGCAACTTCATGAATATATTAAAAGCCATTGAATTGTGCATTCAAAATGAATGAATTGAATGGTATGTAATTTTAATAAAGCTTTAAAAATTCTGCCTATAATAGGTAAACAACTTATTTGTCAAAAAAAAATACCTATAGTTTATCCATCTTATGGATGCGATAGCTGCAAACTGCAGCCAGTGAATAAAATCTAGCATGCAGCTTGTTTTTGAAAAGGAAGTTCTACTGGAACATAGTAACACCCACTCATTTATTATCTATAGCTGCTTTTTCAGAGTCGGGTAGTAGTGACAGAGATGTTATGGCCTGAAGAATCTATAATACTTACTATTTGGCTCTTTACAGAAAGAGTTTGCCAAATCCTGCTATGGAATAAGAAGCAGTACTTATTTTATTTTTTAAGAAGTGGTATTTATCCCACATGAGTTCCAGATGTCATGTCTGACATTTCGCTTAACATGATATTCACTCTATTTATTTTTTAACTAAATGTATTATGGCAACATTGATTCATGATATTATATAGGTTTCAGGTGTAATTCTATAACACATCATCTGTATATTATGTTGTATGTTCACCCATACCACATCTTTATCCAGTCATTTATTGAAGGACAGTTTGGTTGGTTATTTCCATGTCTTGGCCACTTGAATAATGCTGCAATGTACATGGGGGTGCATATGTCTTTGTGAATAAATGTTTTCAAATTTTTGGGGTACTCATATGTGGATATGAGAGCAGCAAATGAAAAAACAAGAAAAACTAATAGACACAGACAACTGTATGGTGGTTATCAGAGGGAATGGGGTGGTTGTGGGTAGTAAAAGATAAAGGATGTGAAATATATGGTGATGATGGATGATGATTTGACTTTGGGTGGTGGGCAAATAATGCAATATGAAGATCATAGTAATGTAAACTTGAAAACTATATAATCTTATTAACCAATGTTACATTTAATAAAAAGAAAGAAAAGTGAATCTTGTTGCCTATGTTTTCTTCTAGAATTTTTATGGTTTCATGACTTACATGTAAGTCTTTTATCCATTTTTAGTTTATTCTTGTGTATGGGTGTAAATTGGTGGTCTAGAATTGTAGTTTTGGTATGTATCTGTCCAATTTTACCAGCATCGTTTATTGAAGAGACTTTATTTACTCCATTGTATTCTCTTACCTCAAATATTAATTGATCATAATGGTTTGGGTTGATTTATGGAGTCTCTGTTCTGTTCCATTGATCTATATGCCTGTTCTTGTACAAGTACCAGGATGTTTTTATCACAGTGATTTGTAGTATAGTTTTATATCTGGCATTGTGATCCCTTCAAGTTTGTGTTTATTTTCTCAAGATCGCTGTGGTTATTTGGGGTATTTTTTGATTCTATACAACTTTTTAGAATATTTGTTCTAAATTGATGAAATATGCCATTGGTATTTTAAGAGGGATTGCATTGAATCTACATATTACTTTGGGTAGCATGGACACTTTAATGATGTTAATTCTACCAATCCATGAACACGGCATATTCTTCCACTTGTTTATATCTTCCTCTATTTCTTTTTTCAGTGTCCTGTAGTTTTCCAAGCACAGGTCTTTTATTTCTATTACCTGGGTTAAGTTTATTCATAAGTATCTTAATACTTTTATTGCAATGATAAATGGGATTGTTTTGTTCATTTCTCTATCTGAGAATATACTATTTGTGTATAAAAATACCACAGAGTTATGGGTGTTAATTTTGTATCCTTCTACATTGCAGACATCATTTATTCAATCTAGTAGTAGTTTGGTGGCGTCTTTAGGGTTTTCTATGTACAATATCATGTCATTCCCAAATAATGACAGTTTTACTCCTTCTTTCCAATTTGAATGACTTTCATTTCTTCTTATTTGACCCCTGTGGCTAAGCTTTTCAGTATTATGTTGAATTAGAGTGGTGAAAGCAGACATCCTGTCTTGTTCCTGTTATTAGGGGAAATGGTTTTAGTTTTAACCCATGTGTATGCTTTGACTGTAGGTTTGTCATATTTGGCCTTTATTAGGTTGAGATATAACCCCCACTAATCCCCTTTGCTGAGAGTTTTTTTTTTTAAATAAAAAATGGGTGTTAGATTTTGTTGAATACTTTTTCTGTGTCTATTGATATAGTCATGTGATTTTTGTCTTTCAATTTGTTTATGTCATTTATTGACTTGTGAACATTGTACCAGCCTTGCAGCCCTGAATTAAATCTCACTTGATCGTGGTGTATGATCTTTTTAATATATTGCTGGATCCAATTTGCTAACATTTTGTTGAGGATTTTAGCATCTATATTCATCAGGGATATTGGCCTGTAATTCTCTTTTTTTTGTAGTATCTTTATCTGGATTTGGAATTAGCATAATGTTGGCCTCATAAGAGCGTGGAAGTGTTCCTTTCTCTGGATTTTTTGAATACTTTGAGCATGATAAGTGGCAGTTCTTCTTTGAAAATTTGGTAAAAATCTCCCTGTGAAGCCATCTGAACCAGTGCTTTGTTTGCTGAGAGTTTTTTTTTTAAATTACTGCTTCAGTGTCATCACTTGTATTAATATGTTTGCTGACATATCTCCTCAGGGAAGGGAAACAAAGGAGAAAATAAACAAATGAGACTACATCAAAATAAAAAGATTCTGCACAGCAAAGTAACCATCAACAAAATTAAAAGGGAAGCCACTATCTGGGAGAAATATTTATCAATGATACATCCGATAAGGGGTTAATTTACAAAATATATAAGGAACTCATACAACTTAACAAAAGGAAGACAAACAATTCAATTAAAAAATAGGCAAGAACCCAAATAGACACTTATACATACAGAAGGCCAAAGACATATGAAAAATGCTCAAAATTACTAATTATCAGAGATGCAAATTAAAATGACATTGCGATATCACCTCACATCCGTCAGAATAGCTATCATCAACAAATCAACAAATGGCAAGTGCTGGTGAGGATGTGGAGAAGAGGGAACCCTAGTACACTACTAGTGGGAATGTAGACTGGTGCATCCCTCTGAATGTAGACTGGTGCAGTTCCACAATGGAACTTCTACTTGACCCAGTGATCCCATTTCTAGGAATATACCCTAAAAAACCTGAAACATCAATCAGAAAGAATTTACTAATATGCACCCATATATTCCTAGAAGTGCAATTTACAATAGCTAAGATCTGGAAACAGCCCAAGTGCCCATCAGCAGATGTTGGATAAAAAAGCTGTGGTACATTTATACCATGGAATACTATACAGCAGTAGAAAAGAAAGGATCTCTTACCTTTTGAGACAGCATGGAGGGATATATAGAGGATTATGCTAAGCAAAATAAGCTAGTCAGAGAAAGACAAGTATCACATGACTTCACTCATATGTGTAGTCTAATAAACAAACAAACAAACAAAAAACCTGATAAGCAAAATAGATCCAGAGGCATAGATACATAGATCAGACTGATGAATCATGGAGACAAGGTGGAGTTGGGTGGTTGGGAAGAGATTAACCAAAGGATTTATATGCATGCTGGAGGTCTGGTGCACAAATTTATGCATAGGTGGGGTCTGGCTGGCCCATCCCAATTGGGGCCGATTGGGCTGGGTTGACCATGGAGACAGAATGTGGGAGGTTTGCCAGCCAGCCCCACTTTTGATTAGGGGAGTGGGGGGAAGATTGGGGTTGTGGCTGGCTAGTGGGGGGCCACAGGTGGTTGGCGGGCTGGTTGAACTCCCAATCAAATTCTGGGTCGAGGGGAAAATTTGCATATTAAGCTTTTATTATATAAGATAAGCATAACCCATGGATACAGATGAAGGTGAAGGCCTGGGGCATGGTTTGGGGAGATGCTAATAGGGGATCGGTGGGGGAAAGGTATATCTATATTACCTTAACGATCAAGATGAATTTAAAGAAATGTATCTTGTTGGAGCCATGGCCAGGTGTTTCAGTTGGTTTGGGTGTCATCTTGTACACTAAAATGTTGCAGGTTCTATATTTGGTCAGGGCATATACTTTATAGGTTTGATCCCTAGTTGGGGTGTATATGGGAACCAACCGATGGATATATCTCTCACACTGTTGTTTGTTTCTCTCTCTCTCTCCTTCCCTCCCTCCCTCCCTTTATCTCTCTCTGAAATCAGTAAGCATATCTTTGGATGAGGGTGAAATATAATGTATCTTGTTAAGTACAAAAAAAAGAGAAAGTGGTATTTAAAAGAAATGAGATTGATATATGTTTAGCAATATAAATAGATCCCAGAAATTGTGTTAAGTGAAAAACAATAAGTTAAGAATATATAGTGATGTCTTTTATATGAAAAAATAAAAGGGACAATCAATCCATTAACAAAAATTGTAGAGTATAATAGGTAGATGCAATATTTACAAATTCATGGAACAAGTTCTGGAAAGATATATAGTAATCTAATATTATCTCCAGGGCAGGGGTGGAATTCCGGCCCTCAAATTGTATAAGGCCCACAAAATCATGTGGTTTGGCCTTGGAAAGGCATTAGGGGTGAGTTAATTACATGTTTGACAAAATACAGCAGGCTGATTTTTAAGTTGATAATTTTGTATGGCCCACAAATGATATTATAAATATCCAGATGGTCCTTGGCAGAAAAAGGTTCCTCACCCCTCTGGGAGAGCATTGAATTTTTCAAATGGCAGTCAAAGTGTACTCTTATCTGTTATACTTAAATTATTATAATTATAATATATATATATATCATATAAATAAAACATAAAATTATAATATATATATATTTTAAATTTTTTTCAGAACTAGGAATGATAAAATTTTGTTAGAAACTGTAAGTATGGCAATCTTAATTTGAAATTGTCTTTGTTGTTAATGGACTCTAGAAATTGTCAGAATATATAATTTTAAAGATCCAATGATTAATTAGTTTATTCAAAAGATTTGTATACATATGTGAGCTGGAAAGCTTTTTTTACTTTTTGATTTTACTAGACCTTATCTCTCAGAAATACTTCACTTATGAATACTTAACTGTAATATCCCTCAGTTTTATAAACTTTAATTCATTGTCACTTCTAGTTCCTTTGCCTGTTTCTACCTCAATTACAACTCCCATTACAAATCAGTACCAATGGTTCATTATTTTCATGATTAAATGAAGACTTTCTTACTTTAATAATTAAGTACTCAAATAAGTTCTCTATATTAATATTTCGCTTTTCATTGTTACTAAAATTATAATATTTGTTTTTAGAAATACAAACAGATGCAAGATGAATTCCAAATGTTATCAGAGGAGAAATCGATGCTGGAAAATGAACTACAAAAGTTGAAGATTATAGAGGTTAGTTAAATTTTAGTAAATGAAAATGGAATACAGTGTCCAAAAAGTTTTATTATATTAAAAAACGAATAAATATATATTTAAATATTTTATTATACATTTTCAATATTTATAATTGGTAACATCTATATTTTAAAACTTAAAAATGCTGTACTTAAATTATATTATTTATGAAAACCAAAAGAATGCTACGAAAACAGACTAACTTGTAAACATTCTGAAAGACATTTCTAGACCAAATATTTACCTTTGTTTAAAATACCAATCAATTAAGGTTTCAAATACATCTTAAATGCATCTTACTGTATTCTTTGGAATTATTTAATGTGTGTCCCAGTTCATTATACCAAATAGAGAGAACGGAAATATCCAGCATAAAATTTGTTTACTAATTTTTTCCACTTTGCCATTTTTATGAAGCTTATAAATTTCAAAATGTAGACAATAAATTCCCTAATAGGGATTTTCTATTCCTAGTTCAGTACTCACTCTGAACTAGGAATAGAAAATAAATAAATTAAACAAAAATAAAGTAGTAAATTATTATCCTAATATATAAAAACCCTGGGTTGAAATGACCAATAACAACCTAGGCTGGACCAACTAGAAGTCAGTCCTGTACTCAGTGCTAGGTTGCCATAGTCAGTGCTGGGTTGTGCTGACTGCTTCCACTGCAGATGTGGTGCCCCAGCACTGACTACTTAGGGGACTGCGAATCAGGGCAAGAGAGAGACTTGAAGAGAGAAGCAGGGACTGATCGATTGCCTCTGTCGCAGATGTTGATCAGCACTTGTCTCTCTCTTTTTCTTCCAGTTTGGCCAGCATCTGGGCCTCCATTTCTCTCCAGGCCTCTACCAGGACTGCTGACCAGCCCCGACTTTCTGATTAGGCCCCGTTGATAGGCCCAGAGACACTGACTAGCATAGAAACTGACCAATCAGAATTAAATCTAGGTGATGTGTGAGGAGCCAATGGCTGCTTAGGAGGCAGAGTTTTTGACACTGACTGACATATAAACTGACTAATTAAAACCAAATCTGGTGAAGTGTGAGGAGCCAATGGCTTCCTAGAAGGAGGAGCTTTTGATGCTGACTGGCATAGAAACTAACCAATCAAAATCAAATTGGCTGGCAGAGGAGGGCAGTTGGGGGCAAGATCATGCTGGCAGGGGAGGGCAGTTGGGGGAATCAGGCCAGCAGGGGAGGGAAGTTGGGGGTGAGATCAGGCTGGCAGGGGAAAGAAGTTGGAGATAAGGTCAGGCTGGCAGGGGAGGGCAGCTTGGGGCAACCAGGCCGGCAGGGGAGGACAGGTTGGGGCAAAATCAAGCCAGCTGGGGAAGGCATTTGGGGGCAATATCAGGCTGGCAGGGGAAGGAATTTGGGGGTGAGATCAGGCCAGCAGGGTAGGGCAGTTGGGGGTGATATCAGGCCTTAAGGAGAGGACAGTTAGGAGTGAGATCAGGCAAGCAGAGGAAGTTAGGGGTGATCAGGCAGGCAGGCAGGCAGGCAGAGAGGTTAGGGGTAATCAGGCAGGCAGGCAGAGGCAGTTAGGGGCGATCAGGCAGGCAGGCAGGTGAATAGTTAGGACCCAGTGGTCCCAGAGTATGAGAAGGATGGCCTATGGGATCGGGCCTAAACCAGCAGTCAGACATCCCCCAAGGGGTCCCTATTAGAGAGGGTGCAGGCTGGGCTTAGGGACCACTGTTTTCTTGCACAAATTTCGTATACCTGGCTACTAGTATTTAATAATTGAGTAGTCTGGCCAGTATAAGCCAATGTAAGCATTTTGCAACACTTAACCATGCACCATTACAACCACATTAAAAACAACACCTTTAGAGTGGGTTTCTGTTCAAGATGGCTGTGTAGGTAAATACTGTGCTCACCTCCTCCCACAAGCACATCAAAAGAATAAAACAACCATCATTCAGAACTGCCCTACCCTGCTGGCCTGATCTCACCCCCAAATTCCAAGTTCAGATGAACAGAAATACTTACAACTAAGGATATAGAGAGAAGGCCGCATATTTATTAGTACGAGGGGTAAAGATGTGGAATGGTCTGGTCTCACACTCACATGTATGGGTTACAAATCAGGAGGGATATCTCATATGTGGAGGTCTTCCCTGAAGAGGGAAGGGTCCCAATTCTTAGAAGAGAAGTCCCCATAAATTCTGGCTGTGAAGACCAGTGGGGACTGTGGCTGAGTGAGACAGGAAGTTGCTTGAGTCCTAGTGTTCCTCCTAATGTTAGGGCCTGCACATGGACTTACTTGGATTCACTCACTTTGAACTCCAACACTGTAATAGCAACTTAAAAAGTACCAGGAATATATGGGGAAGAACTGAATTGTCTGTCAAGGGCTAGAGGGATAGCATTGCCTCATACAGAAGTGCTGACAGAAATCATTATTCCTTTCCTAAGTCCTCCCCACATAAAGGTGGCAGTCAGATGCCATATTTGAATCTATATCAACCTGCTCTTCCCCGGTGAGTCCCTGAGATGCTACTTCACTCAATTTGCAGGCCTACACAAGCTGCTTTTCCATTCAAATGGCTTTTCTGGGCTCATGATGTGGACTTTTCTAAAATGTGTCAACTAACATCTCATCTGTGATGCCCTAGACTGCTTGCTAAGAAGTCCTGGGCCCAGCAAGAAATGCTAAAGGGTCTGCTGTAAAAAAAAAAAAAAAAAAAAAAAGGAAGAAGGGACACAGGGGAATAGAATAAAAATGGCGACAAAAAAGTACGTACCTACCAATAATAATTTTAAATGTAAATGGATTAAATGCCCCAATCAAAAGACATAGGGTAACGGATTGGATAAGAAAACAAGACCCATACATCTATTGTCTACAAGAAACCTACTTCAGAAAAAAGACGCACAAAAACTGAGGGTGAAGGAATGGAAAAAGGTTTTTCAGGCAAATGGAAATGAAAAAAAAAAAAAGCTGGGGTAGCAATACTTATATATAACAAACTAGATCTCAAAATGAAGGACATAACAAGAGATAATGAAGGCCAATTCATAATACTAAAGGGAGCAATCCAACAGGAAGAAATAACCCTGGTAAACATATATGCACCCAATACCGGAGCAACCAAATACGTAAAAAAAACAAAAACAAAAACAAAAACAAAAACAAAAAAACTGCTGGAGGACATTAAGGGAGAGATTAATAGCAATACAATCATAATATGAGATTTTAATACCCCACTATCACCTTTGGACAAATCATCTAAACAAAAAACTAGCAAAAAATATCAATCCTAAATGACTCACTAGAGCAGATGGAATTAATTGACATCTTCAGAACATTCCACCCCAAAGCCACAGAATATACATTCTTCTCAAGTGCACATGGGTCATTTTCAAAGATAGACCACATAGGCAAAGTCTCTTCAAATTAAAGAAGATAGAAATTATATCAAGCATCTTCTCAGGTCATACTGGCATAAAACTGGAAATTAAGTACAGTACAAATAATCCAAAGAAATCAAACACACGGAGACTAAACATCATTCTTTTAAACAAAGGACTGGGTTACCAGAGAAATCAAGGAATAAATTAAAAACATCCTGGCAGCAAATGACAATGAAAACACAACAATCCAAAATCTATGGGACACAGCAAAAGCAGTCTTGAGAGGGAAATTCATATCTCTACAAGCCTATTGCAAAATACAAGAAAAATGGTAGCAAATTATCTAACTCTATAATTCATTGAGTTAGAAAAAGAGCAATAAGAAAAGCCCAGTGCAAGCAGAAGGAAGGAAATAATAAAAATCAGAGTGGAGATAAATGACATAGAGACCAAAGAAACAATACATAAGATCAACAAAACCAACAGCTGGTTCTTTGAAAGGATAAACAAGATTGATGAACCTCTAGCCAGGCTAACCAAGAAACAAAGAGAGAGGACCCAAATAAACAAAATCAGAAATGAAAGAGGTGAAATTACAACCGACCTGCTGAAATACAAAGGATTGTTACAAAATACTATGAGCAACTCTATTCCAACAAACTGGACAACCTGGAGGAAATGGACATATTCCTAGAAAAGTATAACTTTCCAAAACTCAATCCTGAAGAATCTAAAAATCTCAATAGACCAGTGACTTGGGAAGAAATTGAAGCAGTCATCAAAAAGCATCCAGCAAACAAAAGCCCAGGGCCAGATGGCTTCACAGGAGAGTTTTACCAAACATTCAAGGAAGAACTAAAACCTATCCTCCTCAGACTTTTCAAAAAAATTCTAGAGGAAGGAACACTGCCAAACACTTTTTATGAAGCCAGCATCACCCTAATACCAAAACTAGATAAAGACAACACAATGAAAGAGAATTAACCCCCCCAACTTCTCCCCACTCATACCATCACCCCTCTCGTGTTCCTGTCCATTGGTTAGGCTTATATTTATGCATATGAGTCCTTTAGTTAATCTCTCCTCTTTTCTCCCACCCTCCCCTACTTTCCTTCTGAGGTCTGGCAGTCTGATCAATGCTTCTCTGTCTCTGGATCTGTGCCTGTTCATCAGTTTATGTTGTTCATTACCTTGCACAAATGAGTGAGATCATGTGATATTTATCTTTCTCTGAGTGGCTTTATTTCACTTAGCATAATGGTTTCCAGTTCCATCCATGCTGTTGCAAATGGTAAGAATTCCTTTTTTACTGTAGTATAGTATTCCATTGTGAAGATGTACCACAGTTTTTTAATCCACTCATCTGCTGATGGGCACTGAGGCTGTTTCCAAATCTTAGTTATGGTGAATTGTGCTGCTATGAGCATAGGGGTGCAAATATCCTTTCTGATTTGTGTTTCTAGTTTCTTGGGATATATTCCTAGAAGTAGGATTTCAGGGTCAAATGGGAGTTCCATTTTTAATTTTTTGAGAAAACTCCATACTGTTCTCCACAGTGGCTTCACCAATCTGCATTGCCACCAACAGTACACGAGTGTTCCTTTTTCTCCCAATCCTCGCCAACACTTGTTATTTGTTGATGATAGCCATTATGACAGGTATGAGATGATACTGCATTGTTTTGATTTGCATCACTCGGATGACTAGTGACTTTGAGCATGTTTTCATATGTCTCTTGGCCTTCCTTCTGTCCTCCTTCAGAAAGTATCTATATATAGGTCCTTTGCCCATTTTATGATTGGATTGTTTATCTTACTTTTGTTAAGTTGTATAAGTTCCTGTAAATGTTGGAGATTAAACCTTTAACGGTGATGACATTGCCAAATATGTTCTCCCATGCAGTGGGCTTTCTTGATTTTTTGTTTATTTTTTTTTTCTGTGCAAAAGCTTTTTATTTTGATGTAGTCCCATTTGTTTATTTTCTCTTTAGTTTCTGTTGCCCTAGGAGCAGTATCAGTGAAGAAGTTCCTTTGGCATATGTCTGAGATTTTTCTGCTTGTGGATTCTTCTACTATTTTTTATGGTTTCCTGTCTTATGTTTAAGTCCTTTATCCATTTTGAGTTTATTTTTGTGTATGGTGTGAGTTGGTGGTCTAGTTTCTTTCTTTCTTTTTTTTTTTTTTTTTTTGCATTTCTCTGTCCAATTTTCCTAACACCATTTGTTGAAGAGACTATCTCAACTCCATTTTATGTTCATGCCTCCTTTGTCATAGTAATTGGGCATAGTGGTTTGGGTCTATTCCTGGGTTGTCTGTTCTCTTCCACTGGCCTATATGTCTGTTCTTGTGCAGGACGAGGATGTTTTAAGAACAGTGGCTTTGTTATACAGCTTGATATCAGGTATTGAGATCCTACCTTTTTTGTTCTTCTTTCTCAGGATTGCTGCAGCTATTTGGGGGTCTTTTTAAATTCCAGATGAATTTTTGGACAGTTCATTGTAAGTCTGTGAAATATGCCTTTGGTATTTTAATGGGGATTGCATTGAATTTGTAGATTGCTTTGGGTAGTATAGACATTTTGATGATGTTGATTCTACCAGTCCATAAACATGGTATGTTCTTCCATGTATTTATGCCTTCCTCTCTTTTTTTTCAGTGTCCTGTTGTTTTCCGCATATAGGTCTTTTACATCCTTAGTTAAGTTTATTCCTAGGTATCTTATTTTTTTTTTGGTGCAATGATAAATGGGATTGCTTTGTAGTTTCTGTTTCTGTGAGTTCACTATTGGTGTAAAGAAATGCCATAGATTTCTTGGCATTAATTTTGTATCCTGCTACATTGCCAAATTCACTTATTAAGTCTAATAGTTTTTTGATGGAGTCTTTAGGGTTTTCTGTGTACAATATCATGTCACCTGCAAATAAGAACAGTTTTACTTCTTTTCCAATTTCAATGCCTTTTATTTCTTCTTTTTGTCTGAGCACAATGGCTAGTACTTCCCAGTACTATGTCAAACAGGAGTGGTAAGAGTGGGCATCCCTGTATTATTCTTGTTCTTCGGGGAAATGGTTTTAGTTTTTGCCCATTGTGTATGATGTTGGCAGAGGGTTTTTTATATATGGCTTTTATTATGTTGAGTTATGATCCTACTATTCCCACCTTGTTGAGTTTTTTGATCAGAAGGGGTGTTGGATTTTGTCAAATGCCTTTTATGTGTCACTTGATATGATTATGTGGTTTTTATCTCTCAATTTGTTTATGTAATGTATTGTTTATAGATTTGCAGATATTGTACCATCCCTGCACTCCTGGGATAAATCCTACTTGTTCATGGTGTATGGTCTTTCTGATGTATTGCTGCATCTGATTTGCTAGAATTTTGTTGAAAATTTTGGCATCTATGTTCATTAGGATATTGGGCTATAATTCTCTTTCATTGTGTTGTTTTTATCTGCTTTTGTTATTAGGGTGATTCTGGCTTCATAGAAGGAGTTTGGAAGTGTTCGTTCCTCTTGAATTTTTTGAAGAGTCTGAGAAGGATAGGTTTTAGTTCTTCCTTGAATATTTGGTATAACTCTCCCTGTGAAGCTGCCTGGACCCATGCTTTTGTTTGCTGGGAGCTTTTTGATGACTGCTTCAATGTCTTCCATAGTTATAGGACTATTGAGATTTTTAGATTCTTCCCGATTGAGTTTGGAAGGTTATATTTTTCTAGGAATATATCCATTTCCTCTAGGTTGTCTAGTTTGTTGGAGTAGCGTTGTACTTAGTATTTTTAAAGAATCCTTTGTATTTTGGTGGGTTCTGTTGTTATTTCGCTTCTCTCATTTCTGATTTTGTTCATTTGTGTCCTGTCTATTTGCTTCTTGGTAATTCTGGCTAGAAATTCATCAATCTTATTTATCCTTTCAAAGAACCAGCTCTTGGTTTCATTGATCTTTTGTATTTTTTTTGGGGGGGGGATCTCTGTCATTTATTTCTGTTCTGTGTTCTGATCTTTATTATCTCCTTCTTCTGCCCACTCTGGGCTTTTTTTTGTTGTTGCTCTCATTCTAATTTTTGAGTTGTAGAGTTAGATGATTTACTACCATTTTTTCTTGTTTTTTTGAGGTAGGCTTGTAGAGCTATAAACTTCCCGCTCATGACTGCCCTCATTGTGTCCCATAAATTTTGGATTGTTGTTCTTTTGTTGTCATTAGTTTTCAGGATGCTTTTAATTTATTCTTTGATCTCTTTGGTAACCCAGTCATTATTTAATAGCATGCTATTCAGTTTCCAAGTGTTTGAGATTTTTGGATCGTTTTATTGTAGTTTATTCCTAATTGTATGGCATTGTGGTCTGAGAAGATGCTTGGTATGATTTCATTCTTCTGGAATTTGGGAAGACTTCGCTTGTGACCCAATATGTGGTCCATTTTAAAAATATGTTTTTCATAGTACACGTTTTATAATTATTTAACTGTACAAAAATATATTTATGTTTCTATTAGGTTGCTATTTTAAAAAATGTATCTCGATTTTTAGAAGACTTAATATGGTGGCATAGATGCTGCCTCTCACAACCACATCAGAGCTACAACTGGGGATCATATCTGAGATCTGAAAAAGCCACAACTCTGGAGATCACTGAGCAGCTGTGGGCCCCTGATCGATGAGGACACTCAGATTCCACAGAAAGGTTGGATTTGACCAGGGATAAGCGGGTTCCTGTGTCCCAGCAGCGACAGTAGCAGACACAAAAGCTGCGCACTGGGACTGTGTGCTGGGAATGCGTGCTGGGACTGCGCACTGAGATTGCGTGCTGAGATTGCACGCTGGGACCGCGATGGGAATGCGGAAATCTGTGTCCACAAAAGCCCTCCACGGTTGGGTCTGGCGTGATGCAAGAGAGTGGGCGGGATCCTCAGGGTTGCCAATTGTAGGGTTCTCCAGAGAGCAACCCACTCTGATCTGACACGGAGGGAGAACATAGTTGCAAAGGTATACAATCTGTATGTAAGTGCGCGCAGACTGGCCCATTGCTCACCAAGGCTGGCTCCCCGGCAACCCTTTGCTTCTGATTACAAAGGATTACAAAGCTTCTGAGAGGCTGCAGGGGGAAACTGCTTTTCTGGAAATTGGGAAGCAGAGCCGGGGAGAGACCAGCTGCAATTCAGATCCGAGGCAAAATCAGTATTGAATTCCATAGAAAAAGGCTAGAATAGCCAAAAAAACCGAGAACATAAATCCAGAAACACTCCCACCAAGACGCTGGAGTACAAATTGACTGTGTTTATCACTAGTTTTATTTAATCAAAACCCAAGAAACTAAGAAATCAACATCTTAAAATTAAGGACTAGCTTACAACACTGAGGTGCAGAGGAACGCAGGAAACTGCAATACTATCTGGACTGAAACAGGCGCGCCAAACAATAACGGAGGAAGTGAATGGCCTTCACAAGTGCACATTTTTTTTGCTAATTTTTTTTTAATTGTCATTTTTAGCATCTTTTACTTAAGAAACGAATTGTCTCCTTTTTTCCTCTTTTGATTTTACCTTTTTAATTATTATATTTTTAGGTTCAATCAGCATTATTACTATTGCTATTTTAACTTTTTTGTTTTCTTTTTACTTATTTCTTTTTTTTAAAGTGCCAATTTATTGTCACTTTATTTTACATTGGAATTAGTGTTCTTCATTCTATATTCATTTTTCTTTTAACCCCATCTTAACAAGACCTTTGCAACATCACTCTCTTCCAAACCTTCCCCCTTATGCTATCCTGTTTATCTTAACCCATTCCTGCTTTAGATTTCCCCTACTCTTTCTGTCTCCCCCCTGCTAAAATTTCTACCCTACTTATATAGCTAATTTCCAATCCACTGGGGCAAGTGCATACACACCCTTCTCTGAGCTGTATTAACTAGCAAAAAAAGTGTTTTCCCCTGTCCTTTTGATGATGTTTGTGTGAATATTGATTATATTGAATTTTTATGCTTTTAGTGAGATTATTTTGCTTAATCTTTAATTGATGTTGTTGCTTGGTACTTTTGTATTTGCTTTGTTTTTGTTTGTTTGTTTTTTACTTTGCTGGATATTGTGGGTGTTGTAGATTGTATTATTCAACAGGTACTGTTGCCAGCATTTGCTGGGGTTAGTGGTTGCTCTACTGAAATTATCTTCCCATATATACAGTTTGTTCCCCTTTTCTCTCTTAGTCTCTCTCTCTCCCTCTCTCTCTCTTACTTTCTCTCTCTCTCTCTCTCTCTCTCTCTCTCTCTCTCTCTCTTTCTCTCCCTGTTTCCCAATTTCATCTTGACACTCCTTTTTTTTCTTCTTTCATTCCATTTTCCTATATTTTTCTTTTTCTCCCCCCTCTTCACTCTTTACTCTTCTTCTTTCTCTCCTATCCCCTAAATTGCATTTCCCTAGTGGTCATCTTTATTGAAGGTTAAAACACTGCAAATAAATTTCTGTTCAGGGCCTTGTGTGTTGTACCTGGTTGTGTTGTATTTTGTGCCTTTCAATCAACGCAGAAGAGAGAGATCTACATACGCAGACACCATGAAAAGAGAGACCATGGGTAGACAAAGAAACAGCCCACAAATCAGAGAAAAGCAGGCATCACCAGAAAAGGAAGGAAACGAGTTAGAGGCAAGCAACCTACCAGAGCAAGAATTCAGAGTAATGATCATAGGATGGCTAAAAAGAATGTAAGACAAATTTGACAATATGAGTAAGACCCAAGAGGAAATGAAGAAGAACCAAGAAGAAATGAAAAATGACATAGCTACTGTAAAGAACTCAATAGAAAGCATCAAAAGTAGGCTAGATGAAGCAGAGGACCGAACCAGTGAGCTAGAAGACAAGATGGAAAAAAATAAACAATTAGAGCAGCTTCTAGAAAAAAAAAAATTAAAAAGCAGGAAGAGAGCCTACGGGAACTTTGGGACATGACAAAACAAAACAATATTAGAATAAAAGGGGTTCCAGAAGGAAAGGAAACAGAGGAAGGCATAGAAAAACTGTTTCAAGATATAATGACAGAAAACTTTCCTGAGATAGAGAACAAAAAACCCACACAAATACAAGAAGCTCGCAGAGTCCCATGCAAAATGAATCCCAAAATACCAACAGCTAGGCACATTATGATTAAATTGCAAAATAACAATGACAAAGCAAGCATCTTAAAAGCAGCCAGAGAGAGACAGAAGGTTACATATAAAGGTACCCCGATCAGACTAGCAAGTGATTTCTCCACAGAAACTCATCAGGTCAGAAGGGAATGGGATGAAATATACAAAGTCATGCAAAGGAAGGGTCTGAATCCAAGAATACTGTACCCAGCAAGGCTATCAATCAAGATTGAAAATGAAATCAAGAGCTTCACAGACAAAAAGAGACTAAAGGAATTTATCTCCACCAAACCAGCAATGCAAGAAATGCTAAAGGGTTTACTGTAAAAATAAAGAAATAGGAAGCAAAGAAGGAACACAGGGGTATAGAATAAAAATGGCATCAAATACCTACTTATCAATAATAACTTTGAATGTAAATGGTTTAAATGCTCCAATCAAAAGACATAGGGTAACAGATTGGATAAGAAAGCAAGACCCATATATCTGTTGTCTACAAGAAACACACTTCAGAAAAAACGATGCACACAGGCTGAGGGTGAAGGGATAGAAAAAGGTTTTCCAGGCGAATGGAAATAAAAAAAGGCTGGGGTAGGAATACTTATATCTGACAAATTCGATCGCAAAGTGAAGGACATAACAAGAAACAATGAAGGCCACCTCATAATACTAAGGGGAGCAATACAACAAGAAGAAATAACCCTGGTAAACATATATGCACCGAATGTGGGAGCAGCCAAATACATAAAACAACTGCTGGAGGACATTAAGGGAGAGATTGATTGTAATAAAATCATAGTAGGAGATTTTAATATCCCAGTGTCACATTTGGAAAAATCTCCTAAACAAAAAATCAGCAAAGAAATATCAATCCTAAATGACTCACTAGACCAGATGGAATTAATCGACATCTTCAGAACATTCCACCACAAAGCACCAGAATACACATTATTCTCAAGTGCACATGGGTCATTTTCAAAGATAGACCACATGTTGGGACATAGGCAAAGTCTCTTCAAATTCAAGAAGATAGAAATCATATCAAGCATCTTTTCAGATCATAGTGGCATAAAACTGGAAATTAACTACAATAAAAATAATCCAAAGAAATCAAACATGGAGACTAAACAGCATGCTATTAAACAAGGACTGGATTACCAGAGAAATCAAGGAATAAATTAAAAACATCCTGGCGGCAAATGACAATGAAAACACAACAATCCAAAATCTATGGGACACAGCAAAAGCAGTCTTGAGAGGGAAGTTCATATCTCTACAAGCCTATTGCAAAAAAAAAAAGAAAAAAAAGGTAACAAATTATCTAACTCTAAAACTCAACGAGTAGGAAAAGAGCAACAATAAAAGCCCACTGTAAGCAGAAGGAAAGAAATAATAAAAATTAGAGTGGAGATACACGACATAGAGACCAAAGAAACAATACACAAGATCAACAAAACCAACAGCTGGTTCTTTGAAAGGATAAACAAGATTGATGAACCTCTAGCCAGGCTAACCAAGAAACAAAGAGAGAGGACCCAAATAAACAAAATCAGAAAGGAAATAGGTGAAATAACAACAGACCACACCGAAATACAAAGGATTGTTACAAAATACTATGAGCAACTCTATTCCAACAAATTGCACAACCTGGAAGAAATGGACATATTCCTAGAAAAATTCAAACTTCCAAAACTCAATCCGGAAGAATCTAAAAATCTCAATAGACCAGTTAATTGGGAAGAAATTGAAATAGTCATCAAAAAGCTTCCAGCAAACAAAAGCCCAGGGCCAGATGGCTTCACAGGAGAGTTTTACCAAACATTCAAGGAAGAACTAAAACCTATCCTCCTCAGACTATTCCCAAAAATTCAAGAGGAAGGAACACTTCCAAACTCCTTCTATGAAGCCAGCATCACCCTAATACCAAACCAGATAAAGACAACTCAATGAAAGAGAATTACAGGCTAATATCTCTCATGAACATAAATGCCAAAATACTCAAAAAAATTCTAGCAAATCGGCTCCAGCAGCTCATCAGAAAGATCATACACCATGACCAAGTAGGATTTATTCCCGGAATGCAAGGATGGTACAATATCCACAAATCAATAAAAGTGATACATCACATAAACAAATTGAAATATAAAAATCATATGGTCATATCAATTGATGCAGAAAAAGCATTTGATAAAATCCAACACCCTTTCCTGATAAAAACTCTCAACAAGGTGGGAGTACAAGGATCATACCTCAACATAATAAAAGCTATATATGATAAACCCACAGCCAACATCATACTCAATGGGCAAAAACTAAAGCCATTCCCTCTTAGAACAGGAACAAGACAGGGATGCCCACTCTCACCACTCCTGTTTGACATTGTACTGGAAGTACTCGCCATTGCAATTAGACAAGAAGAGGAAATAAAAGGCATCCAAATTGGAAAAGAAGAAGTAAAGCTGTCACTATTTGCAGATGACATGATATTGTACATAAAAAACCCAAAAGACTCCATCAAAAAACTAATAGACATAATAAATGAATTTGGCAATGTAGCTGGATACAAAATTAATGCCAGGAAATCGATGGCATTTCTGTACACCAACAATGAATTTACAGAAACAGATACCAAAAAAGCAATCCCATTTACCATCGCACCAAGAAAATTAAGATACCTGGGAATAAATTTAACTAAGGAGGTAAAAGACCTATATACGGAAAACTACACAATACTGAAAAAAGAGATAGAGGAAGATGTAAACAGATGGAAGAATATACCATGTTCATGGATTGATAGAATCAACATCATCAAAATGTCCATACTTCCCAAAGCAATTTATAGGTTCAGTGCACTCCCCATCAAAATACCAACGGCATATTTCACTGACCTAGAAAGAACTCTCCAAAAATTCATTTGGAACAATAAAAGACCTTTAATAGCATCAGCAATCCTGAGAAAGAAGAGTAAAGTAGGAGGGATCTGAATACCAGATTTCAAGCTGTATTACAAAGCCACTGATCTCAAAACAGCCTGGTACTGGCACAAGAACAGACATATAGATCAATGGAATGGAATAGAGATTCCAGATATCAACCCAAATCAATATGCTCAATTAGTATTTGACAAAGGAGGCATGAACATACAGTGGAGTCAATACAGTCTCTTCAATAAATGGTGTTGGGAAAATTGGACAGATACATGCAAAAGAATGAAACTAGAGCACCAACTTACTCCATACACAAAAATAACTTCGAAATAGTTACAGGACTTAAACATAAGACAGGAAACCATAAAAATACTAGAGGCATCCACAGGCAGCAAAATCTCAGACATATGCCAAAAGAACTTCTTCACTGATACTGCCCCTAGGGCAATGGAAGCTAAAGAGAAAATAAACAAATGGGACTACATCAAAATAAAAAGTTTTTTCGCAACAAAAGAAACCATCAAAAAACAACAAGAAAGCCCACTGTATGGGAGAACATATTTGCAAATGATATTACTGATAAAAGGTTTAATCTCCAACATCTACAAACAGCTTATTCAACTCAATAAAAGGAAAATAAATGAGCCAATTAAAAAATAGGCAATGGAACTAAATAGAATCTTCTCAAAAGAAGACATAAGGAAAGCCAAGAGGCACATGAAAAGCTGCTCAAAGTCACTAATTATCAGAGAGATGCAAATCAAAACAACAATGCGATACCATCTCACACCTGTCAGAATGGCCAACATTAACAAATCAACAAAGGATAAGTGTTGGCGAGGTTGCGGAGAAAAAGGAACCCTCGTGCACTGCTGGTAGGAATGCAGACTGGTACAACCACTGTGGAGAACAGTATGGAGTTTCCTCAAAAAACTGAAAATGGAACTCCCATTTGGCCCAGTAATCCCACTACTAGGAATATACCCTAAGAAACCAGAAACACCAATCAGAAAGGATATATGCACCCCTATGTTCATAGCAGCACAATTTACAATAGCTAGGATTTGGAAACAGCTTAGGTGCCCATTAGCAGATGAATGGATCAGAAAACTATGGTACATCTACACCATGGATTACTATGCAGCCATACAAAGGAAGGAATTCTCATCATTTGCAGTAACCTGGATGGAATTGGAGAGCATCATGCTGAGTGAAATAAGCTAATCAATGAAAGAGAAACACCACATGACCTCACTCATTTATGAATAGTAAAGAACATTGTAAACTGATGAACCATAAGTTAAATATAGCAACAGTAAAGCAACAAGCAGACTGTCTAATTACAGCGGGAAGGGGAGGGAAATATGGGGAAGATAAGAGATCAACCGAAGGACTTGTACACATGCATATAAGTATAACCAATGGACACAAAACTCTGGGGAGGGAGGGAATGTTTGGGGGAGGGCAATGGTAATATATGTATACAGACAATAATTTAATAAAAAAATAAAAAAAATAAAAAATGTATCTCTGACAACTTTTTGTGTGTTGTGCACCTAATCTTATTTCTCCATACATCCTGCAGTTTATATTGCATGATTTTTCAAAGTGAAGTGGTTTTTATGAAAGTATGCCATATTTTAGAAGAACAGACTTTAATTTATCAGTGGAATTTATTTTTATATGTATTAACCTATATATAACTTACATATGTAAATAACTATAATAAGCATTCTGAATGTATCATTAATTTTTTCCTTTTATTCAGATAATTTACTTGAAAAATAGTATAGTGTTTCTCAAAGTGAAATGGAAATCTTAATAATGTTTCTTATCATATATTTCCCTATAATTTATTGTCTCATTAACATTTTCTTGCTTATGTAAAATTACACAGACAACAAAGCCGGATTATGAACGATCGAAGAAACCTATTAAAATGGAGAAGAAAAAATCTAAAGACAAATCTGTAGATTTTTCAGAACCGTAAGACATAAAGATACATGCTGAAATTTTCTTTCCTAGTTAATTTACATTTTTATTTTATACAATTTGATAAATATAACTTATTAATAGGTTTATTAAAAATAACATCAGGAAATACAGGCATTAGCCATATTACAATAACATGTTGGTCAACAACAGATGACATATTTTTTAGTCTAAAATATTTAAATGGAGCTGGGAAATTCCTATCACCTGGTGACATTGTAGATGTTGTAATGTCATAGCACATCACATTACTCTGTTTGAGGTGATGCTAGTGTAAAAAACCTACTGCACTGCCAATTTCATGAAAATATAGGATATACAACTTTGTACAGTACATCTTCCCATCTAATAAAGAGGGAATATTGTAATTGACACTCATGCTGTCACAAAGATGGTCGCTCCCACAGCCAATAAGTAGGGGATATGCTAATTTGACTGCCCCACTCTCAAAGATGGTAGCCACAAGATAGTAGTGCCCAGTTTCCTCAGCCCCACTGGAGTGGCAGGTCTGTGGCAAGGCTCGGCCCATCTGTTCCAGGCGCCTGTTTCTAGGCCCCTCAGCCACCCAGCCATCCAGGCCCCTCAATCACCCAGCCATCCAGGACTGCCCCAAGGTGCAGGCAAGTCCCTCTGTCAGCTGCTCAGCCATCCATGGCCACCTGAGGCTCAGGTAGCCAAGACTGGCTGATGCTTTTGCTGGGGGCAGTGGCAGCAGCAAAGGTGTGATGGGGAGTTGCCTTTCCCTGATCGCTGGGTCACCTCCTGTACCTAAGAGCTCCCAGACTTTGAGAGGGGGCAGGCCAGGCTGAGGGACCCCCCTTCCTGTTCCTGAATTTTCATGCACCAGTCCTCTAGTACTTGATAATGATAATAAATGACTATTTCCTGGTTTATGTATTTACAATTTTTATTGTTATTTCAAAGTGTACTCTTTCTACTTAAAAAATGTTTACTGTAAAACAATATGTCATGTTATCCTGGAAGCAACCTCATAGATATTCATGTTACTGTGTCTCTTAATTGCATACTTTTCTCTTGTGCATTATTTAATCTCATGTTATTTATAAATTTCATGTAGCATAAGTATAGTGTTTATAAAATCTACAGTATTGTACAATAATGTTTTAGGCCTCATGTTCAATCACTACTCACTCAGTTCTCCAAGCTACATTTATGATCAGTGCCCCATACGGGTGTAACATAAATTTTTATACTATATTATTACTGTACCTTTTCTATATTTAGGTACACAAGTACCATTGTGTTACAACTGTGTACAGTATTCAGCACAGTAACATGCTATACAGGTTTGTAGCCCAGGAGCAATAGGCCTAGGCGTGTAGTTGACTATACCATCTATGTTTGTGTCAGTGTGTACTCTCTGGTGTTTGTACAATAATAAAATCACCTAGCAATGGATTTTTCAGAATGTATCTTTATTTGTTAATGATACATTACTATATATAGTTTTATAAGCAAATAAGATTATGATTGTGGGAGAAAGCTGAGAAGGGAAACATGAACTAAAGAGGAGGAGAATGAATCACAAGACATTTAGGAATTGGCAGGCAGAATTAAATTTGTAAATAATTTTAGGGAAAATAATTTACATTGTGTCCTTGATGGGTTAGCTAATGATTTGCAATTTGTACATTAACTCCATAGTCTGGCCTATGTTTTTTTATTTTTAACTGAAATTCTTGTTTTCCTTTTTTTAAATTCTCACTTGAGGATATATTTTTAAATTGATTTTAAAGAAAGAGGACAGGAAAAATGGGGAGAGATAGAGAGAAACATTAATGTGAGAGAGAAATATCAATCATTTGCTTCCCATGCATATCCTGACTGGGGATCAAACCCACAACCTTTTGGTGTTTGGGAAGATACTTCATCTACCTGAGCCACTCAGCCAGGGCTTTACAGAACTTCATTGTACTTATTTTATAAAAACAATTACCTATATTTTACTGCATATGGATTTTATAGATTGGTTTTATTAAGTGAATAACCTCTTTTGTAAAATAAAATAACTTTGAATTTAAATTGGATTGGTCAAACCCAAATATAAATATACAGTTTAAAAAGAAATTATGAATTTCATGTTTATATAGCTCCAAAAAATCTATAAAGAAATTCATTGGACAAATGACTTTGATCTTTGACTTAGCAAAGAAAAGATAACCAGAGAGGAAAAAGGACCAATATACTTTGAAATTCCTTGCCCTATCTCATCTTTCCATATTTTAATGATAGTAATGAGAAGTTAGTTTGATAAATGTTATTTAATTATTTATCATTTAACCTATGTAGTTTTTAAAAATACATAATTTTTTGAAGATTTTTCATTTTTATAAGGGCTTAAACATATAAAAATCAGCTGTGCAATTAAAAATATCATGATATATTTTAAAACATTTTTTAATTACAGGAAAAAGTCTTCAGCCAAAGAGCTTAAATTAGAAGACTTCCTTAAAGTTCAGGTAATATACTCTCTTTATACCTCTAAATTTGATAAATAGTATTAGTATGCGTATGAATATAAGTGTATATGTATGTACTGAAGTTCTCTCTATGATAGGTCTTTCTTGTTGGTTGGCTCTTCTCAAGTTTCACAAAATAAAATGGTAAATCTAGGCATGTTTATTGTCAAGGTTATGAAAATTATGGTTTTCTCTACCACAGGCAATATCATAAAGGAAAAAATATCATATTTGTAGTCAACAGTTATGTGGCATTGGACAAGTCCCTTTTTTTCTGGACCTAAGCAAATATTAACTATAGGCCTGGTGCATGAAATTCATGCATGGGGGCGGAGGGGACCTGTGCCCTCTTGCAATCTGGGATCCCTCGGGTATGGTCTCCGTGCCTGCGACTGGTCATTCTGCCATTAGGGTTAATTTGGATATTACCCTTTTAATATATAGGATATCTATACTAATAATAGTGATCAGGGCCTATTGGGCTTTCCTTTCCCTAGCTGCTGGCACCACTGCTGCCACTGCTGGCCATCTCTGAGGCATTGCACCACCTCCCCTGCCACTGGTCACCTCCTTCTGTGGGGAACAGGCATGGGGTGCAATCACTTCACAGGCCTGGGACTCCTTCTGTGGGATGATTGATTGCAGGGCTTCATGATTGATCACCCTGCAGATGAAGGCCCTGCCCACCTGGTTGGGGCTCTGCCATGCAGAGTGTGGCCTGGGCCTCCTACCACTATGGCTTTGTCTAGAAGGATGTCTGAAAACATTGTTCATTTGTCCAATTGGACAAGACAGACATTTGTCCAATCAAATTAGCATATTACCCTTTATTAGTATAGATACTAGTGGCCTGATGCATGAAAACTCGTACACTTGGGAGGATCACAGTCCAGGATCCCTCGGAGGATGTCCACCTGCTGGCTTAGGCCCATATACCCGGGGAATGGGCCTAAGCTGGCAGTCAGATATCCCTCTGGCAGCCCAGGAGCCCTTGGGGGATGTCCAACTGACGGATATTCTTAGTGCCAAAGAGGAGGTGGGAGAGGCTTCTGCCATCATTGCAGAGCTCACAACCATCAGCCTGGCTAATGGCTGAGCAGACCCCCCCCCCCACCATGGGAGCCTACTGATAACCAGAGGGCAGCTCCTGCATTGAGTGTCTGCCCCCGGGTGGTCAGTGCATGTCATAGTGACTGGTCATTCTGCCATTAGGGTTAATTTGGATATTACCCTTTTAGTATATAGGATATCTATACTAATAATGGAGGAATATGCAAATTGGCCAGGACACTGTAACATAATGATCAAACAAAAAGGACCTGAGGCTGCATGGTGCCTGGCTGGGGTAGGGGACCTCAGGCTGTGCCTCAGCCTGGAATGGATTGACAAGGGACCTCAGGTTGCACGCCCCTGTTTCAGCACTGGACTGGGGGACCTGAGGTTGTGCTGAGGGACCTGAAGCTGCATCCCCCACCAGGTGGGGCTTAATGGGACCTGAGGCTGCAACCTCCACCCAGCAGACTTGATGCAGGGGTGGGATGGGTGGGAGGGAGGGGTGTGTGTGGCTCAGGCCATGCTACCCAGCCAGGTGCTGGGATGGGGGACTTGAGGCTGTTCCCCCTGCCTGGCTCCGGGCTGGAGAACCTGAAGGTGTGGCCCCCACATCAAGGGGCTTGACCGGGTGGGGCTGGCTGGGTCTGGATCTTAGCCAATGAGTGTGGGGCCGGCTGAGTCTGGGTCTCCTGTGTTTTTGCAGCATGTGTGGGTGCGGGCGGGCACTTGACTCGAGGAGCTGGCGGCATGCCCCAGACTTACAGGAGGGAGATTTTCATATACATTTTACTAATTTTCTTTCATATCTGATACTTCTATTATAGAGAAAGGGCAAATAGCAATATTAAAATATTTCCTATAATTCTCTTTTAATGTGCACAATTTTGGTGCACCGGGCCACTAGTATAGCTAACAGTATTACATGTCTCCTTTTCCCCCAATTGACCCTCCCTCTACTCCCACCCTTGAGGGTAAGCCTCCACACCCCCACTGTGTGTGTCCATTGATTATGCTAATATGCATGCATACAAATCCTTTGGTTGGTCTCTAATACCCCTGTCTTCTGAACTTTGTCTCTAGATTTACTTTTGTTTAACAGTTTATGTTGATCATTATATCCCATATATGAGTGAGATCATGTGATATTTATTTTTCTCTGACTGACTTGTTTTGTTTAAAACAGACATTTGTCCAATCAAATTAGCATATTACCCTTTATTAGTATAGATACTAGTGAGAGCATAATGCTCTTCAGTTCCATCAATGCTGTTGCAAATGGCAAAAGTTCCTTCTTTTTTGTAGAGGCATAGTATTTTATTGTAGAGACATACCACAGTTTTTTAATCCACTCATCTTCTGATGGGCATTTAGGCTGGTTTCAAATGTTAGTTATTGTAAATTGTGCTGTGATGAACATATAGGGGTGCATATATCCTTTCTGATTGGTACATCTGGTTTCTTGGGATATAGTCCTAGAAGTGGGATCACTGAATCAAATGAGAAGTCCATTTTTAACTTTTTAAGGAAATGCCATACTGTTTTCCACACTGCACCAGTCTTCATTCCCACCAGCAGTGCATGAGGGTTCCTTTTTTCTCCACATCCTTGCCATCACTTGTTTGTTGATTTATTGATGATAGCCATTCTATTCTGACAGGTGTGATATGGCACCTCAATGCTGTTTTGATTTGCATCTCTTTGATAAATAGTTACTTTGAGCATATTTTCATATGTCTCTTGGCCTTCTGTATGTCCTTTCTACAAAGTGTCTATTCAGGTCCTTTGCCCATTTTTTACTAGTTTGTTTATTTTTCTTTTGTTAAATTGTATGAGTTCCTTGTAAATATTGGAGATTAAAACCTTATCTGAAATAGCATTGGAAAATATGTTCTCCCATGCAGTGGGCTTTCCTGTTGTTTTGCTGATGATTTCTTTTGCTATTCAGAAGCTTTTTATTTTGATGTAGTCTCATTTGTTTATTTTTTCTTTAGTTTCCATTGCCATAGGAGTTGTATCAGTAAAGATATTGCTCCAACATATGTCTGATATTTTGCTGCCTATGGAATCTTCTAAGATTTTCATAGTTTCCTATCTTATATTTAAGTACTTTAACCATTTTGAGTTTGTTTTTGTGTATGGTGTAAGTTGGTGGTCTAGTTTCATTTTTTTGCATGTATTGACCAATTTTCCCAGCACCATTTATTTATGTCTTTACTCCAGTGTTTGCTCTTGCCTCCTTTGTCAAATATTAATTGAGCATAATGGCTTGGATCTATTTATGGGTTGTCTGTTCTGTTACATTAGTCAATATGTCTGTTATTGTGCCAGTAACAAGGCAGTTTTGAGAACCATGGCTTGGTAATATAGCTTGATATCTGGTATTGTGATCCTTCCAACACTGTACCTTTTTATTTTTATTTTTATCAGGATTGCTATGGATACTCTTGGTCTTTCTTTTTTTATTCCAGATGAATTTTTGGAGCATTTGTTCTTGGTCTGTGAAATTTGTCATTGGTATTTATTGGGGATTGCATTGAATCTATAAATTGATTTGGGTAGTATGGACTTTTTAATAATATTGATTCTGCTAATCCATGAACACATTCTTACATTTGTTTATGTCTTCCTCTATCCTTTTTTTCCCAATGTCCTGTAGTTTTCTGAGTACAGGTCTTTTACCTCTTAGTTAAGTTTATTTCTAGGTATCTTAAATTCTTTGGTGCAATAGTAAATGGGATTGTGTTTGTAGTTTCTTTTTCTCTTATTCATTATTGGTGTATAAAACACATAGATTTCAAGTGTTAATTTTGTACCCTGCTATATTGATGAGTTAAATAATCAATTCTAGTAGTTTTTTGTGGAGTTTTTAGGGTTTTCTATGTAGTATCATGTCATCTTCAAACAATGACAGTTTTACTTCTTCTTTTCCAAATTAGATGACTTTTATTTCTTCTCCTTGTCTGATTGGTATGGTTAGCACTTCCAGTAGTATATTGAGTAGGAGTGGTGAAAGTGGGCCTCCTTGTCTTGTTCCTGTTCTTAGGAAAAATGGATTTAGTTTTTTGCCTATTGAGTATGACGTTGGCTGTAGGTTTGTCATATAAGGCTTTTATTGTATTTAGGTGTGATCCCTCTATTCCTACTTTGCTGATGATTTTTATCAAGAAAGGGTGTTGGATTTTGTCATATGCTTTTTCTGCATTGATTGATATGAGTATGTGATTTTTCTCTCTCCATTTGTTTATGTGATGTATCACATTTATTGGTTTTCAGATATTTACCATCCTTGCATCCTCAGAATAAATTCCACCTGGTGTATGATAATTCTAATGTAATGCTGCATTTGATTTGCTAGATTATTTTTGAGGATTTTATCATCCATGTATATCAAGAATATTGGCCTGTAGTTTTCTTTTTTTATGGTGTCTTTATCTGGTTTTGGAGTTAGGGTAATGCTGTCTTGATAGAAAGAGCTTGAAAGTGTGTCTTCCTCTTCAATTTTTGGAGTAATTTGGAGAGAATAGGTATTTTTTTTTCTTTGAATGCTTGATAGAACGCCCTTGTAAAACCATCCAGACCAGGGCTTTTGTTTGCTGAAAGATTTTTGATTACTGTTTCAATTTCCTCAACAGTTATCAGCCTATTAAGGTTTTATATTCTTCCTGATTCAGTGTTGGGAGCTTGTATTTTTCTTTTTTCTCATTTTTTTAATTAAGTTATTATATGTGTACATATATGTGTACATACCTTACCAATCCCCACCCTCCCCATTCCCATACATGCCCTCCCTCCCCAGAGTTTTTAGTCCATTGGTTATGCTTGTATGTATGCATCAAGTCCTTTGGTTGATCTCTTATCTCCCCTATATCTCCCTCACCTCCCCCGTGTAATTTGACAGTCTGTTTCTTTACTGTCTCTGTATTTATCTTTTTGTTCATCAGTTTGTAATGTTCCTCATTATCCATAAACAAGTGAGATCATGTGGTGTTTTTCTTTCATAGACTAGCTTATTTAACTCAGCATAATGTTCTCCAATTCCATCCAGGTGGCTGCAAATGATAAGAATTCCTTCTTTTTTATGGCAGCATAGTATTCCATTGTGTAGATGTACCATAGTTTTCTGCTCCAATCATCTGCTGGCTGGCACCTAGGCATGGTAGGGTAAGGGCCTCTTCTCAGTTGAAGACTTCTCATTTTATTTTTGTATTACAGAAAAGGCAAGGGAGTTCTCTCAAGCCTCTTTTATAAGGGAATTAATCTCATCCATGAGGGCTCTGAACTAATTATCTCTCAAAGGTCCCACCTTGTAATATCATCACACTGGGCATTAAGATTTCAACATATGAATTTCTTTTAGTACATAAACATTAAGACCATAATAGGTAACAAAATATCATAGACTGGGTGGCTTAAATAACACACATTTATTTCTCACATTTCTAGTGACTGACAAATTCAAGATTAAGGTGCCATCTTCACATGGAAGAAAGGGTAAAGGAGCTCTCTGGAGTCTTTTAGAAGGCTTAGCAACCTTCTAATTAGTAAGGGCTCTACCCTCATGATCTAATCATCTCCTAAAGTCTTCATCTGTATATACCATCACATTAGGTATTAGGTTTCAATTTATGAATTTTTTTTTGGCGGGGTGGGTTGGGAGGGACACAAAAATTAAGTCTGTAGCAGCTTGTGAGTGTCATTTTAAATTATTTTTATGAAATTGAAGTCAAATCTTTCTGTAGGTATAATTTTTTTCTGAGGAAGGTATATGGATTTAATGAGACTTTCTCCCTCTTCCAAAACTCCTTTATAAATCATTTCTGGTCTAGGCCATTTTACAGAGATCAATAAAAGTTTAAAAAAGTGACTTGCTTAATGTTAGAGAACAAATTAATAGTGAAATCTGAACTGCAAACATGGAGTCCTGCTCAGAATTTGCAACATGTGAAAATATATTCTGTTTTGCTTTCTCTAATAGGCATGAATGGGTAATAGAATCAGTTGGCATTGTTTTCTGCCCAAGTAATTTAATGCTAATGAAGTGCTTAATAAGACATATAAAACTGTCTTTTAGTTTTTAAATTAACTAGTTCTTTTATTTACCTCTAACATTTCAAGTATGTAGATAAAATAATCCATTTGGACCCAAGGCTATCTTTTATGTTGTATAAATTGTACCTTGAACAAGGGAGAGGCTGAGGCAAAAGTGGGTGTTGAAATTCAAAGTTTACTTGCCAACTGCACACCCTAGCATAGGGCTGCATTTGCTTGAAAAAAGGCACCTGTTTTCTAATTCATCAAAGATACCATATACACTAGCAACCCATATAAAATGATATATTTTTTAAAAAATTCTATTAAATTTTCAGATTGTTAGAAAAATAGAATATATTTATTTCAAGTAAGTGGATGATTAGTTGCTTAATCATATGGATATTAGAAAAAAACGCATTTTTAATTGTTTCTGTCCTTTTTAGTCTAATATGATGGTATTTCTCTTAACTTTATTTTCCATGTATGTTATTGGAGTTCACTCTTATTATTATTATTTTTTAAAATTTATTAAGGTATTATCTGTGTACATAGTTTACCATTGCCCACCCTCCCCCTCCCATAGATGCCTTTCCTCCCCAGAGTTTTGTGTCCATTGGTTGTTCTTATATGCAAGCATACCAGTCCTTCAGTTAAACTCTTATCTCCCCCAGATCTCCCTACCCTTCCCACTGTCATTTGACAGTCTGCTTGTTGTTTTACTGTCACTATATCTATCTTTCTGTTCATTCGTTTATAATGTTCTTTAATATCCATAAATGAGTGAGGTCATGTAGTGTTTCTCTTTCATTGACTGGCTTATTTCACTCAGCATGATGCTCTCCAATTCCATCCAGGTTACTGCAAATGATGAGAACTCCTTCCTTTTTATGGCAACATGGTATTCCATTGTGTCGATGTACCATAGTTTTCTGATCCATTCATCTGCTGACGGGAACCTAGGCTGTTTCCAAATCCTAGCTATTGTAAATTGTGCTGCTTTGAACATAGGGGTGCATATATCCTTTCTGAATGGTGTTTCTAGTTTCTTGGGGTATATTCCTAGTAGTGGGATTACTGGGCCAAATGGGAGTTCCATTTTCAGTTTTTGAGGAAGCTCCATACTGTTTTCCACAGTGGTTGCACCAACCTGCAATCCCACCAGCAGTGCACAAGGGTTCCTTTTTCTCCACAACCTCACCAACATTTATTGTTTGTTGTTTTGTTGATGTTGGCCATTCTGACAGGTGTGAGCTTTCCTCCATCTAGCTGACTGCAGGCACTCAGGACCCAGGCCAGTTTTGCCAGGGCTGGCCACAGCTCAGAGGACTGTGGGCAGGCAGCTTTGCCTGGGCTGCAGTCTCAGGTGCCTGGGACTGTGGGGTAGGTAGCTTGTCCCTCTCTTGGGCCACAGGTGCAAGCACAGCCTCTAGTGCCTGGGACTACAGGGACTGTGGTGCATGCGGCTTGTCCCTTTCCTGGGCTGCATCCCTAGCTGCTAGTGCCTGGGATCATGGGGTGGGTGGCATGTCCCTCTCCTGGGCTACATACAGCTTGGCTGCTTCCCATTCCTCTCTCATGAGCTCATTTGTGCCTGGCTGGTTCCCATTCCTTTCTCCCCAGTGTTGAGTATCTGAGTTATGGCTGACAGCATGAGAGCGTGATGACCATTTGAATATTAGCTCTTTATTATATAGGATTTTTATAAGAGTTGCTTTACAATTTTTATAATAATTCTAAAATTCAGACTATGTTGGTATTAATCTCTGTGATTGTCTTTTATCTTAAGAGTAAGGATAATTTCCTATTTCTTCCAATGTCAAGTAATTCTAAATTGTATCTTAGATATTGGGAAAGTCATGTTGAAATTATGGATTCTGCTATATTCTTTCAATGATTGGTATTATTTTATTTGTTTTGCTTTAATATATAATTAACATGATTTGACGGAAAATAAAAATTCTGTGCTTAGGCAGGTTCCAATGACATTTAATATTTTTAGCTTTTACTGAGCTGCTTAGATTCTTCCCTATACATATGTGGTTTAGGGGTTAGGGGGAGATTTGGGCAGAAATTATACAGACAGTTTGGGACTCCCTGTTTCCAGCTTTCTTCTTTGTGTGACTTTCCCTAACCTTCCTAGTGGCTGTGATTGCCCTGAACTCTCTCCTCTGGTTTGCAAAGTCTAAAAATCAGGCATTCTATCAGTTATTAGGTGCCTTACCTGGTTCAGCTAGGGCTTACCCTCAGACCAGGAGCCAAAACCCAAGAATATTAATACTCTTGGTCAACTTCTCTCAAGAACCTAATTATTCAACAATGGGATAGCTTTCAAACATTAATATTTATACAGTATTCTGTTCATAGTTTATGGTGGTTATATATGGCAGGGCTTGTCTAGTAGGAATTTGCTCTGCTATGCCAGAGCAGAATTGGGGACTTTAGGTATGGTTCCTCAAACTGTCTTCCATCTGCTGAAGAATTCTTGGTCTATTTAATGTATAATAGAATCCACTCCTCAAAAAGACAGAACTAACCTTATTTTTTGTAAAGAATGAAGTTGCTTTCTATAAAATTTGAAAGGTTTATGTTTAAATATTTTATGCCTAAAAGAACAGAGAAAAGAAATGTTTAATTTATTCTATTGATAGTTTGCCATATTCAAAATCAAATTGCATATGGAAAATCAATAGGAAGTTAAAGGTATAGAAATTATCCACTATTATGCCTGTTAAGTGTGTAGTAAATATATATGCTCAAATCATCATCTGGGCTGTTTATATGGATTTTTAGTAATGAAGTAACTGTAATAATAAGTTAATAAAAACAAAAGTACCAAAATGAATACCTCTCTGTATCCCCTTATATTGCATCCTAGAAAACAGCAACTTCTCTAGAAAATGAGAACAAAGTCCTTCAGGAACAACTGAAACAAGCATTACAGGTAAAGAATATCATGCTCTTTTAAAATTGTTAACAAGTGAATATTTTTAAATTTTGAAAGTTTAGTTTATTGGGGTGACTGACATTGTTTAATAAAATTATACAGGTTTTAAAAATGAATATGTTTGACCTTATTAACTAATAAGTCTGTACTAAGTATCTTGTCTGTTTTAAAGTAATTAATTTTACACACTAGGAGTATATTAATAAAATTTAACATCATTCATCTTTTTAAGTTGTATTTTATTCCTTTAAATTTATTTGGGTGACAGTGGTTAATACAATTATATGTCTTAAATGTACATTTTTGTGATACATGATCTTTATATAATTACATTGTGTACCCACCACACAAAGTCAAATCATCTTTTATCACCATACTAGAGGCCCAGTGCATAAAATTTGTGCACTGCACTGGGGGGAGGGGGGTTGTCCCTCAGCCTTGTCTGTACTCTCTTGCAATCCAGAAGTCCTTGAGGGCTGTCCAACTGATGGTTTATAATCTCTCACACCCCTTGTGGGAGTGCACTGTCTACTAGGGGGCAGCTCCTGCATTGAGGGGCAGCTCCTGCATTGAGCATCTGCCCCCAGGTCATCAGTGCACATCATAGTGACAGGTTGTTCTACTGTTTGGTCAATTTGCATATTAGCCTTTTATTATATAGGATATTTGACCCCCTTTACCCTCTACTACATCTCCAACCTCCTCCCTCTAGTAATCATCTTACATCTGTGTCTATGAGTTTTTGTTTGTTTTTATTTGTTCATTTGTTCCCTTGTTTTATATCCTACATATGAGTGAAATCTTATAGGATTAAACTAGAAAGAAAAGTAAACATCCTTAATAAAACAAAAGAAATATATTTCCCACTGAGACAATATTATAAATAAAATAAAATAAAATAAAATAATAAAATAAAATAAAATAAAATAAAATAAAATAAAACACTGTAGTCATTACAATTAAACTCAGTTAAACTGGATGCTGGCTCTTACTGCCATTTTTCAAATTGTTGCTGAATAACCAAAGAAAGAAGCTACATTTTTATGAGCAGGTAGACAAAAGTAATATTATTTAAATCCTATATAATAAAAGAGTAATATGCAAATTGACCATCACAGAATAACACAAGATGGCTACCCCCATGTGGTCAAATAAGGCTGTCCCATGTGGACACAAGATGGCCGCCACAAGATGGCTGCCACAAAATGGCCTGCAGAGGAGGGCAGTTGTGGGAAGTTAGGGGTGACCAGGCCAGCAGAGGAGGGAAGTTGGGGAAGACCAGGCCAGCAAGGGAGGGCAGTGGTGGGAGACCCAGGCCTGCAGGAAAGGGCATTTACGGGGGATCAGGCCTGCAGGGGAGGGAAGTTGGGGGGCTCAGGCCTCCAGGGGAGGGCAATTTGGGGGTACCAGACCTGCAGTGGAGGGCAGTTGGGGGGGACCACACCTTTAGTGGAGGTCAGTAAGGGGTAACTGGTCCACCAGAAGAGGGCAGCTGGGGGATACCAGGTCAGTAGGCAATGGCAATTGGGGGGGATCAGGACTGGCAGGAAAGAAGTTGGGGGAGGCAGGCCTGCAGGGGAGAGCGGTTGGGGGAACCAAGCCTGCAGGGGAGGGCATTTGTGGGTGATCAGGCCAGCAGGAGACCAGGCCAGCAGAGGAGGGCAGTTGGGAGGGACCAGGCTTGCAGCAAAGGGAAATTGGGGGAAACCTGGTCAGCAGGGGAGGGCAGTTGGGGGGACCAGGTCAGCAAGGAAGGACAGTTTTGGGGGAGCAGGCCTGCAGTGGAGGGAAGTTAGGCCTAAATGGGTGGTCAGAAATCTCTCAAGGGTATCCCATATTGGAGAGGATGCAGGTTGGGCTGAGGGACCCCCCCCCCCTATAAATCTCATGCACTGGTCCTCTAGTATTATATAGTTTTCCTTCTGAAAAATACAAGAAAATACACAAATTTGTTATTAATGATATAGTTTAAAAAACATGGCTGAGGACAAAATAGATAAAAAAGCAACAGCTTTTCTTTTTATCAGAAGCAATTATTTAATGACTGTGTTGTACATCCAAAACTAACATAATGTGTGTTAAATATAATTGCAAAGTAAAATTAAAAAAATAAAAATAAGCAATTATTTAGAAAATGTAGTAGAAAATTTTATTCATAATATTAAGATAGCATAATTAACAAAAATATACAGAGTGCCGAAACCGGTTTGGCTCAGTGGATAGAGCGTCAGCCTATGGACTGAAAGATCCCAGGTTCGATTCTGGTTGAGGGCATATACCTTGGTTGTAGGCACATCCTCAGTAGAGGGTGCGCAAGAGGCAGCTGATGGATGTTTCTCTCTCATCCATGTTTCTAACTATCTATCCTTCTCTCTTCCTCTCTGTAAAAAATCAATAAAATATATTTAAAAATATATACAGAGTTTTATATGAAGAAAAATACACTTTACTGAGAGTATAGGTGGAAAGTATATATTTTTTGTTTTGAAGCCTCATAATTATAAATAATTTAGTTTTTTACTTTAAATTGATATACAAACTTAATGCAATTTATTTCTAGATATAAATGGAATTGTTTTTGTGCTTAATTGACTATTATACAAGTATATATTGAAATAAAAAAATTGGTGAATATTTATAAGAAACAAGGAATATTTGCTAATCTAAAAAATCAATATATAATGTAAAACTACAATAGCTAAAGCAATGTGGCTCTGGATTTGGTATTGAATAGAAGAAACAGTTGATAATAATTATCTGGTCTTGGATAGTGCAAGGTTTTCTAAGCATTGTACTACAAAGAAAGATGTTAATATACTTAGATATTTAACTATTTTTAAATAGTTAATGGTAAACATTTAAAACATTTTAATGGTAAAAAGTATGAGATATGAAGATAAATGGGAGATTTTTATATAATGTATACTAATAAAAGGGTAACATGTTAGTGAGAAGGGTCAGTCAAACATCTTCTGGATGTCCAACTCCTTCTGGACAAAGCCATGGTTGCAGGGACCAAGGCAGAGGTGGTTAGGGGTGATCAGGCTGGCAAGGGAGGTCAATTAGGGGTGATCAGGCTGGCAGGGGAGGACAATTAGGGGTGATCAGGCTGGCAGGGGAGGACAATTAGGGGTGATCAGGCTGGCAGGGGAGGACAGTTGGGGGCAATAAGGTGGGGACTTACCCTAAACCGGCAGTCAGACATCCCCCAAGGGGTCCTGGATTGGAGAGGTTGCAGGCTGGGCTGAGGGACACTCCAGGTTCACAAATTTAGTGCATAGGGCCTCTAGTCCTATCTAATAAAAGAGTAATATGCAGATTGACCATCACTCCAACACACAAGAGGGCTGTCCCCATGTGATCAAAGATGGCTGCCCCCATGTGGTCAAATATCCTGCCCTATGTGGAATTCAAGATGGCCACCACAAGATGGCTAGCAGGGGAGGGCAGTGGGGAGGGACTAGGCCTGCAAGGGAGGGCGGTTGGGGACAATCAAGCCTGCAGAGGAGGACAGTTATGGGCGATCAAGCTGGCAGAGGAAGGAAGTTGGGGGTGACCATGCCTGCAGGGAAGGGCAGTTGGGAGGGACCCAGGCCTGCAGGAGAGGGCATTTAGGGGCAAACAGGCTGGCAGAGGAGCAGTTAGGCATCAATCAGGCTGGCAGGGGAGCGGTTAGGGGGTGATCAGGCTGGCAGGCAGAAGTGCTTAGGAGCAATCAGGAAGGCAGGCAGGCTAGCAGTTGGGAGCCAGCAGTCCTGGATTATGAGAGGTATCCCAGATTGGGAAGGGTGCAGACTGGGCTGAGGGACATCCCTCCCCCACCCCGTGCATGAATTTCATGCACCGGGCCGCTCATCCTACCTAGTAAAAGTGTAATATGCAAATTAACCATCACACTGCTACACCCACCAGCCACACCCACCAGCCAATCAGAGCAAGTATGTAAATAAACCCAACCAAGATGGCTACAACCACAGAAAGCAAGAGGGAGGCTTGGGTTTCCTAGGCAATGGAAGAAGCCAAATTTTCTGCCTGCCCTAGCTGGCCTAGGCCTCCACTCAAGGCTACAAAGAATCAATTACAGAAGGTAATCAAATCCAAACAGAAACAGCTGCCAGCCACGGAGTGAGCAGGAGTCTTGGTGCTGCTCCAGGCTACAAAGTTTTAATTGTAGAAGGTAAATAAATCCCAGATACCAGGGCCTCTGCTTGGGCCTCCGGGGGGGCATGGCTGGCCTGCAAACCACCACAGGCCCCTTGCTCAGGCCACCCCATGCCCCAAGGGAACCCCCACCGTGATCTGGGACACCCTTCAGGGCAAACCAGCTGTCCCCCAGCCATGCACCAGGCCTCTATCCTATCTTATAAAAGAATAATATGCAGATTGACCATCACTCCAACACACAATATGGCTGCCCCCATGTTGTCAAAGATCCGGTCGCCATGTGGACACAAGATGGCCACCACAAGATGGCCAGCAGGGAAGGGCAGTTGGGAGGGGCCAGGCCCGCAAAGGAAGGCAGTTGTGAGTGATCAAGCAAGCAGGGGAGGGCAGTTGGGAGCACCAGGCCTTCAAGGGAGGGCAGTTGAAGGTCATCAAACCTGCAGGGGAGGGCAGTTAGGGGTGACTAGGCCAGAAGAGGGGGGAAGCTGGGGGCAAACGGGCTGACAGGGGAGCAATTAGACATCAGTCAGGTGGCATGGGAGTGGTTACAGGGTGATCAGGCTGCCAGGAAGAAGTGGTAAGGGCAATCAGGAAGGCAGCAGGCGAGCAGTTGGGAGCCAGTAGTCCTGGATTGTGAGAGCGATGTCCGACTGCTCGTTTAGGCCCGATCCCAGTGAAATAGTATAATGATATATTATCTTAGCTATATTGTTATTTTAGGTATAATGTTATTATTTTTAGATATATTATCTTAGCTATCTTAGCTATTTTGATACATGTTTAGTATCTATGGCATTATATAATAAAAAGGTTGTATTATGTGAGCATATATAGTATATGATTACTTGTAAATAAATATTTACAATACATATATGCATTATTTATATTTATAAATAATTAAAAAGGATATACATTGAAATATTGACAGTGAGTTTTCTGAATGTGGTGAGATTATTTGTAAGCTTAATTTTGTTAATCTATATTCTTTCATACAAATATTTTTTGTTGTTGTTAATCCTCACCCGAGGATATTTTTTTCATTGATTTTTTGGGAGAGTGGAAGAGAGGAGGAAAGATAGAAACACTGATGTGACAGAAACACATTCATTGGTTGCCTCCTGCACAAGCTCTGACCAGGACCCCGGTCAGGGAGGAACCTGAAACCAAGGTATGTGTCTTTGACCAGAATTGAACTTGGGACCAATTGGTCTGCAGGCAATACTTTATCCACTAAGCCAAACTAAGTAGAGCAAAACAATATTTTAAAGAAAAATTTTATTCTAGAAAAAACAAATTATTTTTTACATTTTATTTTTTTTACATAGGCACTAATTATCATGGCTACAATTAAGCAGTTTGTAAAATGTATATCTTTATTAATTTTTATTGTACCTATATAATAATTATAGCTTTTACAGAATAAGAGTTGATTTCCTTCTTTTTTATGGCTGAATAGTATTCTATTGTATAAATGTATAACAACCTTTTTCATCCACTCATCTACTGATGGGCACTAGGGCTGCTTCCAAATCTTGTCTATTGTGAATAATGTTGCAATGAACATAGGAGTGTATATATTCTTTTGAGATAGTGTTTCAGGTTTCTTTGAATATATTCCCAGAATTGGAATTGCTGGGTCATGAGGCAGTTCCTTTTTTAATTTTTTGAGTTAACTTCATACCACTTTCCACAGTGGCTGCACCAATCTGCATTCCCAACAATAGTGAAGTAGGGTTCCACATCCTTACCAACACTTGTTTATTGATCTAGTAATGGTAGTCATTCTGAAACCTGTATAATCTATTAAACAATGTCACCCAATACATTCAATAAAAAATATAAGAAATAAGAACACTAGAAACTCCTGGATATAAAAATAGCCCTAAAATGGAAGAGGATTTTCATACTAGTTTAAATGAAACTGAGGATCTTTTGGATTATATTGGTGATTTAACTTACATTCCTTCAACTCAGTAAAAATAAAATTGAGAGGTAACATGGGCATGAATATATGCGTATTTTTGAAAGTTGAAATATTGTTAGGAAAAATGTCACAAAAGTAATACTTGATCAATGGTTACTTTTTTTCAAATAGGAAGCAGAAAAAGCTAAGCATCAACTAAAGTATTTCCTAAATCAAGGGGAGTTACTTAAAAGTGACAGGAAAAGCAAGACAGCACTAGAAAGGACTACAAGTGACACAGAAGTTAAAGCTGTAGATTCAACATCTCTACCATTGGAGAGAGAAACAAGAAAGGTACAAATTTCAGATTCAAATGAACAAAAGACAAATGTTAAGACCCAAGAATATCCACAGGTAAAGAAATACTCAGAATAAAAATAGTAATATGTGCTGTTAGAATTCAATCTCATTATTTGCATTGTTTGATTCTATTTTTAAAAATTCTCTATGCCTTTTTTTTGCTTGAATTTTTTTCCTTTCGTTTTCTGGGTAATAAATGTAAAAATTAGGTGTGTGTTGATTTTGTGATAAAATTTTTATTGATTTTAGAGAAAGAGGAGGGCAAGAGATACATCAATTGGTTGCCTCCTACATGTGCCCTGACCAAGCTCAAACCTGCAAACCTGGATATGTTTCCTAACTGGATGAACCTGTGACCCTTTGGTACATGGGACAATGCTCCAACCAATTGAAGAACACCTGCCAGGGCTTGTGATTAATTTTTTTTTTAAACACTCAAGTGTTGGCATTTTATTTTCTAGATAGTCATTTCAATACAGACTAGAAAGATATAAAATATTGTTTAATGCATTCATTTACATTTAAATTGAGCTATAATTGACATTTTTTAGTTTCTGGTGTATAATATAATGGTTTGACATTGTATATTTTGCAAAATTATTAGCACTATATGGCTAGTTAACATCTGTCATCACACCTAGTTACAAAATTTTTTCTTATGATGAGAATTCTTTATATTTTATTTTATTATTATTTTCAATTGACTTTAGAGAGGAAGGAAGAGGGAGAGAGAGACAGAAACATCCATGATGAGAGAGAATCTTGATCGGCTGCCTCCTGCACGCCCCCTTCTGGGGGATCAAGCCCACAACCCAGGCATGTGTCCTTGGCAGGAATCGAACCTGGGACCCTTCAGTCCGCAGGCTGATGCTCTATCCATGGAGCCAAACCAGCCCAGGCTGATGAGAATTTTTAAGATTTTACTGCCTTAGAAACTTTCAAATATGCGATACAGTATTATTAACTATAATGATAATGCTGTACACTATATACCCTGGACTTACTACTTACAACTGGAAGTTTGTACTTTTTTATTCATTTCATCTATTTTGCCCACCCTCAACCTCCACCTCTGGCAACCACCAATCTATTTTTTGTATCTGTAAGCTTTTTTGGTGGTGTTGTCATTTTTAGATTTCACATATAAGTGAGATAATGTAATATTTGTCTTTCTTTGTCTGACTTATTTAACTTAGCATAATACCCCCAAGGTCAATTCATGTTGCAAATGGCAAGATTTTATGGGGGACATATACAGGGCTGGGAAAAAGTGGGTTTACAGTTGTTCACATGGAAAATAATATAATCTACACTAATAAAAGAGAAATATTCAAATTGACTGTACCTTTGAGACATCCACCATCCAATCAGGAGTGAGCATGCAAATTAACCCAACAAAGATGATAGGTTAATTTGCACATGCAGGTGCCAAGTGGCCGGGAGTGGGGTGGCACCAAGCAGTCTGGATCTGGGGATGGATGCCATGCCCATAGGTTCCTGGGACCATTGCTGGCCCCAGGAGATGAGAGCAGCTGCACAGCTTTACAGCAGACAGCAGGATCTGCTTGGTGGTAGTTGCGGTGACCCACGATCAGGCAAGTGGACCTGCAGGAAGCACTCAGCAGGGCCTGCTTGCCTATCACTGTAATGTGTAGCAGGCAGGCCCCACAGTGAGCAGAGAACCATGGATATTGGGTCTAAGCTGTCAGTAGGACATTCTCTGAGGGTCCCAGATTGGAGAGGTGTAGGTAGGTTGGGCTGAGGGACCTCCTTTCCTGTGCACAAATTTTGTGCACTGGGCCTCTAGTAATCTATAATAATAAAAGTGTAATATACTAATTAGAATGGACAGCCAAACTACCTTCCAGATATCCTTCTGGATGACCTTCCTGACAAAGCCGGGGCTGTAAGGACCAAGGCTAGCTGTTGAAGCTGTGAGGGCCAAGCTCCCTGTATGGATTTTGTGCTTTGGGCCTCTAGTTAATAAATAATAGTACAAGGATAAACTTGTGTTTCACAACTATAAACCTACTTTTTTTGCCCACCTATATATCACAGGTTCTTTATTCATTCATTCATCTATATACACTTAGTTTGTTAGCTATTGTAAATAATGGTGCAATGAACATGGTGAATATATTTTTCTGATGTTGTGTGTTTTTTTTTTCCCTTTGAGAGCTTGTTTGGAGGTTCTAGCAAGGGAGTGTAGCTACTCATATGCCCTTGACTGAAGACCAGTCCTATCTTCAGGTGGGATGCACATGGATTGGTGAGAGAGTTGGGGGACACCCACCTAGCCAGCCAGATCAGCCTAGTCAATCCTGATGATCAATGGGGTGACAGATGTCATAGACAGATTGCCCTCAAATCCAGTATTTTTGTTTTCTTTGGATAAAAGTGGAATTGTTAGATCAGGTAGTAGTTCTATTTTTTCTTACAGTGGCCATGCTAATGTACATTGCCACCAACAGTGCATATGCTATATATGAGCCTCATGATAACCATAAAGCAAATAAAAAACTATAAAAGGTAATAAAAGGAATCTAAGTCTAAAATTACAGAAAGTCATGAGCTACTAGGGAGGAAACAGAGTAGAAAGAAACAGAGAGGAACTACAAAACAGCCAGAAAAAAACACAAAATGTCAATAACTATATACTTTGGACTAAATTCTTAAATAAAAAGACATAGATTATCTAATATATAAAAATACAAGACATGTCTATATACCTATCTATATGTTGCCTATAAGAGACTCACCTCAGATGTCAAGACACACACATCTAAAAGTGAAAAAAATTGGAAAAGATATTTCATGCAAATGGAAACCTTAAAAGAAAAAAGCTGGAGTAGTTATATCAGATAAAATAGATTTTAAAATAAAGACTGTTATAAAAGACAAACATGAGCATTACATAGGAGCACATATGTAATAAAAATATTAACAGACCTAAAGGAAGAAATTGACAGCAATACAGTAATATTGGGAGGATTTTTTTATTTATTTTATTTTATTTTTTTTCTCAAAATTTTTTTTATTAAGGTATTATCTGTGTATATAGCTTATCATTGGCCCCCCCCCCCCATATATGCCCTCCCTCCCCAGAGTTTTGTGTCCATTGGTTATTCTTATATGCAAGCATACCAGTCCTTCGGTTGATCTCTTATCTCCCCCAGATCTCCCTACCCTCCCACCCCCCGCTGTCATTTGACAGTCTGCCTGTTGTTTTACTGTCACTATATCTATCTTTCTGTTCATTCGTTTATAATGTTCTTTAATATCCATAAATGAGTGAGGTCATGTAGTGTTTCTCTTTCATTGACTGGCTTATTTCACTCAGCATGATGCTCTCCAATTCCATCCAGGTTACTGCAAATGATGAGAATTCCTTCCTTTTTATGGCAGCATAGTATTCCATGGTGTAGATGTACCATAGTTTTCTGATCCATTCATCTGCTGACGGGCACCTAGGCTGTTTCCAAATCCTAGCTATTGTAAATTGTGCTGCTATGCACATAGGGGTGCATATATCCTTTCTGATTGGTCTTTCTAGTTTCTTGGGGTATATTCCTAGTAGTGGGATTACTGGGTCAAATGGGAGTTCCATTTTCAGTTTTTTGAGGAAGCTCCATACTGTTTTCCACAGTGGTTGTACCAACCTACAATCCCACCAGCAGTGCACGAGGGTTCCTTTTTCTCCGCAACCTCGCCAACATTTGTTGTTTGTTGTTTTGTTGATGTTGGCCATTCTGACAGGTGTGAGATGGTACCGCATTGTTGTTTTGATTTGCATCTCTCGGATAATTAGTGACTTGGAGCATGTTTTCATGTGCCTCTTGGCCTTCCTTCTGTCTTCTTTTGAGAGGATTCTATTTAGGTCCATTGCCCATTTTTTAATTGGCTCATTCATTTTCCTTTTATTGAGTTGTATAAGCTGTCTGTAGATGTTGGAGATTAAACCTTTATCAGTGATATCGTTTGCAAATATGTTCTCCCATACAGTGGGTTTTCTTGTTGTTTTGTTGATGGTTTCTTTTGCTGTAAAAAAGCTTTTTATTTTGATGTAGTCCCATTTGTTTATTTTCTCTTTAGCTTCCATTGCCCTAGGGTTAGTATCAGTGAAGAAGTTCTTTAGGCATATGTTAGGCATATGTCTGAGATTTTGCTGCCTGTGGATGCCTCTAGTATTTTTATGGTTTCCTGTCTTATGTTTAAGTCCTGCATCCATTTTGATTTTATTTTTGTGTATGGTGTAAGTTGTTGATCTAGTTTCATTTTTTTGCATGTATCTGTCCAATTTTCCCAACATCATTTATTTTATTTATTATTTATTTATTTTTATTTTTAAATAAATCTTTATTGTTCATATTATTACAAATGTTCTTCATTTCCCCCTTCTATTGCTCCCCTCCACCAAGTTTTTATCCTATTCTCTGCCCTTTCCCCATCCCCTATTGTCCTCATCCATAGGTGCAGTTTATGTTAGTCTCTTCCCCCCCCCACTTCCCATTTCCCTGAGAATCATCAGTCCACTCCCCTTCCATACCTCTGATTCTATTATATTCACCAGTTAATATTGTTCATCATGATTTTTACTTCCCTTTGTGTTTAGATTCCCTTGTTGATAGTTACGTATTTGTTGGTCATAATTTTTATCTTTATTTTCTTCCTCTTCCTAAAGAACTCCTTTAAGCAATTCATATAATTATGGCTTGGCAGTGATGAACTTCTTTAGCTTAAATTTATTTGTGAAGCTCTTTGTCTGGCCTTGGATTCTGAGTGATAGGTTTGCTGGGTAGAGTATTTATGCCTAAAGGTTCTTGCTATTCATCATCTTGAATATTTCTTGCCATTCCCATTTGGCCTGCATGGTTTCTGTTGAGAAATCAGCTGACAATCATATGGGTGCTCCTTTACCTGCTTTTGTCTTCTGCTTTTAATATTCTCTCTTTGTCTTTAGCTCTTGGAATTTTAATTATGATGTGTCTTGGTGTAGTCTTCTTTGGATTCCTTTTGTTTGGGGTTCTGTGTGCTTCCTGGACATGTAAGTCTATTTCTTTCACCAGGTGGGGGAAGTTTTCTGTCACTATTTATTTCAGTATGTTTTCAGTATCTTGCTCTCTGTCATCTTTTGGGACACCCATAATTCTGATGTTGATATGCTTGAAGTTGTCCCAGAGGTTTCTTACACTATCTTCAACTTTCTGGATTCTCTTTTCTTCTTGCTTCTGCAGAGAGTGTCCTCTGGCTCTTTGTGTTCCAAAACTTTGACTTGATTCTTGCTATTTTCCATTCTGTTTTTAGGACTCTGTATAATATTTTTTATTTCAGAGAATGTATTTATTATTTCTTTTTGATCCTTTATTATTTCTTGTTGATCCCTTTTCATATCCTCATAGGTCTCATTTATTTTTTCTGCCTTTTCTAGGAGATTCTTGAACAACCTTATAAGCGTGGCTTTGAACTCTATATCTAGTCACATACTTGCTCTTATTGGCAAGTGGGCGTGGCTACTGGGCATGGTTTGGGGATGTAGAAGAGTGATTGTTAATTTGGATATTCTTTTATTGGATAGGATTCTTTCATCTGTTTACATCTTCCTCTATCTCTTTTTTCAGTGTCCTGTAGTTTTCCGCATATAGGTTTTTTACCTTCTTGGTTAAGTTTATTCCTAGGCATCTTAATATTTTTTGTTGCAATGGTAAATGGGATTGCTTTATCGGTCTCTCTTTCTGTAAGTTCACTATTGGTGTATAGAAATGCCATAGGTTTCTTGGCATTAATTTTGTATCCTGCTACGTTGCCAAATTCATTTAATAAGTCTGTTAGTTTTTTGATGGAGTCTTTCGGGATTTTATGTACAATATCATGTCACCTGAAAATAAGAACATGTTTACTTCTTTTCAAATTTGGATGTCTTTTACTTCTTCTTCTTCTTGTCTGATTTCAAAGGCTAATACTTCCAGTACTGTGTCAAACAGGAGTGGTGAGAGTGGGCATCCCTGTCTTATTCCTGTTCTTAGAGGGGTATGAGTTTAGTTTTTGCCCATTGAGTATGCCCATCATATATAGCTATTATTATGTTGAGTTATGATCCATGTACTCCCACCTTGTTTAGAGTTTTTATCAGGAAAGGGTGTTGGATTTTATCAAATGCCTTTTCTGCGTCGATAGATATGACTATATGATTTTTATCTCTCAGTTTGTTTATGTGATGTATCACTTTTATTGATTTGCAGATATTGTACCATCCTTGCATTCTTGGAATAAATCCTACTTTGTCATAGTATATGATCTTTCTGATGTATTGCTGGATTAGATTTGGTAGAATTTTGTTGAGGATTTTGGCATCTATGTTCATGAGCGATATTGGCCTGTTTATTCTCTTTCATTGTGTTGTCCTTATCTGGTTTTTGTATTCGGGTGATGCAGGTTTCATATAAGGAGCTTGGAAGTGTTTCTTCCTCTTGAATTTTTTGGAATAGTCTCAGTAGGATAGGTTTTAGTTCTTCCTGGAATGTTTGTTATAACTCCCCTGTGAAGCCATCTGGCTTCGGGCTTTTGTTTGCTGGAAGCTTTTTGATGACTGCTTCATTTGCATATTGAGCTATTTAGATTCTTCTTGATTGAGTTTTGGGAGGTTATATTTTTCTAGGAATATGTCCATTTCCTCCAGGTTGTCCAGTTTGTTGGAATAGAGTTGTTCATAGTATTTTGTACCAATCCTTTGTATTTCAGCGGGGTCTGTTGTTATTTCAACTCTTTTATTTCTGACTTTGCTCATTTGGGTCCTCTCTCTTTGTTTCTTGGTTAGCCTGGCTAGAGGTTCATCAATCTTGTTTATTCTTTCAAAGAACCAGCTCTTGATTTTGTTGATCTTTTGTATTGTTTATTCGTTCTCTATGTCATTTATCTCTTCTCTGATCTTTCTTATTTTATTCCTTCTGCTTACACAAGACTGTTCTTGTTTCTCTTTTCTAACTCATTGAGTCATAGGGTTAGGTAATTTATTATCATTGTTTCTTGTGTTTTTGCAGTAGGCTTGTAGAGCTATGAACTTCCCCTCTAAAGACTGCTTTCACTGTTTCCCGTAGATTTCGTATTGTTGTGTTTCCATTGTCATTTGTTTCCATCATGATTTTTATTTCTTTCTTGATCTCTCTGGTAATGCAGTCATTGTTTAATAGCATGCTGTTTAGTCTCCATGTGTTTGATTTCTTTGGATTATTTTTATTGTAGTTGATTTCCAGTTTTATGCCACTGTGATCTGAGAAGATACTCAGTATGATTTCTTTCTTCTTGAATTTGAAGAGACATTGCCTATGTCCCAGCATATAATCTATCTTTGAAAATGACCCATGTTGGCTTGAGAAGAATATTTATTCTGTGGTTTTGTGATGAAATGCTCTGAAGATGTCAATTAATTCCACCTGATTTAGCGAGTCATTAGGATTGATATTTCTTTGCTGATTTGTTGTCTATCAATGGTGATAGTGGGCTATTAAAGTCTCCTACTGTGAGTATATTGCTATCAATCTCTCACTTTTTTTTTTCATTTTCATTCACCTGAAAAACATTTTTTCTATCCCTTCACCCTCAGTCTGTGTCCTTTTTTTTTCTTTTCCTTTTTTCCTTTGGTGGATTTCTTGCAGACAGAAGATATATGGGTCTTGTTTTCTTATCCAATCCATTATACTGTGTCTTTTGATTGGGGCAATTAATCCATTTACATTTAAAGTTATTATTGATAGGTACTTATTTGTCTCCATTCTTTTACAAAATATATATATTTATTGATATTTTACAGAGAGGAAGGGAGAGAGATAGAGAGCTAGAAATGTCAATGAGAGAGAAACACCGACCAGCTGCCTCTTGCACACCTCCTACAGGGGAATGTGCCGCAACCAAGGTACATGCCCTTGACCAGAATTGAACCCAGAACCTTTCAGTCTGCAAGACCAATGCTCTACCACTGTGCCTAACCGGTTTTGGTGCCATTCTTATTCTTTACCCCTGTGTTCCTTCTTTGCTTCCTATACTCTTATTTTACAGAAGACCCTTTACCATTTCTTACATTGGTTGGTTAGTGGTGATAAATTCCCTTAGTCCTTTATTGTCTGTGTAGCTCCTGATTTCACCTTTGATTTTGATTGATAACCTTTCTGGGTACAGTATTCTTGTATTCAGACCCTTCCTTTGCATGACTTTGTATATTTCATTCCATTCCCTTCTGGCCTGATTTATTTGCGTTGAGAAATCAATTCCTAGTCTGATGGGTGTTTCTTTGTATATAACTTTCTGTCTCTCTCTGGCCGCTTTTAAGATTCTTACTTTGTCATTTGTGTTTGCCAATTTAATTATAATGTGCTGTGGCATCAATCTTTTGGGGTTCATTTTGCTTGGGATTCTGTTAGCTTCTTGGATTTGTGTGGGTTTTTTTCTTCCCTGTATCAGGGAAGTTTTCTGTCATTTCTTCAAACAGGTTTTCTGTTCCTTGCTCAGTTTCCTCTCCTTCTGTTACCCTTCTTAGGTGGATGTTGTTTTGTTTCATGTTGTCCCAATATTCCCTTATGCTCTCCTCCTGCTTTTTAATTTTTTTTTTCTAGAAGCTGCTCTACTTGGGTATTTTTTTCCCACCTTGTCTTCTAGCTCACTGATGTGGTGCTCTTCTTCTAGTCTACTCTTTTTGGTTTCTATTGAGTTCTGTATAGTAGCAATGTCACTTTTCATTTCTTCTTAGTTCTTCATTTCCTCTTGGTTCTTACTCAGACTGTCAAATTTGTCTTCCATTGTTTTCAGCCACCTTATTACCATTTCTCTGAATTCTTTCTCTGATATTTTGCTAGCGTCTATTTTGTTTCTTTTCTGGTGATGCTTGCTTTTCTTTCATATGTGGGCTCTTTCTTAGTCCCCCTGTGGTCTCTTTTTTCAGGATGTCTTGTTATGTAGTTCTCTCTCTCTCCTTATCCCAGGTGAAATCTGACCCTTCCGGGTGGAGTATAGACCTCCTCTGAAACCATGTGTTTGTGCCAATTGAGGACCGGTGTTCTGGGGCTCATAGTTGTTCTTTGGTGCTGCAGTTGTAGCTTTCCAAGCTTTAGATAAGATCCACTTTCCCCTTCAAGATGGCGCAGTCTCTGTGTCCAAGCCTGTCACTCTAAGAGGGAACCCAGCGGCAGTGGGGGCTGCCCTGTCAGGGGCACCCCGTCCAGCAGTCCTCCACCTTGTCCTGGAGTTTAGCTGTCTCTTAACTGGCCAACAAATACTTCCCGTGTGACCCTCAGCTGTTCTTTCTTTCTGCTTCAGGACAAGGCTCAGGACCTATCTGTCTATACTGCTGCCATCTCTACTCTCCTAGATATGATTAAATTTTGATTGGTTGAATTACCAACCAGATGACTGGGCACTTACCATATTAGGCTTTTATTAAATATCTTATTTTTGTCTCTTATTATAGTTTTCATTTGAAGGTGATTTTGTCTGATAAAAGTATTGCTGTTCCCCATCTTTCTTTTGCTTTATTTGCTTGAAATATCTTTTTCTATCTCTTTACGTTTAGTCTGTATATGTCTTCTTATTATAAGTGTTTTCTTATATACAGCATATATTTTTTGTGCCTGTTTATATAAACTTATTTACTGGAGTAATTATTTTATTTTTTTAATTATATGGAATGTTAAGATCTATGTATCTATTATCAGGAACTATACATAATTTTTTATGAAACAATTAATGGAAGATGGTAATACTTTTTAAAAATGCTGTTAAAGTTCAATAAGATAATATTTATTAACTGCTTTTGTATATTGTGAAGCACTATGTGAATGTTAGGATTCATCATCATTTAGCTCTGTCCTAGTTATTTAAATAAGCCACGTGAAAAATAGTGGTAACATATTACTTAATATATAGGATAACTTTTGTGGCAAATAGGCCTAAAATATATAATGTCTCACACTCAATAAAAATTTTTTCCTCATATAAGTAGTCCCAGAAAATTTAGGGATATTGCTTGCATTAGGAATCCTGTTTTACAAGGTCATTCATATATCCTGGCATGTGCTTTGCTATTTTACAGCCCAGCAAAACTTCCTTACCCATGCTGAATATAGATATACAGCTACCAGAAAAGAAAATGGAAGAGCAAACATGAGCCCCCTTTTTATTTATTTATTTATTTATTTATTTATTTATTTATTTTAATTTAGAAGGCATTGGGGGCTAGGTGGCGCCTCTTTCTTGAAGAGACACAACAAACATAATTCATTTTCTTTGCCAAGTCTGGATGTGGTCCATGTTATTTTAACTTACTTTATCACTTCACCTGCAGGAGGGACTTAGAAATGTAGGCTAGTGATGTGACAAAGAAGAAAAGAAAATTGGTTTGGTGAGCATTTAGAAAACTGCTACAGTTGAGTAAGGATATATCCAGCTAATCTGTGTATAAAATAAATGCAATTATACAAAATTCAGACCTAAGTAAAAATCTAGAAATTTACATTTATGTTACAGGAAAGTATCTTTCCAAGATTAATAAATGAAATCATACTCCTTTATATTTATTTCAGATATGCAGCATTGTGGTTAGACAATTATATATATATATATAAATAAATATATATATATATATATATATTTATATATATATATTTATATATTTATATATATATTTATATATATATATATATATTTATATTTATATTTATATATATATATATAAAATTAGAGGCCCCAATTCACGAATTTGTGCACATATGGGGTCTGGCCAGCCTGGCCTCAATTGGGGCAGATTGGGTTCAGGCTTGTCAGGAGGAAGAGATGGCAGGCGATTGGCTGGCTGGCCCTGCCTCCAAATGGGTGGGGAAGCTGATTGGGGGTGGAACCAGCCAGGGGTACAGGCCACAAGTGGTTGGTTGGCTGGCTGGCACTGCCCCTGATCAGGGTCAGGGGGCTATCTGGGGTGGGGCTTGGTGGGGGAGGGGCGTCAGACTGATCAGGGTGGTAGGGACTCACTGGGGGCAGGGCTGGTGGGGGAAGGGGTTTTGGGAGGTTAGCTGGCTGGCCCAACCCCTTATTTAGGGGGAGAGGCAATTAGGGGCGAGGCTGGCTAGGAGGAGGAGCCATGTGAGGTTTGTGGGCCAGCCTCAACCTGGATGAAGCTGGTTCTCTGGCCACAGTGGGCATCATAGTCACCTGTTGTTTTGGTCATTATGGCGTTATGGTCTCTGGCTTTTTATGTTTGTAGCTATGTCCTCCTTTTCTCCCCTATTAGCCCACTCCAACCCACCTTCCTCCTTGCCTATGGCCTTCAGCACTCTATTGCCTGTGTCCACATGTTATGCATATACGCATACAAGGTCTTTGGTTGATTACCTCCCACCCAACCACCCTCCCTCACCGTCTCTCAGAGATTTTGCACTCTGTTCCATGCTTCAAATATCTCTGGATCCACTCCATTCATCAGTTTATTTTGTTACTTAGATTTCATATATGAGTGCAATCATATGGTACTTGTTATTCTTTTACTGACTTATTTCACTTAGCATGATACTCTCCAGGTCCTTCCATGCTGTCTAAAAGGGTAAGAGATTCTTCTTTTTTACTCTGCATAATATTGCATGGCATAAATATACCACGGATTGGTGTTTCGAGTTCTTTGGATATATTCCTAGTATAATATTGGTAGTAGCTCTCTTTTACAAAATATCTTTTTAATGATAAATATGAGGATATTTTTTTTTACCTTTTGGTTTAAATTTTATTTCAGGGTTTAAATACATTACATTAAAACTGAAGGAAAAAACACCTCAAAATAAGTTTGTTGCTTCATATGGCATTGGGCAACTGTTACTAGTAGCTTGCAAGCTCTACAGCCTGCTATTTGACTAACACATAGTTCAAAATTTGTTTCCTTGCCCAAAGTTTAATTCTGATAGAAGACTGGCCTCACATTATTGTGTTTGGACATCAATTAGCTAGGATATGACTGGTTAAAAAGACCTTGGTGGCAAGCTAAATGTTCTGTTACTTTTGCTGACGCAAATAAGGGTGATGATCTGCTTCCTGCTAGCACTGAGGACTGTATCCATATAAGAAAGACAAAAGGTAGCTGTTCTAAACTCCACCTACCTGTTCAAGTTAGAAATCTTTGACTACCAAAGGCTCCCTCTAATAGTACAAGTGCCCTTGCTGTTTTACCAATTTCAGCTTCACTGAGGGCTTTCTCTGGCCAGAAGCTCCTTCCTCTGGCCAAATACAGCCATCTGTGATCTTGGAACTTTGGGTTTGGCTAAAACATCATTTTATTTCTTTGTTTCAGGCTGGACACTACCAGGTGCATACTGCTTGACCTCTGTTTAAATGAGAAATTTCAAGACTAAACAGCATAGCTCTTTTCAGCTATCGAATGAAGATGTTATACTAGTCCAAATGAAAAGCAGACCTTAATGGTTACATTATACAAACTGTGCGGTTTTTAAACTTGTGACAAGGGACAGAGGGAAATCCTACTCGTTGAAAGGAAATCCTCACTTAAGCTTCAGCAAGTCAAAAGCAGTTAAAACCCACAAACATGCAACTGGTCGTCCTTAGCCAGTCCAATCTCTATAAGGAACTGGCATATGTTCGTATACTGGTCACCCTGTAGCTGAATCACTTCTCCATATTCTAGATGCTCAATTACAGTACCGTTGCAGGCAAATTTCTTATTAAACACCTACACTAGTTTCTTTTTATCATATCATCAGTGATCCCTTGGACAGTCCTAAAGGTTTTTCTACAATTTCTTTGTTGGTGTTCTTATATGGATATAGTCCTCAGTGCTAGCAGGAAGCACATCATCACCCTTACTTGAATCTGCAAAGGGATGAAAAGAGTGGAGTTTCTGAATAGCAGATATATGCATTCCTTTTTCTCTGTGGTAACTGCCTGGGGAAGTTGAGAGAGAGAGAGAGAGAGAGAGAGAGAGAGAGAGAGAGAGAGAGAGAGAAAGAAAGAGAGAGAGTGTGTAATGGAGCATTAGGAAATGAGAAGGCTCAATGGGGAGATTGCTGAGTCCTGGCAGGGGCTCAGTGAGCACTTTTTTAATACCTTAGTATTACAAATTGATATATTATAAAACTGTTTTGAATGGTATTTTAAAAGGGATTTAATGTAGCGTATTATGTATATATTTGTTGTATTTGAATTTACTATTATCTTTATCACAGATCTCAAGGGTCCACAATAGAAGCTCGATTGATAACAGGTAACATATTTTTAAAATGTATCTTTTTCTAATTCTTATCAACTTACATGTCTAATTGGTAAAACATAGTCACTCTAAATTTAGCATCATAAGCATTTTTATTCATATCTTTTCATACAATATTGTACTCTTTGATTGATGGTGTTAAATGCTGTAAAAATAAAAAAATTTTAAGTGAAAAATTTAAATTAAGGATCAGAGCTAGTGTGAAAACAGTAATTAAATTTGTAGACAGTGAGAAACTGACCCTTATTCTGAAGTAATTATCATCCTTCAGAGGCATGACCTCAATATATAACAATGCATTGCTAAATCATTTCATATATGTTTATATATGTATATACACATATACATATACACTCATATATGCATGAACATAACTGTATTGATTCATCCAGTTAAATCCTATAATTTTCACTAGTGAGTCTGTTTAACACATTGTGATTAAACAGACTCATAAAAAAAACCTGAGCAAGATAAATTAAGGCATCAGCAAACTGTCAGTAAGAGTTAGGTTCCTATCCAGTGAGAATAAAGCATGTCATTATTTCCTTTTAATCAGTGACTTGAATTATTGAGAATTCAAATTCAGTGTATATGAAGCACTTGTTCCTTAACAATGCATAGCTTTATATGTAAAAATCTGGCTTTGATTGCCATACAGAAAAGGTGGAAGAATTACTTAGAAGTATGTATTTATCTTATTCTTTACTATTTTTTTTTAAAAAAATGTATCTGTAGGGATTTTCTTAGATCTTTTAAAATTTTATTGAACTTATTGGAGTGACCCTGGTTAACAAAGTTATAAAGATTTCAGATGCATAATTCTATAGCATAAGTCTCCATCCACCACCATTCATACTCTCTATTCCCTCTTCCACCTGCCCCAGCACCCCTTGTGACCTGGTAATAATGATACTGTTTTCCATATTCATTATTTTTAATATTTCTAAATTATAGATCTAGGTGAATTACTAAGAATTAGGTAATAAATGTAATAACTAATACCCAGAGGTTTTTAAAAGATCCATTTTAAATGTCTTTTGATTATTTATAATTTTTAAAGTATCTCAAGAGGAAATCTCAAGAGAAAATTAGATATTGGCTTATTGTTTTGTAAACTTATTGTAGATGGATTTCTTGTCAAGTATTCCTAATATTATAAATATATATTGTCAGTTTTATAAATATTTGATAAGATATAAGAGAGCTAATAATTTTTTATCACCTTGAAGAATATGAAGTGATAACTCTTCATATAAGTTGTTTTAATATCGAACATTTAATTGCTGGTAATGAATTTGATAGACTATATATATTTGTGATTCTCATAAAGTAGAAAGGCTTAAACAAAACTATTTTAAAGGGAATTTTTAGTCTCTATGAAAGCATAGTAAGACAATCTCAGTTTCTTTCCATGAACTTTTGTGAAAATCTTGAAAAATGATTGTGATAGTGTTCCTATGAATTACTATTCTTTTTAAAAATAATCATTATTTTATTAAGGTATTATATGTGTACATAGCTTACCATTGCCCCCCTTTCCATTCATGCCCTCCCTCCACAGAGTTCTATGTTCGTTGGTTGTACTTATATTCATGCATACCAGCCCTTCGGTTGTTCTCTTATCTCCCCCCAGGTCTCCTTCCCCTCCCTGCTGTCATTTGGCAATCTGCTTGTTTTATGGTGACTATCTCAGGACCACATGAATAGAATCTGCTCCTCATTTGGCAGTCTGCTTGTTTTATGGTGACTATCTCAGGACCACATGAATAGAGTCCGCTCCTCCTCTGGTTCTCACTGCCCCTCCCCCTGGGTCCCACTGCTTCCCCTGGGACACACGGCTCACCCGGGGCACAGGGCCCCCTGGGACACACGGCTCACCCGGGACACATGGCCTCCTGGGACACATGGCTTGTCCGGGACACCCGGCCCCTTTGGGGGACACGGCTCACCCGGGGCACATGGCCCCCTGGGACATATGGCTCACCTGGGCACACTGCCCCTCTGGGGCACTGGGGTCGCGAATTGGAGGCGCCGCACTAGTTCCTTGCTAGCACGGCAGGCAGGCTGGGATGGCTGCAGGCGAGCTGAGATGGCTGCAGGCGGGGAGACCGCCCTCAAAGGTGTCTTGTTCGGTGCGGAAGCGGAGCAGCTGCAGACGCGGAGGCTAAGTTCTGAGGCTGCCCACCCCCTGAGCCTGGGGCGTAGTGAGCTCTGTTCTCGGTGGATTTCCTTTATTCGCAGAGGCGGCGGTAGGTGGTGGTGGCGGGTGCGGCAGCGACGGTCGCTCCTGTGGTTCAATTTCCATTGTAGTTTTAAAGTTCACATGGCGGCAGTGGCGGGAGCTTTGGCCCGACCTAGCGGCGGCGGAGGAAGGGCTCGCCTGGGCTGCCAATGGAAGGCTCCCCGCCATCCCGTCACCAGCACAGTGTGTGCGAAGGCTGGGCTGAGCTGGCCGCACCAGCCCCCCACCAGCACAGCGTGCGCGGAGACCAGGCCGGGAGACACCGCGCCAGCTCCTCACCAGCATGGCGGGCGGGCTGGGACAGCTTTGGGCCCTAATGGTTGCGGGCAGGGGGCAGGCTTCTCATCCGGGGAGGAGCCGAAGGCACGGCGGAGGCCCCGTATCAGCTCCCTGGTTCCCAGGGCGGCCGGCGGGCTGGCCCAGTCCCTGGGCCCTGGGGTGGAGCGAGGTCTGGCTTCCCTCATTCCCGGCGGCAGCGGCTCTGGCAGGTCCAGTTTTGCTGTAGTTTTAAACTCCACATGGCAGCAGCGGCGCCCTGCTTCGTGCCTAGTTGTAGCCTTCCCATTCCGCCAGCTTTCCTGTGGGTCTGGTGTGATCCCTTTCGATTTTAGCTGTTGTTTTTTTTCCAAATTGTTGATGAGGTGGCAGCCTAGGAGGCTGCCTAGGCCACCATCTTGTTTCGGTCTGAATTGCTACTCTTGCTAGTCCCCATTCTACCTGGCTGAAAAGTCACAGTCAAGAGTGATAATGGGAAGTAGAAGAATGGAGGAAGTTTTGCAGGCAGAACAGTGGGAAATAGAAGCATCAAGAGCAGAAAAGGATTGTAGAATGGATATCAAAGAATTCCTCTGTAAGTGGCTTTTCTCCATAAATGTTAATTGATATAATGTTCCTTGACTTTAGGAAAAAGAGTATTTAAATTAATTTCAACTCAATTTAATTCAAATAAGGAAATGTGGGCTGAATATATACCATGCAAGGGACTGTGGTAGATAATGAAAATGACAACTAAATGGTTCTTGCCCTCAATGCAATAATGTAATAAAAATACAAACTACTAAGAACATGGCACAATATTATTCATCAGATTTCGTTTTGGGTTACTTCTTAGATTCTAATAGAATTTATGAAATACTTTATAAAAGTCTCCCAAACCTTCAAAGCAAAGTAAGGAGATCCCACCTGAACAGATACATGGCATTGCTTATGATAAAGTATTTTTTTTGCACTTTCCAAATTTAGTAATTTATTTTGGCTTAGCAACAAGTATAAAATATTTAATAAAACACAATTGTTATTAATAATGTAGTTTTGCACATACTACTCATTGTTAGCTTTTCCTAAATGATTTATACCATTCAAACCCATACCTTTTAGAAATGAAAATTTAAATGATTTATTGGTTATATTAAAGAGTTACACACCCAACCTACTTCTTTCTAAATTTACCTTTTTAGAACTTACCCCCAACACTAATTAAGTTTGTTATAAAGCAAAATCTGTACACAAGAGAAAGTGTGCCCATTTTTCTCTATAAATAAGATGATGATCTATTAGATTTATTCATTTTTTAAACTAAAATAATTCATTAAATATTTTTTATCATCTTCTTATGCTAGGTACTCTTCTTGGCATTGGTTTCTGTTGATAAATAACACAAGTGATATCTCTTCTCTTGTGATACACTAAGGCCAAAACAGAGGGTGAAAAGGAAGGGTAATATATTATTGTTGTTGAAATAATCTTTCTCATATTTCCCCATTTCCAAGGTGCTTTGGAGTTCAGCCAATGCAGACGGGGTGGGGTGGGTATGGTTGCCTATAAACTGGTAAACAACTGGGGAACTGGATCAACAAAGCCTCTAGAAAGTGTTTAAAGAGTCTAGCTTAGAAGGCAACTAGAATGGGCATGGTGAGCAAGAGTGGTTTATGTGCTTTTAAATGAATTCCTTATTAGACATTCTATTCCTTTATGGTGGATAGATTTGAACAGGGATCTACTGATAATGGTCACACACATTCTTGTTTGAAATTTGCATAACAGATAGTTTCTTTTTTTTTAAAGTATTACACATAGCAATACATATATCTCTTTTTCCCCCATTGACCTTCCCCCAGCCTCCCCAAACCCCTGTCACATGCCCTCATTTCACCCCTCCAGTGTCTTGTGTTCATTGGTTGCGCTTATATACATGCATACAAATCCTTTCGTTGATCTCTTTCCCCCTTTTCCAACACTCCCCAGCCTTCCTGCTATAATTTGACAGTCTGTTCGAGATTCTACTGCCTCTATACCTATATTTTTGTTCATCAGGTTATAATGTTCTTTATTATCCATAAATGAGTGAGATCATGTGGTATTTTTCTTTCATTGCCTGGCTTCTTTCACTTAGCATAATGCTCTCCTGGTCCATTCAGGTTGCTGCAAATGGTAAGAATTCCTTCCTTTTTATAGCAGCGTAGTATTCCATTGTGTAGATGTACCATAGTTTTCTAATGCACTCATCTGCAGACGGGCACCTAGGCTGTTTCCAAATCCTAGCTATTGTAAATTGTGCTGCTATGAACAAAGGGGTGCTATATCCTTTTTGATTAGTGTTTCTAGTTTCTTAGGATATATTCCTAGGTGTGGGATTACTGGGTCAAATGGAAGTTCCATTTTCAGTTTTTTTGAGGAAACTCCATATTGTTCTCTACAGTAGTTGCGCCAGTATGCATTCCCACCAGCAAGGCACATGGGTTCCTTTTTCTCCGCGTCCTAGCCAGCACTTGTCCTTTGTTGATTTTTTAATGATAGCCATTCTCACAGGTGTGAGATGGTACTGCATTGTCATTTTGATTTGCACCTCTTGGATAATTAGTGAGTTTGAACATGTTTTCATATGTCCCTTGGCCTTCCTTCTGTCTTATAAGAAAAGTTTCTATTTAGGTCTGTTGCCCACTTTTTTATTGGATCATTTATCTTCCTTTATTAAGTTGTATGAATTCCCTCTAAATATTGGAGATTACATCTTTATCGGTTTGCCCACCACTGCCTTAGGCTCTACTCCTGCTTTAAAAAATTTTTCTAGAGCTGCTGTGCTTGGGTATTATTCCCTACCTTGTCTTCTAGCTCACTGATATGGTCCCCCGCTTCTTCTAGTCTACTGTTGATGCTTTCTATTGAGTTCTTTATAGCAGTGTTATCATTTTTCATTTCTTATTGGTTCTTCATTTCCTCTTGGTTCTTACACTAATTATTAAATTTGACATCTATTCTTTTTATCCACCTTATGACAATTTCTCCGAATTCTTTCTCTGACAGGTTGCTTGCCTCCATTTAATTTACTTCTTTTGTGGTGATCCTCCTTATCTTTGATATTCAGATTGTTTCTTTGTCTCCCCAAGATCTGTCTTCTCTGTTTGTCTGGTTATGTAGTTGTCTTTCTTGTGTATTGATTTAAAGGCATAGAATACAACACAACAAGGCACAGCATACAAGGCACTGAACACAAATATATTCACAATAGGTAATAACTCCAAATAAAGATGACCACCAGAGAAAAGAGAATTAAGGAATAGAAAGAAATAAGAAGTTAAAAAAAAAGAGAATGAAAAAATGAAATTGGGAAAAGGAAAAAAGTAAGATAGAAAAGAAAGAAAATAAAAAAGAAGAGGGGAAACTATTTATATAGGGAGATACATTCAATATAACAGCCACGAATCCCAAAATATGGAAGCATCTAATACCTAGAGATGAATGCAAACTAGAAACAACACCTAATATCAAGCAAAAGTGAGAGAAACAGAAGCAAAAAAAAAAAAATAAAAATGAAGAAGCAAAACAATCTCACAAACAAGAATAAAAAACCAGTATAATCAACAATCAAGGAAACAACAATAAAAGTAAGAAAAAAAACCCCAAAACAAATTGGAGAGTGAAGAAAGAGAAGGGAGAGGTGTGTGTGGACTTAGAGCCAGGAATTAGAGATTAGATATATAAATAGGGTGAAATTTTAATAGGGGTAAAAAGAAGGAGGAGGAAAAATATAAAGTAGAAATAAGGTGAGAGAAACAGGACAACAAAAGGGGAAATGTGAGTAAGACAGTGTTCACATAAAGAGTCAACTTGTGATTCATCCCCTGGGTGGCAGTGTTGCTAGATTGACCTCTGAGTCTATAGGTCCTCTCAAACTAGTGTTTAAATTTGGTTTTCCCCATTGCACTTAATTCCTATTTGGGAGAACGGGCTCCCCAGAGCTGGTTCTATGATCTTTATTCTCTTCTCTGATCCCCAGGTTCCACAAAAACAACTTTCCCCTGCAGTCTATTAATATCCCCAATTGGGGGATTCTATGTTTTGGGCTTAGTAATCAAAAGAAATAATGTAAGGATCACAGAAAGCACCATAGTAACTGATAGACCCGCCCATTGCTCAGACCACAGCACCATTATGGGAATTTGAGTTTGGGAGCTCCTGCAGGGATCACAGTGCTACTGAGGGAATTTTAGCCCCCCCCCCCCCCCACACACACAGAGACTGGTATATTCTCTCCATAAAGAAATTGGGCAACCAAACCTGAAGCTGTCGCAAGGGCGGCAGTGCCACCTGACTTTGATTCTGGGCAAGCACACACTGAAGTCTGTTTTCCACAGCGAAGGAACTCTGTTTTCTGCAGTGAACAAGGATGTCTGTTTTCCGCAGCACAGGCAGGCCACAGTACTACTGTGCAACCCAGTCCCCCATGGTGACCAGGACCCAGATTCTCCTGGCAAGAGGCAGCACTGAGCACCACTGACTTGACTCTGTTTCTTACTGTGCGCGCCTGGTGTCCCTGATTCACAGCACATTCACACTAAGAGCCAGTGACATCAATTCTTGGTGCATGCACACCCAGGAACCCTGATTTTCATTGAGAAGCTGCACAAGGCAATAGAGACTCTGATACTGGATTCTTCGTGCAGACACAGGGAAACTGACATGCACTAGGGGACTCATTTTTGGCACACACCAACAGCACAGGGCAGGTGGGTTTCATGATTCTAGGTGCGCACATGAGACCACGCTGAATGCTGGGAACACTGACCCTGGGGGAGTCTGGTTCCCACCAATCCATGGCAACCACACGTCCTAGTGTCTGAGCACTTCAGTGACACTTGGGTGGTGTGAAGTTCCCACAAAACACAGCCCAGGTCCATGCAACTCGAAGTTTGAACCTTCTGGTGATAGTCAAATGGGGAGACGACACAATCCCCAGAGTAAAGAAAATGAGGAGTCGCTAAGAAAGGAAATTAGTAAGATTGAGTCATTCAACATGACTGAAAAAGAATTCAGAGTAATGGTCGTGGGATTCATACATTGGATGGATGAGAAAATCAACAACCTATGCAAGAATCAGGAAGAAATGAAAAGTGATATAACTACAATAAAAAATACCATGCAAAGTTTCAACAGTAGACTAGAAGAAGCAGACAACCGAATTAGTGAGTTAGAAGATTAGGTACAAAAACAAGCTCAATCTGAACAGCAATTGGAGGGAAAAATTAAAAAGCAGGAGGAAAGCCTAAGGGAGCTATGGGACAACCTGAAACAAAGTAACATACCTATAATAGGGCTTCCAGGTGGGCAAGAAGAGCAGCAAGGATTAGAAAATCTATTTGAAGAAATAATGACAGAAAACATCCTGGATATGGGGAAGAAAATAGTTACCCAAGTACAGAGAGTCCCAAGCAGGATCAACACACCAAGACAAATCATAAGTTCAATGGCAGATATCAAGGAAAAAGGTAGAATCTTAAAGGCGGCAAGAGAGAGACAGACAGTTACCTACAAAGAAACCCCCATCAGATTACCAAATGATTTCTCAACAGAAACACATAAAGATAGAAGGAAATGGAAGGAGGTATACAAAGTATTGCAAAGCAAAGGACTCAATCCAAGAATACTCTATCCAGCAAGACCATGAATTAAAATTGAAGGGGAAATTAGGAGCTTCACAGACAAACAAACAAACAAACAAACAAAACAAACAAAAAAAACTAAGGGAATTTATCACCACCAAACCAGCAATGCAAGAAATGCTAAAGGGAATACTGTAAAAAGAAGTAAAAAGGTAGGAAGGAAAACAGATAAAAAAATAGGTATGACTACAAAAAAAATACTCTTCAGTTATAACTTTAAATGTAAATGGACTAAATATTCCAATTGAAAGACATGGAGTGCCTGAATAGATTAAAAATAAAAAACACAACAAAAAAACCACGACCCATATATATGCTATCTACAAGAGACCCACCTCAAAAAAAGAGACTCACACAGATTGAAATGAAGGGATGTAAAAACATCTTTCAGGCAAATGAAAAAAAAAAAAAAAGCTGGAGTAGCAATACTTATATTTTACAAAATAGACCTCAAAGTGAAGGCCATAACAGGAGATAAGGAAGGCCACTTCATAAAGGGATCGATACAACATCAGGATATAACCCTGATAAACATCTATGCACCCAATGCAGGAACACACAAATACATAACAAAACTCCTGGAAGATATCAAGACTAGAGATTGACATCAATACAATCATAGTAGGAGACTTTAATACACCACTGACATCACTGGATAAATCCTCCAGACAAAAAATCAGCAAAGGCATAGCAATCCTAAATGACTCACTAGATCAGATGGACTTAACTGACATCTTCAGAACATTTTACCCCAAAGCCATGAAATATATTTTCTTCTCAAGTGCACATGGCACATTTTAAAAAATAGACCACATATTGGATCACAAGCGAAGTCTCCCCAAATTCCAGAAGATTGAAATCATACCAAGCATCTTCTCAGACCACAATTCCATACAATTAGGAAGAAACTACAATGAAAACAATCCAAAAATCTCAAACACTTGGAAGTTGAATAGCATGCTATTAAATAATTACAGGGTTACCAAAGGGATCAAAGAAGAAATTAAAAGTATCCTGAAAACCAATGACAACAAAAACACAACAATCTAAAATCTATGGGACACAATGAAGGCAGTCATGAGAGGGAAGTTTATAGCTTTACAAGCCTACCTCAAAAAAAAAAAAAAAAGAAAAAATGGTAATAAATCATCTAACTCTATAACACAAAGAATTAGAAAGCGAGTAATAAGAAAAGCTCAGAGTGAGCAGAAGGAAGGAAATAATAAAGATCAGAAATGTCATAGAGACCAAACCCCCCCCCCCCAAAAAAAAAAAAAACAAAAACAACAAAAAAAATTACAAAAGATCAATAAAACTAAGGGCTGGTTATTTGAAAGGATAAAGAAGATTAATGAACCTCTAGACAGGCTCACCAGGAAACAAAGAGAGAAGACTCAAATAAATAAAATCAGAAATGCAAGAGGCAAAGTAACAACTGACCCCAAAGAAATAAAAGATATTGCTTAAAACTACTACAAACAACTCTATTATAACAAACTAGACAACCTTGAGAAAATGGACATATTCTAAGAAAAATATAACCTTCCAAAACTCAATTGGGAAGATTCTAAAAAGATCAATAGGCCAATAACAATGGAGCTAATTGAAGCAGTTATCTAAAAGCTCCCAGCAAACAAAAGTCCAGGGCCAGGTGGCTTCACAAGAGAGTTATATCAAACATTCAAGAAAGAACTAAAACCTATCCTCCTCAGACTATTCTAAAAAATTCAAGAAGAAGGAACACTTCTAAGCTTCGTCTATGAAGCCAGCATCACTCTAATACCAAAACTAGGTAAAGACAACACAAAGAGAATTATAGGCCAATGTCCCTAATAAGCATAGATGCCAAAATCCTCAACAAAATTCTAGCAAATCAGATCCAGTGGTGCATTGGAAAGATCATACACCATGACCAAGTAGGATTTACGCCAGGAATGCAAGGATGATATAATATCCGAAAATCAATAAACAATACATCACATAAACAAATTGAGAGATAAAAATGACTAATTTCAAATGACACAGAAAAATCATTTGACAAAATCCAACACCCCCTCTTGGTAAATACTCTCAACATGGTGGTGGTAGAAGGATCATACCTCAACATAATAAAAGCCATTTATGAAAAACCCTCTGCCAACATCATACTCAATGGGCAAAACCTAAAACCATTTTCCCTAAGAACAACAACAAGACACTGATGCCACTCTCACGACTAGTGTTCAACATAGTACCAGAAGTACTAGCCATTGCAATCCAACAAGAAGAAGAAATAAAAAGCATTCAAATTGGAAAAGAAGAATTAAAACTGCCCTTATTTGCAGATGACATGATATTGTACATAGAGAACCCTAAAAACTCCATAAAAATTATTAGACTTAATAAATGAATTCGGCAATGTAGCAAGATATAAAATTAATGCCAATAAATCTATGGTATTACTATATACCAATAGTAAACTTATAGAAAGATACTACTAAAGCAACCCCATTTATCATTGCACCAAAAAAATTAAGATACCTAGGAATAAACTTAACCAAGGATGTAAAATACCTATATGTGGAAAACTATAGGACACTGACAAAAGAGATAGAGGAAGACATAAATAGATGGGAGAACATACCATGTTCACCGATCGGTAGAATCAACATCATCAAAATATCCATACTACCCAAAGCAATCTACAGATTCAGTGCATTTCCCATTAAAATGCATTAAAATATACCAATGGCATATTTCACAGACCTACAATGAACTTTCCAAAAATTCATCTTAGATAAAAATGACCCTAAATAGCTGAAGCAATCCTGAGAAAGAATAAGAAAGTTGGTGGGATCTCAATACCAGATATCAAGCTGTATTACAAAGCCACTGTTCTTAAAACAGCCTGGTACTGGTACAAAAACAGATATATGGATTAATGGAATGGAATAGAGAACCCAGAAATCAATCTAAATCACTATGCTCAATTAATGTTTGACAAAGGAGGCATGAACATACAATGGAATCAAGACAGTCTCTTTTATAAATGGTGCTGGGAAAATTGGACAGATACATGCAAAAAATGAAACTAGACCACCAACTTAGACTATACACAAAAATAAACTCAAATGGATATAGGACTTAAACATGTCAGGAATCCATAAAATTACTAGAGGTATCCATAGGCAGCAAAATCTCAGACATATGCCAAAGGAGCTTTTTCACTAATACTGCCCATACAGCAACAGAAACTAAAGAGAAAATAAACAAATGGAACTACATAAAAATAAAAAAGCTTTTTCACAGCAAAACAACAACAACAAAACCATCAACAAAACAAGAAAGCCCACTGCATGAAAGAATATATTTGACAATATTTTAGATAAGGGTTTAATCTCCAACATTTACAGGGAACTCAGACAATTTAACAAAAGGAAGATAAACAATACAATCAGAAAAATGGGCAAAGGACCTAAATAGACACTTTCCATAGGAGGACAGATAAAGGCCAAGTGACATATGAAAACATGCTCAAAGTCACTAGTCATCAGAGTGATGCAAGTAAAAACAACAATGTGATATCATCTCACACCTGTCAGAATGGCTATCATCAAGAAATCATCAAATGACAAGTGTTGGTGAGGATGTGGAGAAAATAAAACTCTCTGCACTGTTGGTGGGAATGCAGACTGGTGCAGGCACTGTGGAGAACAGTATGGAGTTTCCTCAAAAAGCTAAAAATGGAACTCTAATTTGACACAGTGATCCCACTTCTAGGACCATATCCCAAGAAACTAAAAACACAAATCAGAAAGGATATATGCACCCCTTTGTTCACAACAGCCCAATTCACTATAGCTAAGATTTGGAAACAGCCTAAATGCCCATCAGCAGATAAGTGGATTAAAAAACTGTGGTACTTTGGCACAGTGGAATACTACATTGCAGTTAAAAAAGGAGTTCTTACCATTTGCAATAGCAGGGATGGAACTGGAGAGCATTATGCTAAGTAGAATAAGCCAGTCAGAGAAAGATAAATACCACATGATCTCACTCATTTGTGGAATATAATGAACAACATAAACTGATGAACAGGGACAGATCCAGAGGCAGAGAAGCATCAATAAGACTGCCAGACCTCAGAAGGAAAGTAGGGGAGGGTAAGGGAAAGGAGGAGAGATCATCCAAAGAACTTGTATGCATGAATATAAGCCTAATCAATGAACATGAACACCAGAGGCTTGAAGGCATGAGTAGGGGGGATTTGGGTGGTTAATGGAGTATGAGTACACATATGTAATACCTTAATAAAGAAATTTTTAAAAAGCAAGGATTTAGAGACAGGGAAAAAATGCAAAAAGAGCCAGAGTAATTGCATGATCTTCAGTGCTGTGCACAAGTTGGTGCAGTCTTTTTTCCCCTTCGGTCTAAGCAGCTGTCACACTTTAAAATTTTTTAGGCTGCCTTTTTTCACCCAGTTCATCTATGGTTTGCTTTTTACAGTTCCCTTCTGTTAGCAGCCCTGTTGTTCCCCTTCCACATTTGTGGATCACACTAGCCCCAATGGCCATGGATTTTTTTTTTTGGGGGGGGGGGGATGAGGGCACAGATTCCCCTGGATCCTCTAGTTCCTGTGTGCGTGTTTCTCTCTCTTTCCTGGATCGCAGGCCTAGGTGAAATCTGACCTTTCCGTTAGGAGATACAGAGCTCCTCCAAATCTGCATGTTTGTGCTGCTTCAGGATCTGTGTTACTAGGTTTGCAGCTGTTCACTGGGTGTTGGAGATTCCCAGGAATTTTAGGCTTCCAATAACATCCACTCTCCCCTTCAAGATGGTGTGGTCTCCATGTCACAACCATTTGCTCTGGGAAGGATTTCAGTAGCAGTGGAGGCTGCCTGGTCAGGGGAAACCTGTCTGGTGAAACTCTACAGTCCATTGGAGTATAGCTGTCCCTCAACTCACAGATAAACACTTCCCGTGCAGCCACACACTCTCTTTTTGTTCTCTTACTCACACACTATCATGCAGTCTGCCTTCAGATTGGCAGCCATATTTAACTCCTCAGTTTCTTTTCCTTTTGGGCATATACATATGAAAAATGATAGATTTTGTTAGTATGTTGTTGTACCTACTTTCTTGGGCAGGGATGTCTCAGAAAAGTATGACTATTTACTAGGTTTGTCCTGGATATCCCAATGGCCAGATCATGTATGTAACTAAATCATTATCAATGTCTTGTGAGTATTTGTAAAACTATACTTCAGCTTAAGAAGAGAATGCTCTATGGCAACAAACAATGCCTGAAATTTACCCAGTTTTGAAAAATATCCAGTCTCATGGGATCTTAACAATGTAACTATATCATTCTGATATAGATTTTATGACCTTTGAGCATAGCTCTTCAATCATTGAGTCATACCTTTTTATAGGTAGCAAATGTTGTAGACAATGGCCTTATTTAGACAAGTAGAGGCCCAGTGAATGAAAATTCATGCACTGGATGAGGGGTTCCTCAACCCGGCCTGCTCCCTCTCACAGTCCTGGAGCCCTCAGAGGTGGAAGGCACCCCAGTGATGCGGGGAAGGAGATGGCCCCATCATACCTCTGCTGCTGCCACTGCCAGCAGCGCAAGCTTCTGCCAGCTCTCTGTTACCTGAACCTCAGGTGGCCCTGGCTAGCTGAGCAGCCTCCATCCAAGGCTTGCCTGTATGGTGTTGGCTAGGCACCCACCATCTGAGGTATGCCTGCATCTTGGGCATCAACTGGGCAAGTGCCATTCCAGGCTTGCCTTAAGATGGCCCTGGGCAGTTAGGGGGCTGAGGGGACTGGGTACTCTAGAGGCAGGTTTATAGAGTGGCTGGATCCACCTGGGAGAAGACCCAGCCATGCTGTGCACCTGCTGCCCTGGTAGTTCTTGGATGATTTTTTACTTTGAGCATGTTTCATAAATCCAGACAATTTTGACTAAAGGGGTTATTGTATATAAGAAAAAAAGTGTTTTTGCAGAAAAACTTACTCTCCTTTTTATTTCTTATTTTAAACAACTCAATGAGAAAGATACGTTATGTTCAGAAATTCATCAGAAAATATCCTGAATTTTCATTAATTTCAAAATGGCTTCATTTTACCTCCCACCCATTTTGCCCTGATCATTTATTCAGTGAGCAGTCTAGAAAAAATAATAATTTTTTTTATTGTAACAGCTGTACTTAATAGTCAAACAGCCTTATTAAGATGTAAATACCAGGAGAAAGGAGAGGGAAATAGTCAGGCATTAGTCAATTATTGAAAACTGTATTTAATTCAGCAAGTCAAATACAATAATCAGTATCAATGAGCTACCCAGTGAGGGAGTTGATAGTCCGATCTCTTAAGAATGAGCAGAGTGGGCAATAATCTCTGAGATGTACCCTTCCCAATCTGCAACTTTCAGCAGGGATCATGAAGTAGGAATGCAGTCAGTCTCTGTATAAATGAACAGCTGGAACAAGTTATTCTCCATGGACATTTGCATGTGACTCAGATGGTTCATCCAGCATCCATGATGCTTTCAGGGTTTAAGTCCTCAAGGAGAGGTGTCCTCAAACTGGAACATTCCCAGAGTTTAATTGAACCTATAACTGCTTTCCATTCTTTAAAATAACCAATGCTAAGGTGGGAAAAGTCCAGAGCAGACAATACCAGGTTTCAGCTGAAAGTCAGGACCATACAATTGAAATCTATGAATTAGCTTTTTTCTTTAATTTCTTCTTCTTCTCCTTCTCCTCCTTTTCTTCCTTCTCCTCCTTCTCTTCCTCCTCCTCCTCCTCCTTTTCCAAGTTTGTTTTCTTATGGAAAGAGACTAATAGGAGGAAAGGTTTCCTTTTAAATTCTGAGAACTTTTACAAAGGAGGTGAAGTTGAACTGCCATAGCAATTGTATTACCCTGTTTCCCAGAAAATAAGACAGTGTCTTATATTAATTTTGGCTCCCAAAGATGTCCTAGGTCTTATTTTCAGGGGCTGTCTTATTTTTCCACGAAGAAGAATACAGTACACATTTATTGTTAAATGAAAACAAAGGAAATTTATTACCTGTATACGGTACAGTAATACGGTAGTACGGTAGTTGTCAACACAAACTAGACAAACTGTGAATCCTACAGCATCAAGAATTTACTCATTTATTCAATGACAATCATGTCATCATCTTCTGGAACATCATCATAATAATCCAACTCCTGAATTTCCTGGTGAATTCCTTGTGACTCCATTTCTTTCAGAATCAGTGGACCAAATCTCTCATGTTTAGCAATAGCACTGTCTTTAAATGAGTACTTCTTGTCAAGGTAGCCTGCTCGCAGTACATTTGCAATGCAACTGTCAGTGATTTTCTCCCATGAATTCTTCACCCAAGTCACAACTTCTTGCAGTTTAGGTTTCACAAAGTTTCCACGCTGATTTCTCTCCATTCAGACAGCAGTGACGTCAGGACTCCGAGTAAGGTCACTGGTTGCTAGATGCCAGTCGGGGCAGCCCTAGCAACCAGTTTACAGTAAATTAATTTTCATTCTGGGGCAGAGCCTGGGGGCCTTATTTTCGGGGGGATGCCTTATATTTCACTCAGAAGGAAACCTGTAAGTAGGTCTTATTTTTGGAGGATGTCTTATTTCAGGGAAACACAGTACTATGAAAAAGCTAGCTTGAGGACAAAGCTCATAAGCCAAGGATGACAGAGGAGAAATATGTATTCTTTATTATTTGTATAGTTTTCTTTATATTATTTATTCTTTTTAAAAATCTTAATTGTTGAAAATATTACAAATGTTCCCTTTATTCTTATCTTTATTATTGAGAGTATTACAGATGTCACCCATTTCTCCTCCTCTACCCAGTTCACACCCCATCCCAGGCCTTCACCACATTATTGTCTGTGTCGATGTATTATGCATATCCCATCTAATAAAAGGGTAATGTGCAAATTGACTATCACTCTAACACACAAGATGGCCACTACAAGATGGCTAGCAGAGGAGGGCAGTTGGGGGTGACCAAACATGCAGGAGAGGGGAGTTGGGGGGGGCAGACCTGCAGGGGAGGGCAGTTGTGGGGAATCAGGCCAGCAGGGGAGGGCAGTTGGGGGAGACCCAGGCTGGCAGGAGAGGACAGTTAGGGGTGACCAGGCTGGCAGGGGAGGGTAGTTAGGGACAACCAGGCTGCAGGGGAGGGCAGTTGAGAGTGACCAAGCTTGCAGGGGAGGGCAGTTAATGGGGACCAGACCTGTAGGGGAGGGCAGTTGGAGGGGACCAGGCCTGCAGGGGAGGGTAGTTGGGGGCAACCAGGCCAGCAGGGGAGAGCAGTTAGGGGTGACTGAGCTGGCAGGGGATGGCACTTAGGGGAGACCAGGCTGGCAGGCAGAAGCAGTTAGGGGCAATCAGGCAGGCAGGGAGGCAAGCGGTTGGGACCCAGCAGTCCTGGATTGTGAGAGGGATGCCTGACTGCCTGTGTAGGCCTGATCTCACTGAATGGGGCCTAAATGGGCAGTCAGGCATCCCTCGAGGGGTCCCAGATTGGAGACAGTGCCATCTGGGCTGAGGGACAACGCCCCCCCCCCCCATGCACGAATTTTGTGCACCAGGCTTCTATAATGAATATAAGTTCTTTGATTAATTTCTCTTCCCCCAACACCTTTTCTTTGAGATATATCTGTTCCATGCTTCTCTATTTGTCAGTTTATTTTGTTCATTAGATTCTACATATAATGGAACCAGGTGATATTTGTTTTTCTCTAAAAGCCTTATTTAGCTTAACATAATAATTCAAGGCCCATCCATGCTATCTCAAAGGGTAAAAGATCCTTTTTTTCTACAGCTGCATAATATTCTTTAGTATAAATATACCCAGATATTTTATCCAATTATCTTTTGATGGGCACTTGGGCTGTTTCCAAATCTTAGCTATTGTAAATAACACTACTTTGAACATAGGGGTTCACATAGTATATTATTTCTGTCTGGTGTTTCAGCACTCTTAGAATATATTGCAAGAAGTGGGATCACTGGGTCAAAAGACAGTTCCATTTTTAATTTTTGTGAGAAATATCCATACTGTTTTTTCACAGTGGCTATACTAGTCTGGGTTCCCAGCAACAATGTACTAGAGTTCCATTTTCCCCACATCCTCACCAGCACTTATTTGTTGATTTATTGATATTAGCCATTCTGGCTAGGTTTGAGGTGATACCTCATTGTAGTTTCAATTTGCATCTTTCTCATGGTTAGCAATATTAAGCATTTTAATGTTTGCAATTTGTCCTCTTTGGAGAACTGTCTATTCATGTCCTCTGTCCATTTAGTAATTGGTTTGTCTTCTTTTGTTGGGGTGTATGATCTCTTTATATATTTTGGAAATTAACCCATTACAGATGTATCAGGCAAATATATTCTCCCATACAGTGGGTTCCATTTTCATTTTGAGGATGGTTTCTCTTGCTGTGCAGATTTTTAGTTTGATGTAGTCCCATTTATGTATTGTTTTCTTTGTTTCTCTTGCCCTAGGAGTTGTATCAATGAAAATCCTGCTACTTGAGATGTCTGATATTTTGCTGCCTATATTTTCTTCTAGAATTTTTATGGTTTCACAATTTAAATTTTAAGTCTTTTATCCATTTAGATTTTATTCCTGTGTATAATGTAAGTTGGTGGACCAGTTTTTTTCTTTTTTTCATGAACTTGTCCAATTTTCCCAACACTATTTATTGAAGAGACTGTCCTTATTTCATTGTATTTTCTTGTCTCTTTTGTCAGATATTAATTGGGCAAAATGGCGTGGGTTGATCTTTGGAGTTTCTGTTCTGTTCCATTGATCTATAATGCCTGTTCTTCTGCCATACCAAGTTGCTTAGATAATAGCTTTGTAGTATAGTTTGATATCTGGTATTATGATCTCTCCAACTTTGTTGTTCTTTCTCAAGATTGCTGTGGCTATTTGGAGTCTTTTTGGTTCCATATATATATTTTGGATTATTTGTTCTTGATGTGTGAAATATATTGATGATACTTTAATAGAGATTGCATTGAATCTATAGATTGCTTTGGGTAGTATGGACATTTTAATGTTGTTAATTCTATCAATCCATGGACTATATCTATCTATCTATCTATCTATCTATCTATCTATACTTTTACTTGTTTGTAACTTCCTTTATTTCTTTTTTCAATGTGCTATAGTTTTCTGAGTACAGGTCTTTTACCACCTTGGTTACATTTACTCTTAGGTATCTTATTTTTTGTTGTTGTTGAAATGGTAAGTGAGAATTCATTATTGGTGTATAAAAGTGCCACTGATTTCTGTTTGCTAATTTTGTATCCTATCCTGCTACTTTGAAGAATTCATTTATTCAAACTCATAGTTGTTTGGTAGAGTCTTTAGGGTTTTCTATGTATAATATCACATCAGCTGCAAATAATGAGTTTTTTTCTCCCCCCTCCTTTCCAATTTGGATGTTTTTTATTTTTTCTTCTTGTCTAACTTCAATGGCTAAGATTTACAAGTACTATGTTGAGTAAGAGTGATGAAAGCAGACATCCCTGCTTTGTTCCTGTTCTTAGGCAAAATGGTTTTGGTTTTTGCCCATTGAGTATGATATTGCCTATTGGTATGTCTTATGTGTCATTTATTATGTTGATATATGATCCCTTTAATTCCCTTTGCTGAAAGTTTTTATTAAAAAATGTTAGATTTTGTCCAATGCTTTTTATGCATTAATTGGTAAGTTCATGTAATTTTTTCTTGCAATATGTTTATGAGATGTATCACGTTTATTGATTTTGGAACATTGTACCAGCCCTGCATCCCTAGAATAAATCTCACTTGGTCATGGTGTATGATCTTTTAAATATAATGTTGGATCTGGTTTAATTTTGTTGAGGATTTTACCATCTATGTTCAAGAGAGATATTGACCTATAATTTTCTTTCTTTGTAGTGTTTTTATCTGGTTTTGGAATTAGGATAATGCTGGTCTTTTTAAAAAAATATATATTTTATTATTTTACAGAGAGGAAGGGAGAGAGATAGAGAGCTAGAAATGTCGATGAGAGAGAAACATCAACCAGCTGCCTCTTGCACACCCCCTACCGGGGATGTGCCCACAACCAAGGCACATGCCCTTGACCGGAATCGAACCCGGGACCTTTCAGTCCACAGACCAATGCTCTACCACTGAGCCAAACCGGTTTCGGCAATAATGCTGGTCTTATATAAAGTGCATGGAAAGTCCCTTTATTCTTTCAGCATCTGGTAAGACTTGGGCAGTTGAGGCAGACTGGTAATTCGCTAAGCATAAGGGGAGTCTTCTAAGTAGTCTTGGACTTCTCAAAAAATGCCACTCAAGTTTGTTATGGTTTCTGTTCCTACAACTTGTGATATCAAAACTGATTCCTGGAATTGTAAAGTGCTGCTGGAATAAATGTTCTTTCCCCTTCCAAGAAAAAAATAAAAAAGAACTTGGAAATCTTCCCTCTTCTTGAATTTTTTGGAATGGTTTGAGAGGGTAGGTTTTTTGTTAGTTCTTCTTTGAATGTTTGGTGAAACTTGCCTATGAGGCAGTAAGATCATGGACTTTTGTTTGCTTGAAGGTTTTTTATTACCATTTCAAATCATTAGTTGTTATCAACCTATTTAGGTTTTCTGATTTCTCCTGATTGAGTTTTAGAAGATTGTATGTTTCCTGGAATTTGGCAATTTACCAGATTGTCTAATTTGTTAGTATATAGTTATTGATAGTATTTTCTTACAATCCTTTATATTCCTATGAAGAAAGTTGTTGCTTTGCCACTTTCATTTCTGATTTTACTTAATTGGGTGCTCTTCCTTTGTTTCTTGATGAGTCTGGCTAAAGGTTCATCAATCTTTTTTATCTTTTCAAAGAATTAGTTCTTGGTCTCATTGATCTTTTTTTTTAATTTTAATTTTAAATTTTTTTGTGTTATTTATAACCACTATGATCTTTATTATTTCCTTCCACTTACTCTTGGCTTCATTTGTTATTATTTTTCTAGTTCTTTGAAGTGTTGAGGTAGATTGTTTATTTGGTATTATTTTTGCTTCTTGAATTAGGCCTGTACTGCTATAAAATTTGCTCTCTGGACTGTTTTTGCTATGTCCCATTAATTTTGTTTTGTGTGTTCATTTTCATTTGTTTCCAGAAAGTTTTTTATTTCCTCCTTGACCTTTTTTTATAGCCCATTCAATTGTTTAATAATATGCTATTTATCCTCCATGTGTTTAAATGTTTTCAGTTTTTTTTTAATCGAAGTTGATTTCTAGTTTCATATTATTATGTTCTGAGACACTTGATATGATTTCAGTCTTCTTGAATTTAGTAAGAGTTATTTTGCATCATTACATATGGTCTATCTTTGAGAATTCTCCATTTGCACTTGAGAAGAATGTATATTTTGAGGCCCTCAGATGAATTGTCTTGTAAATATCAATTAAACTCAGGCACTCTAGTATATTGTTTAAGGTTTCTATATTATTGTTGATCTTTTGTATGGAAGATCTATCCATTGATAACTGGGTGTTAAAATCTCTTACAGTGACTATATTGCTGCAGATATTTCTTTTAAAGGCTACCAAGATTTTCTTTATATATTTATGTCATCCTATAAAGATCACATATATGATTACAAGGGTTCTATGTTCTTGTTGGATTGATCCCTTTAATATTGCAAATAGATAATATTAATACATAATTATAATATTAGTAAATATTATTATTTATTTTGTCTCTTGTTATGTTCTTTGTTTTGAAGTCTGTTTGTCAGATATAAGTATTTCTATCCTGGCATTTTTTTTTGGTTTCATTTGCATGAATAATTTTTTTTCTCACCCTTCACTTTAAGCCTGTGTAAATTTTTGGTTCTGAGGTGGGTCTCTTGCAGACAGCAGATATGTAGGTCATGTTATCTTACCCATTCAGGTATCTTATGTCTTTTCATTTGAGTATTTAATCCATTTACATTTAAGGTTATTTTTGATAGGTACTTGCTTATTGACATTTTTTACACCTATATTTATCTCTTCTTAATGCAGTCCCTTTAACATTTCTTGCAATGTGCTGGTTTGGTAGTGATGAAATACTTTATCTGTTTTTTTGTTTGTTTGCTTGTTTTTTGTCTGGGAAGCTTTTTAATGTTGCTACAGTTTTATTTTTTAAATTTCTTTATTGATTAAGGTATCACATATTTGTCCTCATCCCCGCATTCCCATCCCAAACCCATCCAAATACATGCCTCCACCCCTCTGTTGTCTGTGACCACTGGTTATGCTTATATGCATGCATACAAGTCCTTTGGTTGATCTCTACTCCTTACCCCCACCCTCCCCTTCCTTCCCTCTGAGGTTTGACAGTTTTAAACAATAACCTTGCTGGGTAGAGTTTCCTTGGTTGCATGTCTTTGTTTTTCATCACTTTGAATACTTCATGCCATTTTCTTTTGGCCTGAAGTGTTTCTGTTAAGAAATAATCTGACAACCATAGGCAATTGTCTCATCTTACTGCCCTCAATATTTTCTTTTCTCTTTTCCCTTTGCCATTTTATTTTATTTTTAAATATATTTTATTGGTTTTTCACAGAGAGGAAGTGAGAGGGATAGAAAGCTAGAAACATCAATGAGAGAGAAACATCAACCAGCTGCCTCCTGCACACCCTGCACCGGGGATGTGCCGCAACCAATGTACATGCCCTTGACCAACCAGAATCGAACCTGGGACCTTTCAGTCCACAGACCGATGCTCTATCCACTGAGCCAAACCAGTTTCGGCTATCTTTGCCATTTTAATTATGGTGTGTCTTTGTGTGGGTTTCTGACCAGGACTTTCTGTTCATCCTGAACTTCTGAGCCTTCCCTCCTCCCTCCTTCCACCAGATTAGATAAGTTATCAGCCATTATTTCTCTAAATAGGTTATTTTCCCCTTGATCACTCTCTTCTTTTTCAGGCACCATATGATGTAGATATTGTAATGCCATATGTTGACCCAGAGATCCCTTAGACTTTCTTCATTTGTCTTTACTCTCTTTTCTTCTTTATGCTTTGTTTAAGTGCTTAAGTTTTGTTGTCCTTTAATATGCTGATTCAAGTCTCTACCTTATCCTATCTGCTGTTAATTTTTTATAGTGCATTCTTTATTTTTGAATTGTATTCTCCATTTCTCATATTGTATTATTCATTTCTGTCTGATTTTTTTTATTGTTTCTATGTCTTTTTTAATATGTACTACCTCTTTGTTTTAATTCTCATTGAGGTCATCCATTCTTTTCCTAATGTCCTTGAGCATCCTTATAACTACCATTTTAACCTCTGCATCTGGTATTTTGGTTGCTGCCATTTCATCCATTGCACTTAATTTTTTTCTGAAGATTTCTCTTGATTTTTAATTTGGGACACTTTATTTTTGTTTCCCCATTTTGTTTCTGTGAAGTAAGTAGATCTGGTATGATTGCCAAACCTGCTATGTTGATCTTATGATGAAGGTACCTGTCGGACTCAGTGGCACAATCTTCCAGATCACCACAGCCAGATTTACTAAGAATATTTTTGTGGGTTATGTGCACCCCCTGTTATTGAGGCTTGAATGCTGTTGCCTTTTTTGTGGGTAGAGTTGAGACTTCAGAATGGTGACTATAAGGCTAAATCTTGATCACCATGTATGAGATATTGTGCAGGCGCTGTCTCTAGAGCCAGGGTTGTTCCCAGAAGGGTATGTTGGTTGCTTGAATCCCCTTTTGCCACTTGTTTGATTAGTGATGCTGATAACCACCACTAATTATGTGAGTTTTGGCCCACTTGGGTGGGGTTTAGGTACACTTTGCTTACAGATGTTGTGAGTAACTGACCTTGACTACCTGTCTGTAATTCCCACTCTTTTATTTAATTGTTTAAGGTATTACAAATAGTAGTTCATATGTCTCCTCCCTCCCACCCCCATTGACCTATCCCTGGTCTCCTCCACCCCACCAGGCACATGTTTTACCCCAACCCAGTGTTGTGTCCATTGGTTATATTTACATGCATGCATACAAGTCCTTTGGTTGATCTCTATCTTCCCTCAACCCACCCCTTTTCTTCCTGCTAAAGTTTGACAGTCTGTTTGATTCTTCTTTTGTCTCTGTATATATTTTGTTTATCAGTTTATGATGTTCTTTATATTCCACAAATAAGAGAGATCATGTGATACTTATCTTCTATGATGTCTTATTTTGCTTACCTTAATGCTCTCCAGGTCCATCAATGCTGTTGCAAATGGTAAGAATTCCTTTCTTTTTACAGCAATGTAGTATTCCATTGTGTGTATATACCACAGTTTTCTAATCCACTCATCCAATGGTGGGCACTTAGGCCTTTTCCAAATCTTAGCTATTATAAATTTTGTTATGAACATAGGGGTGCATATATCCTTTCTGATTGGTGTTTCTACTTTCTTGGGATATATTCCTAGAAGTGGAATCACAAGGTAAAATGGGAGTTCCATTTTTAACTTTTTGAGGAAACTCCATACTGTCTTCTACAGTGGCTGTACCAGTCTGCATTCCCACCAACAGTGCAGGAGGGTTCCCTTTTCTCCACATCCTCTCTACCACTTGCCATTTGTTGACTTGTTGATGATAGCCATTCTGACAGGTGTGAGATGTTACTGCATTATTGTTTTGATTTGCATCTCTCATATAATTAGTGACTTTGAGAATGTTTACATATATCTCTTTGTCTTCCTTATGCCCTCTTTTGAAAAGTATCTATATAGGTACATTGCCTATTTCTTGATTGGGTTGTTAATCTTTCTTTTGTTAAATTGCATGAGTTCCCTGTAAATGTTGGAGATTAAACCCTCATCAGTGATAACATTGGCAAATATGTTCTTCCATGTAGTGGGGTTTCTTGTTGTTTTGTTGATGGTTTCTTTGCTGTACAGGAGCTATTTATTTTGATTTAGTCTAATTTGTTTATTTTCTCTTTAGTTTCCATTGCCCTAGGAGTAGTATCAGTGAAGATATTGCTTTGGCATATGTCTGAGATTTTGCTGTCTGTTGATTCCTCTAATATTTTTTATGGTTTCCATCTTACATTTAAGTCCTTTATCCATTTTTGAGTTAATTTTTGTGTATGGTATAAGTTGGTGGTCTTGTTTCGTTTTATTGAACATATCTGTCCAATTTTCCCAACACCATTTATTGAAGATACTGTCTTGACTCCATTGTATATTCTTGCCTCTTTTGTGAAATATTAATTGAGCCTAGTGGTTTGGGTCAATTTCTGGGTTATCGATTATATCTCACTAGTCTATATATGATATGTCTGTTCTTGTGCCAGTACCATGTAGTTTGAGAACAGTGACTTTGTAATAGAGCTTGATATCTTGTATTGAGATCCCTCCTACATTCTTCTTCTTTCTCAGAATTGCTGCAGCTATTCAAGGTCTTTTTATATTCTAGATGAATTTTTGAAGAGTTCATTCTAGGTCTGTGAAATATGCTATTGGTAATTTAATGGGCAGTGCATTGAATTTGTAGATTGCTTTGTGTAGAATGGGCATTTTTAATTATGTTTATTCTACCAATACTTGAATACGGTATGTTCTTCCATCTGTCTACATTTTCCTCTATCTCTTTTTTCAGTGTCTGGTAGTTTTCCAAGTAAAGGTCTTTTACCACTGAGTTGTTTATTTGTAGGTGTGTTAATTTTGGGGGGTCAATGGTAAATGGGATTTTTTTTAAATGTCTCTTTCATGAAACTAGATCACCAACTTACACATACACAAAAATAAACTCAAAATGGATACAGGACTTAAACATAAGACGGGAAACCATAAAAATTCTAGAGACAACCACAGGCAGCAAAATCTCAGACATATGCCTAAAAAACTTCTTCACTGATACTAACCCTAGGGCAATGGAAGCTAAAGAGAAAATGAACAAATGGGACTACATCAAAATAAAAAACTTTTTTACAGCAAAAGAAAACATCAACAAAACAACAAGAAAACCCACTGTATGGGAGAACATATTTGCAAATGGTATCACTGATAAAGGTTTAATCTCCAACATCTACAGACAACTTATACAACTCAATAAAAGGAAAACAAATGAGCCAATTTAAAAATTGGCAATGGACCTAAATAGAATCTTTTCAAAAGAAGACAGAAGTAGGCACGTGAAAACATGCTCAAAGTCACTAATTATCCGAGAGATGTAAATCAAAACGACAATGCGGTACCATATCACACCTGTCAGAATGGCCAACACCAACAAATCAACAAAAGACAAATGTTGGTGAGGTTGTGGAGAAAAAGGAACCCTCATGCACTGCTGGTGGGATTGCAGGTTGGTGCAACCACTGTGGAGAACAGTATGGAGCTTCCTCAAAAAACTGAAAATGGAACTCCCATTTGACCCAGTAATCCTATTTCTAGGAATATATCCCAAGAAACTAGAAACACCATTCAGAAAGGATATATGCACCCCTATGTTCATAGCAGCACAATTTAAAATAGCTAGGATTTGGAAACAGCCTAGGTGCCTGTCAGCAGATGAATGGATCAGAAAACTATGGTTCATCTACACCATGGAATATTATGCTGCCATAAAAAGAAGGAGTTCTCATCATTTGCAGTAACCTGGATGGAATTGGAGAACATCATGCTGAGTGAAATAAGCCAGTCAATGAAAGAGAAACACCACATGACCTCACTCATTTATGGATATTAAAGAACATTATAATGAACAGAAAGATTAGATATAGTGATAGTAAAACAACAAGCAGACTATCAATTGACAGCGGGGAGGGTAGGGAGGTCTGGGGGAGATAAGAGATCAACCGAAGGACTGGTATGGATGCATATAAGTACAACCAATGGACACAAAACTTTGGGGAGGGAGGACATGTATGGGAGGTGGGGGGAGGAGGGTAATGGTAAAAAAAATAATAAAAATAACATTTCTTTTTCCGGAAGACTTGAAAAAAAAATAAAAATGTCTCTTTCTGTAAGTTCACTATTGGTATATAAAAATTCCATAGGTTTATTATCATTAATTTTGTATCCTGCTACATTGCCAAATTCATTTATTAAGTCTAATAATTTTTAATGGTGTCTTTAGGATATTCTATGTACAGTATGTCATCTTTGAATAACTTTTAAGTCTTATTTTCCAATTTGGATATCTTTTATTTCTTCTTCTTGCCTAATTGCTATGGCTAGCACTTCCAGTCCTATGTTGAACAGGATTGGTGAACGTGGGCATCCCTGTCTCATTCCTGTTCTTAGTTGAAATGGTTTTAGTTTTTGCCCATTGAGTATGATGTTGGCTGTAGGTTTGTCATATAAAGCTTTTATTATGTTGAGGTATGATCCTTCCCTTCCCCCTTCTCTTTCCTCTAGCCTTCCCTCTTTCCCCTTCCCCCTTCCCCCTTTCCTTTTTGTTTTTGTTAGACCTGTTATCCTATGCACTTCTCTCTGAAGACTGCTTTCAGTGTGTCTCATAAGTTTTGGGTTATTGTGTTTTCATTGTCATTTCTTTTCAGGATTTTTGTTTGTTTGTTTTTTCTTTGACATCCTTGGTAACCCAATCATTGTTTAAAAGTATGCTATTCAGTTTCTAAGTGTTTGAATTATTGTGATTGTTCTTATTGTAGTTTATTTCTAATATTATGCCATTGTGATCTGAGAAGATGTTGATATGATTTCAATCTTCTTGGATTTGGAGAGACTTTCACTGTGTCCCAATATGTGATCTTTGAAAATGTACCATGTGCACTTGAGAAGAATATATATTCTGTAGCTTTGGAGTGGAATGTTTTGAAGATGTTAAGTCTATCTAATCTAGTGAGTTGTTTAGGATTTTTTGTTGTTGTTTTGTTTCTGCTAATTTTTTCCCTAGAGGATTTATCCAGTAATGTCAATGGGGTATTAAATCTTCTACTGTGTTTGTATTGCTATTGATATCTCCTCCATGGTATATTTCAGAAGTTTTTATTTCATTTTATCGATTTGAGTGTTCCTACTTGGGTACATATTTGTTTACCTGTGTTATATCCTCTTGTTGTATTGATACCTTTAGAATTATGAAATGGCCTTTGTTATCTCTTGTTATGACCTTCACTATGAGGTCAATTTTATCATATATAAGTGTTGCTACCCCAGTTTTTTTTTTTTTTCATTTGCCCAAAATATATTTTTCCATCCCTTCACTTTAAGGCTGTGTGAGTTCCTAGATCTGATGTGTGTCTATTGTAGAGAGCATATATATATGGCTCATGTTTTCTTATCCATTCAGTCACTCAATGTCTTTTGATCGGAGCATTTAATACATTTATGTTTAATTTTATTGTTGCTAGCTACTTGTTTGTAGCCATTTTTATTCTTAATTACTGTGTTTCTTCCTTCCTTTCTATTTCTTCTTTTTGTAGCATTCCCTTTAGAATTTCTTGCATTGCTGGCTTGGTAATGATTAAGTCCCTTAGCATTTTTTTTGTCTGCAAATCTCCTTATTTCCCTTTCAATTTTGATTGACATAGCCAGATAGAGTATTCTTGGAGTCAATCCTTTGCTTTGCATCATTTTGTATACTTCGTTTTATTCCCTTATGGCCTAATGTGTGTCTTTTGAGAAATTATTTCATATTTGATGAGAAATCCTTTGTAGGTAACTCTCTGTTTCTCTCTTGTTGCCTTCTCTTTTTATCACTAACCTTTGCCATTGTAATTATGATGTGTCTTGGTATGGATCTTTTGGGGTTTATCTTGTATGGGTCTCTACTCTTGTGTGACTTTTTTCTTCCTCATTCAGGGAAGTTTTCTGTCATTATTTCTTCAAGTAGGTTCTTTAATCCTTACTACTCTTCTTGTCCTTCTGGCACCCCTACTTTATGTATATTACTTTGTTTCATTTCATCCTAAAGCTCCCTTAGGCTGTCCTCTTGTTTTTAATTTTTCTCCAGCTGGTATTCAGATTGGGCTTGTTTCGTTACCTTAGCTTCTAACTTGCTAATTCAGTCCTCCACTTCTCCTAGTCTACTGTTGAAACTTCCATTGCATTTTTTATTGTAGCTACAATACTTTTATTTCTTCCTGATTTTTGCATAGGTTATTGATTTTCTAGTCCATCTAGTTTATGAACAATATGACCTTTATTCTAATTGTCCTCTGACATATTGCATGCCTCCATTTCATATAATTCCTACTTGGCAATTCCTTTTTCTTTTCTTTGGGGATTATTTCATTGTATGTTCATTTTAGCTGGCATTAGACGTTCCAAGTGCTGAGTTGCAGGGGCCTGAGCCTGTGTGGTGGAAGTGTTGTGCCACCCAAGCATCACTAAAGAGCTCAGGCACTGAGATTTTTGGCTACTGTGGGTTAGTGGAGCTGCATGTGCCAATAATCATAGTCCCTGCACATCTTAGCCCAGAATGAGACTCATGGGCACTCAGTGTGGCCTCATGCATGCATCAAGAATCATGAGTCCCTGCACATGAGCATTGAGAATCAGGGTCCTTGTGTGCACGTGACGAGAATCAAAGTCACTGCTGCTCAGTGCGGTTATACATGTGCACGCTAAGAGTCAGGGTTCCTGCTTTATGCACACACCAAGAATCAAAGTCGATGGAGCTTGGCACAGCCTTGTGCATGTGTTGAGAATTACAGTCCCCATGTGTGCAAGCCAAGAATCAAAGTCACTGGTGCTCACTGCAGCCTCATGGGCACACTAGTTCACATGCATGGGTGTGCTGAGTGCCAACGTCCCTGGCCTGCTAGGGGCACCAGGTTGCACAGTCACCCTGTGCTGGAAGACTGTTTGTGTTTTGTAGGCTGTGCAGGCTCTATGCTGCTGGGGTGAGCTGGCGGATGCATTCTCTGACTCACAGGAATCTGCGGCCAAGATGTCTGGAGTCTTGGTGTTCATGAATCTTTAGCTGTGGTAGCAGGTCTTTGTTCAGAGTGGCTGTAGGGTCTTGGTGTCCATGAATCTTTAGCTGTGGTAGCAGGTCTTTGTTCAGAGTGGCTGTAGGGTCTTGGTTTACATCTGAGGCCAGTATGGGTGGTGGTGAGTCTGGGATCCTAGTCACAGCAGTTCTGTCCTTCAAGATGTCATGGTTTCAGTGCCAGTATTGGCCACCCAGAAATGTTTGAAGTAGCAGCAGTGTCCCATACTCTAAGATTTCCCATTCTGCCAGCCCCTAAAAGTCCTGCCAGATCTAAATGTCCCATGTGTGCAAGCCAAGAATCAAAGTCACTGTTGCTCATTGCAGCCTCATGGGCACGCTAAGACTCAGTCCACATGCATGTGGGTACCAAGTGTCAACGTCCCTGGCCTGCTAGGGGCACCAGGTTGCACAGTCACTCTGTGCTGGAAGACTGTTGGTGTTTTGCAGGTTGTGTGGAATCACAAACACACAAAAACACCACACAAACACAAAAACACCACATATCCACACACTCCCCTTTCCCTTCTTCATTTTCTCCCTCTCTGTCATCCTGCTGGTTGACATCTTCCAAGACAACTACCACTTTTTGCACTGTTTGTATCTATGTCTACCTGACCAGCAAATACATGGGGAGGTGGGGGGTTAATCTGTATAAAAAGTTAGCTTCTTTCAGCTTAAAGCTGGAGGTAGATTAATAAAAGACTGAATCTCTCTGATGTCTACCTCCACCTGTCAGCTACTTCACCTCCTTCTGAGGTTGCCTGGTCTTTCTTGAGACCCTTCCAAAAAGAGACTGTAGGATGAGCTCTGGAGAGCTGAGATAGTGCTAGTTAGTTCCTTACTTGGGGTTCATGAAGTCAGCCCCTGGTTCAAACTCAACCCTTCCAGTCTTTTCCAGAGTCTCCAACTGTATTTCCCCAGGAGGATTGACTGCAGATTCAGGTTGGCTACAAATAGCCACCCCCTTAGCAGGAGAAATCTCAGCCACCCTGGGCTCCTGGGAATAGATCAAAAGAGTCCCATTGACCCAGCTCACTGGAGTGGTTCAACAACTTCATCCTGGTCCCAAATGATATGTTCTGAGGGTCTCACACTATGAGTGTCCCTACTCTGAATTTTCCTCCCTCCTTCCCCCACCAACAGAGCTGTGCCTAGCATAAGTATTGGGAACTTGGCAGGACTCACCCAAATAGTCTTTTAATGTGGGTGATGCCCACAAGCCCATAGGAGAGTGGCAAGCAGTCTTCCCATTCCTGAGGCAGCACAGACCAAATTCACAGGGGTGTTTGGATTTATCTCCTTCCAATGTAGACACAACCCAGCACTCTCCCACCAGGCTCCTATATAGAAGTCTTCCTGGGAGACAAAGTTAAAAAAATCACAGATTTTGCACAGGTCCCCATTACCTTGTGCCACCAAATCAAGCCGGATGGGGCCAACAATCAGCACTTAATGGCACTCCAATCTCTGCATGGCTGGTCTCAGCAGGACTGGGTCTAAATTCCCACCTCCACAAGAGCTATGACCTAGCAGGACAGATATAAAAGTATGAGCCCTGAGCAGTTTCCTGAGCCACTGAACTCAGCAGTTTGTGGCAAGCAGAGTGGATTAGCATGTGGGCAGAGTATTTTGCAGTGGAGGTGGGGGAGACCAGTTCCCCTCCCCCCCCCAAGTGACACAGGTTAGTCACTGTCTGGGCCTCTGTCAAAATCCTCCACTGAAAATAGAGGGCCTCTGAAAGTCACTGCTTGGTTGAACCAGCAGACCCCTTCACAGGACCCGAGTATGGCAACATAACCTCTCTTGTAGTCAAGAGTCCAGACTGTAAACTTCCCAGACTGGTACAGTTAACAAGAGTCCAGACTGTAAATTTCCCAGACTGGTACAGCTAACAATGAGAGTGTTCTTCCCTGGGATGGTATGATCTGATTTTAATAAATGGACTGAATCTTCACTGATTCCCAACATCAGTTTGCTACAGTCTTCTCTTCTCATATCCCTTGCTCTGGGTTCAGGATCCCTGTGTGGGGTTAAGACCCCATGCTCCTAACAGGAGGGTTTCATACCTTTGGTATCTATCCAGCTTTTCAGATACAGGGTCCAACTCTTTCAGTGTCTACACCATTCTTACCAGAGTTTCTTACAGTGGCTTTCTCTGTAATATTTTGTTATAATATTTCAGATTTCCTAGCATTCAATTGTTTTTCAGGTTGACTGCACTGTAATGTATATGTAAATTTGTTTTGGTGCTGGGAGAAAGGTCCTACAGCCTCCACCTACTCTGCAGCCATCTTAGAAACACCCTTTTATTTGTTGGACTTATGTTTCTCTCTCTGTTTCTCTTTCTCATTTATTTTATTTTCTCTTCCTTTTAAAAGCAGGCCCTTTAACATTTCTTGCAATACTGATTTGGTGCTAATGAATTCCATTAGATATTTTTTTCAGGGCGGAGGGGTGGATCTCTTTATTTCACTTTCAGTTTTAAATGATATCCTTCTAGATAGAATGATCTTGGTTGTAGATACTTGTTTTTCATCACTTTGAATAGTACATGCCAATTCATTCTTGCTTTCAGTTAAGTAATCAGCTGATGGCCTTATGGGACTTTTTTTGTAGGTATCTACTTGTTTTTCTCTTGCTGCTCAAAAGATTCTTTGCCTTTAACATTTTCCATTTTAATTATGATGTGGTTTGGTGTCAGCCTCTTTGGATTCATCATCATTGGTATGCCCTGTGTTTCCTAATCTATGTAACTTTTTCCTTCTCCAGATTAGGGAAGTTTTCAGCCATTATTTCTGAAAATAGGTTCTATATTCTTTTCTCACTCGTTTCTCCTTCTGGTATTCCTAGAATGTGGATGTTATGCTTGACATTGTCCCAGAGGATTAGATATTTCTCATTATTTTGAGTTCTCTTTTCTTTTTGATGCTCTGCTTGGGTGTTTACTCTTACCTAATCCTCTAAATTGATGGCTTTATCATCTGGTTCATCTAATCTGCTGTTGGTTCCTACTAGCATATTCTTCATTTCTATTTGGTTCTTTACTTATGGTTTCTAGATATTTTTTATTTATTTTATTTAAAAAATATATTTTATTGATTTTTTTTTACAGAGAGGAAGGGAGAGGGATAGGGGGTTAGAAACATCAATGAAAGAGAAGCATTGATCAGATGCCTCCTAAACACCCCCTGCTGGGATGTGTCTGCAACCAAGGTACATGCCCTTGATCGGAATTGAACCTGGGACCCTTCAGTCCACAGGCCAAAGCTCTATCCATTGAGTCAAACTGGCTAGGGCTCTAGATACTTTTTAGAGGCCCAGTAAACTAGAGGCCCAGTTTACTAACTCTTTGTTTAAGTTCTCATTGAGATCATTTACTCTTTCCCTAAGGTCCTTGAGCATCTTTATAACCATTGTTATAAAGCTCATATTTTGGTTGCTTCCATTTAATTGAATTCTTTTTTTGGAATTCCTCTTGTTCTTTCATTTTGGGCATTTTTCTTTGTTTTCTCATTTTATCTCTGCGTATCAAGTACCTCTGCTATGATTCTCAAACTTGTCATGATGGATTTATAATGTAGGTGTCTTGCTGGGCTCATTAGCACAATCTTCCAGATTACTTGTGCTCCATGTTCATGGAATGTTTCTTATGGGTTATGTGTATCCTCCTGTTGTAGTTGGCACTTTCATGGGTGGAATTTGTTCTTCTGGTTGCATGAGTTGTTGTGCAGGGACTGCCCTCCAAGGCAGAGTTATTCCTAGCATGATCTTTTTCCTTCTGGAGTCCCTCTTTGGGCATGCTGTTTGTGTGGCTAGTTGATTCAAACTCTGGTTCACTCAGAATCATACCACTTGTTATGTTTGTTTGGATTCACTTGAGCAAAGTTCAAATATAAGTTGGTGTCAGATATTGTGTGTACCTTTCTGTAACTACCACATCATTCACTGTTTGAGGCTGTATCTACTGATCCCAGGTGTGCATGAAGGGGCCAAAATATTAATATATAAATAATTAATATGCAAATTGATCCCCACACCCTCGCACAAGATGACTGCCCCCATATGGTCAAAGATGTTCGCCCCTATTTGGTCAAAGATGGCTGCCACAAGATGGCCCTCATGGGAGGGCAGTTAAGGGTGATCAGGCCTGCAGGGGAGGGCAGTTAGGGATAAACAGGCCTGCAGGAAAGGGAAGTTGGGAGCAACCAGGCCTGCAGGGAATGGTAGTTGGGGGCAACCAGACCTTCAGGCAATAGCAGTTGGGGGGACTGAGCTGGCAGGGGAGGGCAGTTGGGGGTGACTGGGCTGGCAGGGGAGGGCAGTTGGGGGTGACTGGGCTGGCAGGGGAGGGCAGTTGGGGACAATTGGGCCTCCAGGGGAGCAGTTCGGTGTTGATGAGGCTGGCAGAGGTGTATTTAGGGAGTGATCAGGCTGGCAAGCAGTCCTGGATTGTGAGAGGGATGTCTGACTGCCCACAGAGATTGGGCTAAACTGGCAGTTGGACATCCTCTAGGCTTCCCAAATTGGAGAGGGTGTAGGGTGGGCTGACGGACATTCCCCTAGTGCAAAAATTTCATGCACTGGGCCTCTAGTCTATATATAAGGGTCAGCTTCTTTCAGCTCAAATTTGGGGTAAGTTCTATAAAAGGTCAGGGGCTTTCTGAGATCCTCCTCCACCTGTCAGCTACTTTGAGATTGCCTGGTCTTCCTCCAAAGCCTCCCAAAGAAATATTGTAGAATTGAACCAGGCTGGCTACCACCCACATACCCTGCCACAGGTTGTAAGTTTGGGTATTGGAGCAGCTGGTTTTGGGATGATAGGACTAGTGAGTCCCTTATTTGCAGGTCAAGCAGTCAGGCATTCAAAAGAAAGGAAAACTACCCCTATCCCAGAGCCAAACTTCATTCTCCACCAGATTCTCTAACTCTAGCTCCCTCAGGTGGAGCAATCCTGTAATTTCAGGTTAGGTGCGGCCAGCCATTCCCTCTGCAGGAGCAAGCTCAACAGGATGGAGCCACTGGGGCTCAGAGTGTACAGATCAAAAGGGTCTCCCATTGTGGGTGGTGCTAACCAAGCCTGCAGGAGTGGGCTGAGTACTTTATTCTAGTTCCAGACAATAGCTTTTGAGGGAGAAACACTTTGAATGTCCCAGCTATGAGTAGTCCTCTTCCCTTCATTTACGTATTTGCTGGCGTATAAGATGATTTTTTGGCCTTGAAATATATGCCTCCAGTGGGGGGTAGTCTTATACGGCGAGTATATAACAAACTCTGTATTTTGAGTAGAAATGTTAGGGGGTCGTCTTATACGCCCAGTCTCTTATACGCCGGCAAATACGGTATTTTTCAGGGCCAAAAAATCATCTTATATGCCGGCAAATATGGTAATTGAACTCAGCTTGGCAGATTCAAACAGTTTCCTTTTGGGGATTATGCTGAGAAGCCTGTAGGAGTGGGGCAGGCACTTTTTCCTCTTCCCAGGATAACTCAGATTGATCTCACAGGATATAGCAGTGTCCCCTCCCATGATGTGGCCACATAACCCAGCATCCACCCATATGATCCCTGGACAAAAGCCTCACTGAGGATAATGGTGCTCTGAAAATCACAGCTGTGTGTGGCAGTCTGATATCCCTGCATGAATGAACTCAGCAGGACAGAGCCACAGAGTGTATGGCAGACCAAGTGATTCAGTGGGTCAGCAGGGAGGTATCATCTGTGCAACTTAGGTGGGGAAGAATGTTCCTTTTTAAAAGCTACACAGTTCAATCACTGTCTGAGTCTTTTCCAAGAGCTTCTTCAGAAAATGTGAACCCTAAGGGTATAGCCAGGAAACCTTAGTGAAAGACTTGAGCATATCAGAGGCATGTCACCAGGAGTTGGAAAACCAGCAGTGCACTCCTCAAACTGGTGCTGTAGCAATAGGGGTGCTCAATCCTGGGGAAGTGGTGTCTGAGTATCTAGCAGACTCTCTTCTCTCCCAAGTGGACTGAACCCTTTACAGATTTTCACCACCGGATGCTATGCAGGCTCCTCTTCCCATATCTGATACTCTGGGTTGAGGATCCATGCATAGATTTTAGATCTCAATGCTTTTGGGATGGGGGCTTACAGCCTACATGTTTCTTGGCTTCTCAGTGATTGCCTGTGAGTGTAGAGCTAGTCCTTTCCATATATCTGCTCTTCTTACCAATCTCTTCTTTAAATCCTTGGTTATAATATTACAGTTCAGCTAGCCTTCAGTGGTTATTCAGGATGACTGCTCTAAATCCAGTTTGGTGCCAGAAAGAGGTGAGTGTCACTTCTGCCCACTCTGAAGCCATCTTGGGATCTCTTACATTTAAGTCTTTAATCTCTTTTGGGTTTATTTATAGATGTGTATAAAATATGTTCTATTTTCATTTTTTGCATGTATATATCCAATTTTCCCTACACCATTTATTGAATATATTTTTTACTTCATTGTATGTTCTTGCTTCATTTGTCAAATATCAATTGACCCTATGGGTATGGGTTTATTTCTGGGCTCTCTACCCAGTTCCTTTGATTTCTATGTCTCTTTTTATGCCAGTACCATGCTTTTTTGATTACTATGAGTTTGTAGTATAGTTTGATATTTTGTCTAGGCTCTTCTCATCTTCTTAGTGGCTCAGTGCAAGAAATTAATGTGTTGGGGGGGGGGGAGGGAATTGGGTCCTTCAGTGTGGCCTGTACCCTCTCCAATCTGGGATCTCGTTCACAATCCAGAAACACCAGCTCCTAAGCCAGTGGTTTTCAACCTTTCTAATTCTGCAACACTTTAATACAGTTCCTCATGTTGTGGTGACCCCCAACCATAAAATTATTTTTGTTGCTACTTCATAACTGTAATTTTGCTACTGTTAATGAATCATAATGTAAATATCTGTGTTTTTCGATGGACAACTTTTAAATAACCTTGTGCTATACTTTGGTGACCAAATCTTTCTTGTTCTTTGGCCTATTATAACCTTAAATAACTATTATGTTAAGTACTTTAAATATTATTTAATTCTCTGTATCTGTTTTAAATAGCAGAAGATATATTACCTTTAACTTGTTATAAAATATCATATTTGTATTATTAATTGATAATTATAATTGATTATTTAAATATTCTTAAAGATTCTTTAGTTACAAATAAAAAAATGTTCTTCACCTAATCTAACACCAGATGTTTTATAATTCTAAAGATCAGAGAAGAAAAGAACCAACTCTACTATTTCAGATACTTCACAGATCCTCAAGTCTCAAGATGGATCAGCTTTTTTAAAGAGTACAGCCGAAGTTTCAGCTGATGAAAACCTATCCCCTTTAATTCTATCAAAGACCCATGATAAACCATTCACAAGAGTGTTACCAAGCAAAGAAATTCAAGATTCAACAGTGGAATCACTCACTTCACCCCCTATTGTTTCTAAAAGAAATCCAAGGAGTAATGTTATCTCAAAGGTAAGGCATAGTAAAATAATTTGAGCACCATTTACTTTGGGTTATTAGACTACTTTAATATTTTGAATAAATGTTAATTGAAAACATCAATATTTTCTTATAAAAAGAAAATTAAAAGTTTACCTTTTAGTACTACCTATTTCATTTTTAAGATGTTTAAAGAAATATTTGAGAATCAAAATACTATTTTAACAAAAAATTCTAATCTGTATTGACAAAGAAGTGTTTAAAGTTATAGTTTTAATGATAAATTAACAGATACACGATTCCTAATTTAAACAGAAAATAATTTCATTTTAAATTCATCTATAGAAACAATTTTATACATTAAGGTAACTATAAAAGCATAGTCAATTTAGAAATAAGTTTGTATACCTTATATAAGACCTACAAAATTATCAGGATTGCTTTTTCTAAAATGATACTCATTAGGAAATTCTTAGGGCAATGTGTAGGGAAAATAGAAATTTAAAAAAAAATGTATTTGACATTTATTCACAACCTATTTTTGTCATAGAAGTTATTGAAGTGGAGTTATAAAATAATTTTGTAAGTTATTTGAGTTTGCTAGAAATTGATTTAGACTAAAATATAATCTAAATTAGAATTATAATAGATAACTATTAATTGTTTATAATTATTAATTTCTTGGGTTCTATTCACATTATTACATATTCCCAAATGCTTCTCAGATCTATGAATTGTTTTTATTTCTAAATTTGATAATTCAGGAAATAAAAGTAAACTTTCTGCAATGACATTGTAGATATGAATAAAATAATTTTCTATCTCTAAAAGGAGGTAAATAGAGTTTGAAGATATATCATTTTTAATCATCATACCTTTTGTTATAGAATTTACAAAGGAATACTGAAAACCAAACTTCCCAAGAAGAAAGAGAATTTCAAGGTAAAAATATTTTTGTTTTGTAAGATAAAAATGTGATTATGTGTTACCCTGGAATAATCCTATATAATAAAAGCCTAATATGCTAAGTGTCTGATCATCCAGTCAGCTGTTCAACCAATCAAAGTGTAATATGCTAATGATATGCTAATGATGCTCAATTGCTCCCTATGATGTGCACTGACTACCAGGAGGCAGATGTGTGACTGGTCGCTTGGCTTGATGATGGGGACTGGCTGATAGGAACTGAGTGAGATAAGTTGGACATGCCCTGGAACCCTCCTGCAGTCCCTCCCTGGCTAGCCAACCTCCTGTGTCCTGGCCCCGACTGTGCACTAGAGGGGTCCCTCAGCCTGACCTGCACCCTCTTGCAATCCAGGATCCCAAGGGAATGGTGGAGAGCCAGTTTCAACCCGATCCCACAGGCCAGGTCAAGGGATCTCACTGGTGCACAGATTTGTGCACCAGGCCTCTAGTTATAAATAAAGAAAGGACATTATTAAATATAAAAATAACTCCTTAGATGATCAAGAGATAATCTAGCAATATATTGACCAATATATAAAAATTAATTTTGATGAGTTAATATTACTAAGAGAGTCTGTTTAAACTAATATATATACAAAAAGAAGTGATAGATTTGCCTTAACCAAATAACAGTATTAAGAATTATGAATTCTGCCGAAACCGGTTTGGCTCAGTGGTAGAGCGTCGGTCTGCGGACTGAAAGGTCCGGGGTTCGATTCCGGACAGGGCATGTACATTGGTTGCGGGCACATCCCCGGTGGGAGGTGTGCAGGAGGCAGCTGGTCGGTGTTTCTCTCTCATCGACGTTTCTATCTCTCTATCTCTCTCCCTTCCTCTCTGTAAAATATCAATAAAATATATTTAAAAAAAAAGAATTATGAATTCTTAACATAGTATACCAAAAATTCATTAGGGTACAGCAAAAAAAAAAAAAAAAAAAGAAAAAAGAAAAAAAAAAGAAAAGAAAAGAAAAAAGAAAGAAAGAAAAAAAGAGGATGGTGTGTGGTATAAATAATATTTTAACTAGATTTTTAGGTGTTTGATATAAAATATATTTAAAACAATGGTTAATTTGTTTTTCCTTTCAAACATATAGAGCTTTTACTAGTATAACCAACCCACATGTTATTGCATTGTACTTAACTTTGAAAATAAAGTTCAACAGTTCTGATGTAGTTAGTGTGCAGGAGTGCTTTGAATTTGAAATTAAAAGTGTCTGTTTCATTTCACCTATGATTATTGGTTATATGAGATAAATATTCTTTTTTAAAAGAATATTTTATTTAATTCCTCAAAGTATAACCACCAAGGGATCTGAACTGCTTGTCACTGTTCATCCAATTATGCAGAGACAGGGTTGAATCATATATGAGCATTTATTTCAATAATGCCAGCAGTATGGGAGAGCAGCAGGTCATTCTGCTCTGCACCCCATTATAAGCCAACTGCTTATATTTGGTAAAAGGACAAGACTACTTGAGGAAATAGAAATTACAGGTATGAGAAAGTGGGCATGGGATAACCATTATAGGTTACAAGTTATGCAGGCTGGGGGGTGTAGGGGAAGGTTACAGAGAGGGGATACTACTGGGCACCCTGGATGCCCCTGGACCAGACTACAGGCAACAGGGGCAGGGAGTTGTAAAGAGCAGGTGCCTCTAGGACTAGGTGTCACTAGTTGTGAATATTTCCATAATGATAGGCAGTTCTCTGAAGGAGGACAGACTGCTTTCTGATGTTAGCTCTCATGTCCCAGGGTGTACAACTCTCAGTGAGAATGTGCTTTTGCTAATCAAAACAGAATCATTATGGTTAACAGAGAATCCTTAATATTTCTTATAATGGTAGCTGGTCCCCAATATATTCTATTTCTGCCCCTAACAAAAGGTCTGGTGGATTTTTTGAAATAATTTATTAGAGTCAACAAATATTATTTCTGAAAATATGAGGGTAGGATGAAAGATTATTTTCTAACATCTCTAAGGTCATACCTATTCTCCATGTACATAGGACATCCTTTGTTTACTTTTGACTTTTAAAAATACTTCCTATTACAGCTGATAGTCAATTTTATATTAGTTTCAGGTGTATATCATAGTGATTAAATATTTAGATAACTTAGTAGTGATTCCCTCAATAAGTCTAGTATCCATCTTGACACCATACATAGTTATTAGAATACTAAAGGGCCGGATCATGAAATTTGTGTGTGGGTATGGTCCCTAGGCTTGGCCTGTGATCAGGGCCATCTTCCCTGCCTTCCTACAACCAGCCCTGCCACCAACCCCTGGTTCCCTGTTCACCATCAGGTGATGGGATCCTGCCGACCAGAGGGAGAGAGTGAGAGGTCAGCTGTCTCCCCCCCCCCCCATTCTGATCACTGGCCCCGACCTGCCACAGGTCACCCTCTGTGTGTAGGGTGACCATTGGGGCAGGAGACTTGGCCTGGAATCACTCATGTTCTCCATCTCCCACCCCCAGCTCCCCATTTGCCATTGGGTGATGGGAGACCTGTGGCTGGGGAAAGGGACTAAGAGGTGATCACTGCGCCTCATAGTGAGCAATCGTTCTGGTTATTCCACTGTTAGGGTCAATTTGCCTATTACTGTTTTATTATATAGGATTATTGACTATTCCCTATGCTGTACTTTATATCCCTATGACTATTTTGTAACTGCCAGTTTGTACTTCTTAATTCTTTCATCCTTTTCACTTAACACCCAACCCCAAAACCATTTGACAATCATTATTTTGTTCTCTGTATCTGAATTTATTTCTGTTCTGTTTGTTTATTTTCTACTAGAGACCTGGTGCATGGAATTTGTGCACAGGAGGGGGGATCCCTAAGCCCCGCCTGCAATCTCTCCAATCCAGGACCCCTTGGGGGATGTCTGACTGCTTCTCTCAATATGGGAATACTGGCTTCTAACTGCTCACTTGCCTGCCTGCCTGATAGCCCCTAATCCCTCTGCCTACTTGCCTGCCTGCCTGTTTGCCCCTAACCACCTCTGCTTGCCTGATTATCCTTAACCACCTCTACCTGCTTGCCTGATTGTCCCTAACTGATCCCCTACTGGCCTGATTGCCCCAAACTGCTCCCCTGCAGACCTGATCACCCCTAACTGATTCTGCCTTGCTCCACACCTGGGACCTACGATCCTCTCCTCCAGCCAGTCACAGGCACCCAGGACCCAGGGCTTTCCTCCCTCTGGCCAGCCACAGGCCTGCTTTGCTCAGGCTGGCTGTGACTGCAGTGGACTGTGAGCAGGTGACTTCACCCAAGCCACAGCCCCAGGCACCTGGGACCATGGGGTGGGTGGCTTGTCCTTCTCCCAGGCCACAGCCTTGCTGGTCACCATTCTTCTCTCACAAGCTAATTTGTGCCTGGATGGTCCCCATTCCTCTCTCCCCAGTGTTGAGTGTCTGAGCTGTTAAGCTGTGATGATGTGAGGACGTGACAACCATTTGCATATTAACTATTTATTATATAGGATTTTAAATACCACAAATAATTGAAATGATAGGGTAGTTGTCTTTCTCCATTTGACTTATTTCACTTAGCATAATACCCTCTAAGTTGTTGCTGGTGGTAAAATTTCATTATTTTTTACTATGGCTGAATAATATTATTCTTTATTATGATCATGATGTCTTCTTTTGTTCAAAATTTATCATGAATTTTCAGTTGGGATAAATTTTATCAATTAACTGAATTTTTATTATGATAAAATATACATAATATTAAATTTGCTATTTTAATAATTATGTATATAATTCATTGGCATCCTATATAATAAAGAGATAATATGCAAATTGACCATCATATCCTCACACAAGATGGCAGGCAGGGGAAGGTAGTAGTGGACAATCAGGCCAGCAGGGGAGGGCAGTTGGGGGCAATTGGGCTGTTGGGGGAGCAGCTCATTAGCTGTTGATCAGGCTGTCAGGGGAGTGTTTAGGGAGTAATCAGGCTGGCAGGCAGGTGAGAGGTTGGAAGCCAGCAGTCCCAGATTGTTGGAGTCCCTGTGGGATTGGGCCTAAATGGGCAATTGGACATCTTCTGGGGGTTCCCATATTGGAGAGGGTGCAGGCTGGGCTGAGGGACATCCCCCAGTGCACAAATTTCATGCAGTGGGCCTCTAATTAACTATATTCACATTATTGTTCAACCATCACTACATCAATTTCTACAATTTTACATCACCCAAAAAAGAAATGCATTAAATATATATCATCCCTTCCTGCTTCCATCCAGCTTCTGATAACCTCTAATTTGCTTTCAGTTTCTATTATCATGCCTATTATATTGGAATCATATGATAATTATTCTTTTCTGTCTGGACTATTCACTTATAGCATAAGTTCATCTGTGTTGTAGCATGTATCATAATTTCATTACTTTTAATGTTGAATATTATTTCATTGTATGTAAATATCACATTTTGTTTATTCATTCATCTGCTGATGAACATTTGGGTTGTTTCCACCTTTTGAATATAGGGAATAATGCTGCTGTAAACATGTACAGAATATGTTTCAATCTTCATTTTCAGTAGTTTTTAGTAGAAGTGTAAGTGTTAGTTTATATGTTAATAAGTTTAGCACTTTGAGGAACTTCCCAACTATTTTCCACAGTGGCAGTACCATTTTACATTCCCATCAGCAATGTATAAGGATATATACACTTGCCAACACTTGCTTTTCTTTTTTTTTTTTTTATAGTCAGTAGGTAGAAATTGTATCTTGTGATTTTTTTATTTGCATTTTCCTAATTACTAAAAGTGGTAAGTATCTTTTTGTGTGCCGACTGACCTTGGTATGTCTCCTTTGGAAAATGTCTCTTCAAGTCCTTCACCCATTTTATTTTTAAGTAATATATGAGCATTTATTCCAATACTGCTGGAAGTGTAGGAGAGCAGCAGGCTGTCCACAAAAATATGCTCTGCCACTCCTCTTTCTCCCCACTACCATAAGGCAGCTGCTTATATTGGGTAGGAAAAAGCATACATGGGGAAGTAGAAGTAATAGGCATGGAGAAGTTGGCAATGTGGGCTGGGGCAGGACTCCATTGTTTGGGCAACAATGTTGTTAATCTTTCCATGATAATAGGCAGCTCTTGAATGAGAATGGACCACATTCCTAGGTTGACTCCCAGGTCCAACTTTGACTCCCACTTCCCAGTGATATACAACTCCCAGCCAGGCTAAAATACCCTCTCTTTAATGAGAACAAGGTAATTAAGGTTAATAAAGCATGAATAATATTTCTTATAAATATAACTAGTCCTCAGTATTCTATTTTGCCCCTAACATTTCCCTACTGCTATTTCTATCATCTCATATCTATGAGATTAGTTTTAGATGAAAAGTCTCATTGTGCTTGAAGCAGTTCCTAGGAATGGAATGCAGGGAATGCAGGATCTAAAAAAAGAGGAAGACAGCAGCAAATAATCACGCCAATAAAAGAGTAAGATGCTAATTGGCCATACCTGCGTGATGCCCACCAGCTAATCAAGAGTGAGTATGCAAATCAACCCAACAAAGATGGTGGGATAATTTGCATATGCAGGCACTGAGTGGCTGGGAGCAGGTTGCACTGCACCAAATCTCTGGGTAGTGTAGGAAGGCAGAAAGGCAGCTCTGGGCAGGAGCAGAAAGGCAACTCCAGGATGGAGTGGAAAAGTGGCTCTGGCCAGAGCAAAGGTGGTGCCAGCAGCCAGGGGAAGGAAGGCTCATTGCTGCAAGAATCTTTGTGCATGCAGCCTCTAATTATACTATAAAAAAATAAACATGAGAAAAATTAAAAGGAATATCTACAACCCCAGACATGTTGGGTTGCCAGGAAGTTAGCTTGGCTACGTCTAATGCAAAAAACCCTTCTCATTATTTTACCTTGGAGATGGTTTCCTTATTTTTTTTAATGTTGTTTGCTATCAATTTAGAACTGCCAGAAAGTTTAAAACAGCACATTCCTTTAAATTCCTCACAACCATGGTATGCTGAAACAGCAAATAATCTATTGTTACCCCGCTCTCTTGAACTGCCTCCCAGATCTGATTCAGCTCTTTATTTATCCCATGTATAGCCCTGGTATTGGCATTCAGGGCTTTTATAAGCCAGTTGGGCCACTTACACATTAAGGGAGCCTAACATTACTGGCATAACAAAAATGGTTAAAGTAACATATTCAGTAGGGCTCCAGGGATGGAGATTGTCCTTGCAGTCAGAGCCACAACCATGAGAAGGTCTTTTTTTGTTTGGACATTGTAATGTTTCTGGGGCATAAAGATGGTCAATCATCCTAAGGATCAAGGCCCTCTGGTGCTGTTAGCAGGGAAATATGATTAAATAGTTACCCCACATATCAGAAACCAGCCAGCTGGCAGCTTAATGTGTTCATTACTATGAGGGAGGGTGAAATTATCAGAACAATTCATGTTGTAGTAATATATACTGAAAGAAAATAACTAGAAAGCCCAGTAAAAGTCAGTCATTCACCACAGGGAGCTACTACAGTAATCTTTGGAGAAACATCCCTGCATCCTTTTCTTAAACAGTGGGTCCTAACATATAATAGTCCCTGTATGTGACTTTCAAAAATGAATGGAATAATTCTATATACTAGCAGTGGGTGTCCCAATTCCTACCAGGCCAGATCTGCTCTACATAGGTTCCTCCATTACCAGCTTTAGAGCAGTTGGAGTAGTGAGAAGCAAGTCTCAGGGCCCATTCATTTCTTCTCTGGTTGTCCCATTGTTCTTGCTCTGCTTATGCCTACCACATCTCCCCTCAAGGATCTTGGCTCTGAATCTTTTCAGACAAAATGGGGCACAGAGTCTCTTCTAAAACTGATTCATACTTAGGAGGGATGAAGTTTTCCTTCAGAGCCAATAAAGAGATCCTTGCTGTCTGTCAGAGATGATGAGGCCTGGGCACAGGTGGTGGCAATGGTATCTAGAGGTGTTATCCTCTCAGTTTGATTAGGGTTTGTAACCTGATGGAGACAAATTGTGTTAAAAAATTTAGTATTATTGGGACAAAAGTTAGAACAGCAAGAATTATGACAAATGATCCAATGTAAGGAAAAAAAAACATTTCAGTTCTAATAATTCCCTATTGAAACACAATCCTCCTTCCCCCCTTACATCACCCTCATTTTTACTAAAGAGCCAAATTAAAACCAAGTTATTTATTGTATTAAATATAGTTACAATTTGGGTTGATTTTTGTCATGAACACAATAAGAGTAACAATTGCTCATATAGGCTTTTAAAAAATATGCTTTCCTGGGATCTCATGATTGAGCTTTAATTAGCTCGTTAGGGCAAAGAAGCTGAGCTACAAAACTACCATCAGGTTTGCCTGCAATACCTGTACATTTGGGTGATTATCTTTTTAAAAAAATAAATCTTTATTGCTCAGATTATTACAATTGTTTCTCCTTTTTCTCCCCAATAGCTCCCCACCACCCGATTCCCACCCCACCCTCTGCCCTTACCCCCTCCCCCCACTATTGTCCTCATCCATAGGTTATACAATTTTAATCCAGTCTCTTTCTGCACTCCACACCCCTTTCCCCCTAATAATTATCTATCCACTCCCTTTCTTTGCCCCTGATTCTATTATATTCACCAGTTTATTCTATTCCTCAGATTTTTAATTCACTTGACCTTCTTCCTCTTCTTAAGTAATACCTTTCAGCATTTCATATAATACTGGTTTGGTGGTGATGAACTCCTTTAGCTTTTTCTTATCTGTGAAGCTCTTTATCTGCCCTTCAATTCTGAATGATAACTTTGCTGGATACAGTAATCTTGGTTGTAGGTTCTTGCTATTCATCACTTTGAATATTTCTTGCCACTCCCTTCTGGCCTGCATGGTTTCTGTTGAGAAATCAGCTGATAGTCATATGGGTGCTCCCTTATTGGTAACCAACTGCTTTTCTCTTGCTGCTTGTAAGATCTTCTTTTTGCCTTTTACCCTTGGCATATTGATGATGATGTGTCTCAAAGAATTTTTCTTTGGATTCCTCTTGTTTGGGGTTCTGTAGGTTTCCTGTACTTGTAAGTCTATTTCTTTCACCAGGTGAGGGAAGTTTTCTGATATTATTTCTTCAAATATGTTTTCAGTATTTTGCACTCCCTCTTCTTCTGGCACCCCCATAATTCTGATGTTGGTGCGCTTGAAGTTGTCCCAGAGGCTCCTTACACTATCTTCAACTTTCTGGATTATCTTTTCCTCTTGCTTCTCCAGAGGAGTGTCTTTTGGCTCTTTGACCTGATTCTTGTGTTCCTCCATTCAGCTGTTGGATCTCTGCATAATGTTTTCCAATTTAGTCAGTTTATGTATACTTTTTAGTTGGGTCTCATGAAATTTATCGACCTTTTCTAGGATATTCTTGCATAACCTTAGAACCGTAGTTCTGAACTCTATATCCTCTATCTCTTATGTTTGAGATCTATTTCCTTGTCTCGGCATTTTCACTGTTTTTCAGAGTTGGTAGGATGGCTTTGTGTGTTTGGTGTCCTATATGGCCCAGCTGGTCAGCCTCCTCAGTTACCTGAGGTAGACACTCTTGGTGCTCCCCTTTGTGGACTGCATGCACAGCCTTGTTGTAGCTAAGTCTTTATTGTTGTGAATTGACCTTCAGGCCAATTGGATGTGGGTATCAGCTGTGTCTACTCTGGGATAACTTCTGTATTGGAGACAGTCTTATAGGATCAGACTTGAAAAACTGCAAAAGCCTATGCTCAGCTTGGATGGGGCGGAGTCTCAGGGCTGAACTGACAGTCTTGGCTTCTGCCCTGCCCTTGTGCACTCACCTGAGTTTCCGCCTGACTTCTGCCTTCAGCGGCTTCCCTGAGTTTCTGCCTGACTGTCCCAGGTTCTCTGTGCAAGAGCGTGGGTGCCCCAGGGGCTCGCCCGGACTTGGGCTGGTCTCTGTAGTCTTGAGCTTCTGACTCCTTCTGCTACAGAGAGGCTGCCACCTTGTACAGAGAGGCAGCGGCAGCCTCCGTGGTCAGACCTGGAGCTTCTGACTCCTTCCACTAAGGAGAGGCTGCGGTCAGACCTCAGCGCGTTCTCACTCGCAAGCACGCGTGACTGTAGACCCTGCTGGCTGAGGCTCCCGGGTCCCGGGTCTCCCAGTCTCTGAGTCTCTGGGTGCCTTTCTCTACAGTCCAGACTCCACCCATATGAGCCTGGGACCACGGAATTTCAGCCGGGGTTGGGGTTCAGTACAGTCGGAAAGGGTTCCATGCAATCGGGAATTCCTCCCCTTCCGCCAGGCAGGTGTTTGGCGGCCGCACTTCCTTTCCGCGCGTGAGTGGCTCCCTACCTCAGCACTTTGCGGCTCCCAGTCCGATCCGTGAGCCTCTCTCTTTCTTTCTAGTTGTAGCTATTCCACTCTGCCAGCTTTCCTGAGGTTTTGGTGAAGTCCTTTTTTATTTTAGTTGTTTTTTTAAATTAAATTGTTGATGAGGCGGCAGCTTATGAGACTACCTAAGCCGCCATCTTGGTTTCGGTCTGGGTGATTATCTTTTTTTTTCTTTAAAAAAAATATATATTTTATTGGCTTTTTACAGAGAGGAAGAGAGTTGGAAACATCGATCAGGTGCCTCCTGCACACCCTCCCATTGTGGATGTGCCTGCAACTAAGGTACATGCTCCGACTAGAATCGAACCCGGGACCTTTACAGTCCGCAGGCCGACACTCTATCCACTGAGCCTAACCAGCTTCGGTTTGGGTGATTTTCTTAAGTTTTCCAGGTCCCCAATGATGTCTTTAAGTTCCTTCCTTGCCATATCTTAGGAAAGCAGCCTTGTTTCTTACCTGGAAAGCAGCCATGAACCACATGCTCAAGCAAGGTACCAGGCTTTCTCCCAAAGGACTCTTATTGGCTTCATTTATTAAAGCTTTTCCAGGCATGTTATACATATTCTAAATCTTACATAAAAAGTCTTGGCTAGTACAGTCACATTTGGAAATGGGTCTTATTGAATTCATGCAAAGAAACATAGTGCTATGACTCACTCACTGAGAATTGCCAAATTCTAAAGAAATAAGGTAGGGAGAATAATATATAATTTACCAAATTGTTTTAAACATGCTTCCTTATACCTGAAAAACAAAGATTAAAAACCAGCTATACTTTCAACAAAAGTTATAAAAGTATATGCTAGTAATTATTTTCAGTTCATTCAGTCTCAAAATCAAAATTTTGTTTCTCCTGTTTTTTTCTGCTCACACTTCTCTAAATCCACATACTCTATAGAGTTCTAATAATTTTCATTCAGTTTTAAGGGGATGACCTGAAAATGTCATAGTGCTTTCCATGTATCCCTTAGAAGATATAACATTTTTCCAAATACATTATAACAAAAACAGAGATTATCTCTTAAGTGACAATAACACATTTAAAATGACACAGTTATGGCTTTGATTGTAATGCAATTGAAATGGAATCCTGTCATTTCTACAGAACACAATATTCTAGAATAATAGAGTTTTAAATGAAAGCATGTCAGAATCTACTTTAAAACAATATGCATATATAAATAATATATGCTTATTATTTCTTTATTTGACAAAGCTCCACATGTACTTCAAGCAGAAAATTTTCTGTCATACATAGAAAAAACAAATCCAGGGCCTTTTGGAATGACCTAAAGACAATTTTAGGTCAATAAAAGTTTCTTAAAATTCAAACCCTGGGAAAGTTGTCAAACTTATTTTACCAAAAGATCATATATCATTATTACTGTTGTGAAACAATTTTAGACTATTTATTCATTCAAAGTGACAAAAGGGTATTAAACACAAACACATGCTAGCAAAACTCTAATTCCTATAATTAAGAAGACCACTTTTTTAAGCAATTAAGTACCTAATTAATATAATACAATATATAACCATTTCAATAATTTATAGAACGTTTGCTTCCTGGGCAAATACAGAAAATACTCTTTTTCTCTTTTGACAGATCAGAAAAGGACTAAACAAATTTTGTATTAGCTTACTTTAGATTCATTTATCAAATTAAATTTATTTTCCTGATTATCTATAATTTTCCTTTTAAGATTTCTCTTCACAATCTTTACTATGAAGAGAAATAACTTTCACAAATCTTCCTACAACATTTACAAACCTTTATACAACTTTCCCAAATCCTCTTACCCATTCAGAAATAACCAACTTTAGAAGTCACTCTTTTCCTTCAAAAGACATCTATACATTTCATTCTATTATCAAAACTATACATTTTCCCCAATTATTTAGAATTCTTAACTTAAAAACCTTAATTTTTAGGTGACAAGTAAGTAACATTCCTCAAATTAGTAATACATTCACATTTTTAAGAGATATAGTTCAAATAAAATACAAGAGTTATTCATTAACAGATTAAAATCTACTAGATTTTCTATAATAAGAGGCAAACTCAGATGAATATTTCAGTATCCTGGTATTTCAAAATACCTACTAGATATTTAATATTTTTTACTATTGAACTCAGTAGAACTCCAAAGTTTTAAATTTCCAAATACTTCACTTTTTCTTTCTTTTTTTTTTCTTTTTCTTTTTCTTTTTTTTTTTTTTTTTTACAAGTGGGTGTGGGTCCTGCCCAAGGGCACTTCCACAGCTCAGGCCCTTCCAGGAGAAGAAATTGGGGTTTGAAGGTTTATTTCCCATAATTATCTTTCTGAATAGAATGTAACAACAAGAAATCTTGTATATAAGAAGAGATCTTATCCTCTTTCAAAATAGAAACAAGAACAACCCCTAAAGTAAATAAATGGGTACTCCCAAAAGGAGGGACTGGAACATTAGCCCACAATCTTATCTTACCTCAACTCAGGAAGGCAAATGACCTTGGATTCTAAGTGGCACAAAGCCCAAAGAGCAGAGACAGAGGATTCCTGTGTTCATAAAATGGTGAAGAATAAACTAAGTTCCCAAAAGATAAGAAAGTACACAAAGAATATCTTTAACTAAAGTTACATTACCAACAGACAAAATTCGAGTAGCATTTTCGGAGACTGATGCCTTGAGAAGGAGAGCAGGGAGGGTCCCCAAGATTAAGAACTCTCACCAGCTACTGGGAAGTTTCTGAAATCTCTGCCATGGATTCAGCCAGCCATTAGCACCTAGGGCCCCCCAGCAAAGTGAGATATGCCCTACCTTTAAACAGATTAAACAAAACAATGAGGAGACCCTCCGATTGGCCCACTCAGGCTCAACCCTGACCATGGCATGTGAGCTCCTGTGCAGATGCAGACTCAACTTGCTTTCTTATCCAAATATTTTATTATAGGACTCATCTTTAGCTTGTTCTCATTGATTATTAAGATGATTGTTCTTAACTTAGTTGTATTTTCAGTTTTGTCCTTCAAGGAGGTAAGTGCAAGATCCACCTACTTTGCCACCATCATGAAAGTCAGTATTCTTTGTGATACTATTGTAAATGGAATTTTTCCCTTTATTTTATTATCATCGTTGGTATTTAGAAATACATCTTATTTTTCTTGCTTCTTTATTATAAAACTTTGATGAATTTATTAATTTTAATATTTTGTGTGGAATCTTTAATATTTTCTATATATAGGATTATATCACGTGTAATTATAATCTTAGTTTTACTTATTTATTTCTAATTTGGGTGCCTTTTATTTCTTTACTAGAGGCCTACACTGGAGGGGGCCTCTCAGCCCGGCCTGCCCCCTCTCACAGTCTGGAAGCCCTCAGGGGTGGGAGGCTACCTGGCAATCAGGGGAAGGTGGGGCCCTATCACACCTCTGCTGCTACCACTGCTGGCAGTGCAAGCCTCAGCTGGCCCTGGTTACCTGAGCCTTGGGTGGCCGTGGGCAGCTGGGCAGCTGCCATCCAAGGCTTGCCTAAACCTCAAGCTGGCCCTGGAAGCTGGGAAGCTGACATCTGAGGGGCTGAGGAGACTGGGGGACTTTGAAAGGGGTGGTCCTGGCCTTACTGCACACCTGCCTCCTCAGTGGGGCTGAGGGGACTGGGTGCCATCATCTTGTGGCTGTGGGCACCACCATCTTTGAGGGTGTGGTAGTCAATTAGCATATTCCCTCCTTATTGTCTGTGGGCATGCCACCATCTTTGTGATGGCATGAGGGTCAATTAGCATATTTACTCTTTATTATATAGGATGTTTTCTAATTATTATGGCTAATATGTCTAGTATAATATTGAATAGGAGTGATAAAAACAGACATCTTGATCTTGTCCCTGCCTATAAATTTGTTTTGTTTTTCCTGCTCAAGATTGTCTTGGCTAGTTGGAATATTTTGTGGTTTCATATACATTATAAGATAGTTTTCTAATTTTATTTTACTTTTGTGAAAATGCCATTGGAGTTTTAATCAAAATTGCATTGAATCTGTAGATTGTTTTGAGTAGTAAAAATATTTTTAACAATATTAAGTCTTTCAATCCAAGAACAGAACATGTATTCCTATCTATTTATATATTTTTAAATTTATTTCTTCAGTATGTTATAATTTTCTGAATACAAGTCTTTTACTTTTTTTAAAAATAGGTATTTATTGATTTCAGAAAGGAAGGCAGGAGAGAAAATCAATGATGAGAGAGAATCATTGATTGGCTGCCTCCTGCACACTTCCTATTGGGGATCAAGCCTACAACCCAGGAATGTGCCCTTAACCAGACTTGAACCTGGGACCTTTCATTTTGCAGGCCAACATTCTATCCACTGAGCCAAACCTGTGAGGGCTGTCTTTTACCTTTTGGTTAAATTTATTAAAGGTATTTGATTTTATTGATGCAATTGTAAATGGGATTGTATTTTTAGTTTCCCTTTCTGATAATTCATTATCTATATATATATAAAAGGCTAAGAGACCATCTGACCAGCCAGTAGGTATGATTCACACTGACCACCAGGAGGAAGATGCTCAATGCAGGAGCTGCCCAGCTGCCGTGACTTGGCAGTAGCAGTTCTTGGGTGACACACACGAAACCAGAGAGTAGGAAGCCCAACTCCAGGGTACATCACCCAAGAACCGCACTCTTGTAATCTGGGACCCCCTCAGGGGATGTCAGAGAGATGATTTCAGCCTGATACCCACAGGCCAGACGAAGGTACCCCACATGACGAAGGGACTTTGCTCACTCTGCAGATGGCCTTCAGCCATGGAGGTGTCCCAGATGTGGCTGCCAGGGGAGGAACCCCAGGAGGTTGGCTCCAGGGCGTGTTCAGCCTATCTCACCCAGTCCTGTCACGCCGGCACCTTCAAATTAATTTCCTTTCAATGTGCATGAACCTGTGCAATAGGGCACTAGTTGGTGTATTAATTTTGTATCCTGCTACTTTACTGAATTCATATATCAGTGTTAGTTTTTGGTGGAATTTCTAGGATTCTTTTTATCATGTTATCTTTATCATGTTATCTGCAAATAACTATAGTTTTGCTTATTTCTTAATAGTGTGGGTGTCTTTTACTTCTTCTTTTTGTCTAATTGCTGTGACTAAGGCTTCCAGTACTGTGTTAAATAATAATGGTGAAGAAGACATCTCTGTCTTGTTTCTGATCATAAAGGAAATGTTTTTTAATTTTCTTAGTATGATGTTGGCTATGGGTTGTTACATATGGCCTTTATTATGTTGAGGTGTCTCCTCTATTCCCACTTTGCTGAGAGTTTTTTTTAAAACCACAAGTGGGTAATGGATCTTTGTCAAATGCTTTCAACATTTCTGAATATGATTGTATTATTTTATCTTTCATTTTTCTATGTAGTGTTTTACATTTATTATTGGCAGATATTGCACCAAACTTGTGTCTGAGAAATAAATCTTACTTGATCCTGGTGCATTATATCTCTACTATATTGTTGGATTCCATTTGTTAATATTTTGTTGAAGATTTTTGGATCTATGTTCATCAGAGATATTATGTTTTTAATTTTCCTAATTGTAGTTCCCATATCTGGATTTTTGAACTAGGATAATGTTGACCTTGTAAAATGAAATCATCCTCTGAATTTTTGGGAATAGTTTGAGAAGGACAGGTGTTAGTTCTTCTATGTATATTTACTAAAATTTACCTGTGAAGCCATCTGGTCCAAAGCTTTCTTTTCTGGGAGATTTTTTTTTTTATTATTACTGCTTTGATTTTGTTACCGTATTTGCCAGCGTATAAGACGACTTTTTGGCCCTGAAAAATATGCCTCCAAGTGGGGGGTAGTCTTATACGGCGAGTATATAACAAACTCTGTATTTTGAGTGGAAATGTTAGGGGGTCGTCTTATACGCCCAGTCTCTTATACGCCGGCAAATACGGTATTTTTCAGGGCCAAAAAATCGTCTTATACGCTGGCAAATACGGTAGTTATATATATATATTTTCATATTTTCTGTTTCTTATTTATTTACTTTTAGAAGATTATAAGTACTTGGTAATTTAAATAATTTACTCCAGATTGTCCAATTGGTTTGCCATATGGTTGTTTGCAATATTTTATTACAATCTTTTATATTTCTGTAGTGTCAGTTATTACTTCTTCATTTCTGATTTCATTTATTTGGGTCCTATTTCTTTTTTTCTTGATGAAAAGGATTATCAATCTTGTTTATTTTTTTAAAGAACGAATCCTTGGTCTGATTGATCTTTTGTATTTTTTTTAGAATTTATTTTATTTATTTCTGCTCTGATCTTAATTATTTTCTTTCTTCTACTCACTTTGGACTTGTCTTTGTTGCTCTTTATATAGTTCCTTTAGGTATAATGTCAGATTGTCTGTTTGACATTTTTCTTACTTTTTGAAATAGGTCTGTGTTGCTATGAATTTGCTTCTTAGGACTGCTTTCACTCTGGTTTGTTTTCATTTCAGTTTGTCTCAAGGTAACTTAAAAATGCCCTTACCTAAGGATATGTTTTCATTGATTTTAGATAAAGGAAGGTGATGAGAGAGAAATATCAGTGTGAGAGACAGATCAGTTTTCTCCTATGCATTCTCTGATAGGGGAATCCAACCTACAACCTAGTTATGTGCCCTGACCAGGAATCAAATCTGCAACCTTTTGTTGTATGAAACGATAGGTTAACCAACTGAGCCATGTGGCCATGGGTCAAGGTAACTGTTGATTATTGTTCTTCATCTTATTGTTAACCCATTCATTGTTTAGTAACATGCTATTTAGAACACACTTCATGTGTTCTTCATTATTTTTGTGTGCTTTTTTTGTAATTCATTTTTAGTTTCATATCATTGTGGACAGAGAAGATACTTGATATAATTTCAAGCTTCTCAAATTTATTGAATCTTATTTGTGGCATACCATGTTGTCTGTCTTAGAAAATGTTCCATGTGCACTTGAAAAAATTATATATTTTGCTGCTTTGAAGTGAAATGCTCTGAAAATATTAAGTCCATCTGGTCTATTGTGTCAGTTAAGGCTGCTATTTCCTGGTTGACTTTTTGTCTTTATCAACTAATGTCATTAGGAGACTAATGTCCTATACTATGACTGCATACTGTTGAGTCCTCTATGTCCATTATATATTTAGGTGTTCCGATGTTAGTGCAAAAATGTTTATAGGGTTATAATCCTTTGTTGGATTGATTCCTTTGTTATTATAAAATTTTGTTCTTTTTCTTCTATAGCATTTGTTTTAAAGTCCCTTTTGTCTAATATTAGTTTTGATATCTCGAACTTTATTTTGTTTACTTGAATGAGTTATCTCTTTCCATTCCTTTACTTTCAGTCATAGTGTATCTTTAGCTGTTAGATGTGTCTATTGTATATAGTATTTATAGGGCTCTTGTTTTCTTATTCAGCTACCTCATGTCTTTTGATAGGTGCATGTAATTAATTTAAATTTAAACTTATTGATAGCTACATTTATTGCCATTTGATTGTATAACTATGTCCTTTTTATTTTTTAGAAGAGGTCTAGTGCACAAAATTGGTATTTTTTAGTAGAGGCCTAGTGCACTGGAGGGGGTGGGGGTGAGTCCCCCTCACAGTCCAGGACCCCTCAGGGGATGTCTGACAGATAGAAATCCCTCTTGCAGTCCAGGACCCCTCGCTCCATACTGCTTGCTTGCTCGCTGCTCCTTACCACTCAGCTCGCTGCTTCTTAGTGCTGCCATGGAGGTAGGAAAGGCTCCCACCACTGCCACTGCACTCTGTAGCCATGAGCCCTATCTTTCCGTGTAGTTGTCTGTGGTCCAACTGCTCTCTTCCTTCTCATTTAAGGAGAGCAGCATGTGAGGGCAGAGTGTACTGTCGGGGGATGCAGAGGGTTTCCCAGAGCTGAGGGGAGTGGCCAGGCCCACAGGGTGAGAGGTGGACACAGAGGACTCTATCTTACCAATTGTGGGATAGGCTGGACGGCCTTCATCTGCCTGACCCCACCCAGGGAGGGATCGAGCAGGATGTCTGCCTCTCCATTCTCCATCCTTCATCTGTGCCACCTGTCACCCTTGCCAGGCCTCCCCCAAAGTGAGTTCAGTTCAATCCCTGAATGTAAAAGGGCACAGTAGCGGGGGTGGGGAGAATCCACTGCAGTGCCCCCTGATTCCCAGCAAAAGGATCTGATCTCAGGACAGTGGCTACAGCTGCACAACATAGATCTGTTTTAAGAAAAGTTGGGAATGCAGACTTTCATATGAGCCCCTATTCCAAAAGGTGGCAGTTTATTCACATTGTGGGAAAGAGACCTTCAAGAGTAACATAAATGGGTAAAGTCGGGGCCAAAACAGACCATTTCCTCATCCAATCTCTCTGAGGTGTGTGGACTGAATCAAGTCTTAGCTCTTTGCAGGACACTTCGTTTTTTTTTTGTTTGTTTGTTTTTTTGTTTTTAGCATAAACGACAGTAGTTTGTCTCCATTCTTGTTCTTTGGGATTTTTTCATTGTTGGATAAAAGCTTACGTACATTGGGGCAATTATCTCAAGATACAGCATACCAGTTGCACCCATGTGATAATGACAGTGCTCCTCAGAGGGAGAGAGCTGACAGATGGGGAACAGAGAATTCTGAAAACCAAAGTGATGACAGAGATGCTAAGCCTTTCCTTTATGTGTCTGATACCATTCTTTAGGTGGCCTGCAGGCCAGGTGTCTGCTGGACCTTTACCACTTGATGTCCTGGCAGGCTGCCCTGGGCCCTGCTAGGTAGTGTGCAGGGCCACCTGGGCCCTGAGGGAATACCCCCCAACCCCTCCTGGTACAGCTCCTGCACAAGGGTGCTGGTCTCTGGGGGCCACACTTGGATGGCAGCATAGATGCCTTCCATCTGCCATAGTAGTGCCCTGTCTGCACCGCCATCCTCCACTTGGGCCTGGCCCCTTCTGCTTAGGCATCCCCAGTGCAAGCCAAGACCTCCATGAAGTGGTAGGGGAACTTGCCCTTCTATAGCTTCAGAATCACTTCTGGATGTTTCGAAAGCCATAAGCAGCCACAACTGTTAGCAGAATCTCTCCGTCCCTTTCAAGGGTGACCTCCTGGTAGTCATTGTTCCTCAGGGTGTGGTAGGTGAGCATCCCCATGTCCTCATTGAGCAGCTCCTTGGCCATGTGCCTGAAGATGTGTGCCAGGTACCCATCGGAGCTGGCACCCTTGTGGAACCTCATCTCCTTTTCCTTCATGTCTCCAAAAAGAGTGTCCATGGCAGCACCATTTGAGGTGAGGTCACTTTGCTCCATTATTTGGACAATTTCACCTGAGGTTAACATGCAGTTAGTATGTAGGAACATCTTTTCAAAGGGCCTTCTTGTCATAACAAGGGCCACAATGATGTGGAAAATCTTGTCTGGGACAAGTTCTGCCATCTGGCAAAGTAATCCTTCACCATAGAGCCCATGATCTGCTGGGGAGACTTGGCTGTGTAGATGTGGAAGTGATGGAGTGACGTAGCCATAGCAGGCGGAGGGCAGCATGGGTAGCTGGGGCTCTTCCTCATGGTGCTGCCAGTACTGACACACAAACTCCTTCTGACTCTCCAGGATTCTGAAGTCTGCAGCTACCTTCATGTCAAAGACAGTGTGCCCCAAGGCTTTTGAGGAAGCCACAGAGCCTTCTGGATATATTATTGATAATGAGGCTGAATTTAGCAGCAAAATAGGACAGAGACTGAGGACACACAGACACTGCCAGCACCTTGTGCTGTAAGGTATCACATTTTTTATTAAGGTTTAGAACACAGAAGTCCTTGGTATTCTGTTGAGAAACTTGGACTCCTTCCTCTACATTCACACAACTGTCACACGCTAGGCAGTCACTCAGAAATATATTGGCATCGACTAACTTATGGAATTCTCCCTTTTCTCCATTTTTCTGAGCTGGACTCTGGACATTGACTGCGGCATTCTCTTGGTCATTTTTTTTTGTTTGTTTTCTTTTTTACTACATTCCTTCTGTGTGCAGTGCTCACACTTCATCTGGAGCAGGGCAGGCAGGGGCAGATGGGGGCCGGCTCAAATGACCTGGAGCAAGCACAGGGAGACCAGTCACTGCTGACCACTCCTGACACTGCTGGCCGTATCCTTTCTTCCTTGTGGAGCATCTATGAAGGGGAAGTGGTCACAGTGACTAAGACTGAGTGCCAGGAGGCCAAAAGCACTGTTGGGATTGTGCCAGCGGTGCTGGTCCATTGGTGCCTGACCAATCCTCTAGAGATTGAACCTTCAGGACTATTAAAGGAGCCAGTCCCCAGTTCTGCCCGCCTCTGCCACCGATTGATTGGAGTCTGAGGGGTGGGAGGAAGGACCAAGAGGCTGCCTTCCAGCTACTTGCCAGTCCCCACCATACCACTCACTCTGGTTCCCTTTAGCCATCCCTTGATCAATGGAAACCTCTGGGAAAGGGAGGGACCAAGTGGTCTTCCTTCTGTCCACTCACTAGTCACTGCTGCCACAGATTCATCAGAGTTTGAGGGACCCTGGCTCCCCTATTGGCCATCTCCCGATCAATGGAACCTGGGTACCAGGAAATGGACCACTCATCCCTTTGGTTGTTTTGGACATTACAGACCTTGGCTCTTTATATATATATATGTGTATACTAGTGGCCCAGTGCACAAAATTCATGCAATGGGGGGAGGTGAAGGTGTTCCTCAGCCCAGCCTGCACCTTCTCCAACCAGACATGCCTCTTGCAATCTGAGAACACTGGCTCCTAACTGCTCACCTGCCTGAATGCCTAATCACCCCTAACTGCCCTGCATTGCCAGCCTTATCTCACCCCCAACTTCCCTCCCTTGCCGGCCTGATTGCCCCTAATGGTCTCTTCTTTGGCCCCGCCACCATGGCTTTGCCTGAAAGGAAGTCGGATGTTGGAAGATGGCCAGTTGACACAGTCTAATTAGCATATTACCCTTTTAGTAGTATAGATTATATAAGCTAGGATTGTTAAATTGGGGGGAAATTCTTTTTCATCAGGAGAAGATGCTCTTGGCAAACAAAATTATATAATCCCTATATTTGGTTTTTTTTTACGAGTGATTTTTGTTTGCTTCTTTATACAGTGAACATGTTTTTTTTTAAATTTTATTTTATTAAGGTATTATCTGTGTACATAGCTTACCATTGCCCCCCCCATCACCTCCCATTTATGCCCTCCCTCCCCAGAGTTCTGTGTTCATTGGTTGTATTTATGTTCATGCATACCAGTCCCTCGGTTGTTCTCCTATCTCCCCCCAGGTCTCCTTCCCCTCCCTGCTGTCATTTGACAATCTGCTTGTTTTATGGTGAAAATCTCAGGACCCCATGAATAGAGTCCGCTCCTCATTTGGCAGTCTGCTTGTTTTATGGTGACTATCTCAGGACCATATGAATAGAGTCTGCTGCTCCTCTGGTTTTCACCGCCCCTTCCCCTGGGTCCCACTGCTTCCCCTGGGACACACGGCTCACCCGGGGCACTCGGCCCCCTGGGACACTCGGCTCACCCGGGGCACTCAGCCCCATCGGACACATGGCTCACCCGGGACACCCTTCCCCTTTGGGGGGTACAGCTCACCCGGGGCACACGGCCCCATGGGACACTCGGCTCACCCGGGGCACTCGGCCCCCTGGGACACTCGTATAATCCCTATATTTGGACTGATAGCCAGCCATATGCACTATACTGTCAAACCATTCATTAAAAAATTGAATTGCTTTCTTTCACCTTACACCAAACAGCTGTTGCCCTTAAAAGCCCCCACTTTAGGTCCTGCCTTTGTAGTTCACCCATATTAGGTTCTGATTGGTTGGTTTATAAGCCAGTCAGCATCTCCAGGCATATCAATGGGCCTGAGCAGATAGGTGGGGCTGCTCAGCAGTCCCAGTGGAGGTCAGAAAGAAAAAGAGGCAAGGCTGCTTGCCAGGCCCTGAGAGAAAGAGAGAGGCAAGGGTTATTCAACAGCTGCCAGAAAGGCTATGGATCAGGTCCTGTTTCTCTCTTTAGGCCTCTCTTCATGCCTGATCCACAGCCCCCTTGGTAGTTAGTGCTGGGTTGCTGCACCCACAGCAATGGCCAGTCAGTGCTGGGTCACCATGACAACCTAGCATTGACTTCCCGTTGATTGAGCTTTCAGTCGTTTGGAATGTTAGGGACCCTGGGTTTTTATATATTAGGATTCTTATGGGAGCTAATTTGTAGATAAGTAACTGTCTTTCTCTAGTTTCTATTAATTATAGTGTGTTTTGGTGTGGGCCTTTTTGGTTTTTCTTTGTTTGGGACTTTCTACACTCTTGGACTTAGGTGTTTTTTTCTTTACCAGGGAAAATTTCAATCATAAATTATTTAATGGGTTCTCATTCCCTTGCTGTCTTTATCTTCGTCTAGTACCTCTATCATATGCACATTTTTATGCTTCACATTGTCCCAGAGATCACTTATACTATCCTCAATTTTAAAAATTATTTTCTTAGCAGCACAATTTACAATAGCTAGGACTTGGAAACAGCCTAGGTGCCCGTCAGCAGATGAATGGATCAGAAAACTATGGTACATCTACACCATGGAATACTATGCTGCCATAAAAAGGAAGGAATTCTCATCATTTGCAGTAACCTGGATGGAATTGGAGAGCATCATGCTGAGTGAAATAAGCCAGTCAATAAAAGAGAAACACCACATGTCCTCACTCATTTATGGATAATAAAGAACATTGTAAACTAATGAACAGAAAGATAGATATAGAGACAGTAAAGTCACAAGCAGACTGCCAAATGACAGCGGGGGGGGGGGGGGAGGGAGATCTGGGGGAGATAAGAGATCAACCGAAGGACTGGTATGCTTGCATATAAGAACAACCAATGGACACAAAACTATGGGGAGGGAGGGCATCTATGGGGGGAGGGCAATGATAAGCTATGTACACAGATAATACCTTAATAAAAAATAAAAAAAAATAAAATAAAATAAAAATTATTTTCTTTTTTTGCGCTCTGATTAGGTGTTTTATGCTACCTTGTCTTCCAAATCACTAATTCAATCTTCTGCTTTACCTAACAGATGCTGTTGATGTTTTCCTAAATTATTCATTTTAGATATTATATTATTCATTTCTGACAGTATTTATGGTTTTTATGTCCTTTTTATGTTTACTATTTTTAATTGTTTTTACTTGAGTTCATTTGTTCTTTTCCTAAGTTTCTAAAACATTCTTATAACCATTGTTTTGATCTCTGTATCTAGTTGCTTGCTTGTCTCTATGTAATTTAAAAATTTTCTGGGGATCTGTAATTTTTTCCATTTGCGGCATGTTCTTCATCTCCCCATTTTGGTTGCCTCTTGGTATTTGTTTCTGTATTTTAAATAGATCTTCTATATTTCCTAGTCTTGTTATGGTGAACTCATGTAAAGGTGTTTTGTGGGGCCAGTGGCATAGTCTTACTTATCATCGGAGTTAGGTGCTCCAAGAATGTTTCTTGTGTGAGTCATGTGAACTATCCTTATAGAGGTTATCTTTTATAGTCTAAAGTATTATATATAGTATTACACATGTCTCTTTTTTCCCCTTTTGACCTCTGCCCGGCCATCCCCACCCCCAAACCTATGCCCTCACCCGCCTTGTGTCTGTGTCCATTGGTTATGCTTATATGCATGCATACAAGTCCTTTGGTTGATCTCTTACTCCCTAACTTCCCTCCCCTGCCTTCCCTCTGAACTTTGATAGTCTTTTCGAGGCTTCTCTGACTCTGAATCTATTTTTGTTTATCAGTTTACATTGTTCATTATATTTCATAAATGAATGAGATTGTGTGATATTTATTTTTTTCCATCTGGCTTATTTTGCTTAGCATAATATTCTCCATGTCCAAACATCTTGTTGCAAATGGTAAGAGTACTTTCTTTTTTATAGCAGGGTAGTATTCTGTTGTGTAGATGTACAGCAGGTGGTCTTTAATCCACTCAACTACTGATGGGCACTTAGGATGTTTCTAAGTCTTAGCTATGGTAAATTGTGCTTCTAGGAACATAGGGGTGCATATGTCCTTTCTGATTAGTATTTCTGGTTTATTAGGTTATATTCCTAGAAGTGGTATTACTGGAGAAGTGGTATTACTGTGTCAAAAGGGAGTTCCATTATTAATTATTTGAGGAAACTCTATACTTTCTTCCACAGTGCCTGCACCAGTCTGCATTCCCACCAGCAGGGCAAGAGGATTTCTTTTTCTCCACATTTTTGCCACACTTGTCATTTGTTGAAGTCCTTTATACATTTTGAGTTTATTTTTGTGTATGGTGTAAATTTTTGGTCTAGTTTCATTTTTTTGCACGTACCTGTCCAATTTTCCCAACATCATTTATTGAAAAGACTGTCTTGACTCCATTGTATGCTCTTGCCTTCTTTGTCAAATGTTAATTAAGCATATGTCTTGGGTTGATTTCTAGGTTCTCTGTTCTGTTCCATTGATCTATATGTCTGTTCTTGTGCCAATATATGGAGTAATGTCTTGATTGCTGTTGGCTTTTATGTGGGTTTGGTTATCTTTCCAACTGGCTCACTATGAATATCCACCCTGATAATAAGGTATGAGCTGCTGTCTTATTATGTCTGTTGACTGCCGAAATAGTTTCTTGGGCTTGCCACTAGTGGAGCTAATTGGGTCATGCTATGAAATGTTCTGGATCCTGCCACTAGGTTGATGTTCTTTGGCCACTTGGGAGAGATATCGGTGCAGATAAATGTCAGGTGCTGCCTCTGACCAGCCATAGGCTACATGTTTGGAGCTACAAAGCAATATATAATTTCTGAATGCCTCTGCTGGACTTGGGTATACATGGAGGGGCCAAGCTGTATACCAAGGCCAGTTTCTATCTGCACTGAGTCTGGAGGCAAATCAATAATAGCCAAAGGAATTTCAAGATCCACCTTTGCTTTCTGTCTGTCTGGTAGGCTCAGCCACTCAAAAAGCCTCTAGAGGCATGTGAGCTACTTGAGGCAGGTTCTTTGTGAGTCACTAGGTAGGGAAGAAAGGTGTTCAATAGATCAATACAGAGTGAAAAGCAGTGCCTATTTGTGGTCTGAGGTCATTCATAAACAGTCTTATGATACACTAAAGTGAGCCACTACCAGAAAGGTGGCCTTGGATTTTTGTGGTGGGGCAAGATCTCAGAAAGTCATCATGATGAGGCCTGCAGAATTTATTAGGTTCAAACAGGTCAATATTTGGTTATATGAAGGAAGGAATAGCAGTGTCCATCAGACATGTGAGGCTAAAATAGCTGCTGCTCCAAACCCTCACAACTCAGTCTCTCCCAGAGTCTTCCCAGTCTTCCTTGAGAGACTTAAAAGATTCTGCTTCATCACCCACGCTGATCACAGCCAGCTGACAGTATTGCAGAGTATAAGCATGGCAGGAATGAAGCTAGTGGATCTTCATTGGAGAGGTTAGTGGACCTTACATGGTGGGGTTAGTGGACTTCCTTGGATGTTTGTTGTGGGAGGTTAAATGCCATTTTCTGACACCCTCTGAGTTCACCTTCAATAACTCTTCAAGAAAGTCTATATCATTGGGTCAGGCAACAGGCTCTTCCAGAGGGTGTGAGGCAGGCAGGGTAGGATGACAGGAATTCTGGAGGTTGGGCCAGTGAATTTCTTTAGGCTGATAATGTATGGAGAGGAGTGCTTGACCCAGGAGAAATGGAATCTGTGGGTGTTGCAATACATGGACTCAGCATAGGGAACTTGGAGGTTGTCCCTTCAGCTCCCTCTCCAGAGCCACACATCCTAGTCTGTCCTTGAATTACTCTAGACTTTTGTTCACCTTCTTTTTGCCAGAGCCCAGGGTGAGTGGCTGTGAATGAAATTCTGTGTACTGGCCCTTTAAGTGGATGCATAGTTTTCTAGCAGACTTCAGTCTCTGTCAGGATCACCACTAATTTATAAATCCAGAGCTATGTGAGCTTCTCTTCCTGGCTCTGGTGTTTTGGGCTAGGAAGTCCATCATGGGGCTAAGGACTCTTAGCTCCTCAGAGGGGAATTTTAAGGGGAGATATCCCTCTGAATTTCTAGTTACTGCACATGGCTGTGTGGCCAGTCCTTATTTTTTTTTTTAATTAGAAAGTTATATATATAAACTAGAGGCCAGATGCACAAAATTTGTGCATGGGGGAGGGGAGAAGGTGGTGTCCCTCAGCCCAGCATGAACTCTCTCCAATCTTGGATCCTTTAAAGGATGTATGGCTGCCCATTTAGGCCCGATCCCAGTCAGACATCTCACAATCAGCTTGTTTGCTCCTAACTGCCCTCCCCTGCAGGCCTGGACACCTCTAACTGCACTCCCCTGCAGGTCTGCCCCTACCCCCCTATCCTCCTACCCCTCCCCCCCCCCACCAACTGTTCTCCCCTGCTGGCCTGATCACCCACATCTGCCTTCCCTTTCAGGCCTGGACCCTCCCAACTGCCCTCCCCTGCTGGTCATCTTTTGGTGGCCATCTTGTGTCCACATGGGGGCAGGATCTTTGACCACTTGGGGGCACTCATCTTGTGTGTTGGAGTGATGGTCAATCTGCATATTACTCTTTTTATTAGATAGGATAGAGACCTGTTGCATGGATGGGAGCCAGCTGATTTGCCCTGAAAGGTGTCCGTGTCAGGGTGGGGGTTCCCTTGGGGGGGTGGGGGTAGAGTGGCTTGGGCAAAGGGCCTGTGGTGGTTTTCGGGCTGGCAATCTGCTCCCCCCCGCCCCCCACAACCCAAACAGAGTCCCTGGTATCTGGGATTTGTTTAGCTTCTATAATTGAAACTTTATAGCCTGGAGTGGAGCAAAGCTTTCTGCTCCCTCCGTGGTGGCAGCCATTTTTGTTGGGATTGATTTACCTACTATAACTGAAACTTCATAGCCTTAATTGGACGCCTGGGCTGCACAAGTGTACAGAAAGCTTGACTTCCTCCAGCACTGGAAAAACTCAACCCTCCCTCCTATTATCTTCATGGCTGCAGCCATTTTGGGTTAATTTGCATACTTGCTCCTGATTAGTTGGTGGACATGGCTGTTGGACATTGCTTGTGGGAGTAGTGGGTTGATGGTTAATTTGCATATTACTCTTTTATTAGATAGGAAAAAATATATATATATGGGAGAGAGAGAGAACCATTGATCAGTTGCCTCCTACATGCCCCACACAGGGGATAAAGCCCACAATCTGAGAATATGCCCTGACTGGGAATCCAACTGTGACCTCCTGGTTCATTGGTTGATGGGCCAGATGGGGCCATGTCTTCTTGACTTTTTGTTCTTTGTGCCAGTCTCCACGTGACTTCCTTTGTAAATCATTGGTTATAAGACTTGTGTTCAGTTAATATTCAGTTGGTTAATCAGGTTGATTGTTCTGTAATTTAGTTGTAATTCAATTTGGACCTGAGAGAGATGAGTATAACTTCCATCTACTTCTTAGCCATTTTGGATCTTTTTTAAAAATGCTACATAAATTTGGAACTAAAATTAAAAGCATTTGGCCTGGCTGGTATTGCTCAGTGGTTGAGCATTGACCTATGAACCTGGAGGTCACTGTTCAATTCCCAGTCAGGGTACATGCCCAGGTTGCGGGCTTAATCCCCAGTGTGTGGCATACAGGAGGTAGCCAGTCAATGATTCTTCTCTCATCATTGATGTTTCTATCTCTCTTCCTCTCTCTCTCTCTGAAATCAATACTATATATATATATATATATATATATATATATATATATATTTATTAAGTACTTGAGTTGCCTAGATTAAACAATAAATTATTTCCAACTCCTTCCTATTATGAAAGATAGCTGCAATAAACATGGGTGTGCAAATATCTATGTATGACCTTGCATTTGATTCTTTTGGATATATACCTTGAAGTGTGATTTATGTTCATAAAGTCATTCTTTTTAAAAATATTTTGCACAACATCTGTACTGTTTCTAAATAGTTGGGTACTTTTATATTGCTACCAAGATTGCTCAAGATTTCCAATTTCTCCACATCCTGTTATTTATTTATTTTAATACAATTTATTGGGGTGATATTGGTTAATAAAATTATATAGGTTTCAAGTATGCAATTCTATAATTCATCATCTGCATATTGCATTGTGTGCTTACCACCCAAAGTCAAGTCTCCTTCAATTACCATATCTTTGATTTCTCTTTATCCATTATGACCTCTGGTAATCAACATACTGTTGTCTGTGTCTATGAGTTTTTGTTGGTTTGTTTTTCTTGTTTGTTCATTTGTTGCTTTTAGTTTCATTTCACATATGAGTGAAAACATATAGTTCTTGTACTTTTTCTGTCTGACTTCTTTTTGCTTATCATTATATTCTCAAGATCCAAGCCCTCAGCTAATATTATATTCAATGGTGAAAACCTGAAAGCTTTTCCTTTGAGATCAGGAACAAGACAAAGATGAATAAACACCATGTTTATTCAACAAAGAAAGCCTAACCAGACTAATCAGGCAAGACAAAGAAAAAAAGTCATTCAAATTGGAAATGAAGGAGCAAAAGTATTACTTTTTACAGATCACATGATTATATAGAAAACTCAGACTCCACCAAAAAATATTAGAAATGACAACCAAAAACCCCATAGTAAAGTTGCAGGATACAAAATAAATATAAAAATCTGTTGCATTTTTATATGCTAAAAGTAAAATTTCAGAAAAATAAATGAAAAAAACATCTTTTGTAATTATAACAAAGAATAAAATACCTACAGATAAAAATTAATGTAGAATGTGGACATATATACTGAAAACTACAAAGTGTATTAAAAGAGATTGAAAAAGACACAAAGAAATGGAAAGATATTCTATGTTCATAGATTGGAAGAATCAATATAGTTAAAATATTTACATTATCAAAAGCAAGATACAGATGTAATCTAATTCACCCATTAAAATACCAAAGGAATTTTTAAGAGAAATAGAGCAAAACATTATCAGATTTTATGGAATAACAAAAGATTCTAAATAGCCAAAACTATCCTGAAAAAAAGAAGAAAGAAGAAGAAGAAGAAAGTAGGAGGAATCACACTTTTTGACTCCAAATTATTATTATTGCTATTGTCTTGGTTGAGTTTATTTGCATATTCACTCCTGATTAGCTGGTGGGCATGGCTTATGGGTGTAGCAGAGATATGGTCAATTTGCATATTACTCTTTTATTAGATAGGATATATAGTACCTACTGTGTGCCAGAATTGTGAGTTCAATTACAAGTCAGGACACATATGTAGATTGCAGATTTGATTGCCAGACATGGTATGTTCTGGAGGCAACCAATTGATGTGTCTCCCACATCAATATATCTCTCTCTCCTCTCCTCTCTCTCTAAAATCAATAAATCATATCCTCAGGTGAGGATTAAAAAATATTTAATGATACTATTTTCACCTTAGTCTCCTAAGCCTGAGGATCTATGCCAGATATCTATTTTTTGCTTACTTTAATTAGTGCTTTGTTTTTTTTTAGATGGTTTAATTGTTTGTTTTTAGATTTACTTCCATTTTTTCTTACCTAGATTTAAGATAATTTAATTTTTTGATTTGTGTTGAACATTAATCTGCTTCCCAAATATTACATATACAAAAGGTTTACTTTAAGAAGTATCATCCCTCCTGTAAACTTTCCCTTTGTTCTCCAAATCCTGCCACCCCCTTGAAGGTAATTTAATTATATATATAAAACTATCTGGGTGACATTGGTTAATAAGATTAAATGGGCCTCAAGTGTACAAATCTGTGTTACATCATCTGTATATTGCATTGTGTACCCACCACCAAAAGTCAAATTATCTTCTGTCACCAGACATTTGACCCCCTGTACAGCCCCACGCCCCCATCCCTTTGATAATCACCACACTCATGTCTGAGTTTTTGTCTGTTTGTTTTTCTTGTTTATTTTTTGCTTTCTGTTTTATATGCCACATATGAGTGAAATCATATGGATCCCAGATAGCACAGTGAGTAGAACATCAGACTTTTAAGCATATTGTTTTCTGATTTATATTTTTTGTGCTTTATTTTTAAGTGTGTATTTCTTTCTACATTTTTTCTTATTTCCCTTTTATTTTTACCCCAAAGGTAGTATAATAGATAATCTGTTTTTTAACGTTTTTTCACTTATCATTACGTCCTCCAAATAAGAAACAACCCAATTAGAATTATTTTTCCAATTTTCATGTCAGATCCATCATTATGGTAATTTACTTACAACTTTCTAGAAATAAGGGATAAAGCTCCTGTATACTTGTTTTAAATTTGAAATCTAGATATTTCACAATAAATTTGTGTTTTTCATTTAGTAAACTAAATACATTTTTTTATGTAGATGGAGATAAAGTACCAGATGTAGGTCAAGATGCAGTACCAGATGAAAGTCTTAAGTATGAGGATCAAACATTGTCAAAATCACCCATGGACTTGGTGGAGAAAAAAACTTCTAGAACAAATAGGCGTAATGGTAAGTAAAATAATTATAGTTATGTTTAAATTAGTTTATATTAAGAACATCAAAATATTTTGAGGGGTTTATGAATGTGCTTAAGTACATATTTTGTAGAAATTTTACACTTTGATGTGTTTATAACCTTAAATAATTAGAGAACTACATTTAAAGAAAGCTTAAGTACCATTTGCTTGGTATTTGTTTGGTTAATAACTAATGTACCTCAATACACACTCATGAAAACTATTCACACAAATTTCCCACATAACTGTGGGACTTCTGCAGTCTATTTAAATAAGTAGTTCACCTTTGTGGCTTTGCAGTATTCTTTCACTCATTTTGCACAAATGAGAAAAAATTTTGCTGACTATATGGCATATCCTGAAATTTTAAAATAAATTTGTTTTCTATTTAGCATTTCTAACTCAGAAAACTAATAGGAAATCTGATGAAAACACAATGTCTGAGGAAATAGATTTATTTTTAAGAACCAAATCTCAATCCAGCAATGTTAAATCTACCGGAAATGAGACTCTTAATGGTAAGTAGTTAATTATAAATCTTATAAAATTATTTTCAATTAAATTTAGAACTTTCTTCCATAATTTATAAATATGTCTACAAATATTTTGTTTATACTTATAGATATTTATTAGTTATTTACTTCAGTGTTTTATGAATCTTGTCTTAGATGTTGGTTGGGCATTATCCTATACACTGAAATATTGACAGTTCTATTCCCTCTCAGGGCCGTCAATCTATGTTTGTTTTTCACATGGTTGTTTCTTTCTTTCGCTCCCCCTCCATTCTTCTCTCTTTCCCTCTCAAAATAAATTTTAAATCTTAAAAAAATTCTATAATGATTATTGATTTCGCTATTTCTTCATATATTATTATCATCAGATTTTGCTTTAAACCTTGATACATTATTAAAATACATATAAATTAAAAAGTAATACTATTTCTAGATAGAGACACTTTGTCCTAATGAAAGGACCCACTTTATTATTTTATAGTTTCTGTTTGATTGTTTGCCTTAAAAACTACTAGAACTGATATTAATGTGGCTCTATCAAATTCTCACTGGTATTTGTATGATATACTTTTATTCTATCTTGTTACTTTAAACTTTCTGTATTTTTATGAATTTTCTATATCACTCCTATGAAGCCTATAGCTGTATATATAAAAAAATTTCATCTGATATCTTTGTCTTTTAATTAGAATTTATAATCACATTTGGTCTAATTTTGATATGTAGAGGTTTAAGTTACACCATATTTTTGTGCTTTCTGTTTTTTATGCCTGATTTGAGTTTCTTTTACTCTTTTCTCTGCTTTATCCTATATAATGAAGAGGTAATATACAAATTGACCATCACACTATCACAAGATGGCTGCCTATGAGCAGGCTGGCAGGGGTGGTGGGGAGGTTAGGGGCAACCAGGCAGGCAGGCAGTTTAGGAGCCAGCAGTCCAGGATTGTGAGAGGGGTGCCTGACTGCCAGTTTAGGTCTAATCCCTAAACTGGCAGTTGAACATCCTAGGAGGGTGCTGGATTGGAGAGGGTGCAGGCTGGGCTGAATGGATCGCCCACTTCCATGCATGAATTTCGTGCACCAGGCCTCTAGTATATTTTTTGAATATTTCATTATTTTATATCCTGTCCTCTTTTTTTCAATACGTTTTTATTTTTTTAAATTTAATTTTATTGTTTAAAGTATTACAAATAGTAGTACATATATCTAATTTTTTTTCCCATTGACCTTCCCCCAGCCTCCCCTAAACCCTGGCACATATTCTCATTCCCCCACCACCCCAGTGTCTCATGTCCATTGTTTGTGCTTATGTGCATACACACAACTCCTTCAGTTAATCTCTCCCCACCTCCCTTACCAACACTTTCCAGACTTCCTGCTATAATTTGACAGTCTATTTGATGCCTCATTGCCTCTGTATCTATCTTTTTATTCATCAGGTTATAATGTTTTTTATTATCCATAAATGAGTGAGATCATGTGGTATTTTTCTTTCATTGCCTGGCTTATTTCACTTAGCACAGTGCTCTCCAGTTCCATCTATGCTCCAGCAAATGGTAAGAATTCCTTCTTTTTTACAGCATCATAGAAATCCATTGTGTAGATGTACCATCGTTTTCTAATTCACTCATCTGCTGATGGACATTTAGGCTGTTTCCAAATCTAAACTAATATAATTTGTGCTGCTATGAACATAAGGGTGCATATATACTTTCCGATAGGTGATTCTAGTTTCTTGGTATATATCCCTTGAAGTGAGATCACTGGGTCAAATGGGAGTTCCATTTTTAGTTTTTTGTGGAAACTCCATTCTGTTCTCCACAGTGGCTGTACAGTCTTCATTTCCACCAGCAGTGCAAGAGGGTTCCTTTTTATCTGCACCCTCTCTGACTTGTCTGTCGGGGTGGTGGGGCTCAGGAGGCCTGCATGCTAGAAAAGCACAACTAATCAGAAATGATATATGCACCCCTATGTACATAGCAGCAAAATTTACAATAGCTATGATTTTGAAATAGCTTAAGTGTCCATCAGTAGACAAGTGGATTAAAAATAGTTGTACATCTACACAATGGAATTTTACACTGTTGTAAAAAATTAATTCTTACCATTTGCAACAGCATGGATGAAACTAGAGAGCATTATGCCAGGGGAAATAAGTCAGTCAGAAAAAGATAAGTATCACATGATCTCACCCAGTTGTGGAATATAATGAACAACATAAACTGATGAACAAAAATAGATCCAGATATATAGAAGCATTAAAACATTAATAATTTTGTTTGGATTACTCATAAAATTTTCATGAGATTTTAAACAGCTAACCATCATCTAAGTTGTCATTCTTCTTTTATATTGTTCACATTATTACATAACAGATGTCCCCATTTTTCCTCACCCTTTTGACCCCTCCACCCAGACACTCCAGCACCCTCTACCATCACCGCACTGTTGTTTGAGTCCATGGGCTATACATATATGTTCTTTGGCTAATCTCTGCCAGTCTCCCCTACACCCCTCCCATCTGCTGTCAGTATGATTCATGTATCCATGCCTCTTATCTTATTTTGTTCATCAGTTAATTTTTTTATTTGATTCCACATATAAGTGAGATCATATGGTATTTGTCTTTCCCTGACTGGTTTATTTTACTTAGCATAATAATCTTGAGGTCTGTCTATGCTGTAACAAAGAGTAAGAGTTCCTTTTTTATAAAACAGCTTTGTAGCATTTCACTGTGTAAATATACTACAGCTATTTTATCCACTCATCTATTGATGCACACATGGGCTGTTTTCAGATTGCGGCTATTGTAAATAACGCTACAGTGAACATAGGACACATGTATTCCTTCTTATTAGTGTTTTCAGGTCCTTATGTGATATTTCCAGAAGTGGGATCACTGGGTCAAAGGCAGTTCCATTTTAAATTTTTTTGAGAAAACTCCATACTATTTTCCACAGTGGTTGCACCAGTCTGCATTCCCAATAACAGTGCACTAGGATTCACTTTCTCCACATCTTCATCAGTACGTTTTATTGATTTATTGATGGTAGCTATTCTTTTTTTTAAAATAAATGTTTATTGTTCATATTATTACAAATGTTCCTCATTTTTTCTCCTCCATTGCTCCCCTCCACCAGGTTCCCACTCCACCCTCTACTCTTTCCCCACCCCCCCCCATTGTCCTCATCCATAGGTGCACAGTTTATGTTCAGTCTCTTCCTGCACCCCCCACTCCCCTTTTCCCCGAGAATCATCAGTCCACTCCCCTTACATACCTCTGATTCTATTATATTCACCAGTTAATATTGTTCATCAGGTATTTTAATTCCCTTCGTTTTTAGATTCACTTGTTGATAGTTATGTATTTGTTGTTCATAATTTTTATCTTTATTTTTTCCCTCTTCCTAAAGAACCCCCTTCAGCAATTCATATGATTCTTGTTTGGCAGTGATGAACTCCTTTAGCTTTTTTATTTTTTATTTATGAAGCTCTTTATCTGGCCTTCGATTTTGAGTGATAGCTTTGCTGGGTAGAGTATTTTTGGCTGTATTTTCTTGCTAGTCATCACCTTGAATATTTCTTGCCATTCCCGTCTGGCCTGCATGGTTTCTGTTGAGAAATCAGCTGACAATCATATGGGTGCTCCTTTATAGGTAACTACCTGCTTTTCTCTTGCTGCTTTTAATATTCTCTCATTATCTTTTGCCCGTGAAATTTTAATTATGATGTGTCTTGGTGTGGTCCTCTTTGGATTGCTTTTATTTGGGATTCTGTGTGTTTCCTGGACTTGTAAGTCTATTTCTTTCACCAGGTAGGGGAAGCTTTCTGTCACTATCACTATTTCTTTCAATATGTTTTCAGTATCTTGATCTCTGTCCTCTTCTGGGACACTCATAATTCTGATGTTGGTTCGCTTGAAGTTGTCCCAGAGGTTTCTTACACTATCTTCAACTTTCTGGATTCTCTTTTCTTCTTGCTTCTGCAGAGAAGTGTCCTCTGGCTCTTTGTGTTCCAAATCTTTGACTTGATTCTTGCAATCTTCCATTCTTTTTTTAGGACTCTGTATAATATTTTTTAATTTCAGACCATGTATTCTTTATTTCTAGTTGATCCTTTATTATTTTAGTTGATCCCTTTTTATATCCTCATAGGTCTTCTTTATTTTATCCACCTTTTCTAGGAGATTCTTGAAAAACCTTATAACCATGGTTTTGAACTCTATATCCAGTCGCTTTTTGTCCTCCATTTCTTTTGTTTGTGTTCTGTTTCCTTGTCTCGGCATTTTCGCCGCTTCCCTGAGTTGGTAGGGTGGCTTTGTGCGTTAAGGTGTTCTATATGGTTCAGTGGGTCAGCCTCCCAGTTATCTTAGGTGGACCCTCTTGGTGCAGCCCTTTTTGGACTGTGTGTACAGCCTTATTGTAGTTAATTCTTTATTGTTGTTGGTATCACTGGGAGGAACTGACCTCCAGGCCAGTTGGCTGTGAGGATCAGCTGTGTCTATGCCAGGAGACAGCCTTATTGGACTAGACTTGGAAAACTGAAAAAGCCTCTGTGCTCAGCTTGGATGGGGCAGAGTTTCAGGGTGGAGCCTACAGCCTTGACTTCCCATTATCCCTGCCCTATGAGGTTTCTGAATCTCAGTTTTCCTCAGTGTCCTTTGGTACTCTCTGCAAGCAAATCTGAGTGAAAGGTGCCCTAGAGTTTCGCCCTCTACCAGACAGTCTAGTCCAGGGGTGGGCAAACTTTTTGACTCGAGGGCTACAATAGGTTCTTAAACTGGGCCGGAGGGCCAGAACAAAAACATGGATGGAGTGTTTATGTGAACTAATATAAATTCAAAGTAAACATCATTACATAAAAGGGTATGGTCTTTTTTTTTTTTTAATTTCAATAGTTTAGAACAGCCATCCGGCCCATGGGCTGTAGTTTGCACATGCCTGGTCTAGTCTCTCCCCCACTGAGTCCAGAACTGGGATTCAGTGCAATTGGAAGTGAAGTTAATAGCAGTCTGGAGCTTATGTCTCCTTCCCGCTAGGGCAATACAGTAACTCAAATCAACAGTCTGTCCTCTGCACACAATCTATGCCACTCCGGGGCTATGCCTTTTGCAGCTCCCCCGAGATTTCACCTTACAGCCCAGATTCCCTCTGTATGAGCCTGGTACCCAAGGGTCTTGCCCAGAACTGGGGTTCAGTGCAGTTGGAACTGGGGCTCAGCACAGTCCGGAGCTTTTATCTCCTTCCCACTAGGGAATGCCAGCCAGGCACTCAGCCACCCCACATATCTGGCCCTGTCCTCTCCCCACGTGCACACCATGTCTCCGTACCTTAGGGTTTTACAGCTCCTCTGATTTTCCTTCTGATTTTCTCTTTCCTTCTAGTTGTAGAATTTCCAGTCAGTTAACTTTCCTGTAGTTTTGGATAATGTCCACTTTATATTTTAGTTGTATTTTTTGAAATTGTTTTGTGTGACTGCAGTTAGGCGTTTACCTATGCCACCATCTTGGGTTTTTCAACACTAGTCCGATGGTAGCTATTCTGATTGGGGTGAACTGATACCTCATTGTGGTTTAATTTGTATCTCTCTAATGATAAATGATGTTGGGCAATTTTTCATATGTCTGCTGGCCATCTGTATATTCACTTTGGAGAAGTGTCTATTTAGGTCCTTTGCCCATTTTTCAATTGTATTTTTGTCTTCCATTGTTGAGTTGTATGACTTCTTAATATATTTTGGAAATGAACTCCTTATCAGATTATCAGATGTATTATTGGTGAATATGTCCTCCCATACAGTAGGTTCCCTTTTCATTTTGTTGATTGTTTCTTGAATATGGCATAATGCTTCCACTTGTTTGCATCTTCCTCTATTTCTTTTTTCAGTGTTCTTCCAGTACTATCCTATATAATAAAGATGTAATATGCAAATTGACCATCACTCCAACACACAAGATGGCTGCCCCCATGTGGACAGAAGATGGCCACCACAAGATGTCCAGAAGGGGAGGGGAGAGGGGAGGGATAAGGTCTGCAAGGGAGGACAGTTAAGGGCGACCAGGACTGCAGGGGAGAATCAGGCCTAAACAGGCAGTCGGACATCCCTCAAGGGGTCCCAGATTGGAGCAGGTTCAGGTTGGTTAAGAGGGACCACCCCCCCATACATGAATTTCATGCACCAGGCCTCTAGTATTAAAATATTTCCTTTAATTCCCTTTTAATATGCATTAATGTTGTGCACTGGGCCCTAGTATTGAATAATAGTGGTAAAAGCAGACCACCCTGTTTTGTTCCTGATCTTAGGGAAACATATATAGTTTTTTGTCCTTTGTGAATGATGTTGGCAGTAGGTTTTGCATATATGGCCTTTATTATGTTGAGATAAGTTCTCTTACCACTTTGCTGAGAATTTTTATCGTAAATGTTTGCTGGTTTTTATATAATGCTTTTTTTGCATCTATTGATAGGATCATATAATTATTATTTTTCATTTTGTTTATGTGATATGTCATGTATTGAATTTGTGATATTGTACCAACCTGCATTTCTAGGGTAAATTCCACTTGGTCATGCTGAATAATATTTTTAATGTGTTGCTGGATTTTATTTGCTAATATTTTGCTGAGGAGTTTAGCAGCCATGATCCTGTAGATATTGGCCTTTAATTTTCTTTCCTTGTAATGTCCTTCTCTGGTTTTGGAAATAGGATAATTGTAGCCTTGTATGAAAAGCTTGGGATTCTTCCTTTCTCTTGAAGTTTTTGTAATTGTTTGAGGAGGATAAGAGTTTGTTCTTTTTTGAATGTTTGTTAAATTTCCCCAATGAGACCATTCTATCCAGGGGTTTTGTTTGTTGGAGTTTTTTAAATTACTGCTTCAGTTTCATTGTTGTTATCAGTCTATTCAAGTTTTCTGATGCTTCCTGATTCAGTTTTGGAAAATTGTGTATTTCTAAGAATTTGTTCATTTTGATAAGGTTGTTTACTTTGTTGGCATATAGTTGTTCACTGTATTTTCTTACAATGTTTAGTATTTCTGTGATGTCAGTTTTACTTTGCCTCTTTCTGTTCTTACTTTATTTAGGTCCTTTTTATTTTTCTTGATGAATCTGGCTAAGGGTTCATCTAACTTATTTATCTTTTCAAAGAACTAGCTCTTGCTTTCATTGATCTTTTATTTTTTGCCTCTATATCATTTATTTCTACTCTGATCTTTATTATTTCCTTTATTCCACTTAATGTGTTTTTTCTTTGTTCTTCCAGATATAGGGTTCAATATTTTATTTAAAATACTTTTCTTGTTTCTTAATTTAGTCCTATAATGCTATGAACTTCCCTCTCAGGACAGCTTTTGCTGAATTCTATAGATTTTTGGTTTGTTGTGTGTTAATTTTCCTTCATTTTCAGGTAATTTTTTATTTCTTCCTTTTTGCCCCATTTATTGTTTAATAACATGCTATTTAGCCTTGATGTGGTTTGAGGTTTTTTTTTATTGTAGTTGATTTCTAGTTTCATGCCAGCGTGATCTGAGAATATGCTTAATATGATTTTAATCTTCTTGAACTTGTAGAGACTTATTTACACGTCCTAACATGTGGTCTACTTTGAGAATGTTCCATGTGCACTTGAGAAGAATGTGTTTTTTTGCTGCTTGAAATGTTGTGTAAATATCAATTTAATTTATCTGATGTAGTATGGCATTTAAGGTCACTGTTTCCTTATTGATTTTTTTGTCTGGGACATTTATCCAATGATGTAAGTGGGATATTAAAGTCCCCTATTATTATTGTATTGGTGTCTGTCTTTCCCTTAAAATCTATAAGTAGTTTTTGTAGATATATTTAGATGCTCTTATATTGGGTGCATATATGTTTACCAAGTATATAAAATCTTATTGGAGCAATCCCAGTATTATGTAGTGACCTCTTCATCTCTTGATATGGCCTTTGTTTATAATTTTTATTTTGTCAGATGTGAGTGTTGCTACCACAGCTATTTTGTTTGTTTGTTTGTTTGTTTCCATTTGCATGCAATATTTTTTTCTATCACTTAACTTTCAGTTTGTGTGAATCTCATTGTTCTGAGTTGGGTCTCTTGGAGACAGTATATTTTTGGTTCATGCTTTTTACCCATTTTTTCTACCCTATGTTTTTAATCCATTTACATTTAAGGTCCTTTATGATAGGTACTTATTTATTGCCATTTTTATTATTTATGCCTATGTTCCCCTCTTTTTTCTTCCAACAGTCCCTTTAACATTTCTTACAATACTGTTTTGGTTGTAATGAACTCCATTAGCCTTTCTTTTTTGTCTGGGGGAATTCTTTATTTATTTTTTTTCAATTTTAAATGATAGTCTTGCTGGGTAGTATAGTCTTGGTTTCAGAATTTTGCTTTTCTTTACTTTAAATATTACATGCCATCCCCTTCCTGCATGAAGTGTTTCTGTTGAGAAATCTGCTGACAATGCTATGGAAACTCCCTTTTAGGTAATTAACTAACTCTCTTTTTACATGTCTTTAAGATTATCTTCATGTCTTTAACTTTTTAATTTTAATTATGATGTATCTTGGTGTGGGTCTCTTAAGATTAATTTGACAGTGACTCTCTGTGCTTCTTGAATTTGTGTGACTTTTCCTTCACCAGGTTATTGAACTTTACTGTCATTTATTCAAATAGGTTCTCTATCCCTTGCTCACTTTCTTCTCTTTCTGGTACTTCTATAATGCAATGTTGTTATGTTTTACATTGTCCCAAACTTCCCTTAAATCATCATGCTTTTTTTAAAAAAAATTTTGCTGCTCTGATTCAGTGACTTTTTTATCTTGTATTTTTTAAACAGTTTTATTGATTTCAGAAAGGAAGCAAGAGGGAGAGAGAAATAGAAATATCAATGATGAGAGAGAATTATTGATTGGCTGCCTCCTGCACACCCCCTACCAGGATCAAACCCACAACCCAGGCATGTGCCCTTGACTGGAAGCAAACCCAGGACCCTCAGTCCACAGGCCAATGTTCTATCCATTGAACAAAATGGGCTAGGACTCTACCTTGTCTTTTAATTCACTGATTCAAACCCTCTGCTTTATCTAACCTACTGTTTATTCTTCCTAGTGTATTTTTTATTTCAGATATGTTATTCTTCCTTTCTTACTGCTATGTTTCATGGTTTCTATGTCTTTTCTCATGCTGTTGAGCATCTTTACAACCATTACTTTGCATTCTGTTTCTGAGAAATTGCTTGTCTTCCTTTTTATCTCTTTTTCTGGAGATTTCTCCTGTGGGTTTTTTCCCCCATTTATAATATGTTTATTTTTCTCTCTATTTTGGCTATCCCTTATATAGTTTATGTGGGTCCTCCTGTTGTAATTGGATCTTTATTTCTGATGTTCCATTTATGGATGGGTTTGACTCTCTGCGTAGCTGATTTTGTAGCTCAACACTGACCACATTATGTAAATTGTTGTACAGGGCTAACAAAACAATACAAGCCAAAACAAAAGGAAAAGAAAATCATCATACCAAAAGATCTAACTAACAGCAATAAAATAAAATACAATAAAAAGAATAAGAAAAGACACAAAACAAAAACAATAAAATAATAATGAAAGTCAAAAAACAATTAGAGAAGAAAATTCAAATGTAGAATATTAAAGTAAGAAAAATGAAAAATATAAAGAAATATAAAATAAAATAAAAATAGGAAAATAAAAAATAGAAAATAAAGGATAATAAAACAAAAGAGAAAATATAAAATAAGAAAAGGAATCAAATAAAAGGCATAAAAGAAAAGAGAGAAAATTGAAATAGGAGAAAAATTAAAAGATTAAAAAAGGAAAAGTGGGGTTTACCTCAGAATATTTTTGTGTTTGCTGCAGTCACCCTTTGGCTATTCTGTTTGTGAACATTGTTGGATCTTGATCTGATGTTGTCAGAATCTGGTCACTTGGTGTGTCAGTCCCAGGCTTCCTTAGAGGTACTTTGGTGTACACCAATGTCTGATGCTATTCCCAACTGGATCTCAGTAATCTATCTGAAGATCAGCAGGGCAGAGTCCCTGGTGTATCCTCCAGAGCCTAGAAGTTGAATCTGCCTTGGGTATCACCCTTTGAATATTTTCATTCTGTGCTGCTCTCCCTTCCTTCATGGAACTGCACTTAAAGGGGATAACCAATACCTGGCATGGGTGATTCAAGTTTTGTTTTGTTGGCTGTGGTGCCTGCAATCTATACAGAGGAGTAGGGGCACAGTCACTTTATCTCCTTCCCAGAGATACACAGGCTGAACTAACTGTAGAGCTTAGATATTCTTCCCCACAATGTAACTACAGAGCTCAGCACATGCCCATCTAACTGTGGGACAGAACCTGTCTACAAGACACAGTCACAAAAAAACTCTGCGTGGCTTCCTGGAACCCACAAGATACCTAAACAAGCAGTAGGGGATAAAAAAAAATAGTTTAAAAAAATCCGTTTGGCACTCCAATTTTTCTCTGCTGCTGGCCCCTGCAATTCCAGCTCCACCCAGGCTCTGCACAGGCCAAATGTCTCATTGGAATACAGCAATATGTGGAAGACTGAGTAGTTCAGCAGGTAGGGTTTGTTGTAGACAAGACTGACCCTTTTCCCCAGGCCACACAGTCTAGTCTTCAACTAGATCTCTTTTCAGAGCCCTTCCAAAAAATAGTGGGTCCCTCAAATTCTCTGCTGGATGTACTCTTCGCCTGGTTGGAGCATTGATATATGGACCCTCCAACAATCACAGACCTGAGCAAAATTCCCCGGCTGATGTTGAAATAATAGGATCACTATTTTTCCTGGGATGGTAGGGTCAGAGTCTCCCAGGTACAGTGAATCCCCACTAATTTTACTGCCTGATGCCGCACAGGCTTCCCTACTCATCTCTGTTGCTCTGAATTAGGGCTAAGAACCCATGCTCCTAGGGAAAGGGGGCTCTGCTGCTGCAGTATCCCTCCAGCTTCTCAGGCATGCCCCTGTGTGAGGGGGCTCACTCTCTCCATTTATCCCTCTGTCTTCCTTCTTGTTTTTATTTATAAAATTTCAGATCAGTTATACTTCAACTGGTTTTTCAAATTGATTGCTCTGCAGTTTAGCTTCAAGTCCGGTCCTGGGCTGGGATCTAACAGATGAAGCTTCTAACTACTCAGCAGCCATCTTGGAATCCTCAGTTCTCATTCTTACTGACAAATTGTCTTGGCAGATTCATAGGATGTTCATGAGAAGGCCTCTCAGACATTATTTCTTTAAATTTACTTTCTTCACCTTCCTCCCACACTTCTCCTGGAACCATTAATATTTAATTATTGCTTTTAATGGTATATCATAGTTTTTGTAGTATTTCTTCACTGTTATTGTTTTCCGTGAACTGTATACTTTCAAATGATCTGTCTTCAAGTTTACAGATCTTTCTTCAGACTGATCATTGTAGTATTGATTTTTCTCTGTAGAATGTTTTTATTTCATTAATTGTATTCTTCAACTCTAGAATTTTTTGTTTGATGACTTTTTGTGATTTCTCCCTATCTGTTAAACTTCTCATTTTGTTCATGTACAGTTTTCTTGATTTTGTTGAATTGTCTCTGTTTTCTTGTAACTCATTGAGCTTCTTTTTAAAAAATATTATTATTGTATAAAGTATTAAATATGTCTCCTTTTTCACCAATTGACTGCCCCAGCCACTCCCACCCCCTCAGACAAGTCCTTACTGCCCCAGTGTCCAAGTCTATTGTTTATGATAATATGCATGCATACAAGTCCTTTGGTTGATCTCTTACTTACCTCCCTGCCCCCATCCCTTGCCTTCTCTCTGAGGTTGGAAGGTCTGATCAGTGTTTTTTTAGTCTCTGGATCTATGTTTGTTTATCAGTTTATGTTGATCATTATATATCACATATGAGAGAGATCATGTGATATTTGTCTTTCTCCAACTGGTGTATCTAGCTTAGCATAATGCTCTCTAGGTCCATCCATGCTGTTGAAAATGGTAAAAGTTTCTTCTTTTTTATAGCAGCATAGTATTTTGTTGTGTAGATGTCCGATGGTTTTTTAATCCACTTGACTGATGATGGGCACTTAGGCTGTTTCCAAATCTTAGCTATTATAAATTGTGCTGTTATGAACATAGGGGTGTATATGTCCTTTTTGATCAGTGTTTCTGGTTTCTTGGGATATATTCTTAGAAGTGGAATTACTGGGTCAAATGGGAGTTACATTTTTAGTTTTGCGAGGAATCTCTATACTGTTTTCCACAGTGACTGCACCAGTCTGTATTCCCACCAGTAGTGCAAGAGGGTTCCTTTTTCTCTGCATCTTTGCCAGCACTTGTCATTTATTTGTTAATGATAGCCATTCTGACAGGTGTGAAATGGTACATCACTGTTGTTTTGATTTGTAGCTCTCTGATGATTGGTGACTTTGAACATATTTTTATATGTCTATTGGCCTTTTGTATGTTCTCTTTTTGGAAGTGTCTATTTAAGTCCACTGCCCATTTTTTTATTGGGTTGTTTATCTCCCTTTTGTTAAGTTGTATGAGTTCCCTGTAAATTTTGGAGATTAAACCCTCCTCTGAGATAGCATTGGCAAATATATTCTTCCATACAGTGGGCTTTTTGTTGTTTTGTTGATGGTTTCTTTTGGTGTACAGAAGATTTTTATTTTGATGTAGTCCCATTTGTTTATTTATCTTTATTTTCCATTGCCCTAGGAGCTCTATTGGTAAAGTTATTGCTACGACATATGTCTGATATTTTTCTTCCTATGGATTCTTCTAAGATTTTTATGGTTTCATGTCTTAGATTTAAGTCCATTAACCATTTTGAGTTTCTTTTTGTGTATGGTGTAAGTTTTGTGTATGATGTTAGTTTCATTTTTTTTACATGTATCTGATCAATTTTCCCAGCACCATTTATTGAAGAGACTGTCTTGACTTCATTGTATACTCTTGCTTCCTTTGTCAAAAATTAATTGAGTATAATGGCTTGGGTCAATTTCTGGGTTCTCTGTTCTGTTCCATTGGTCTGCATGTCTGTTCTTGTGCCAGTAAAAGGCAGTTTTGAGAACCATAAATTTGTAATATAGCTTGACATCTAGTATTGTGATCTCTCTAAATTGGTCTTTCTCAAGATTGCTGTAGATATTCTGTTGTGTGTTTTCTTATTCCATATAAATTGTTGGTGAGTTTGTTCTGTATCTGTGAAATATGCCATTGGTATCTTAATGGAAATTGCATTAAATATATAGATTGCTTTGGACATTTTAATGAGGTTGATTCTACCAATCCATGAACACATTATATTTTTCTATTTGTTTATGTCTTTCTGTATGTCTTTTCAACATTCTGTAGTTTTCCAAGGACAGGTCTTTTACCTCCATCATTAAGTTTAATCCTAGGCATCATAATTTTTGTGGTGCAATGGTAAATGAAATTGTTTGTTTAATTTCTCTTTCTGTGAGTTCATTATTCGTGCATAAATAAGTCATATATTTCTGAGTGTTAAATTTGTATCCTGCTACATTGCCAAATTAATTTAGTAAGTCTAGTAGTTTTTTATGGGGTCTTTGGGGTTTTCTATGTACAAGATCATGCCACCTATCAATAATAGTTTTATTTCCTGTTTTATAATTTGGATGCCTTTTATTTCTTCTTGTCTGATCACTATGGCCGGCACTTCCAATACTATGTCAAATAGGAGTGGTGAGAGTGGGCATCCCAGTCTTGTGCATGTTTTAGGGGAAATGGTTTTAATTTTTGTCTATTGAGTATGGTATTGGCTGTATGTAGTTTTGTCATATATAGCTTTTATTATGTTGAGGTCTGTTCCCTCTATTCCCACTCTGCTGAGAGTTTTTATAATAATGGGTGTTGGATTTTGCCAAATGCTTTTTCTGAATCAATTGATATAATTATGTGATTTTTATTTCTCAACTTGTTTATGGGATGGATCATGTTTATTGGTTTATGGATATTGTACCATCCTTGCAACCCAGAAATAAACCCCACTTGGTCATGGTGTATGATCTTTCTAATGTAATGCTGGATCATTTTGCTAGAATTTTGTTGAGGATTTTAGCATCTAAGTTCATCAAAGATATTGGACTATTATTATCTTTCTTTGTAGTGTCCTTATCTCGTGTTGGGATTAGAGTAATGCTGGCTCCATAGAAAGAGCCTTCCTTTCTTCAATTCTTCAAGTTCCTTCCACTTCAATATTTTTGAATAGTCTGAGGAGGATAGGTTTTATTTCTTCTTCAAATATTTGGTAAAACTCCCCTGTGAAGCCAAATGGCCCAGGGCTTTAGTTTACTGGAAGTTTTCTGATCACTGCTTCAATGTCCTTTATAGTTATCAGTATATTCAATTTTTTTTATTCTTCCTGATTCACTTTTGGAAGGTCTTATTTTTTTTAGGAATATGTCAATTTCTTCTATGTGGACCAGTTTGTTGGAATAGAGTTTTTCATAGTATTTAAAAAAATATTTGTATTTCTGTGGATCTATTGTAATTTGCCTCTTTCATTTCTGATTTTGTTTAATTGGGACCTCACTCATCGCTTCTTGGTTAGCCTGGCTGGAGGCTTATCAATCTTGTTTTTCCTTTCAAAGAACCAACTCTTGGTTTTATTGATATTTTGTATATATATATTTTTTGTTTCTGTGTCATTTATTTTTGCTCATATCTTTATTATTTCTTTTCTCCTATTTACTCTGGGTTTTTCTTGTTGCTCTCTTTCTACTTTTTTAAATTGTAGAGTTAGATAATTTACTACCATATTATTATTATTATTATTATTATTTGAGCGAGGCCTTCCCTCTCAGACCTGCTTTCACTTTGTCCCTTAGATTTTAGATGGTTGTGTTTTCATTGTTATTTGTTTCCAAGATGTTCTTTATTTCTTCTTTAATCTCTTTGGCAACCTAATAACTGTTTAATTACATGCTACTTAGCCTCCGAGTGTTGGAATGTTTTTGATTATTTTCACTGTAGTTCATTTCTAATATTATACCATTGTCATCAGAAAATATGCCAGACATGATTTCAATTTTCCTGAATATGAAGAGTCTTTGTCTGTATCCCAATATGTGGTCTATCTTTGAGAATGCACCATGTTCACTTGAGAAGAATATCTATTCTGCAACTTTTTGGGAAAATGTTCTGAAGTTATATACTATGACCATCTGATGAATTTTTAGGATTGCTGTGTTTTGGTTTTTTTTTTTTTTTTTTGACATTTTTGTCCAAAGGATTTATCCTGTGATGTCAATGGGGTATTAAAGTTCCCTACTATGATTGTATTGCTGTCGATCTCTTCATTGATATCTTACAGAATATATTTTAAATGTATTTGATGTTCCTGCATGGGGGAATATGTATTTATCAGAATGATAACCTCTTGTTGTATCGATCCTTATTGTATTATGAAGTGGCCTTCATTATTTATTGTTATACTTTGAGGTATATTTTGACAGATATAATTATTGATAACACAGCTTTTTTTTCCCCCATCTCCATTTACCTAAAAACTCTTTCCACCCCTTCACTTTGAGTCTGTGTGAGTCACTTGTTTTGAGGTGGGTCTCTCATAGGAAGTTTATATATGGGTCATATTTTCTTATCCCTTCAGACACTTAATATCTGTTGATTAGAGCATTGAGTTCATTTATGTTCAGCCAGTTTTTGTTATTTTTTAATTGATTTTCTTTTTTCCCATTTATTTTATTTTTATTTTTTATTAAGGTATTATGTGTACATATCTTACCATTGCCCCCCCCCCCCACCTCCCATTCATGCCCTCCCTCCTCAGAGTTCTGTGTTCGTTGGTTGTACTTATATTCATGCATACCAGTCCTTCGGTTGTTCTCTTATCTCCCCCGCCAGGTCTCCTTCCCCTCCCTGCTGTCATTTGACATTCTGCTTGTTTTATGGTGACTATCTCAGGATCATATGAATAGAATCTGCTTCTCATTTGGCAGTCTGCTTGTTTTATGGTGACTATCTCAGGACCACACAAATAGAGTCTGCTCCTCCTCTGGTTCTCACCGCCCCTCCCCCTGGGTCCCACTGCTTCCCTAGGGACACATGGCTCGCCCGGGGCATAGGGCCCCCTGGGACATACGGCTCACCCGGGGCACAGGGCCCTCTGGGACACATGGCTCGCCTGGGGCACACGGCTCCTCTGGAGTGCTGGGGTTGTGTGTTGGAGGGGCCGCGCTAGCTCCTTGCTAACACGGCAGGCAGGCTGGGACTGTTGCCGGCGGGCTGAGATGGCTGAGGCGGGTAGGCCGCCCTCAAAGGTGTCTTGTTCGGTGCGGAAGTGGAGCAGCTGCGGATGCTGAGGCTAAGTTCTGAGGCCGCCCACTCCCTGAGCCCAGGGCGTAGTGAGCTCTGTTCTCTGTGGATTTCCTTTATTCGCAGCGGTGGTGGCAGGTGGTGGTGGCTGGTGCGGCAGCAAAGGTCACTCCTGTGGTTCAATTTCCACTGTAGTTTTAAAGTTCACATGGCGGCAGTGGCGGGAGCTTCGGCTCTGCAATGGGGCGGCTGAGGGAGGACTCACCGGGGCTGCTAACGGAAGGTGCCGTGCCGGCTCCTCCCCAGCACGGTGGGTGTGCTGGGAAGGTTGTGGGTGGGCTGAGATGGCTGCGGGGGGAGAGTTCCCCCTCAATGGTGTCTCCTTTGGTGTGGAAGCAAAGCTGCTGTGGACGCAGAGGCTAAGTTTTGAAGCCACACTCTCTCTGAGCCCAGGGCGTACTGGGCTCTGATTTCAGTGGATTCCCATTCTCGGGTGCGGTGGCAGGTGCAGCAGTGATGGTAGCTCCTGTGTCTCAATTTCCCCTGTAGTATTAAAATCCACATGGCGGTAGTGGCGGAAACTTTGGAGCCGGCTGCTGGTGGTGGTGGCGGAAAGACTCGCTGGGGCGCAAAGGGAAGGTGCTGCACCATCTCCCCACCAGCATGGTGTGCGGAGGCTGGGCCCAGTCCGCTGTGGGCCAGGAGACACAGTGCCATCTCTTTGCCAGCACGGTGCACGGAGACCGGGCTGAGCCAGCTGTGGCAGCGGTGGTGATGCAAGGACTCGCCAGGTGTCTCAAACGGAAGGCGCTGCGCCAGCTCCCCACCAGTAAGGTGCATGCAGAGACTGGGCCGAGCCGGCCGCAGGCCAGGAGACGCCACGCCAGCTCCTCGGGATGGTTGTGGGCATGCGCCGAAGGCATGGCGAAGGTCCCATATCAGCTCCCTGGTTCCCACGGCAGCGGCCGGGCTGGCCCAGTCCCTGGGCCCCGGGGCAGAGCGAGGTCTGGCTTCCCTCATTCCCAGGGGCAGCGCCTCTGGCAGGTCCGGTTTCGCCACAGTTTCAAACTCCACATGGCAGCAGCGGCGCCCTGCTTGGTGTCTAGTTGTAGCCTTCCCATTTCTGGGTTGAGCTGGCTGCGGGCAGGGAGACGCTGTGCCTGCTCCTCACCAGTTTGGCGGGCAGGCTGGGATGGTTGCAGGAAGGGGGGTTGCGCTCATGGGATTCTCGTCCAGGCCCTTCCCCCCCCCCCCCATTTTTTATTAAAGTATTATATGTGTACATATTTTACCATTTCCCCCTTACAACCCATTCCCATACATGCCCTCACCCCCCCCCAGAGTTTTTCATCCATTGGTTATGCTTATATGCATGCATATAAGCCCTTAGGTTGATCTCTTAACTCTCCCACCTTTTGTACACTTCCCACTATAATTTGACAGTTTGTATGACTCTTTACTGTCTCTGTATCTATCTTTTTGTTCATCAGTTTATAATTTTCTTTATTATCCATAAATGAGTGATATAATGTGGTATTTTTCTTTCATTGACTGGCTTATTTCTCTTAACATAATGTTCTCCAATTCCATCCAGGCTGCTGCAAATGGTAAGAATTCCTTATTTTTTTATGGCAGTATAGTATCCCATTGTGAAGATGTACCATAGTTTTCTGATCTAGTCATCTGCTGATGGGCACCTAGGCTGTTTCCAAATCTTAGCTATTGTCAATTGTGCTGCTATGAACATAGGGGTGCATATATCCTTTCTGATTGGTGCTCCTATTTTCTTGGGATATATTCCTAGGAGTGGGATTACTGGGTCAAATGGGAGTTTCATTTTCAGTTTTTTAGGAAACTCCATACTGTTCTCCTCAGTGGCTGCACCAGTCTGCATTCCCACCAGCAGTGCATGAGGCTTCCTTTTTCTCCGAATCCTCGCCAACACTTTGTTGTTGGTTGATTTGTTGATGATAGCCATTCTGACAAGTGTGAGTTGTTACTGCATTGTCTTTGATTTGCATGACTCAAATAATTAGTGACTTTGAGCATGTTTCCATGTGTCTCTTAGCCTTCCTTCTGTCTTCTTTCGAAAAGGTTCTATTATGGTCCGTTGCCCATTTTTTAATTGGATCATTTATCTTCTTTTTATTAAGTTGTATAAGGTGCCTACAGACGTTGGAGATTAAACCTTTATCATTTGCAAGTATGTTCTCCTATATAGTAGGCTTTTGTGTTTTGTTGATTGTTTCTTTGGCTATAAAAACAGCTTTTTATTTTGATGTAGTCCCACTTGTTTATTTTCTCTTTAGTTTCCATTGCCCTAGGAGAAGTATCCGTGAAGAAGTTCTTTTGACATATGTCTGAGATTTTGCTGCCTGTGGATGCTTCTAGTATTTTTATGGTTTTCAATCTTCTGTTTAAGTCCTATATCGATTTTGAGTTTATTTTTATGTGTGGTGTAAGTTGGTGGTCTAGTTTCATTTTTTTTTTTGCATGTATCTGTCTAATTTTCCCAACACCATTTATTGAAGAGACTGTGTTGACTCCATTGTATGTTCATGCCTCCTTTGTCAAATATTAATTGAGTATAGTGATTTGGGTCAATATCTGGGTTCTCTATTTTATTCCATAGGTTTATATGTCTGTCTTTGTGCCAGTACTAGGCTATTTTGAGGACAGTGGCTTTGTAATACAGCTTGAAATCTGGTATTGAGATCACATCTACTTTATCCTTCTTTCTCAGGAGTGCATTGGCTACTTGGGATCATTTTTTAAAAATTCCATATGAATTTTTGGAGAGTTCTTTCTAGGTCTGTGGAATATGCAGTTGGTTTTTTAATGAGGAATGCATTGAATCTATAGGTTGCTTTGGGTAGTATGGACATTTTAATGATGTTGATTCTACCAATCTTCCATCTGTTTACATTTTTCTCTATCTCTTTTTTCAGTGTCCTGTAGTTTTCGGTGTATAGGTATTTTACCTCCTTAGTTAACTTTATTCCTAGACATCTTAATTTCTTTGGTGCAATGGTAAATGTGATTGCTTTTTTAGTCTCTCTTTCTATAAGTTCACTATTGGTGTATAGAAAGACCATAGATTTATTGGCATAAATTTTGTATCCTGATACATTCACAAATTAATTTATTTAGTCTATTAGTTTTTTGATGGAGTCTTTCAGGTTTGTTATGTGCAATATCATGTCATATGCAAATAAGGACAGCTTTAATTCCTCTTTTCCAATTTGGGTGCCTTTTATTTTTTCTTGTTGTTTAAATGCAATGGCTAATACTTCCAGTACTATGCCAAACAGGAGTGGTGAAATTGGGCATCTTTGTCTTGTTCCTGTTCTTAGGGGAAATGGTTTTAGTTTTTCCCATTGAGTATGATGTTTGCTGTGGGTTTATCATACATAGATTTTATTATATTGAGGTATGATCCTTCTATTCCCATCTGGTAGAGTGTTTTTTTTTTTTTTTATCAAGAAAGCGTATTATATTTTGTCAAATGCTTTTTTTGTATCAATTGATATGACTGTGTGATATTTATCTCTAAATGTGTTTATGTGATGTATCATATTTATTGATTTGTGGATATTGTACCATTCTTGCATTCCCAGAATAAATCCTACTTGGTCATGTTGTATGTTCTTTCTGATATGTTGCTGGATCCAATTTGCTAGAATTTGTTGAAGATTTTTAGCATCTATGTTCATGGGGGATATTGGCCTGTAATTTTCTTTCATTGTACTATCTGTATCTGGTTTTGGTATTAGGGTGATGCTGGCTTTTAAAAAAAAAGCTAGGAAGTGTTCCTTTTTCTTGAATTTTTTAGAATAGCTTGAGGAGGATAGGTTTAATGCTTCTTGAATGTTTGGTAGAACTCTCCTGTGAAGTCATCTGGCCTCTGGATTTTGTTTGCTAGAAGCTTCTTTTAAAAAAAAATATATTTTATTGATATTTCACAGAGAGGAAGGGAGAGAGATAGAGAGCTAGAAACATCGATGAGAGAAAAACATCGACCAGCTGCCTCTTGCACAACTCCCACCGGGGATGTGCCCGCAACCAATGTACATGCCCTTGACCGGAATCGAACCCGGGACCCTTCAGTCTGCAGAACTATGCTCTAGCACTGAGCCAAACCGGTTGCAGCTATTAGAAGCTTTTTTTTAAATTTATTTTTTATTAAATTATTATCTGTGTACATATATTATCATTGCTCCCCCGCAAAAAAAACATGCCCTCCCTCCCCAGAGTTTTGTGTCCATTGGTTATACTTATATGCATGTGTATAAGTCCTTCGGTTGATCTCTTATCTCCCCCATATTTCCCTCCCCTCGCCACTGTAATTAGACAGTCAGCTTGTTGCTTTACTGTCGCTATATCTATCTTATGGTTCATCAGTTTATACTGTTCTTTATTATCCATAAATGAGTGAGGTCATGTGGTGTTTCTCTTTCATTGACTGGCTTATTTCACTCAGGATGATGTTCTCCAATTCCATCCAGGTTGCTGCAAATGATGAGAATTCCTTCTTTTTTATGGCAGCATAGTATTCCATTGTGTAGATGTACCATTGTTTTTTGATCCAATCATCTGCTGATGGATACCTAGGCTGTTTCCAAATCCTAGCTATTGTAAATTGTGCTGCTATCAACATAGGGGTGCATATATTCTTTCTGATTGGTGTTCCTATTTTCTTGGGGTATATTCCTAGGAGTGGGATTACTGGGTCAAATGGGAGTTACATTTTCAGTTTTTTGAGGAAACTCCATACTGTTCTCCACAGTGGTTGTACCAGTCTGCATTCCCACCAGCAGTGCACAAGGGTTCCCTTTTCTCCACAACAATGCCTATACTTATGGTTTGTTGATTTGTTAATGTTGGCCATTCTGATAGGTATGAGATGGTATCACATTGTTGTTTTGTTTTGCATCTCTCAGATAATTAGTGACTTTGTGCAGGTTTTCATGTGCCTCTTGGCTTTCCTTCTGTATTCTTTTGAGAAAATTCTATTTAGTTCCATTGCCCATTTTTAATTGACTCATTTATTTTCCTTTTATTGAGTTGAATAAGCTGTAGATGTTGGAAATTAAACCTTTATTAGTAATATCATTTGCAAATATGTTCTCCCATACAGTGGGCTTTCTTGTTGTTTTGTTGATGGTTTCTTTTGCTGTGAAAAAACTTTTTATTTTGATGTAGTCCCATTTGTTTATTTTCTCTTTAGCTTTCATTGCCCTAGGGGCAGTATCAGTGAAGAAGTTCTTTTGGCATATGTCTGAGATTTTGCTGCCTGTGGACGCCTCTAGTATTTTTATGGTTTCCTGTCTTATGTTTAAGTCCTGTATCCATTTCGAATTTATTTTTGAGTATGAAGTAAGTTGGTGATCTAGTTTCATTCTTTTGCATGTATCTATCCAGTTTTCCCAACACCATTTATTAAAGAGACTGTCTTGACTCCATTGTATGCTTGTGCCTCCTTTGTCAAATATTAATTGAGCATATTGATTTGGGTTGATATCTGGATTCTCTATTCTATTCCATTGATCTATATGTCTGTTCTTGTGCCAGTACCAGGCTGTTTTGAGATCAGTGGCTTTGTAATACAGCTTGAAATCTGGTATTAAGATCCCCTCTACTTTACTCTTCTTTCTCAGTATTGCTGATGCTATTCGAGGTCTTTTATTGTTCCAAATGAATTTTTGGAGAGTTCTTTCTAGGTCAGTGAAATATGCCATTGGTATTTTGATGGGGAGTGCATTGAACCTATAAATTGCTTTGGGAAGAATGGACATTTTGATGATGTTGATTCTACCAATCCATGCACATGGTATGTTCTTCCATTTGTTTACATCTTCCTCTATCTCTTTTTTCAGTGTTATGTAGTTTTCCCTATATAAGTCTTTTACCTCCTTAATTAAATTTATTCCCAGGTATCTTAATTTTCTTGGTGCGATAGTAAATGGGATTGCTTTTTTGGTCTCTGTTTCTGTAAATTCATTGTTGGTGTACAGAAATGCCATCGATTTCCTGGCATTAATTTTGCATCCAGCTACATTGCCAAATTCATTTATTAAGTCTATTAGTTTTTTGATGGAGTCTTTTGCGTTTTTTATGTACAATATCATATCATCTGCAAATAAGGATAACTTTACTTCTTCTTTTCCGATTTGGATGCCTTTTATTTCCTCTTCTTGTCTAATTGCAATAGCGAGTACTTCCAGTACAATGTCAAACAGGAGTGGTGAGAGTGGGCATCCCTGTCTTGTTCCTGTTCTAAAAGGGAATGGCTTTAGTTTTTGCCCATGGAGTATGATGTTGGCTGTGGGTTTATCATATATAGATTTTATTATGTTGAGGTATGATCCTTGTACTCCCACCTTGTTGAGAGTTTTTATCAGCAAAGGGTGTTGGATTTTATCAAATGCTTTTTCTGCATCAATTGATATGACCATATGAATTTTATCTTTCAATTTGTTTATGTGATATATCACGTTTATTGATTTGCGGATATTGTACCATCCTTGCATTCCGGGAATAAATCCTACTTGGTCATGGCGTATGATCTTTCTGATGTACTGCTGGAGCCGATTTGCTAGAATTTTGTTAAGGATTTGGCCTCTATGTTCATGAGGGATATTGGCCTGTAATTCTCTTTCATTGAGTTGTCTTTATCTGGTTTTGGTATTAGGGTGATGCTGGCTTCATAAATGGAGTTTGGAAGTGTTCCTTCCTCTTGAATATGTTGGAATAGTCTGAGGAGGATAGGTTTCAGTTCTTCCTTGAATGTTTGGTAAAACTCTCCTGTGAAGCCATCTGGCCCTGGGCTTTTGTTTGCTGGAAGCTTTTTGATGACTGTTTCAATTTCTTCCTAAGTAACTCGTCTATTGAGATTTTTAGATTCTTCCTGATTGAGTTTTGGAAGGTTGTATTTTTCTAGGAATATGTCCATTTTCCTCCAGGTTGTGCAATTTGTTGGAATAGAGTTGCTCATAGTATTTTGTAACAATCCTTTGTATTTCGGTGGGGTCTGTTGTTATTCCACCTTTTTCGTTTTTTTATTTTATTTTTTTATTTTATTTTATTTTATTTTATTTTATTTTATTTTTTTTAAAATAAATCTTTATTGCTCAGATTATTACAATTGTTTCTCCTTTTTCTCCCCCATAGCTCCCTTCCACCTGATTCCCACCCCACCCTCTGCCCTTACCCCCTCCCCCCACTATTGTCCTCATCCATAGGTTATACAATTTTAATCCAGTCTCTTTCTGCACCCCACACCCCTTTCACCCTGATAATTATCTATCCACTCCCTTTCTTTGCCCATAATTCTATTATATTCACCAGTTTATTCTATTCCTGAGATTTTTAATTCACTTGACCTTCTTCCTCTTCTTAAGTAATACCTTTCAGCATTTCATATAATACTGGTTTGGTGGTGATGAACTCCTTTAGGTTTTTCTTATCTGTGAAGCTCTTTATCTGCCCTTCAATTCTGAATGATAACTTTGCTGGATACAGTAATCTTGGTTGTAGGTTCTCGCTATTCATCACTTTGAATATTTCTTGCCATTCCCTTCTGGCCTGCATGGTTTCTGTTGAGAAATCAGCTGATAGTCTTATGGGTGCTCCCTTATAGGTAACCAACTGCTTTTCTCTTGCTGCTTGTAAGATCCTCTTTTTGTCTTTTACCCTTGGCATATTGATGATGATGTGTCTCCAAGAATTTTTCTTTGTATTCCTCTTGTTTGGGGTTCTATAGGCTTCCTGTACTTGTAAGTCTATTTCTTTCACCAGTTGAGGAAAGTTTTCTGATATTATTTCTTCAAATATGTTTTCAGTATTTTGCACTCCCTCTTCTTCTGGCACCCCCATAATTCTGATGTTGGTGCGCTTGCAGTTGTCCCAGAGGCTCTTGACACTATCTTCAACTTTCTGGATCCTCTTTTCTTCTTCCTTCTCCAGCGGAGTGTCTTTTGGCTCTTTGACCTGATTCTTGTGTTCTTCCATTCTGCTGTTGGATCTCTGCATAATATTTTCCAATTTAGTCAGTTTATGTATACTTTTTAGTTGGGTCTCATGAAGTTTATCGAGCTTTTCTAGGATATTGTTGCATAACCTTAGAACCGTAGTTCTGAACTCTATATCCTCCATCTCTTTTGTTTGAGATCTATTTCCTTGTCTCGGCATTATCACTATTTTTCAGAGTTGGTAGGATGGCTTTGTGTGTTTGGTGTCCTATATAGCACAGTGGGTCAGCCTCCTCAGTTATCTGAGGTAGACACTCTTGGTGATCCCCTTTGTGGACTGCATGCACAGCCTTGTTATAGCTAAGTCTCTATTGTTGTGAATTGACCTTCAGGCCAATTGGATGTGGGTATCAGCTGTGTCTACTCTGGGATAACTTCTGTATTGGAGACAGTCTTATAGGATCAGACTTGAAAAACTGCAGAAGTCTCTGCTCAGCTTGGATGGGGCGGAGTCTCAGGGCTGAAGGCTTCTGCTCTGCCCTTGTGCACTCGCCTGAGTTTCTGCCTGACTGGCCCAATTTCCCCAAGCAAGAGCGTGGGTGCCCCAGGGGCTCACCCGGACTTGGGCTGGTCCCTGTAGTCTGGAGCTTCTGACTCCTTCCACTACAGAGAGGCCACCACCTTGTACAGAGAGGCGGCGGCAGCCTCTGCGGTCAGACCTGGAGCTTCTACTCCTTCTGCTACGGAGAGGTGGCAGTCAGACCTCAGCGCATACTTGCTCATGCGCGCGAGTCTGTAGACCCTGCAGACTGCAACTGCGGCTCCCGGTCCCCGGTCTCCCAGTCTCCGAGTCTCTGAGTGCCTTTCTCTGCAGTCCAGACTCCACCCGTATGAGCCTGGGACCACAGAATTTCAGCCGGGGCTGGGGTTCAGTCCAGTCCGAAAGGGTTCCGTGCAATCGGGGATTCCTCCCCTCCTGCCAGGCAGGTATTCGGCGGCCGCGTGCGCGAGCGTCTCCCTACCTCAGTGCTTTTCGGCTCCCAGTCTGATCCGTGAGCCTCTCTCTTTCTTTCTAGTTGTAGCTACTCCACTCCGCCAGCTTTCCTGATGTTTTGGTGAAGTCCTTTTTGATTTTAGTTGTTTTTTTAATTAAATTGTTGATGAGGCGGCAGCTTAGGAGACTGCTTAGGCCGCCATCTTGGATGTTCTCCTCCACCTTTTTCGTTTTGATTTTGTTTATTTGGGTCCTCTCTCTTTGTTTCTTGTTTAGCCTGGTTAGAGGTTCATCAATCTTGTTTATCCGTTCAAAGAACCAGCTCTTGGTTTTGTTGATCTTATGTATCGTTTCTTTGGTCTCTATGTCGTTTATGTCTGCTCTGATTTTTATTATTTCTTTCCTTCGGCTTACACTTGGCTTTTCTTGTTGCTCTTTTTCTAAGTGTTTGAGTTTTAGAGTTAAATAATTTGTTACCTTTTTGTCTTGTTTTTTGCAATAGGCTTCTAGAGATATGAACTTCCCTCTCAAAACTGCTTTTGCTGTGTCCCATAGGTTTTGGATTGTTGTGTTTTCATTGTCATTTGCCGCCAGGATGTTTTTAATTTACTCCTTGATTTCTCTGGTAATCCAGTCCTTGTTTAATAGCATGCTGTTTAGTCTCCATGTGTTTGATTTCTTTGGATTATTTTTATTGTAGTTAATTTCCAGTTTTATGCCACTATGATCTGAAAAGATGCTTGATATGATTTCTATCTTCTTGAATTTGAAGAGACTTTGCCTATGTCCCAACATGTGGTCTATCTTTGAAAATGACCCATGTGCACTTGAGAGGAATGTATCTTCTGTGGCTTTGGGGTGGAATGTTCTGAAGATGTCAATTAATTCCATCTGGTCTAGTGAGTCATTTAGGATTTATATTTCTCTACTGATTTTATGTTTAGGTGATTTGTCCAAATGTGACAGTGGGGTATTAAAATCTCTTACTATGATTGTATTACAATCAATCTCTCCCTTCATGTCCTCCAGCAGTTTTTTTTTTTTTTTTATGTATTTGGGTGCTCCCACATTGGGTGCATATATGTTTACCAGGGTTATTTCTTCTTGTTGGAATGCTCCCTTTAGTATAATGAAGTGGCCTTCATTATCTCTTTTTATGTCCTTCACTTGAGATCTAATTTGTCAGATATAAGTATTGCTACCCCAGCCTTTTTTTCATTTCCGTTTGCCTGGAAAACCTTTTTCCATCCCTTCACCCTCAGTCTTTGTGCATCTTTTTTTCTGAAGGGGTTTTCATGTGGACAGCAGATATATGGGTCTTTCTTTCTTATCCAATCTGTTACCCTATGTCTTTTGATTGGAGCATTTAAACCATTTACATTTAAAATTATTATTGATATGTAGGTATTTGATGCCATTTTCATTCTATACCCCTGTGTTCCTTCTTTGCTTCCTATTTCTTTATTTTTATAGGAAACCCTTTAGCATTTCTTGCATTGCTGGTTTGGTGGAGATAAATTCCTTTAGTCCTTTTTTGTCTGTGAAGCTCTTGATATCATCTTCAATCTTGATTGATAGCCTGCCTTGCTGGGTACAGTATTCTTGGATTCAGACGCTTCCTTTGCATGACTTTGTATATTTCATCCCATTCTCTTCTGCCCTGATGAGTTTCTGCGGAGAAATCAGTTGCTTATCTGATCGGGGTTCCTTTATATGTAACTTTCTGTCTGTCTTTGGCTGCTTTTAAGATTCTTGCTTTGTCGTTGATATTTTGCAATTTAATTATAATGTGCCTAGGTGTTGGTCTTTTGGTATTCATTTTGTTTGGGACTCTGCGAGCTTCTTGTATTTGTGTGGGTTTTTTCTTGTCTATCTCAGGAAAGTTTTCTGTCATTATGTCTTGAAACAGTTTTTCTATGCCTTCCTCTGTTTCCTTTCCTTCTGGAACCCCTTTTATTCTAATATTGTTTTTTTTTTTTGTAATGTCCCAAAGTTCTCGTAGGCTCTCTTCCTGCTTTTTAATTTTTTTTTTCTAAAAGCTGCTCTAATTTGGTATTTTTTTCCATCTTGTCTTCTAGCTCATTGGTTCGGTCCTCTGCTTCATCTAGCCTACTTTTGATGCTTTCTATTGAGTTCTTTACAGTAGCTATATCATTTTTCATTTCTTCTTGGTTCTTCTTTATTTCTTCTTCGGTCTTACTCATATTGTCAAATTCGTCTCCCATTCTTTTTAGCCATCCTATGATCTTTACTCTGAATTCTTGCTGTGGTAGGTTGCTTGCCTCTAACTCATTTCCTTCCTTTTCTGGCGATGCCTTCTTTTCTTTTATTTGTGGGCTGTTTCTTTGTCTCCCCATGGTCTCTCTTTTCAGGATGCCTGGTTATGTAGATCTCTCTCTCTTATGAGTTAAAGGTACAAAATACAACACAACCAGATATAACACACAAGGCTCTGAACAGAAATGTATTTGCAGTGTTAATAACCTTCAATAAAGGTGACCACTAGCGAAAGGCAAATTAGGGGATAGGAGAGAAAGAAGAAGAGTAAAGAGTGAAGAGAGGGGGAGAAAAAGAAAAAGATAGGAAAAAAGACAGAAAGAAAAAAAAGGAGTGTCAAGATGAAATTGTGAAACAGTGATAGAAAGAGAGAGATAGAGAAAAAGAGAGAGAGAGAGAGAGAGAGAGAGAGAGACTAAGAGAGAAAAGGGGAACAAACTGTATATATGGGAAGATAATTTCAGTAGAGCAACCACTAACCCCAGCAAATGCTGGCAACAGTACCTGGCGAGTAATACAAACCACAACACCCACCATATCCAGCAAAGTAAAAAACAAACAAACAAAAATAAAGCAAATACAAAATTACCAAACAACAATATCAACTAAAGATTAAGCAAAATAATCTCACTAAAAGCATAAAAATACAATATAATCAATATTCACACAAACAGCATCAAAAGGACAGAAGAAAACAATTTTTTTTGCTAGTTAGTACAGCTCAGAGAGGGGTGTGTATGCACTTGGCCCAGTTGATTGGAAATTAGCTATATAAGTAGGGTAGAAATTTTAGCAGGGGGGGAGACAGAAAGAGGAGGGAAAATCTAAAGCAGGAATGGGTTAAGATAAACAGGATAGCATAAGGGGAAAGGTTAGGTGAGAGTGATGTTGCAAAGGTCTTGTTACGATAGGGTTAAAACAAAAATGAATATAGAATGAAGAACACTAATGCTAGTGTAGAATAAAGAGATAATGAATTGGCACTTAAAAAAAAAGAAAGAAACAAAAAGGAAACAAAAAAGTTAAAATAGCCATAGTAATAATGCTGATTGAACCTAAAAATGTAATAATTAAAAAGGTAAAATCAAAAGAGGAAAAAAGGAAACAATTCTTTTCTTAAGTAAAAGATGCAAAAAATTAAAATTAAAATTAAATTTAAAAAAATTAGCAAAAAAAAATGTGCAGTTGTGAAGGCCATTCACTTCCTCAGTTATTCTGTTTGGTGTGCCTGTTTCAGTCCAGACAGTATTGCAGTTTCCTGCATTCCTCTGCACCTCAGTGTTGTAAGCTAGTCCTTAATTTTAAGATGTTGATTTCTTAGTTTCTTGGTTTTTGATTAAATAAAACTAGGGATAAACACAGTCAATTTGTACTCCAGCCCCTAGGTGGCAGTGTTTCTGGATTTATGTTTGCGTTTTTTGTTTTGTTTTTTGGCTATTCTAGCCTTTTTCTATGGGATTCAATACTGATTTTGCCTCGGATCTGAATCGCAGCTGGTTTCTCCCCGGGTCTGCTTCCCAGCTTCCAGAAAAGCAGTTTCCTCCTGCAGCCTCTCAGGGCCAGCCAATCCGGGTGGCCTCTCCTTTGTAATCAGAAGCAAAGGTTTGCAGGGGTGCCAGCCTTGGTGTGCAATGGGCCAGTCTGCGTGCACTTACATATAGACTGTATACCTTTGCAACTATGTTCTCCCGATGTGTCAGATCAGAATGGGGTGCTCTCTGGAGAACCCTACAATTGGCAACCCTGAGTATCCCGTCCACTCTCTTGGGTTACACCAGACCCAACAGCAGAGGGCTTTTGTGGACATAGATTTCCACGGTCCCAGGACGAGATCTCAGCGCGCAGCTTTTGTCTCTGCTACTGCCGCTGCTGGGACACAGGCACCCACTTATCCTTGGTAAAATCCAACCTTTCTGTGGAATCCGAGTGTCTGCATCGATCAGGGGCCCACAGCTGCTCAGTGATCTCCAAAGTTGTGGCTTTTTCAGATCTCAGATATGATCCCCAGTTGCAGCTCTGATGTGAATGTGAGAGGCTACACTTACAAGTGTGTATCTATGCTGCCATCCTTTACCGCCCCAAGGTATACTCCTTTCTTTTTTTTTAAACAGCGGACCCTTTAGCATTTCTTGCCTTGCTGGTTTGGTGGTGATAAATTCCATTAGTCCTTTTTTGTCTGTGAAGCTTCTGATTTCACCTTCAATTTTGATGGGTAACCTTGCTGGTTACTTTATTCTTGGATTCATGCCCTTTCTTTGCATGACTTTGTATATTTAATTCTGTTCCTTTCTGGCCTGATGAATTTCTGTTGAGAAATCAGTTTCTAGTCTGATGGGGGTTCCTTTGTATTTAACCTTGGGTTTCTTTCTGTTCTCTTTTAAGATTTTTACTTTATCATTGATGTTTGCCAATTTAATTATAATGTGCCTTGGCACTGGTCTTTTTGGGTTCATTTTGTTTGGAACTCTGTGAGCTTCTTGGATTTCTGTGTGTTTTTTTTCTCTTCCATATATCAAAGAAGTTTTCTGTCATTATTTTTTCAAACAAGTTTTCTCTTCCTTGCTCAGTTTTCTTTCCTTCTGGAACCCCTATTATGCGATGTTATTTTGTTTTGTGTTGTCCCAAAGTTCCCTTAGGCTCTCCTCCTGCTTTTTAATATTTTTTTCCTAGAAGCTGCTCTACTTGGGTATTTTTTTCCATCTTGTCTTCTAGCTTACTGATGCGGTCCTTTGCTTCTTTTAGTCTACTCTTGATGTTTTTTATTGAGTTCTTTACAGCAGCGATGTCATTTTTCATTTCTTCTTGCTTCTTCATTTCCTCTTGGTTCTTACTCATATTGTCAAATTTGTCTTCCATTCTTTTCAGCCATCTTATGACCATTTTACAGAATTTTTATCTGATAGGTTGCTTGCGTGTATTTCAATTACTTCTTTTTCTGGTGATGCCTGCTTTTCTTTCATATGCGGGCTGTTTCTTTGTCTCCCCATGGTCTCTCTTCTCAGGATGTCTGGTTATGTAGTTCTTTCTCTCCTTATCCCTGGCCAAATCTGACCTTTCTGTGGTGGAGTGAAGAGCTCCTTTGAATCCTTGTGTTTGTGCCAATTTTGGGTCTGGTTTCTGGGTCTCCTGTTTGGTGTTTGCCACAGTTGTGCATTTTCAGGTTTCTAATAAGATCCACTTTCCCTTTTAAGATGGTTTGGTTTTCATGTTTGAGCCAGTAACTCTGGAAGGAGACCCAGCTGCAGTCTGGGCTGCCACATCAGGGGAACCCCGTTGACCAGTTCCCCACCTTCTCCTGGAGTTTAGCTGTATCTTAACTTGAACTTGCTAACAAACACTCCCCATCCTACCCTCAGCAACTGTTCTTTTTTTTTTCCATTCTGGGACAAGGCTTGGAACACATCTGTCTATTCTCCTGCCATTTTCTCCTCCCTTAATTTTAGTTTTTATTCCTTATGCTTGTGTTCCTTCTTCCCCTTGTGTGTGTATATGTATATGTATATGTATATGTATATGTATATGTATATGTATTATATCAGTCCCTTTCCCCTTTAGTTCTTACATTGATGGCTTGGTTGTGATAAATTCCCTTAGCCTTTTTTGTTTGTGAAACTCCTGATTTCCCCTTTAATTTTCAATAATAACTTTGATGGATAGAGTATTCTTTGATTTAGTCCCTGGCTTTGCATCCTTTGTATACTTCATTTTATTCCCTTCCTGGCTGATGTGCTTCTGTTGATAAATCATTTGATAATCTAATGGGAGATCCTTTGTAGGTAATTCTCTGTCTCTCTCTTGAAGCCTTTAAGATTTTCTCTTTTTCATTAAGGTTTGCCATTGTAATTATAGGGTGTCTTGTGGGTTTTTTGGGTTCATCTTATTTGGGACTCCCTGTGCTTGTGTGACTTTTTTCTTCCCCAAATCAGTGAAGGTTTCTGCCATTATTCCTTCAAATAATTTTTCTAATCCTTGCTTCTCTTCTTGTTCTTCTCTCACCATATATATCCTATTTAATAAATAGGGTATATGCTATTTGATCCTCACATTATCACAAAGATGGAAGCACCCACAGCCAATAAGGAGGGGATATATTAATTGACTGCCACAACCTCAAAGATGACAATGGCCATAGCCAAAAGATGGGAATATGCTAATTGACTGCCCTGCCCTCAAAGATGGTGGGACCCATAGCCAATAAGGAGAGCATATGCTAATTGATTGCCACACCTTCAAAGATGGTGGCACCCACAGTCACAAGATGTCAGCCCCAAGTCCCCTCAGTACCGCCAGCACACCTGCCTCCATTGTTGCCCAGTTGCCTCACTCTCCCAGCTCACCAGGGCTGGCCCGAGGCACAGGCAAGCCTTGGATGGTGGATGTCCAATGGCTAAGGGCCAGCCTGAGGTTAAGACAAGCTTTAGATGGCAGCTTCCCAGCCAATGTCTGAGACACAGGCAAGCCTTGGATAGTGACTGCCTAGCTCTCCAGGTCTGCCTAACGTTCAGGTAACCAGGCCCGGCTGAGGTTTGCGCTTCTGGCAGTGGCAGAAACAGAGGTGTGACGGGGCATCACCTTCCCCTGATCACCAGGTTGCCACCTGCTCATGAGGTCTTCTGGACTGTGAGAGGGGTCAGGCTGGGCTGAGGTACCCCTCCCTCCAGTGCATGACTTTTCATGCATAAGACTTCATATATATATATATATATATATATATATATATATATATATATATATTCATTTCATTTTGTCCCAAAGCTCCTTTTGGCTCTCCTGCTTTCTGGTTATTTTCTCCAGTGGCTGTTCATATTTTTGTGTTTTCTGCCCTATCTTCTCTCTCATTAATTTGGTTCTCCACTTCTTTTAATATACTGTTGAAACTTTTCATTGTGCTTTTTATTGTAGCTGTATAATTTTTTATTTTCTCTTGATTCTTACATAAATTGTTGATTTTCTCATCTATCCACTTTAGGAACTGCATGACCCTTACTCTAAATTTTTTTTTCTGACATATTGCATGCCTCCATTTCATTTAGTTTCTGTTATGGTGATTCCTCCTTTTCTTTCCTTTGGGGTTGTGTCTTTGTCTTCCCATTTTTGTTGTCTCTTTCTGGTCCTGGGCTTTCTTCCTGGGATCCAAGGGGTAGAAGTCCCTTGCAGTCCAATGGTCCTGGACTCACTAGCCCCAGGGGCTAGGGTTTCTTGAGTTTCACACCTTTATTGTTTCTACTCTGGTTTGTATCTCCTTCTCCCATGGTTCTGGTATCTCAGTTGTCCATTTCTCAGGGTTGGTGGAGGCGGCTGAACAGTTCCTAAGGTGTGCTCTTTGTGATGGCTCAGAGTCCTCTGGAATGCAATTAAGTTTATAGTATATACGAATTTATAATCTATATAAGTTATATACAAACACACACACACACACACACACACACACACACACGTGAAGAGAGAAACATTGATCAGCTTACCTCCTGCATGCCTCCTATTTGGGGTCGAGCTTGCAAACCAGGCATGTGCCCTGACCAGGAATCAAACAGGTGATTTCTTGGTGCATGGGTTGAAGCTAAACCACTGAGCACACTGGTTGGGCTACATATGCATTTTTGTTGATTAGTCTATGAAGCCTATATAATCTATAAAGTATATTGGAGACCAATGTAAACTATATATGATTCTGAGAAATAACAATAAAACTTTAAAACATATCTATAAAAACTCTTCTCACAAAAAAAAAATTGTCAGATCTAGCATTATGGCAATTTAGTCATACCTTAATAAAAAGAAGAAAGTTGCTATATACTTGTTATAAAATTTAAATATAGAGACTCATAAATAAATCTATTTTTCTATTTAGTAACTAAATATATCTCTTATATAGTTCATGATACAGTACCACCTAATAATCTTATGCTTGAGAATCAAGAATCAATTTTAAAAACCCAAGGGCAAGTAAAGAAGCAAAGAACCTCTACAGAGAAAAGGTTCAGTAGTAAGTATAATCATTATAGATAACTTTAAATTCCTTTAAATCCTACCTAATAAAAGAGTAATATGCAAATTAACCATCATCCACTACACCCACAGGCCATGCCCACCAACCACGCCCACCATCCAATCAGAGCAAGTATGCAAGTTAATCCCAACCAAGATGGCTACAGCCACAGAGAGCAGGAGGTAGGATTGGGTTTCCCAGGCAATGGCAGAAGCCAAGCTTTCCACCTGCCTTTGCTGGCCTAAGTCTCCATTCAAGGCTACAAAGTTTCAATTATAGAAGGAAAACAAATTCCAACAGAAATGGCTGCAGCCACGGAGCAAATAGGAGGCTTGGCTCCGCTCCAGACTACAAAGTTTTAATTTTAGACGGTAAATAAATTTCAGATACCAGGGCCTCCACTTGGGTTTCCAAGGAGTTTGGCTGACCTGTAAACCACCACAGGCCCTTTGCTAAGGCTGCCCCACACTCCATTGTTTTCTATATGTATATGCTAAGCAATTTTAAAAATGATTTTTCAAGCATAACAATGGGTAAAATATAATTAAATATACTATGTTATTCAGTCAGGATTCACACAGAGAACCCCCACCCTGATCCAGGACACCCTTCAGGGCAAACCAGCTGGCCCCCACCCATGCACCAGACCTCTATCCTATCTAATAAAAGAGTAATATTCAGATTGACCATCACTCCAACACACAATATGGCTGACCCTATGTGGTCAAAGATCCTGCACCCATGTGGACACAAGCTGGCCACCAGAAGATGGCTAGCAGGGGATGGCAGTTGGGAGGCACCAGACCTGCAAGGAAGGCCAGTTGGAGGTAATCGACCCTGCAGGTGAGGGCAGTTAGGGGTGACCAGGCTGGAAGAGGAGGGGAAGTTGGGGGCAAACAGGCTGGAAGGGGAGTAGTTAGGCATGAATCAGGCTGGAATGTGAATGGTTAGGGTGTGATAAAGCTGGCAGGCAGAAGCAGTTAGGGGCAATCAGGAAGGCAGGCAGGTGAGCAGTTGGGAACCAGCAGTCCTGGATTGTGAGAGGGTAGTCTGGCATTCCTTGCGGGGTCTCAGATTGGAGAGGGTGAAGGCTGGGCTGAGGGACACCCCACTCACTCTCTGTGCATGAATTTTGTGAACCAGGCCTCTAGTTAATTATAACCAAATATATTTTACTTTGCTTCATGCATCTGGGTTTTACTATATACTTTACGAAAATGTAAAACTTTGACCTAAAGTATTAATACCCTAAAATAACTAGAGAATAAAAGCCAAGGGATTCATAAATTTTGGTTAATATTTCTGGTCATCTGCTTGTATATCTCCTAAACCTATTAATAGACCAATAGTTGTCTTTCAAAGAGTGTATACCTTTCAGTCAACTCCAAGAAGTTAGGAGTCAAGAAGCCCAATTTAATTTGCTGTCTTGTGCAGTTGCCTTATTTTAAAGTTTCTACTGGTAAAAGAGATGTTGCTGAGACTTGTAACTTAAATGCAGGTCACAGTGGCCAAGGAGAAGAGTATTATGAAGGTCTGTTGAACAGTCTCAGAGAATCTTGTTGGTGGAAATCAACTCAAAGTAGAGGTCTTTTTGGTAACTACATAGATGCCTAAAATTAGGATCCTATTGAAGAAAATGTGAGAGTGCCTGTAGCATAATAATTCTACAAATTTCTAGGCTTCTTTTGTACTTGTTGGACTGAGAGGGACAAAAATTTGGCAGTTGTCTCCTCTAGAATAAGACATATTGCCTCTTTCCAGGGATTTCACTTGGGTACAAAGTGGTTGTACCATGTCTTTATTTGTGGCTCACTTGTGTTAATTAATGTGGGTCAACTTAGCATTTAATCCTTGTTATGTACTAACCTTCCCTAGCCCACCAGAAGGGTATTATCAATATAGCAAAAGACTAGTGCAGTGTGAGAATATGACTTTTTTGAGCTCGTGGCCTTATGGAAGGACATGAGTGGTGTATTGCAATCTGTTACACATAAGGCAAACTGATCCTGATCATTTGTGTCGACGGGGATACTGAAAAAGGTTTGCAATATAAATTGCTTCAGAGATCATTCTCACAGCTTGGGCAAGAGCCTCTATGGTAACATTGGTAACACCAATGTCAAGGTTGTACCAGTGTTAAGTTAATCTATAGGCATCCAAGACTTTTATGCTTAGTTATTAAATTGAATGAAGTTAATAGTCTCGCAGAGATCTTTGTAGTAGTTGAACTCAGTAATGATAGCAGTGATTTCTTTTTCTTCCCCTGGTAGTTGTTTATGGAGACAAATATCTAGGTAATGGTAGTCTGGTAGATTTACAGTCTTCCATATTCCCCACAAAAATGATCATAACTACAGCAGTGCTCATCAAGGCTTGGGGATGATTCAAGTTGGAATTCACGTAGGAAATACATCTATATTACATTTATAGTCACGGGGGCTATAAAATGGAGGTTTATAGTGCCCCAAAGGGACTTATTTATAGTCAGGTTTGGGTAATGGTCAGACAGCATTAATTATTTCCCTTTGATCCTGCTCTCAGGGTTTGGATAATATTGTCACTAGTAAACTAGTATCTAAAGGGCCAACATTTTACAATCCACCCCTCCCCCAAGTGCCTCTTTGAATTCTGACTTGGATGCATCCTCAGATGCCATCAGAGACATAAGAATATTTGCCTAACCCTTAATATTGTTTATTTTTGAAAGCTGAGAATTCTGGGTAAGTGTAAATAAAGTTTTCTGATTTTTTAAAGATTATTAGGAGGGCAGTAATAAGGGTCATCACCACTTTAATTTTTGTGAGACTATGTGTTGGTACCCCCATGGCTCACTACCACTCCAGAAGATCCTTCTCTTTGACAGTTCATTGCTGAGTAACTAGACAATGTTTTCAGTGGCAGGAAACTCATGACAGGTGGGTCAAACTTTTCAGAAACCACATGGCAGCCATTAGAAGAATTGTCTGAGGCATTCATAGTGCCCCCCCCCATCCCCTTCTTTGTCTTTCTTGGCCAAACTGGCAGCTGCAGGGAACTCAGACCCAGAGGGTCTGTTATGACACATCCAACAAGGTGCCACTGTCCCTCACTAAATTAATAAGATTACTTCCTTTATGGTGGAGTCACACTACTAAAATCTCAAGAGTTTCCTCAGGTTGCTGGTAAAGTAAAATTGAGAAACATGCATTCTTTTCATTCAATAACAATCTTAAAAACTTACTGTGTCTATCAGCACCAGCATGTCTATCAGTGCCAGAGATATTCATAGAGCTAATAATAGCGAGTACAACTCAGTCAGCAGTGCCAGCAGTGTCATTTAGTGAGCAACTAATTTGTTTTCTGGTTCATATTTCCTGTGTTTCATCTTTATAGAAGTCAATACCTCTCTTCATTTCTTTCTTATTTTCCTTTCTTTTTTAAATTAAAAGATAGCATATTAAATATCCTCTATTTCAGGATTTTTTTTCACCAAACATTCTTTCATAGAAATACCTCTAAATTAGTCTGTAGGTATCTTTTTCACTACTTTTATGCCTGAATGTATAGCTGTTTGCACCAATTATATTCCACAGTTATATTATCACTAGAGGCCTGATGCACGAAATTTGTGCATCAGGGGGCTTGGCCCTTGCAGCCTCAACTTTGTCCAGAAGGTTGTCCGGAAGGACATCCAGATGGTTGTTCAGCTATCTGATCTAATTAGCATATTATGCTTTCATTATTATAGATAATTTACAAACATTACTTTGATCTACCAAACTCCTATGCTTGCACATTTAGGTAGTTTTGAGTATTTTGCAATTACAAATATGCTGTAATGAATAACCTTACACATATGTATTTTTAAAAAATATATCAAGTAGTCATTCTTTTTAAAAATATATATTTTATTGATATTTTACAGAGAGGAAGGGAGAGAGATAGAGAGCTAGAAACATCGATGAGAGAGAAACATCGACCAGCTGCCTCTTGCACACCTCCTACTGGAGATGTGCCTGCAACCAAGGTACATGCCCTTGACTGGAATCGAACCCGGGACCTTTCAGACGCTCTACCACTGAGCCAAACTGGTTTCTGCACACATATGTATTTTTGTTGTTTGGTCTATGAATATGTTTTAACTGAAAATATTAAAAAATGGGGTAAACTAGAGACTAACAGAACATTTTCAGATCAGGGGTATTATTGATAGAATACCTTCCCCACACACCCATTAAAACTTTTCTCATAGTCTTCACATCAGATCTAGCATTATGGGAATTTATAAAATTTTATGAAAATGAGTGGAGAAGCTGCTGTACAATTGTTATAAATTTGAAACCTAGAGATTTCATAATAGATTTTTGTTTAGTTTATTGGTTTAAATGCTTCTCTTTATGTAGCTCAGGATGAAGTACCAGATGAAAATTATATGCTTGAGCATCAAAATTCAGTATTTAAATCAAACATTCAAGTGGAGAATCAAAGATCCGATGATGGGGAAGGACTTAATAGTAAGTATAAAAATTATAGATAACTTTAAAATATTTTAAAATAAACTCATTAGATCTTTTTATTTTGGTTCATGAATATTTGAGAATATGTTTTATAGACGTTTTACACTTCAACTACGGTAAATTATGAATACCCTAAGATAACTAGAGGGGAAAAACACAGCAAAATCGATATTGTTTGGTTGAAATTTTTGGTCTTAAGATCATTTAATGACTAGAGGATATGCATTCAATATTCCCTAAAGCCCAATGGCAGGTGAATAGTTATTTCTTTAAAGAAGTGTGCCTTCCAGCTGACTCCAGATTTTTATGGGTACAAAAACCCAATGTATGCCTCTGACTGTCAGTGGCCCTCTCTCATAGGCTCCGATTGGCAAATAGATATTTTTGAGATCTATAAAGCCAACATAAGATGGTAATCATAAGATCCTAGAGAAAGTGCAGCCTAGGAGGTCTGTTAGAGGGTCTCTAAGGAATCCTCTTGGTTGTGTACTTACTAGAAAGAGAGCAGCCTTCCTGGTAACCCCATTAGTGGATATCATCCAGGATCCGACATGGGAAAAAATGAGAGTGCAAATAGTCAAAGAGCTCAACTAATTGCTGGACCTCATTTTATCTATTAGAATTGAGTGGCCAGAGTTTGTAAGTCTTCTTCTCTAGGAGATGATTTACCTCTTTGATTTCATCCCCAGGAATTGAACTAGGGCACCAGGTAACTGTACCTTGTTTGTACTACTGGCTAAGAACTGTTAACAGGGCATCTAGTCTTTGTTGGGTGGTATCCTTCTATGGGCCCATTTGAGTGAAGACTAGTCCTTCCTTTGGGAACATGCCATTTACATAGATCATGGACTACTCATTGATGATACATAATTGGGCATTTTGGTAGTCATGTGCAAGACATTAGTATTATATTGCAACTCATTCTAATAAGGTTACACTGATTGTGATTATTTGTGTGGATAGGGATGCATATAAAGTTCCGTTAGTTTGGAAAATAGGCTATATGACAGTTTAATTTGCATCTTTCTGATGATTAGTGACTTTGAGCATATTTTCATATGTCTCTTGGCTTTCTCTATATCCTCATTCAAAAAGTGTCTATTGAGGTCCTTTGCCTATTTTTTGATTGGATTGTTTATCTTCCTTTTGTTAAGTTGTATGAGTTCCCTATAAATTTTAGGGATTAAACCCTTATTTGTTGTAACATTGGAAAATATGTTCTCCCATGCAGTGGGCTCTCTTATTTTGTTGATTGTTTCTTTTGCTGTTTCTTTTTATGTTTATGTTGTCCCATTTGTTTATTTTTTCCCTTAGTTTCCATTGCCCTAGGAGATGTATCAGTAAACATGTTCTTATGAGAGATGTCTGACATTTTGTTACTTATGGATTTTTATAATATTGTTTATATTTGAAATCTGAGATGTCTAGGTAAAATAATGGAGGGTTATCTGATTTAGCTCAATATTAATTGGAGGAGCACAGGGAAAAGCACTTGTAATAGTCATAGGGATGAGCACAATTTGAACTTTATGGGGAGGTATCTTGGACACATGACCCTATTACATGGCCAGGAGGTCTTTGGTGGGGATTCCCATTGTTGAATAACTACATCTAGAGATATCTTCAGCAAAACTCTTTACTTGATTGTCCAGGATGCCTGATTACCATTTTACGTTGCTTTGCTCCTTGTCAAATAGTACTTTCTGATTGGCAGCTACCTTTTAGTTGCCTGGAAATTTGTCATTTAAGGTATAGATTGTGTTGCAAACCAATGAAAATCACTTCATAAGGACGTTTAATTAAGCTTAGTAATCAGTGAGGATGGCCCAATATAAACTAGAAATCTGAGTTTGGTTAAAAATCTTATCAATATCATCCTTACTCAATGTGACTATAGAGATTATAAGATGACTTATATTAGTACCTTTGGATAAGGTGAGCCAAACATGTTTTTCAGGGGCAGGGAACTCATAATGGTTAACCATCCTGTTGGAGTCAAAATAGTACCCAGATAAGGGAGGAAGGGAAGGGTTTCAGATATTCATGTCTTCCATTCCCCTTTACCTTCACCCCTTTGGGAAATATGGTCACTGTCAAGTTTTACAGTGGAGTTCTACAATGACAAGCCCTAAAATGTGACCCTCTTCATCACAAGATTACCTTGTTCTTCATGGGGACAAAGTACTTAAGTTTCTAAAGTCTCTGAGTTGTTGGGCAAGTCAATCCTCAGGACTCGGCATTTTTTTTAAATTAAAATGTAAGTCTCAGTAACTCATTGTACCATAGGTTGTTTATTAGTTCCAGGGCCTGGTAGAGCTCATATAGTCATTGGGTAACACTCAGCATGCAGGACTTCCAATTTTATTTGGACCAATTGATAGCCACAAAATTGCTTCTCTAGTTTTCTCAGTGCCCATGTGCTGAGTCTCTGAAATGACTCATTGGCCATCTTGGCCATCTCAGAGGCTAAAGAAAAATACAGAACTGAAAACCTAATGTTAACAATATAATAACACCATAGGGAGACCATGACATTATTCTGCTGGGTAGAATAATCTTTGTTGTATGTCTTTGCTATTCATCACTGAATAATTTTTTAATTTTCTTTATTGATTGATACACATGTGTCCTTTTCCCTCCATTACGCCCTCAATCCCCCCACTCATGCCCTCACCCTGCTGTTGTCTATGTCCATTGGTTAGGCTTATATGCATGCATACAAGTCCTAAGGTTGATCTCTCCCCCTTATTCCCACCCTCCCCTAAATTCCCTCTGAGGTTTGATGGTCTGATCAATGCTTCTCTGTTTCTGGATCTGTTTTTGTTCACCAGTATATGTTGTTCATTATATTCCATAAATGAGTGAGACCATGTGATATTTATCTTTCTCTGACTGGCTTATTTCACTTAGCATAATGCTGTCCAGTTCCATCCATGCTGTTACAAATGGTAAAACCTCCCTTTTTACTGCAGCACAGCATTCCATTGTGTAGATGTACCACAGTTTTTTAATACACTCATCTGCTGATGGGTACTGAAGATGTTTCCAAATCTTAGCTATGGTAAATTGTGCTGCTATGAACATAGTGGTGTATATATCCTTTCTGATTGATGTTTCCAGTTTCTTGGAATATATTTCTAGAAGTAGGATATCTGGGTCAAATGGGAGTTCCATTTTTAGTTTTTTGAGGAAACTCCATACTGTTCTCCACAGTGGCTGCCCCAGTCTGCATTCCTACCAGCAGTGCACGAGGGTTCCTTTTTCGAGGGTTTCTTTATCTCTGCACCCTCACCAACACTTGTCATTTTTTGATTTGTTGATAGCTATTCTGACAGGTGCGAGATGTTACTGAATTGTCATTTTGATTTGCATCTTTCAGATAATTAGTGACTTTGATAATGTTTACATATATCTCTTGGCCTTCCTTCTGTCCTTCAAAAGTGTCTATTTAGGTCCATTGCTCATTTGTTGATTGGGTTGTTAATCTTCCTTTTGTTAAGTTGTATAAGTTCCCTGTAAATGTTGGAGATTAAATTCTTTTTTTTTTAGGAGATTAAATTCTTATTGGTGATGACATTGGCAAATATGTTCTCTCATGCAGTGGGTTTTCTTATTCTTTTGTGGATGGTTTCTTTTGCTGTGCAAAAACTTTTATTTTGATGTAGTCCCATTTTTAAAAAATTTTATCTTTAGTTTCCATTGCCCTAGAAATAGTATCAGTGAAGAAGTTTCTTCCACATATGTCTGAGATTTCGCTGCTAGTGGATTCCTCTAGTATTTTTATGATTTTTCTCTCTTATGTTTAACTCCTTTATCCATGTTGAGTTTATTTTTGTGTATGGTATAAATTCGTGGTCTAGTTTCATTTTTTTGCATGTATCTGTCCAATTTTCCCAACAACATTTGTTGAAAAGACTGTCTTGACTCCATTTCATGTCCATGCCTTCTTTGTCAAATATTAATTGGGCATAGTGGTTTGGGTCGATTTCTGGGTTCTCTATTCTATTCCACTGATCCATATGTTTGTTCTTGTGCCAGTATCAGGCTCTTTTGAGAACAGTGGCTTTGTAATATAGCATGATGTCTGGTATTGAGATCCCACCTACTTTGTTCTTTTTTCTCACGATTGCTGCAGCTATACTGGGTCTTTTTTTTTTTTTAATTCCAGATGAATTTTTGGAAAGTTTGTTCTAGGTCTGTGAAATATGCCATTAGTATTTTAATGATGAGTTGATTGAATTTGTAGATTGCTTTGAGTAATGTGGACATTTTGATGACGTTGATTCTACAAATCCATGAACATGGTATGTTCTTCAATTTGTTTATGTCTAACTCTATCTTTTTTTGCAGTGTCCTGTAGTTTTCTGCATATATGTGTTTTACCCCCTTAGTTTTTTCCTAAGTATATTGATTTTTTTGTGCAATGGTAAATGGATTGCTTTCTTAGTCTCTCTTTTTATAAGTTCACTATTGGTATAAAGAAATGCCATAGATTTATTGGCATTAATTTTGTGTCCTGATATATTACCCAATTCATTTATGAAATATAATAACTTGTTGATGGAGTCTATGTACAATATCATGTCATCTGTGAAGAAGTACAGTTTACTTCTTCTTTTCCAATTTGGATGCCTTTATTTCTCCTTCTTTCTGATTGCAGTGGCTAGTATTTCTGGTACTATATTGAACAGAAGTTGTGAGAGTGGGCATCCCTGTCTTGTTCCTATTCTTAGGGGGAATGATTTTAGTTTTTGTCCATTGAGTATAATGTTGGCTGTGGGTTTTTCATATATGGCTTTTATTATGTTGAGGTATGATGCTTCTGTTCCCACATTGCTGAGATTTTTATCAGGAAGGGGTGTTGGATTTTGTCAAATGATTTTTCTGTGTCAATTGAAATCATTATGTGATTTTTATCTCTAAATTTGTTTAGGTGTTGTATCATGTTTATTGATTTTACAGATATTGTACCATCCTTGCATACCAGTGATAAATCCTATTTGGTCATGTATGATCTTTCTGATATATTGCTGGATCCGATTTGCTAGAATTTTGTTGAGGATTTTGGCATCTATGTTCATGAGGGATATTGGCCTATAATTTTCTTTTATTGTTTTATCTTTTTAAATATATATATATATATATATATATATATATATATATATATATATTACAGAGAGGAAGAGATATGGATAGAGAGGTAGAAACATCGATGAGAGAGAAACATCAATCATCTGCCTCTTGCACACCATGCACTGAGAATGTGCCTGCAACCAAGGTACATGCCCTTAACTGGAATCAAATCTGGGACCTTTCAGTCCACAGGCAGATGCTCTATCCCTGAGCCAAACTGGTTTTGGGTAATGTTTTGTCTTTATCTGGTTTTAGAATTAGCGTAATGTTGGCTTCATAGATTGCGCTTGGAAGTGTTCCTTCTTGAATTTTCTGGAATAGTCTGAGGAGGATAGGTTTTAGTACTTCCTTGAATGTTTTGTATAACTCCCCTGTGAAACCATCTGGCCACAGGCTTTTGTTTACTGGGAGCTTTTATTGACTATTTCAATTTCATCCATAGTTATTGGCCTATTGAGATTTTCAAATCTTTCTGATAGATTTTTGAAGGCTGTATTTCTCTAGGAATATGTCTGTTTCCTCCAGATTGTCTAGTTTGTTGGAGTAGAGTTGTTCATAGTATTTTTTTTACAATCCTTTGTATTTCTGTGGGGTCTGTTGTTATTTCACCTCTCTTGTTCTGATTTTGTTTATTTGAGTCCTCTCTTCTTGCTTCTTAGTGAGCCTTGCTCTCAATCTTGTTTATCTTTTCAAAGAACTAGCTCTTGGTTTCATTTATCTTTTGTATTGATTTTTTAGTCTCTATGTCATTTATTTATGCTCTGATCTTTATTATCTCCTTCCTTCTGCTCACTCCAGGCTTTTCTTGGTTGCACTTTTTATAATTCTTTGAGATGATTACTACCATTTTTTTCTTGCTTTTTGTGGTAGGCTTGTAGAACTATGAACTTCCTTCTTGTGACTGCTTTCATTATGTCCCATAGATTTGGGATTGTTGTGTTTTTGTTGTCATTAGTTTCCAGGATGCTTTTAATTTCTTTTTTGATCTCATTGGTAACCCAGGCATTTAATAGCATGCTATTCAGCTTCAAGTGTTTAACTTTTGTCAATTGTTTTTATTGTAATTTATTGATAATTTTATAGCATTGTGGTCTGAGAAGATGCTTGGTACAATTTTAATCCTCTTGAATTTGGAGAGACTTTGCTTGTGTCCCAATATGTGGTATTTTTGAAAATGTCCAATGTGCACTTGAGAAGAACATATATTCTGTGGCTTAGGGTGAAATATTCTGAAGATGTCAGTTAAGTACATCTGACCTAGTGAGTCATTTAGGATTGCTGTTTCTTTGCTGATTTTTTTGTCTATAGGATTTATCCACTGATATCAGTGTTGTATTAAAGTCCACTACTATGACTGTATTGTTGTCTATATCTCCCTTGATATTTTCTGAGAGTTTTGTTATGTATTTGGGTGCTCCTGCATTGGGTGCATTTATGTTTATCAGGATCATATCCTGTTGTTATATAAATCCCTTTAGTATTATGAAGTGGCCTACCTTATCTCTTATTATGGCCTTCACTTTGAGGTCTATTTTGTCAGATATAATTATTGCTGCCCCAGATTTTTTTTTTTCATTTCCATTTGCCTGAAAGATATTTTTCCATCCCTTCACTTTCAATCTGTGTGAGTCCCTTGTTCTGAGGTGGGTCTTTGTAGACAGCATATATAATGGTTGTGTGTTTTTATCCATTCAGCCTCTTGATGTCTTTTGATTGGAGCATTTAGTCCATTTACATTTAAAGTTATTACTGAAAGGTACTTTTTCTAGTCATATCTATTTTTGTGTCTTTCCTTCTTACCTTTTTATTTCTTCTTCTTTTTACCCCAGTATTCCCTTTAGCATTTCTTGCATTGCTGGTTTGGTGGTGATAAACTGCCTTAGTCTTTTTTTGTCTGTGAAGCTCCTGATTTCCCCTTCAATTTTTATTGATAGTCTTGCTGGATAGAGTATTATTAGACTTAGTCCTTTGCTTTGCAACACTTTGTATACCTCGTTCCATTCCCTTCTAGCTTGGTGTGCTTCTGTTGAGAAATCCTTTGATAATCTTATGGGGGTTCATTTGTAGGTAACCCTCTGTCTCTCTCTTGCCGCCTTTAAGATTCTCTCTCTGTTGTTAATATTTGCCAATGAAATTATGACATGTCTTGGTGTGGGTCTTTTGGGGTTGATCCTGCTTTGGAATCTGTACTTGGGTAACTGTTTTCTTCCCCATATCCAGTAAATTTTCTGTCATTTTTTCTTCAAGTAGATTTTCTAATCCTTGCTGCTCTTCTTTCCTTCTGGCAGCCCTATTATATGAATGTTATTTTGTTTCACATTGTCCCAAAACTCCCTGAGGCTTTCCTCTTGCTTTTAAATTTTTCCCCCCCAGTTTCTGTTCAGATTGGGTTTGTTTCTGTACCTCATCTTCTAACTCACGAATTTGGTCCTCTGCTTCTTCTAGTCTACTGTTAAAACTTTACATGGTGTTTTTGATTATAGTTATATCACTTTTCATTTCTTCCCTGATTCTTGCATAGGTTGTTGATTTTCTCATCCATCTGATATATAAATTCCATGCCATTACTCTTAAAATTTTCAGTCATGTTGCATGCTTCAATTTCACTAATTTCCTTTCTTGGCGATTCCTCACTTTCTTTCCTCTGGGAATTGTGTTGTCTCCCCATTCTGACTATCACCATAAGGTTCAAATTTCAAGTTGTGTGGAATTTAAACATCAGCTTCCACATAGGCCGTGTGCTGTGGGAGCATCTTACCACTGGAGTTTCACTAAAGTGCTCAGACACTAAGAAGTGTGTCTGCCATTGGTTGGTGGGAACCATGCTTGACCAGGGTCAATGTCCCCAGCATTCAGTGAGGTCTCCTGTGCGCACCTAGAATCATGGACCCCACCTGCACTGCACTGTTGGCATGTGCGGAAAATGGGACCCCTAGCACATGCCAGGATTCAGAGTTTCCTTGTGTCTGCACCAAGAATTGAATATCAGAGTGTCGGTTGACTCATGTGGCTTTTCACTGAGAATCAGGGTCCCCATGTGTGCATTCACACAAAAATTAGAGTCACTGGCTCTTAATGTGAATGCACTGTGAGTCAGGGATCCCAGGCAACATGGTAAAAAACAGAGTCAAGACTGTGGTGCTCAGTGCTGCCTCTTGCCAAGAGAATCTGGATCCTAGTCACAATGGGGACTAGATTGCATAGTAGCACTGTGGCCTCCCTGCACTGCAGAAAACAGACCTCCATGTGTGCTACAGAAAACAGACATCAGTGTGCCCTGCAGAAAACAGACTTCAGTATGCGCTTTCCCAGAATCAAAGTCAGGTGGCACTGCAGCCCTGCATGGGTTTCGGGTTTGGTCACCTGATTGCATTTTGGGAAACAGATACCAGTATCTGTGTATGTGTGAGCTTAAATTCCTACAGTAATTCTGTGGTCCCTGTGTGCACTCCCAAACTCAAATTCCCATAGGGGCTCTGTGGCCTGAGCAAGGGATGGGTCTATTGATTAACTATGGAGCTATCTGTGTTTCTGTGGGGGAGGGGAGTAGGTTCTTTGACTCACAGAAATATGTGGCTGGGAAGTCTAGATTCTTTTCTGTTGGTCTGAAGCTGTGGTCACAGTTCTCTATCCCTAGTGACTGCAAGGTCCTGGTTTGTGTCTGAGATGTGACTGGGTGTTGCTGAGGACAGGATCCTAGTTTCAAGCAGCTCTGTTTCTCAAGATGGTGTGGTCTCTGTGCCAGCACTGGCCACCCAGAAGTTTCCACTTTGTGCACAGGGCTCCACAGTCTAAGACTGCCCAGTTTGGAAGCCTCTTGGATGACCTGAAGAATCTAACTGTCCCTAGCTCATATATAGACACACCACACATGTCCTCTATGGTTCCATCACTCTCACACTCTCTCCCTCCCTACCTTCCTGCCAGTCATCATTCCCAAGAACCTCTGAAAGCTTTTTTTTTTTCATCTTTTTTTTTTAATTTTAAAAAATTGATTATGGTATCACATAATTGTCCTCATCCCCCCATTCTCACCCTAAACCCCTCCCCACGTATTCCCCCATCCCCCTCTGTTGTCCATGGCCACTGGTTAGGCTTACATGTATGCATACAAGTCCTTTGGTTGATCTCTCTCCATTTTCCCCAGCTTCCCCTACCTTCCCTCTGAGGTTTGAGAGTCTGATCAATGATTCCCTGTTCCTGGGTCTGTTTTTGATAATTAGTTTATGTTGTTCATTATTTCCCCTAGATGTGTGAGGTCATTTACTACAAGAAATACACTTGTAAGAACCAAAAATGATACCAGTCATAATGGTTATACTGAGAGGCAAATGAATCAGTCTGTAGTGAGTTTCTTTCTGGGCCAACAGTTCTTTTGAATCCCAATTTCTATGTCAAACAGTTCCTTATGTGTATATGTCAGCAATGATATTTCAGTTCTGGATGGTGGACAAATGATGGTGATTCAGGTCCGACCCTCTCTGGTTTGGTCCTGGGCATCCTTCAAGCAACACACAGCTGCTGTATGCTAGTATGGCAAAGTGTTGTCAGTGTCTTCCATCTCTATACTGTTTGTCTACTGTCTTCATGGCTGGAGCAGTCCTGTCAATTCCTCTCTGTTACAGGAATTCACATGGTCCTGGAGCTGTTTTCTGAAAATATACAAATATATTCTCAACCAAAAGTTAATAAAGGAATATTTTCTATTAATTTGACTTGGGATCCTTTTTCATTTTTTGCCCAAATGATTTTCCTCTGGATTGTTTTGACACCATATGTGTTTTTCATGGGTGTCTTGCTGTTAGCATTACAAATGAAAGTTAATTTTCTAAAGTAAAAATTGTCTAGATATAATTTACTTACAGGATATTTTTCCTTACATGATATTCTTCTATTATCACCCCCTTTTTAATTTAATTATTATTATTATTAAATATATTTTATTGATATTTCACAGAGAGGAAGGGAGAGAGATAGAGAGCTAGAAACGTCAATGAGAGATAAATATCAACCAGCTGCCTCTTGCACACCCCCTACTGGGGATGTGCCCGCAACCAATGTACATGCCCTTGACCGGAATCGAACCTGGGACCTTTCAGGCCGCAGACCAACACTCTACCACTGAGCCAAACCGATTTCGGCCCCTTTTTTATTTAAATATTAGGAGGCTTTTGGAACTTTTATAATGTAGTCTTTTTTATTTATTTTTATTTATTTAGGTTTTTTTTAAAATTTATTAAGGGCTCCCGGGGCCTCGAACATAAGGTATTATATGTCTACATAGCTTACCATTGCCCCCTCCCTTCCATTCCTGCCCTCCCTCCCCAGAGTTCTGTGTTCATTGGTTGTACTTATATTGATGCATACCAGTCCTTCGGTTGTTCTCTTTTCTCCCCTCAAGTCTCCTTCCCCTCCCCGCTGTCATTTGACAATCTGCTTGTTTTATGGTGACTATCTCAGGACCACACGAATAGAATCCGCTCCTCCTCTGGTTCACACCGCCCCTACCCTCACGTCCCACTGCTTCCCCGGGGCACATGGCTCTCCCAGGGCACATGTCTCCCCTGGGGCACATGGCTCTCCCGGGACACATGGCCCCTTGGGACACACGGCTCACCCGGGGCACACGGCCCCCTGAGACACACAGCTCACCTGGGGCACATGGCCCCTCTGGGGCACTGGGGTTGCGAATTGGAGGCGTCACGCTAGCTCCTCGCTAGCATGGCGGGCAGGCTGGGATGGCTGCAGGCGGGGAGACCGCACTCCAAGGAGTCTCAGTGGAATGGTTGGTGACATGGAGGCCAAGCTCTGAAGCCACCCACTCCCTGGGCCCGGGGTGGAGTGAGCTCCGTTCTCGGGGGGCTTCCCTCACTTGCAGCAGTGGCAGCGGAGGAAGGACTCGCCGGGGCCAGGAACGGAATGCGCCACGCCATCTCCATACCAGCACGGAGGACAGGCTGGGATGGTTGTTGGTGGGCTGAGATGGCTGTGGATGGTGAGACCGCCCTCAATGTTGTCTCGTTCGGAGCGGAAGTGGAGCTGCTGTGGACGCAGAGGCTAAGTTCTGAAGCAGCACACTCCCTGAGCCTGGGGCGGAGTGAGCTCTGTTTTCGGTGAATTTCCCTTATTCGCAGCCGCAGCGGGCGCGGTAGCAATGGTAGCTCCTGTGGCTCAATTTCCCCTGCAGTTTTAAATATTTTTATTGATATTTTACAGAGAAGAAGGGAGAGAGATAGAGAGCTAGAAACGTCGATGAGAGAGAAACATCGACCAGCCGCCTCCTGCACACCCCCTACCGGGGATGTGCCCGCAACCAATGTACATGCCCTTGACCGGAATCGAACCCGGGACCTTTCAGTCCACAGACCGACGCTCTACCACTGAACCAAACCGGTTTCGGCTCCCCTGCAGTTTTAAAATCCACATGGTGGTAGTGGCGGAAGCTTCGCCCTGGCCATGCGGCGGCGGAGGAAGGACTCACTGGGCGGCGAACGGAGGATGTGCATGGCGTGCGCGGAGGCTGGGTTGAGCTGGCTGCGGGCAGGGAGATGCTGCACCTTCTCCTCACCAGCACGGGGGGTGGGCTGGGACAGCTGCGGGCTGGGATGGTTGTGGACGGGGTGACCACACTCAAAGGCTTCTCATCCAGGCAGGAGCCGAAGGCACGGCGGAGGCCCAGCATCAGCTCCCTTGCTCCCACGGCGAGCCGGCCGGGCTGGCCATAATGTAGTCTTGATAGCTTTTATATTTTACCTTTTTGCACTAAGATATGACTGCTTTAGGTTCATTACATGTTACATAATTTTATCATGAGATGAACTGCCAATAAAGATTTTTGTTAATACTTTAGGAACAGCTTTTTGTACATTGCAGTAAATTTTTCTAGACTATTCATGTATTTCAATTAGCTAATTTAAGTTACTCTAAAAATTTGACTACTATTCTACTGTCAAACTCAACACTCTACCAACAATATTATTTTACCCTATGTATATTAGTGGAAAGGATTATTTGCCTTCTTGAGTAGGCTCTGAGCATTCCTGGTACTAGGCTGTATTTGGATATCAAAAACCCAATTCCCCTCACCATGGGTGCAAGACATTTCAAACAAGTCTTGTTGCAGTGAGAGGACAGCTGCTGTTGGCAGTCTCTGTCTGTTACCTTGGTCCTGATTTGAACTGTGATGGGCAGTGAAGCAGCCATGGGGGAAGGAGACCTCCCTCAGAAGAGGTGATGGTTCAGGCCCCTGAAAAGTAAGGGGGGGAAGGGTCTCTGCCCCATCTCTGTTGACCCCCCCCCCAAGTTTTCTCCTGATTACCCCTCTGTGACTGTGCCTATCTTAGGTTGTTCCTTCCCTGAGGAATCTTACCCAGCTGGCTAACCAGCCATCCTCTGGGGCCAAGCAGAGTGATGTGAGGTTCAGTTCTGTCTCCTTGGTAGCCTATGCCCCATGGCCTCCATGTTCAGCATCTGCCTTGGGATCCCCTTGCCTGCTGTCTAGGCTCAGGCACTGATCACATTTCTTGGGGAACCCAGGTTTCTTCTCCAGGGATAGCTCAGCTCAGTCCATTGGGGGAGAAACATATCCATGGTACCAGCAACCATAATGCTTTAACCTCAGTATGAACTGAAAACTCAGGCAACAGCTGTGGGCAATTGGAGTGCGAGAGGAGGGTCCCTTTTGGCCTAAAGGGTCATAGGGGCTAATGAAGCCTGCTCAGTTGCCTTCCCAGGGGAGCCCTCTACACAGTGGAAGTGATTAAATCCTTTCATTTTGTTTTTAAATTGCTGCCAGACAATCAAAGAATTGGTTTGTAAGTTTGTTTGGGATAATTGTGCATTATGCTGTTATAATTCTAAAATATCAAGATATGTATTACCTTTGTCTCTGAGCACCAAAAAGATGACTTTTTATTGATCCCCAAGGGTGCGAGGTACTATTATATGTCATGGGGGTAACACAAATCTGGGGAAAATTATAATGACATTGTAGAATAATATCATGTAAGGATATTCTTTGCTCTAGACCATGGCACTTCATTTCAAATTGGTTGTCAATTTCTTTAGTTACATTTTCTGCACCACTCCCAGGAGCAAGTAGTGATAGTCCCTTCTTTTGGTGTCCATGCAAGCCAGAAACCTATCTTTAATTTTATTTACAAAGGAGCAGTGGTTTTATTTTGTGTTATAAAGAAGGGAAGCTGGGTGGTACCACTGTGCAATTATACTTCTTTGCTACACCCATAGTCCTCCTGGGTGACCAAGGTGTTTGGTATCATCAGTGACTACATTAGGAGGGGGAATCAGCCCATGTAAGGGTTCCCACCCATGAAGGGTTATAATCATAAGTCCAAAATACTTCCCCATTAGCCCCAGGTAATATTACCTTATAACTGATGACTGCTAGCATGGCAGGAAAGATGTTCTGAGGTGTTCTTGGGGTTCCGGTTACCTCACACTTTCTTTTTTTCTCTTTTATTTTTTTCTCTTTTCTTTTCTTTTCTTTTGTTGTTGTTATTATTATAATGGAAGTAAACAATCTATCAGACTTAGTGTTCAAAACACTGGTTATAAGGATGCTCAATAAACTTAGATGAAAAAATAGATGATTTCAGTGAGAAATTCCACAAAGCATAGAAAACATAAGCCAAAAAACAAAACAAAAAAATCAATCAGAAATAAAGAATAAAATAACTGAAATGAAGAATACATTAGATGGGATCAACAGCACCTAAGATGAAGCAGAAGATTGAATCAGCTATATGGAAAGCATTCAATCAGAAAAAAATATTAAATGAGGATAGTTTAAGGAACTTCTGGGACAACATTAAGGTAGCAATATTTGCATCATAGGGGTACATGAAGAAGAAGAGAAAAAGAAAAGGATTGAAAACCTATTTGAAGAAATGATGACTGAAAACTTCCTTAACCTGGCAAATAAAATAGACATACAAATACAGGAAGTACATAAAAGTCCCAACCAAGATGAATCCAAAGAAGTGCAAACCAGGACACATAATAATTAAAATCCCAAAGGTTGAAAACAAAGAGAGAATCTTAAAAGTAGCAAGAGAAAAATAGTTCCATAAAGGGAACTCCTCCACAAGACTATCAGCTGATTTCTCAGCAAAATTTTCGCAGGCCAGAAGGGATTGGTAGAAAATATTCAAAATGATGAAATGCAGTGACATTTAACCAAAGTTACTCTATCAGCAAGGCTATTATTAGAAGCAAAGAAAAAAATAAAGGCTTCCTAGACAAGATAAAATTGAAGGAGTTCATGAACACCAAACCAGTATTACTAGAAATTTTATAGGGACTTTATTTTTTAAGAAGAAGAGGAGGAAGAGAAGGAGGAGGAGGGAGAAAGGAAAGAAGATGAGAAAGAGGAGAAACAAGAAGAGATACAAGAAAAAACAAATAAGAAAATATAATAAAGAAAAAATTATCAGCCCAAACCGGTTTGGCTCAGTGGTAGAACAAAGATAATTAGAGCAGTAGAGTAGCCAACACTAAAGCTAGTGAAAAGGTTTAGAAGCAAAAGTAGGAAGATCATGTAATTAATCCAGGAAACTAAGGGATAGAGACAAATACACATATATAAGAAGTAAAAAATACTGACAAAATCATAAACATCAAGGAGGTGAGTAAAATCATATTGATGTTAGAATGTGTTCAAACATAAGTAACCAGCAACTTAAAATAGACTTCTATAAATATAGCTTGGTATATATAAATCACATGATAATCACAAACCAATAATCTACGAGAGATATACAAGAAATAAAGATATACAAGAAATAAGAGAAAGGAATCCAAACACAGCACTATGAAGTCATTAATATAAGAAAGAAGGGAATAATAATTAGAGCAGAAAGAAAAGAATAATAATTAGAGGCTAGAATGAAAATATAAGTAAAACAATGAAACAACAATTTGATTTTGAAAAGATACAAAATTGACAAACTTTAGCTAAACTAACCAAGAAAAAAGAGAGAATTCAAATGAACAAAATTATAACTTAAAAAGAAAACATTACTGAACAACAGAGTCAGTATTTTTTACTTCTTATATATGTGTACCAAAATCACTGATAAACATAATGCAGTTAAGCACTAGATGGAACAAAATTTTACATGGAGAAGAAACAGAACAAAATTAACATTATTTCTATCCCTGATGGTCAGAAGCTCTCTACTGCTGGTTGATAAAAAGGCAATTTTCCTATGCACATTCCTTTTGTGCCATAGTGAGAAGACACTGTCCCCTACTCACAGACAAGAGATAAAACAGTAGAGCTGGCCATGTTCTACATAACTTACAATTTCCAAACAGAGATGAGAGCAAACATTGAGCATGAAACATGGAAGACTATTATCACATTAGATGATAAGCCCAGCTCAGTCTCTGTAGGCTTTTTATATCTTAGTATGAAGTGTTCTAATCCCAAGTCTCATTCCTATGTGGACAAATAGGGGCTAAAAGACTACATGCACAAGATTACATATCCCTCAAATTACAACTGTCACTACAGAAATACAAAGAATCAGAGGGGACTACTATGAATAATTATACATGAACAAATTGGATAATGTAGAAAAATGGATAAATCCCTAGAAATATACAAAAACTGAAGTATAAAATTAAAAAATTTGAACAGACTAGTATTGACTTAAGAGATTGAATCAGTAATCAAAATGCACCCCAAAAATAAAAGCTTAGTTTCATTGGTGAATTTTACCAAAAATTTATAGAAAAATAAATACCAATCTTTTTAAATTCATTCAAAAATTATAAAGGAGGCAATTCTCCCAAAGTTATTTTTTGAGGCTGACATTACCTTCATAACAAAGTTAGATGATGACATTTCAAGGAAAATGACAGCCAATATCTTGAATATATATGTAAAATCCTCAGCAAAATACTATCAAAACAAATATAACACAACATTAAAAACATTATACACCATAACAGGTATTGTTTAATATTCACAAAGCAATAAATGTGAGACACCACATTAATAAAATGAACTATGAAAATCATATTGATCCTCTCAATAAAAAGGTGTTTGACAAAATCCAATAGGCTTTAATGAGAAAATCACTCAACAAATAGGGTATGAAACATATGTCAACATCCCAAAAGCTATATATGACAAACCTATATCTAATATCATATTCAATAGTGAAAAACTGAAATTTTTTCTTCTAAAATCAAGAAAAAGACAAAGGGCTCCCTCTAATCCTATTCACCATAGTAATGGAATCTATACTAATAAAAGGGTAATATGTAAATTGGTCAAGAAACCTTCACAGTAAAGACTGAACAGCAGGCTGTGTGGGGCAACCAGGCTGGCAAGGGGTTAGTGAGGGACCACCAAATGACTGAATAGCAGACTGCATGGGGTGACTAGGTTAGCAGGGGGCGGGGGCAGTTGGGGGCAACCAGGCCAGTGGGGGAAGCAGTGAGGGGATACCAGTCCAGCAGGGGGACAGTTGGGGGAGACCAGGCTGGCAGTGGGGGGAGGGGCATTTGGGGCGACCAAGCCAGTAGAGAGGGGTAGTTGGGGGCAACCAAGCCAGCAGGGGAAGCAGTAAGGGGTGACCAGGCCAGTGGTGAGGGAGCAGTTAGGGGTAATCAGGCAGGTAGGCGGATGAGCTGTTAGGAGCCAGTGGTCCTGGATTATGAGAGGGATGTCTGACTGCCAGTTTCATGTATCCCCCGAGGATTCCCGGATTGGAGAGGGTGAGGGCTGGGCTGAGGAGGATCTCCCCTCCCCCATGCACAACTATCATGCACCAGGCCTCTAGTTTATAAAGAAATGTAAGTAGACATAAAAATAAAGGACATCCAAGTCAGAAAAGGAGAAGTAAAACTTCCTCTGAGATTTTATATAAAATCTTTGAGAAAAAAAAATTCAGTAAAGTTTCAGGATACAAAATCTATAGAAAATAATCAGTTTTTTCTGTGCACTAATAATGAACTATCTGAAAAAAATAATCTCATTTATAATAGCATCAAAAACCAGTAAGATAGGGATTTAGTCAAGGTGATAGAAGATCTGTATACTAAAAAATATAAGATTTTGATGAAAGGAATTGAAGAAGATACAAATAAGTTGAAAGATAGATAAAAAATTAATACTATTAAAATATTTAAATGACCCAAATAAATTACATTTATTGAAATGTAATGCCCCAACTATCAAAATTCCAATGGTATTTTCACAGAAAATGAAAGAAAAATTTTTCTAAAATTTGTGTGGAACCCCAAAAGTTCTCTAATAATAGCCAAAGCAATATTGAGGAAGAGCATGACGGGAGGCATTACACTTTCTAATTAAAAACTGGGAGGAGGGGCAATGGGGTGATAAGGACATATAAGTAATACCTTAGTCAATAAAGAAAAAAATTAAAACAAAACAAACAAAAAATAAAGAAACAAAAATAAAATTATATGTGACAAAACTTATTGTAATAAAAAATTTATGGTACTAGTATAAAAACAAACACATGGATGAGTAGAACACAATTGGGAGTCCAGAAACAAATCCATGCATACATGGTCAAATAATATTATTCAAAAGAGTAAATAAAATGATCCCCTAATTTAAACTATACAAAAAAATTAACTTAAAATAGATTACATAGTTAAATATAGCTCTAAAACTATACATCACCTAGTAGAAAACAGAAGAAAAAGTCCTTGACTTTAGTCTTGGCAACAATTTTTTAAATATGATACCAAAAACACAAGTGACAGAAGAAAAAAATAAAGAAGCAGGACTACATCACACTTAAAAAACTTCACAGCAAACACACACATACACACACACACACACACACACACACACACACCTCACAATAATACACCAACATCAACAAAATGAAGAAGAAATATGCATAATGGGAGAAAATATTTGCAAACTACCTATCAGATGAAAGGTCAATATCCAAAGTATATAAAAAACTCAACTTAGAATGAAAACACTTATTACCCAAATGAAAATATGATGAGGGCCTGAAAAGACATTTTCTCAAAGAAAACATACAAAGGGATAAGCGGGTTCATGAAAATATATTCAACATTACTAATTATCATGGAAATGAAAATCAAAACCACAATATCATATCTGTTTGAATGACTTTTGTCAAAAAGACAGAAGTGTTAGCAAGGATGTGGGGAAAAGGGAACCTTTGTGCATTGTTGGAGGGAATGTAAATTTATTCATCTACTGTGAAAAATAGTGTGGAGGCTTTTGAAAAAATTAAAAAATGTAATACATATGATTTAACATTCCAATTTATGGGTATATAGATGAAGGAAATGAAATCAGGATCTCAAAGAGAAATCTGAATTCCCATGCTCATTGCAGTATTATTCACAGTAGTCAAGATATGGAATCAATTTAGATGTTTTTTTGATAGATAAATGAATAAGGAAATTATGTATGATATTCATAATTTATATGTGTATTTTATATGTAATTATATAAATACAGATATAGACATACAAACACACATATACACAGACAGAATGGAATGTTATTCAGCCATAAATAAGGAAATGTGACAATATGGATGGACCTTGAGAACATTATGCTAAGTGAAATAAGTAAGAAAAATTAGGCAAGGACTAAATATATATATATGTGGACTCTAAAAAGGACCAACTTATGGAAATATAGAGTAGAATGGTGGTTGCCAGTGGACTGAGGGTGAGAGAAATGGGGAGATGTTGATCAAAGTCTACAAACTTCCAGTTATCTACACTAATAAAAGAGATAGATGCAAATTGACTGTACCTTTGTGATACCCACCAGCCAATCAGGAGTGAATATGCAAATTAACCCAAAATATGGAGGGTTAATTTGCATACACAGGCACCCTTTGGCAGGGGCAGGATGCCTGCATTGTTGCCATGGCGACGATGCAGGCATTCCTCATTGCCCAGCCACTCTAGGCCTCTGGGCAGTGTGGATAGGCAGAAAGGCAGCTCTGGCCAGAGCAAAGGTGGTGCTGGCAGCCAGGGGAAGGAAGGCCCATTCTAACACAAATCTTTGTGCATTGGGCCTCTAGTCTATAATAATAAAAACATAATATGCTAATTAGACTGTATGTCCTTTCAGATGTCCTTCTAGGCAACCTTCCAGACAAAGCCAGGGCTGTGAGGGAAGCCTAGGTCCTGGGTGCCTGCTGGTGACCAGAGAAAAACTTGGGTCCTAGGTGCTAGAGGGAAGCTCATGCTGTGACCTGCATGGCTAGGTTTCAGGATCTGAAGGAGGGATCAATGCACAAATTAAAACACTAGACAAGAAATATGAATTAATAAGGGGTGGGGCCAGGTGGTCTCTTTTGTGAAGAGCACACTGATCTCTGGCCAGTCTACTTTTTATTTACTTGAGTACACATTTTCCCTTTCGCAATGCATACAGGCATATCATAGGTAAAGTTTGGCCCTAGCTGGTTTGGCTCAGTGGATAGAGCATTGGCCTACAGTCTGAAGGTCCCAGGTTCAATTCTGGTCAAGGGCATGTGCCTGGGTTGCGGGCTAGATCCCCAGTAGGAATTGTGCAGGAGGCAACCAATCAATGATCCTCATCATTGATGTTTCTCTCTCTCTCTCCCTCTCTCTTCCTCTCTGAAATCATTAAAAACATTTAAGAAAAGTAAAGTTTGGTAAACAGTAAAAGGATTATCAGGTTAGGGAATTTCCTTGAGCCACCACTATCTCAGCAGACGAGATGTTTTGCATCAGCCCTGCTAATGCCCATAGTCCCACTGGCCTTCCATGTTCCTTGGTGCACTCTCATTATAGTATCATCAGTGGGTGACTTCCCTCATCTCTCATTTTTGTTTTCTTAATCTTTAAAAGTGTAAAACATCTGTAGGGCTTGAGTAAGACTCTTCATTCTGCATCTACAGACTAGATCCAATGAAAGGTATTAAATTCTTTCTTGACCTTTTTAAAGGTGTCTAAAGAACTAGTTTGTAAGTTTTCCTGGGATAATTGTACAATATGCTGTTGTAATTCTATAATATCAAGGGTTGTGTTACCTTTACCCCAAGCACCAAAAAGGTGATTTTTTAAAATTGATTCACAAGGGTATAATGTACTGTTATAGGGAATGAGGATAACACAAATCTGGGAAAAATTATGACTATAAGGACATTCTTTGCTCTAAGCTTTGGATTTTATTGCCCATCTACAGAACTGTAGATTTTAATACCAATAATTATGTCTCAAATTGGCTGTCAATTCTTTTTTGTATGGACAAGGTCTTAGTTACATTTTCCTTAACTTACTGTACAAACTGAGAAATTTGAACAGTTTACACACCATGGATGAAGCAGCAATTCCTATGGAAGTAAGTAACACTATTAGAGCAAAGGGTGCTATAATTAACATTCCAGGAAATCGTATTAGTCGTTTTAAGATTTTTACCAGGTCATGTAACAATTTTTAGATTTGATGAGATTCTCCAGGCTCAGTTAGGTTAGTTGGAACCCAAGCAAAAGCAGGTTATTTAAAAATCATGAGGGAATATTTTTGGAATGTAGTATTAATACAATGGGATAGTATGCAGCCTGTGCATGACACCTCATACAAATGGCTTGTTGCATTAAAGCATATCTGGATGGGGCCTGACAGTAGTGCAAAGGATCACATATTAGTACACAAGCGGTGGCAAATACTGTCTTATTGGTAGTTCCCCGTAAGGTATGAATGGAGTTATTTAAGATATAGTTAAAACTATACCATTTTATAGGTGCAAGTGCAGCACCTAATTTCCATTGTGTATTTTGTAGGAGCCAATTATTACGTTGTAATTGAGATCCAACAAATCTTCCTCTATACCATGAGATGGCATGATTAGCTTCAACATATAGATATTTTGTGGTCCCCTTCCACCTTAGGATGCGATTGTTACTATAAGCAGACCCATATGGGCCCCAATCCACAAAAGAAAACTGTTATTAAGTTCGCTGCTGGTGGGGTGGTCACTATAGCAGTCTTGTCAATTGATTTATTCCTCTGAGGGGTGTCATTCATAAAAATTTTTACATAATGGCTTAGTAGAGTGATGACTTAGTAATATTACATTTTCTGTACCTTTCCCAGGAACAATTAGTGATAGGGGATACATTTGGGATTTTGCTTCCCTCTCCTTTGGTGTCCATGCTAACCAGGAATCTCTCTTTAATTCTACACACAAAGGAGCAGCAGTTGCATTCTGTGTCGTGCAAGAGGGAAACTGGGTGATGACACCCATGTAATTATATTTTGCCCAGATACTTCCTTGTCCCACCTGTGGTCCCCCTCAATGATCAAAGTGCTTGGTATTATTGGTGACAATACTAGCTGGGGGATCAGACCAAGTAAGGGGTCTCACCCATGGAGGGCCAGGGACATAAGCCAAATATACTTCCCCATTTTCCCCTGATAGTATGACCAAACAATTTATGACTGCTAGCATGTCAAGAAAAACATTCTCAGGTGTTCTTGGGGCTTTTGTCTCCTCACAAATTTGCTCAGCTTTCTGAACTGTTTTTTTTTTTTTTAATCATCCCCAAGGTCATCTCCTGACTGTCTTCTGTCTCTTTCTTCTCCCATTCCTTATCTTCAGTGTGTTGCTTGGGGCTACTGCTTTTTGGGGCTGGAGTAGTTATCTATCTGTAGCCAAAGGTACAGGGTAAGGATCCAGCTGCAAGATTCTCATTAGTCTGGTCAGTTCCTCTCTCAGATCCATGTTGAAGTTTAATGTTCTTTGTAAGAATCCACATAGGCTTGGAGGAGTTTTCTGGAAATACACAAGCATATTCTCAACCAAGTGTTAACATGGGGTTGGAATCCTTCCATAAACCATTGATCTTTCCATTTAACCAAACCATTTTCCTTTGATTTATTCTGACACCAGTGTACTTCCATAGGTGTCTTGCCATCAGAGTTACAAGTGAAAAAATTTGAAGTAATTAAGGCTTGTGTAGTCTATCTACAGCAGATTTCTTAAGCATCACTATTTCCATCTTTTGGTTTTTAAGTTGGGATTTTATCCCCTGATGTCTTCACTTTATAATTGCCTGTCTTTGGGAATAGTATGGTATTCCTGTAATGTATTGAATTTTCCATTTTGTACAAAATTGCTGGAAATGACAGCTTATGTAAGCAGGTGCATTATAAGTTTTAATAGTTTTTGGAATTCCCATGACAGCAAAAGCAGCTAGGCAATGATTAGTAACCTGTTTTGCCATTTTCCCTGTAGATACAGTAGCCCATAGAACTTTTGAAAAGGTGTCTACAGAGATATGCAGTGCCCCAAGGCATCCAAAGGGAGTATAATGTGATATATCCACTTGCCAGATATGGTCCCTTAGCAAATGTCTAGGGTTAATTCCTGTGTTAGGCCCATGAGGTAGATGTAACATGCAAGAGGGACATTCTCTGATAATCTGTTTTGCCTGCTGTTGAGTGTTTGAGAATTGTTTAGACAAAATTTTGGCAGGCTGATGTAAAAGCTGATGAGATTCTGAGGCTTGTTTTAATAAAGGAAATAATTGCCAAAGCCAGTTTGGCTCTGTGGATAGAGCATTGGCCTTCAGACTGAAGGGTCCCAGGTTCGATTCTGGTTTAAGGGCATGTACATTGGTTGTGGGCAGCTGGTCGATGTTTCTCTCTCATCAATGTTTCTAGCTCTCTATCCCTATCCTTTCCTCTCTGTAAAAAATCAATAAAATATATATTAAAATAAATAAATAAATAAAGCAAATAATTGATTGGCATATGCATTTCCGTTTGTTAAAAAATCAGGCAGGGTGGATGAGCCCTGATATGAGTATTATAAAAGGGTTATTGTCTTGGATGTACAATTTGCTGTGCCTGTTTAAATAATATAAATTGACTTTGTTCAATGAGCCATTTTAATTGAGCAGTCTCAATTCTATTTATCAGGCCAGAAGCGTAGGCAGAATTAGAAATAATATTAAGAGGCTCTTGGAAATCCTGCAATGCAGCCTTGATAGTTTCTAATTCAATTATTTGCACAGACGTTGACTGGTCTAGATGAATTGGTCTTATTGCTTTACCATTAGATGAACCATCAGTAAAAACAGTTAATGCTCCAGGAATAGCTTCTGTCTAGTATTTTTTGTCTAGTATTTATAATAATAGGGGTGTAATATAAAAATTGTAGTAACTTGATTTTCAGTAGGTGACAATTGAGTTCACCTAAATATCTACTTTTTAAATATCTGACAATTTAAATCAGTCTGAAATAACATTTCTAATTGCTTTCCAATGAAAGGAAGATAGCTGCATTAGGGCTCTTCTCCTCTAAGCTACCTGCAAGTGCTATCTGAATTGATATGTTAATTTATCTACCAGTTCAATATATGTAACCACAATTTTAGAGGATGGACACACTCAATAATAGTTGAAGAATTCTTATTTTGGAAAATAACTCCAGTGGGACTATTTGCAGTAGGATTAATCTGTCCTAATAAAGGTAATTCAGATTGTACTCATGCTACTTGGGCTGAGGAGATTGCCTGCTCCATATTTTTGTAACTCCTTCTTATCTTCATCTGTTAATGTTCAGGGCGAGGAAAGATTATAGTCACCCTTAAGTATACTGAATAAATTTATCATTTCTCCTGTAGACATTTTTAGATAAGGTTTTAACCAATTAATGTCCCCTAATAATTTTTGAAAGTCATTTAAGGTCTTAAGACAATCCTTTCATATTTCTACCTTTAGAGGCCTAATACATTGGTTTTCAATTATGACTCCTAGATATTTGAAGGGAATTTCTCTCTGTACCTTTTCTGGAGCAATCTTTAAGCCCCATTTAGGGAGTTCCTTAAATATTGGGAAAATATTGCTAAAATCTGCTCCTGTGGGCTTGCTAAGAGCAAGTCATCCATATAATGAATAATGTACTATTGGGAATATCTGTGCCTTAAAGATTGGATAGCTCAAGCTACATATTTTTGACACAAAGTGGGGCTATTAGCCATTCTTTGAATCAAAACTTTCCATTGATATATTTTCATAGGCTCTATATTATTAATAGAGGCCCATTGCATGAAAGAGATTTGTGCAATAGGCCTTCCTTCCCTTGGCTTCCAGCACCAGTTTTCCTCTGGCACCTGGTACCCAGGCTTTCACTCTGGCCAAAGTCTGCCTTCTTCATCTTTGCTGTAGACTCCAGCCAGAGTCTGCCATATTTGTCTTCACTACAGACTCTGGAGTCTGCAGTCTTCATCTGTAGATCCCTTCACCCCACCCCACCCCGCCCTCCCTCTCATAGCAGGCATCCTGCCCTGCCCAGCCACTCTGCCCCTGGAGCAACTGGGCGGCCACCATCTTTCTCCTAATTTGCATATTTCCTCCTGATTGGCTGGTGGGTGTAGCAGATTGATGATTAACTTGCATGTTTCTTTTTATTAGTGAAGATGGCATTGAAAAGACAAATCTTTGTTTATCTTGAGGTGCCAAGGGAATGGTGAAAAAAAAACAATTCTTCAGATCTGCTATAAGAGACCAATCTAGAGGGATTTATGAAGGCACTTGGAATCCAGGCTGTAAAATTCCCATGGTATGCATAGTAATGTTAACCACTCTAAGATCATGCAATAATTGCCACTTTCCCGTAGTATTCTTAGGTATTGTAAATATAGGAGTATTCCAAGAACTATTGGTAGACTCTACATGGCCAGCCTATATTTGTTCTTATATTAATTCATGAATATGAACTAATTTAACCTTGGTTAATGGCCACTGATCCACCCATATAGGTTTATTATCTTTCCATTGTATAGGATCAGCTTGAGGTGAGGAGACAGACCATTCCTAAAAAGCTAGATATTCTAATTCTCATCTTCCTGGGTTTCCTTTGGCTTGGATGGGTTCTTTAATTCCCTGATTATTTTTTTTCTATACCTTGACCAGATTGCTATCCCATCTGAGTTATTAACTGCTGTCCCTTGCCAGAAATAATACAAAGTTGTAAACCTTCTAAAACATCTAGGCCTCATAAATTCCAAAGACTATGAAGGGTTGAAACTATCCTGTCTGTCCTTCCTGATCTTGCCACTATAACACTGAAGCATTACCTTGGGTATTATCAGGAATTCTAACCCCCATAATAGAGCCCATAGTTTCTACCATGGACCAATTTGGAGGCCAGAATTCTTTACTAATAACACTGACATCCACTCCAGTGTCTATTAAACACTTAAACATTTTCCCTTTATTCTTAAATTAATCATAGGATGGGTTTAATTAATTTCATGTACCCAATAGATATTTGAGCTTATAAATCCTTGTGTTCCTCTTTTCCCATTTATAGCTTCACCTTGCTGAATAAAAGGTAGAAGTAGGAGACTGGAAATTCTTTGTCTTGGAGTAATTTGTATAATATGTTTGCATTCTAGTATTTGATTTCTTCCTCATAGTCTGAATCTATGACTCCAGGCAAAACAGTCCTTTCAGAGTATTTCCACTCCTTCCTAATACTAATCCTAACATTCTGATGGTACAGGCCCCCAAATTCCTGTAGGAGCAGCTTGATGAGCCATATAAGGTGTCAAAGTAACCACTACTGTGCTGTTGAGATCCAGACCTGTGCTCCCTGGAGTGGCTCGGATGAGGGAATACACTGTGGGCCTTGCAGGGCATACACCCCTGTTGTTTATGGGGCTAGGGGAAAGCCCCTCTGGTTGTTTCCTTGTGGCTGGCCATTCCTTATGTCTCAATTAAATGGCTGCCCATTTCTATAAAATTTAGGTCTACATTGACTAGGCCAATGATATTCTTTTTGACATCTAGGACATAAAGAGGTTGGATCTCTGTTGTTTGAATTGGGAGGAATAATGCTCATGCCTTTCCCTTGGACTCCAACCTGAGTCCTTTTGGTTGCCTACAGTCCTTTTTGAAATTTCATGGCTTTCCACAATTAAAACAGTTTTTATCCCCCCACCATTACAGTGGCAGCTAGTAAGTTTGATCCCACATCCTGACATGCTTGAATCATTTCTGTAATGGAACCATATTTCTTAGCAGAGTAAGACATTTCTTATAATCAGCATTGGCATTTTCATAGGCTAATTGACAAATTAAAATATCTCTTGCTGTTTCGTGTTGTATTTGTCATTTCACTGCTCAAGTGAGGCAAGACACAAAATCAGAAAACGATTCCATGGGTCCCTGCATACACTTACTAGAAGCTCCCTCAGGGTCCCCTTTTGCTGGTAAAGCCAACCAGACTTTTCTTCGACAAATTCGAATTTTCTCAAATGCTTGTTGCACATATCCTAGCTGAGTTGGCAAGTCACTGTATTTTCCTTGTCCTGCTAACATCTCAAAAGTTATTTGAACATTCTGCCCTCAATCAGCATGAGCCTGCTCTTGACATTTCTCTAAAAGTTCTCCCTTCCATAGCAAGTAATATCCCCCATCAAGGGCTGCATGGGCCATAGAATACCAATTTAAAGGAGGTAGGTATGCTTCAGAAATGTTAGTCACAATTTCTCTGATAAATGGAGTGGTAGAACCATTTTGTATTACGCTCTCATTCAAGGCCTTTATCATCTTAAAGTCAAATTTGTCATGCTGTCTTATTATTTGATTTGGGTAATGTGGATTAGCTACATGTATAATGGGAAAAAAGTATCTCCTCCACCATCATGTCCTTTAATGCTTCTACCGTGTTTCCTCCGAAAATAAGACCTACCTACTCACAGGTTTTCTTCTGAGTGAAATATAAGGCATCCCCTCCCCCCCCTTCGAGAATAAGGCCCCCAGGCTCTGTCTCAGAAAAAAAATTAATTTACCATAAACTGGTCGCTAGGGCCGCCCTGACTGGCGCCTAGCAACTAGTGATGTTACCCAGAGTCCTGACATCACTGCTGTGTGGAGGCAGAGCAGAGGTCAGAGTGAGTGGTGAGCCCAGGGCGGGAGAAAGGAGGAGACTTTCGCAGATGCCTGTAGAAGAACAGGATTAGAGCGGACAGAATGCAGCGAAGGTGGTGAGTGCTGGTCTGTCTCTGGTGACACTACCTGATGCTCACGGCCGCCTTCATGATGACTGAAGGCTCTCAGTGGCAGACCCTGCTCCAGCCCAGATCCAGGCCCCAGCAAGCCCAGTGACAGTCCCCAGGCAAGCCCCAGGGGGTAAATGTCTAATAAAGGGGTAGGGAGGATGTCTGGTGAAGATGTTCAGTGGCACAGGGGTGGGGGGAGGGGGCTCACTTAAAATGACACAGGAGGATCAGAGGGGGCAATCAAAATGACACAGGAGGATCAAAAGGGGTTACTAAAGTGGTAGTCCCCCTCTGATTCTCCTGTGCCATTTTGATTCCCCCCTCTGATCTCCCTTGTGTCCTTTTAAGTGATCCTCCTCCCCCCACCTTGATACCCCAATTCCTTTTTTTACCCCTAGAAATGAACGCAAAAAGAAAAAGCTACTCTGTGGAGTACGAGAAAGGAATCGGGGAGGACTCTTGGGGCCAAAATCTTATACTTTCTGCAAAGAGAAGATGTTGAGTATCCAATTGGTCCGAAAATGGCGAGCAGAGTATGGTAACCTCATTGAACAAGTAGACGAGAAATTCTAAAAAGTGCAAGTGTGGATCAGGTCGGCAACCATTATTTTCTGAGCTGGAAGAACTGATCTGTGAATGGGTTGTTGATAGGAGACCAAAGGCTTTGGTTGTGAATAGAGCTCAGATTCAAGAATTTGCCCTTGCAATGGCACCACAGTTTGACATAGCTCCCAAAGACTTCAAAGCATGACAGCACTGGCTGGATAATTTCCTTCAGCGAAGTGAACTGTCTTTAAGAAGATATACAACATTGTTTAGGTTGGAAGATACTCAAGTTATTAAGCAAGCACTTGCATTCAAGTCCTTTATTGATGATGCTGACTTCTCTAAATACAATCTTTCCAACATGATTGCTATGGATGAAACTGCAGTGTTTATGGGCCAATCATCTCAAACAACAATTGAACAGCGGGGTGCCTCCTTAGTGTACTTCCCTCCACTGCTTACGAAAGTGCACGGGTTTCCTGTATTTTGGCAATTCATCTGGATGGCACTAAAATCCCACCTTTAATCATTTCTAAAGGCAAGAAGGAAAAGATTGAACGTGTTTTGGGCCTTTTTATTCTTGAAACTGAAAATGCCTGGGCCACACAAGCAGTTATAAGGAAGTGGGTCGATTTAGTGCTGCCACTTGTTATGCGAGGGAGCCAAAGAGGTCTGCTAGTCTGGGATGCAGCCAGAACTCACAGCACTAAAGACATGAAGACATTTCTTTACAAAAGAAAAATAGATCAGATAATGATTCCCGCAGGAATGACTGCCTATCTCCAGACTCTTGATATTGCAATAAACAAGCCATTCAAAGACAATTTGCGCATGGAAATTAATGAGTACACTGAACATAGAATGGAGAGAAATCAGTGTGGAAACTCTGTGAAACCTAAACTGCAAGATGTTGTGACTTGGGTGAAGAATTCATGGGAGAAAATCACTGACAGTTGCATTGCAAATGCACTGCGAGCAGGCTACCGTGACAAGAAGTACTTATTTAAAGACAGTGCTATTGCTAAAGATTTGGTCCACTCATTCTGAAAGAAATGAAGTCACAAGAAATTCACCAGGAAATTCAGGAATTGGATTGTTATGATGATGTTCCAGAAGATGATGACATGATTATCATTGAATAAATGAGTAAATTCTTGATACTGTAGGATTCACAGTTTGTCTGGTTTGTGTTGACAACTACCGTACTACCGTACCGTATACAGGTAATAAATTTCCTTTATTTTCATTTAACAATAAATGTGTACCGTATTCTTCTTCATGGAAAAATAAGACATCTCCTGAAATTAAGACCTAGCGCATCTTTGGGAGCAAAAATTAATATAAGACACTGTCTTATTTTCAGGGAAACAGGGTATATGTAATACTTTAAACAATAAAGGAAAAAAAAACTGTGGTACTCTCTACAATGGGATACTATGCACCTGTAAAAGGAAAGAACACAGAAGGCTGATGGAACTTCTTAGAATACATTTCTAGTAGTGGGATCACTGGTATAGTATAGTTTGATATCTGGACTTGTGATTCCTTCAACTTTGTTCTTGTTTTTCAAGATTGATATGGTTATTCAGGTTATTTTTTTTATTCCATTCAAAATTTTGGGAATGTTTGTTCTACAGCTGTGAAATATGCTTGGTATTTTAATTGGGATTTTATTGTTACCTATGATTTATTTCGGTAGTATAGACATTTTAATGATGTTAATTCTACCATTCCATGAACATGGTATATTCTTACATTTGTTTATATCCTCTTTTATCTCTCTTTTCAGTGTTCTATATGTTTCTGAGTATAAGTCTTTTACCTTCTTGGTTAAGTTTATTCCTAAGTACCTTAATATTTTGTTGCATTGGTAAATGGGATCATTTTTTAGTTTCTCTCAGATTTCATTATTGATGTACAAAAAGCCACAGATTTCTGGTTGTTAATTTTGTATCTTGTTACATTGCCAAATCCTTTACTAACTCTAGTAGATTTTGGTGGAGTCTTTGGGGTTTTCTATGTATAAAATCATGTCATCTGCAAATAAGGAGAGTTTTACTTCCTCTTTTCCAATTTAGATGACTTTTTATTATTATTGTTGTTTAATTACTGTTGCTAAGACCTTCATATTCAGTATTATGTTGAATAAATTTTAAGGAAAATGGCTTTATATTTTGCACATTGTGTATGATGTTGTTCATAGTTTTGTCATATATGGCCTTTATTATGTTGAGTTGAGTTCTTACCCATCTTTTCCCACTTTGCTGAGAGATTTTATAAAATTGGATGTTCAATTTGTCACATGCTTTTTCTTTATCTATTGATAATATGTGATGTTATCTTTCAGTTTATTTAAATCTTATGTATCACTTTTTTTTTTATTTATGAATACTGCATCCCTGGAAAAAATCCCACTTGCTTGTGGTGTAAGATGTTTTAATATTTTTCTGGATCAAATTTGCTAATATTTTGTTTAGAAGTTTAGCACCTATGTTCATCAGGGATATTGTATGGAAATTTTCTTTCTTTGTAGTGGCTTTTATCTGGTTTTAGAGTTAGGATAATGCTGGCCTTATAAAAAGAGCTTGAAAATGTTCCTTCCTCTTGAATTTCTTGGAATAATTTGAAAGAATAGGTGTCAATTCTACTTTGAATGTTTGGTAAAATTCCCCTGTGAAGCGATCAGGGCGAGAACTTTTGTTTGTTGGGAGTTTTTTATTTTTATCTTTTTATTACTCCTTCTATTTCATCAGTTGTTATTAGCTTATGCAGTTTTTCTGCTTTTTCCTGATTCAGTTCTGGAAGGTTGTATTTTTCTAGGAATTTGTCCATTTCACCCAGGTTGTCCAGTTTGTTGGCATATAGTTGTTCATAGTATCTATGTAAAGAGGGAATATGCAAATTGACCATCACACCATCAAAGATAAGGGTGCCCAGTGTGGGCGGGATTTCTGTAATATATATGATAGCTATGCCCACAGCAGAGGCAGAGTTTCTGTAACACAATATGACTGCACCCACAGCGGAGTCTAAGTTCCTTTAATGAGCCATAAGGAGCAATCAGCAGACCTGAAGCTGTGTGGTGCTGGGAGGGAGCAGGGGACCTGAGGCCATGCCCCCAGTCCCAGTGCTGGCCTGGGGAACCTGAGGCTGTGCCCCCCCCCCCAGTGGGGTTTAACAGGGGACCTGATGCTGCACCCCTCTACTGGTAGGACTTGACAGGGATCTTAGACTGTGCCCACAACCCAACGGGGCTTGACAGGGGACCTTAAGGTGTGCCCCCTGCCCTGGTGCTGTGCTGGGGGACCTCAGGCTTCTCCCCCAACTCTGGGCCAGGGAACCTCACACTGCATCCCCCTCCCCAGTGCTGGGGGACCTGAGGCTGCACCCCCCACCTAGTAAGTCTTGACGGGAGAGACCTCAAGGCACACCCTCCTCATGGCAGGGTTTGATGGGGGACTGCATGACATGCCCCTTACCCCAGTGCTGGGCTTAGGGACCTGAGGCAGTACCATTCATCTGGCCCCGGGCCTGGAGACCTGAGGGTGTGCTGGGGGACCTGAGACCGCGCTCCCCCACCCGGCACCAGGCTGGGAGACCTGAGGCTGCACCTTCTGCCCAAGGGGTTTGAGGAGGACCTGAGGCTGTGCCCTCTACCAAGTGAGGCTTGATATAGGCACTGAGGTTGTACCCCCCATGCTGCAGAGGGCTTAACTGGAGTGGGGTCGGCAGGGTCTGGATCTCACCCATTGAGGGTGGGGGCGGGTGGGTCTGGGTCTCATGCAATTTTTAGATGCCACAGGTGGTTGGGGACTTAACTCTGAGTCCCACAGCACACCCTAGAGTCTAGGGCCTAGACTCTGACAGGAGAAAGATTTTCATATACTTTTTACTAATTTTCTTTCATTTCTGATACTTCTATTATAGAGTAAAGGTAAATAGCAATCTCTATAATAAAGAGCCAGGGTGTAACGACTGATCGTGACCAAAGACTGACTATTTGGAAGTCAGCTGGGTTGCCATGGCAACCCAGTTCTGACTTCTATGGCTCCAGGCCCAGTTACCCAGCAGTGACTGCTGAGGGGTCTTTGAATCAGGCCCAGAAAGAGACCTGAAGAAAGAAGCAGGGGTTGATTTTTAGCGTCTGAGGCAGCTTTTGACCAGCACTTGCCTCTTTTTTCTCTCTGAGCCTGGCCAGCAGCCCCCATTCCATTTCTTTCCAGGCCTCCACCATGGCTGCTGATCAGCCTCGCCTTTCTAATCAGGCCCTGTTGATAGGCCCAGAGACACTGACTGGCATAGAAACTGGCCAATCAAAACACCAATCAGAAGTCAGTCTTACAGTCAGCTCTGGGTTGCCATGGGGACCCAGTGCTAACTACTGAGGCTGTAGGCCTGGTGACCCAGCAGTGACTGCTGAGGGAACTGTGAATCAGGATCAGAAAGAGACCTGAAGAATTAAGCAGGGAGTTATCTATAGCATCTGTGGCAGCTTTTGACCGGTACTTGCCTCTCTTTTTCCCTCCGAAGCCCTGCCTTCTGATAGAGCTAAACTAAATGGTCCTTCTATAATGTTTCTTTTGTACTGTACCTGCTGTTCTGCAACTCCTTCTACTGTCCTTCCCTGTAAACCATGAGAATATAACAATTATACAAACCTGACAATAGGAGTACAGGGAAGTGGACTCAGTCCAAATTAGGCAACCTGCACAGTGCCCATGCGTGATCCTGCCCCCCTGACCAATCAACAGGACCATGAACGCTCCCCCTGCCCGCTGCTTTAAAAAGCCCCTTCCTCCCAAGTCTCTCTCTCTTTCACCATTGCGCTGGTGATTGCTGGAGATGGGAGCCCATGCTAGCATGGAATTAAAAAAGGCTCTTTTGTTTTTTACATCAGACTCTGCTCCCTGGTGGTCCTTGGGGATCTTGAAATCTGGGCATAACAACTTTATTTATATTTGAGCCTCCACCAGGGCTGCTGAGCAGCCCTCCCTTTTTTATCAGGCCCTGTTGATAGTCCCAGAGATGCTGACTGGCATAGAAACTGGCCAATCAGAGCCAAATCTGGGTCAACTGTGAACAGAAAGTAGCTTCCTAGGAGACAGAGCTTTTAACAGTGACTGGTATAGAAACTGACCAATCAGAATAAAATCTGGGTCAACTGTGAGAAGCCAATGGCTGCCTTGAAGACAGAGCTTTTGACAGTGACTAGCATAGAAACTGACCAATTAGAACCAAATTGGCCAACAGAGGAGGGCCATTGAGGGCAAGATCAGACTGGCAGGGGAGGGCTTTTGGGAGTGAGATCAGGCCATCAGGGGAGTGCAGTTGGGGGCAACCAGACTGGCAGGGGAGGGCAGTGGTAGGTGAGATCAGGCCAGCAGGCAAGACAAGTGAATGGTTAGGAGCCAGTGGTCCCAGATTCCCAGAGGCATAAATGTTGGTTTAGGCCCAATCTAAATTGGGCCTAAACCAGCAGTCCAACATCCCCCAATGGGTCCCCAATTGGAGTGGGTAGAGGCTAGGCTGAGGGAACTGCCACCTCTGTATATGAATTCCATGCAGTGGAACACTAGTATTAAAAATATTTCCCGCCCCCAAGAATGGGAATCCACCGAAATCAGAGCTAACTAGGCACCGGGCTCATAGAGAGTGTGGCTTCAGAAATTAGCCTCTGTATCCACAGCAGCTCCACATCCGCAACAAAGAGGACACCATTGAGGGCGGACTCTCCCCATGCAGCCATCACAGCCCGCCCACAATCTTCCCAGCACACCCACCATGCTGGGAGGGAGATGGAGCGCGCTGGTGAGGAAATGGCACGGTGCCTTCCATTACCCACCCAGGCGAGCCCATCCTCCGATGCCACGTGGCCAAGCCGAAGCTCTCACCACCACCGCCATGTGAACTTTAAAACTACAGTGGTAATTGAACCACAGGAGCGACCGTCAATATTGCACCTGGCACCGCCACTCACCACTGCCGCTGAGAATAAAGGAAATCCACCAAGAACAGAGCTCACCACGCCTTGGGCTCAGGGAGTGGGCGACCTCAGAACTTAGCCTCCATGTCTGCAGCTGCTCCGCTCCCACACCGAACGAGACACCTTTGAAGGTAGTCCCCCCGCCTGCAACCATCTCAGCCCAACTGCAGCTGTCCCAGCCTTCCCGCCATGCTAGCAAGGAGCTAGCGCGGCGCCTCCAATATGCTACCCCAACACCCTAGAGGGGCCGTGTGCCCCGGGTGAGCCGAGTGTCCCAGGGGTCCGAGTGCCCCGGGTGAGCCGAGTGTCCCAGGGGGCCATGTGCCCCGGGTGAACCGTACCCCCCAAAGGGGAAGGGGATCCCGGGTGAGCCGTGTGTCCCAGGGGGCCGAGTGTCAAAGGGGGCCGAGTGCCCCGGGTGAGCCGAGAGTCCCAGGGGGCCGAGTGCCCCGGGTGAGCCGAGAGTCCCAGGGGGCCGAGTGCCCCGGGTGAGCCGAGTGTCCCAGGGGGCCTTGTGCCCCGGGTGAACCGTACCCCCCAAAGGGGAAGGGGATCCTGGGTGAGCCGCGTGTCCCAGGGGGCCGAGTGCCCCGGGTGAGCCGAGTGTCCCAGGGGGCCGAGTGCCCTGGGTGAGCCGAGTGTCCCAGGGGGCCGAGTGCCCCGGGTGAGCCGAGTGTCCCAGGGGGCCGAGTGCCCCGGGTGAGCCGAGTGTCCCAGGGGGCCGAGTGCCCCGGGTGACCCGAGTGTCCCAGGGGGCCGAGTGCCCCGGGTGAGCCGAGAGTCCCAGGGGGCCGAGTGCCCCGGGTGAGCCGAGTGTCCCAGGGGGCCGAGTGCCCCGGGTGAGCCGAGTGTCCCAGGGGGCCGAGTGCCCCGGGTGAGCCGAGTGTCCCAGGGGGGCGAGTGCCCCGGGTGAGCCGAGTGTCCCCGGGGGGCCATGTGCCCCGGGTAAGCCGTACCCCCCAAAGGGGAAGGGTGTCCCGGGTAAGCCGTGTGTCCCAGGGGGCCAAGTGCCCCGGGTGAGCCGAGTGTCTCACGGGTCCGAGTGCCCCGGGTGAGCCGAGTGTCCCAAGGGGGCGAGTGCCCCGGGTGAGCCGAGAGTCCCAGGGGGCCGAGTGCCCCGGGTGAGCCGAGTGTCCCCAGGGGGCCATGTTCCCCGGGTAAGCCGTACCCCCCAAAGGGGAAGGGTGTCCCGGGTAAGCCGTGTGTCCCAGGGGGCCAAGTGCCCCGGGTGAGCCGAGTGTCCCACGGGGCCGAGTGCCCCGGGTGAGCCGAGTGTCCCACGGGGCCGAGTGCCCCGGGTGAGCCGAGTGTCCCAGGGGGGCGAGTGCCCCGGGTGAGCCGAGAGTCCCAGGGGGCCGAGTGCCCCGGGTAAGCCAAGTGTCCCCGGGGGGGCCATGTGCCCCGGGTAAGCCGTACCCCCCAAAGGGGAAGGGTGTCCCGGGTAAGCCGTGTGTCCCAGGGGGCCAAGTGCCCTGGGTGAGCTGAGTGTCCCACAGGGCCGAGTGCCCCGGGTGAGCCAAGTGTCCCAGGGGGCCGAGTGCCCCGGGTGAGCCGAGAGTCCCAGGGGGCCGAGTGCCCCAGGTGAGCCGAGAGTCCCAGGGGGCCGCGTGCCCCGGGTGAGCCGAGAGTCCCAGGGGGCCGAGTGCCCCAGGTGAGCCGAGAGTCCCAGGGGGCCGCGTGCCCCGGGTGAGCCGAGTGTCCCAGGGGGCCGAGTGCCCCGAGTGAGCCGAGAGTCCCAGGGGGCCGAGTGCCCCGGGTGAGCCGAGTGTCCCAGGGGGCCGAGTGCCCCGGGTGAGCCGAGTGTCCCAGGGGGGCGAGTGCCCCGGGTGAGCCGAGTGTCCCCGGGGGGCCATGTGCCCCGGGTAAGCCGTACCCCCCAAAGGGGAAGGGTGTCCCGGGTAAGCCGTGTGTCCCAGGGGGCCAAGTGCCCCGGGTGAGCCGAGTGTCTCACGGGTCCGAGTGCCCAGGGTGAGCCGAGTGTCCCACGGGGCCGAGTGCCCCGGGTGAGCCGAGTGTCCCAGGGGGCCGAGTGCCCCGGGTGAGCCGAGTGTCCCAGGGGGCCGAGTGCCCCGGGTGAGCCGAGAGTCCCAGGGGGCCGAGTGCCCCGGGTGAGCCGAGAGTCCCAGGGGGCCGAGTGCCCCGGGTGAGCCGAGAGTCCCAGGGGGCCGAGTGCCCCGGGTGAGCCGAGTGTCCCAGGGGGCCGAGTGCCCCGGGTGAGCCGAGAGTCCCAGGGGGCCGAGTGCCCCGGGTGAGCCGAGTGTCCCAGGGGGCCGAGTGCCCCGGGTGAGCCGAGTGTCCCAGGGGGCCGAGTGCCCCGGGCGAGCCGTGTGTACCAGGGGAAGCAGTGGGACCCAGGGGAAGGGGCGGTGAAAACCAGAGGAGGAGTGGACTCTATTCATATGGTCCTGAGATAGTCACCATAAAACAAGCAGACTGCCAAATGACAGCGGGGAGGGGAAGGAGACCTGGGGGGAGATAGGAGAACAACCGAGGGACTGGTATGCATGAACATAAGTACAACCAATGAACACAGAACTCTGGGGAGGGAGGGCATAAATGGGAGGTGGGGGGGGGCAATGGTAAACTATGTACACAGAAAATACCTTAATAAAGTAAAATTTAAAAAAAAATAAAAATATAAATAAAAATATTTCCTCTAGCCCTAACCGGTTTGGCTCAGGGATAGAGCATCAGCCTGCAGATTGAAAAGTCCCAGGCTTGATTCTGGTCAAGGGCATGTACCTTGGTTGCAGGCACATCCCCACTGGGGGGTGTGCAGGAGGCAGCTGATTGATATTTCTCTCTCATCAATGTTTCTGATTCTCTATCCCTCTCCCTTTTTCTCTGTAAAAAATCAATAAATATATTTAAAAAAATATTTTTTCTATAATTAATCCTTTTATTATGTGCATGCATTTTGTGTTTTGGGCCACTAGTTACATATAATAAAAGGTTAATATGCAAATTGACTCTAACAGCAGACTGACCACAATGACCAGTCATTATGAGGCACACTGTCCACTTCTTGTTTTCTTTCCCTGGCTGGTAGGCTCTGATTGTGAATGGGGAACAGGGAATGGTGAAGCAGGCAGGAATGGCTTTGTGTTATTATGTGTTCATTTTCATTTTTTTCCAGGAAGTTTCCTTCCTTCCTTCCTTCCTTCCTTCCTTCCTTCCTTCCTTCCTTCCTTCCTTCCTTTCTTCTCTCTCTCTCTCTCTCTCTCTCTCTCTCTCTCTCTCTCTCTTATTACATTAATAAATTTTTATTGTTCAGGTTATTACAATTGTTCCTCTTTCCCCCCCCCATAGCTCCCTTCCACCAGGTTCCTACCCCAACCTCCCCCCCCCCCCCCGCACTGTCTTCATTCCTAGGTGTATGCTTTTTGTCTAGTCTCTTCCTGTACCCCTCACTCCCCTTTCCCCTGAGAATTGTCAGTCCACTCCCTTTCTATGCCCCTGATTCTGTTATATTCACCAGTTAATATTGTTCATCAGAATTTTTTATTCCCTTGGTTTTTAGATTCACTTGTTGATAAATATGTATTTGTTGTCCATATATATAATTTATTTTTTTATTTTTATTTTTATTTTTTTTAAAATAAATCTTTATTGTTCATATTATTACAAATGTTCCTCATCCCCCCCCCCAATTGCTCCCCTACACCAAGTTTCCATTCAATTCTCTGCCCTTTCCCCATCCCCCATTGTCCTCAACCATAGGTGCAGTTTATGTTCAGTCTCTTCCCGCCCCGCCCCATTCCCCTGAGAATCATCAGTCCACTCCCCTTCCATACCTCTGATTCTATTATATTCACCAGTTAATATTGTTCATCATGATTTTTATTTCCCTTGGTTTTTAGACTCACTTGTTGATAGTTACGTGTTTGTTTATAATTTTTATCTTTATTTTCTTCCTCTTCCTAAAGAACCCCTTTTAGCAATTCATATAATTCTGGCTTGGCAGTGATGAATTCCTTTAGCTTAAATTTATTTGTGAAGCTCTTTATCTGGCCTTCGATTCTGAGTGATAACTTTGCTGGGTAGAGTATTTTTGGCTGTAGGTTCTTGTTGTTCATCACCTTGAATATTTCTTGCCATTCCCGTCTGGCCTGCATGGTTTCTGTTGAGAAATCAGCTGACAGTCGTATGGGTGCCCCTTTATAGGTAACTACCTGCTTTTGTCTTGCTGCTTTTAATATTCTCTCTTTGTCTTTAGCTCTTGGAATTTTAATTATGATGTGTCTTGGTGTGGTTCTTTTTGGATTCCTTTTGTTTGGGGTTCTGTGTGCTTCCTGGACGTGTAAGTCTATTTCTTTCACCAGGTGGGGGAAGTTTTCTGTCACTATTTCTTTCAATATGTTTTCGGTATCTTGCTCTCTGTCATCTTCTGGGATGCCCATAATTCTGATGTTGGTTCGCTTGAAGTTGTCCCAGAGGTTTCTTACATTATCTTCAACTTTCTGGATTCTCTTGTCTTCTTGCTTCTGTGGAGGAGTGTCCGCTGGCTCTTTGTGTTCCAAATCTTGGACTTGATCCTTGCAATCTTCCAATCTGTTTTTAGGACTCTGTATAATATTATTTATTTCAGAGATTGTATTCTTTATTTCTAGTTGACCCTTCATTATTTCTTGTTGATCCCTTATCATATCCTCATAGGTCTCATTTATTTTATCGGCCTTTTCTAAGAGATTGTTGAACAACCTTATAAGCGTGGCTTTGAACTCTATATCCAGTCGCTTTTTGTCCTCCATTTCTTTCGTTTGTGATCTGTTTCCTTGTTTCGGCATTTTCGCTGCTTCCCTGAGTTGGTAGGTTGGGAGGATCAGCTGTGTCTATGTCAGCAGACAACCTTATTCCACTAGACTTGGAAACCTGCAAAAGCCACTCTGAGTTCAGCTTGGATGGGGCAGAGTTTCTGGGTGGAGCTTACAGCCTGGGCTTCCGGTTAGCCCCGCCCTCTGAGGTTCCTGAGTCTCAGTGTACCTCAGTGTCCTTTGGTACTCGCTGCAAGCACCTCTGAGAGAAAGGCACTCTAGAGTTTCGCCCACTACCAGACAGTGTAGTCTCTCCCCCAACAGGCCCACAACTGGGGTTCAGAGCAGTTGGAAGTGGGGTTAAGAACCGTCCGGAGCTTATGTCTCCTTCCCGCTAGGGCAATCTCGCGGCCCAAACAACAGTCTGTCCTCTGTGCGCGCAATGTGCGCGACTCAGGGGCTCGGCTTTTCGCCGTTCCCCCTGAGCTTCTGTCTTACAGCCCAGATTCCTCCTGTATGAGGCTGGGGCCCGAGGGTCTTGCCCAGGACTGGGGTTCAGTGCAGTCAGAACTGGGGCTCAGCACAGTCCTGAGCTTTTGAGTCCTTCCCGCTGGGGCAATTCAGCAGCTCAGCGAACAGTCTGTCCTCTGCGCGCAATGTGCGCGACTCAGGAGCTCTGCCTTTTCGCAGCTCAGCTGAGCTTCCGCCTTTCAGCCCAGATTCCCTCTGTGTGAGCCTGGGACCCCCGGGGTCTCGCCCAGAACTGGGGTTCAGTGCAGTCGGAGTTGGGGTTCAGCACAGTCCGGAGCTTTTATCTCCTTCCCGCTAGGGAACGCCAGCCAGGCACTCAGCCGCCCCTCCTCTCCTGCTCCGTCCTCTCCCCGCGCGCGCACACCGCGCCTCTGTACCTCAGGCTTTTACAGCTCCTCTGGTTTTCCTTCTGGTTTTCTCTTTCCTTCTAGTTGTAGAATTTCCAGTCAGTCAACTTTCCTGTAGTTCTGGATAGTGTCCACTCTATATTTTAGTTGTATTTTTTGAAATTGTTGAGTGCGGCTGCAGTTAGGCTTTTACCTCTGCCGCCATCTTGTTGTCTCCTGGAAGGAATTTCTATAATTTATTTTTTTACAGAGAGGAAGGGAGAGAGATAGAGAGCTAGAAATGTCAATGAGAGAGAAACATCTACCAGCCACCTCTTGCACACCCCCTACTGGGGATGTGCCTGCAACCAAGGTACATGCCCCTGACCAGAATCGAACCCAGGACCTTTCAGTCCACAGACCAACGCTCTACCACTGAGCCAAACCAGTTTCGGCTGTTCATAATTTTTATCTTTATCATTTTCTTCTTCTCCCTCTTCTTAAAGATTACTTTTCAGCATGTCATATAATTCTGGTTTGGTGATGATGAACTTTAGCTTTTTCTTATCTGTAAAGCTGTTTATCTGACCTTCAATTCTGAATGATAGCTTTGCTGGGTAGAGTAATCTTGATTGTAGATTCTTGCTATTTGTCACTTTGACTATTTCTTGCCAATCCCATCTGGCCTGCATAGTTTCTGCTGATAAATCAGCTGACAATTGTATGGGCGCTCCCTTGTAGGTAACTGTTTTTCTCTTGCTGCTTTTAATATTCTCTCTTTGTCTTTTGCTTTTGGCATTTTAATTATGATGTGTCTTGTGGTCCTCTTTGGATTCCTTTTGTTTGGGGTTTTCTGCACTTTTTGGACTTGTAAGTCTATTTCTTTCACCAGGTGGGGGAAGTTTTCTGTCACTATTTCTTTCAATATGTTTTCGGTATCTTGCTGGCTCTCTTCTCCTGGGAACCCCATCATTCTGATGTTGGCATGCTTGAAAGGTGTCCCAGAGGCTCCTTACACTATCTTCATATTTTTTAAAATTCTTTTTGCTTTTCCGGAGGTGTGTTTTTTGCTTCTTTGTATTCCAAATCTTTTACTTGATCCTTACGATCCTCTAGTCTGATTTTAGGTCTCTGTATAATATTTTTTATTTCAGTCAGTGTATGTTTAATTTCTAGTTGATCCTTTTTAATATCCTTGAGGGTCTCGTTAAATTTATTGGCCTTTTCTAGGAAATTCTTGAAAAACCTTATAACCATGGTTTGAACTCTATATCCAGTCATTTGCTTTCCTTCATTTCCTTCATTTGTGACCTACCTCTTTGTCTCCCCATTTTAGCTGCTTCCCTGAGTTGATGGAGTGGCTTTGTATGCTAAGTGTCCTAGGAGGGCCCAGTGGCTAAGGCTCCCCAGTTACCTGAGGTGGACACTCTTGGTGTGCCCCTTTGTGGGCTATGTGTACAGTCTTGTTGTAGTTAAGCCTAGATTGTTGTTAGGTTCAGTACTAGGTATGAGGCCTAAATAAGCAGTTGGACATCCCCCAAGGGGACTCAGATTGGAGAGGGTACAGGCTGAGCTGAGGGACACCCTCTAGGTGCATGAATTTCATGCACTGGGTCTCTATTGGTTTAAAACATGCTATTTAGCCTTCATGAATTTGAATATTTGGGGGGTATTTTTATTATAGTTGATCTCTAGTTTCATGCCATTTGTATCTAAGAGGATGTTTGATAGGATTTCAGTCCTTTTGAATTTGTTGAGACTTGTTTTGTGCCCTACATGTGGTATACATTTGAGAATGTCCAATGTGCACTTTAGAAGAATGTATATTTTGTATCTTTGGGGTGAAATGTTCTGTAAATGTCTATTAAGTCAATTTGATTTAGTGTCATTTGGGTTTTCTCCTGTCTTATTTATTTTTTTTATCTAGAAGATCCATCCAGTGATATTGGTGGATTTTAAAGTCCCCTAGTATGATTATATTGCTCTTGATGTCTCCCTTTAAGTCCTCCATAAAATTTTTTTTTATGTATTTGGTGCTCCTATATTGGGTGACCAGGCCTATAGGGGACAGCAGATGGGGATGACCAGGCCAGCACAGGAGGACAGTTGGGGAGATGCAGGCCTGCAGGGGAGGGCATTTGGGGTGATCAAGCCAGCAGAGGAGGGACATTAGGGGTGACTGGGCCAGCAGAGGAGGGCAGTTGGGAAAGACTAGGCCAGCAGGGGGAGAACAGTTGGGGAAGACAAGGCCTGCAGGTAAGGACAATTGGAGGGGACCCAGGCTTGTAGAGGAGGGCAGTTGTGGGTGAGCAGGCCAGCAGGGAGGGCAGTAATGGGGACCAGATTTTCAGAGGAGGGCAATTGGGGGAGACCAGGCTAGGAGGGGAGGGAATTTGGGGGGCACAAAGCCTGCAGGGAAGGACAGTTGGGGCAACCAGGCAAGCAGTGGAGGGCAGTTAGGGGTAACCAGGCCACCGGGGAGGGAAGTTGGAGGATACCAGTCCTGCAAGGGAGGGCAGTTGGGGTGTCAGGCCTGCATGGGAGGACAGTTAAAGGTGATCTGGTTAGCAGGGGAGGGCAGTTAGGGGCAATTGGGTCAGCCAGGGAGCAGTTTGGTATTGATCAGCTGGCAGAGGAGTGGTTAGGGGGCAATCATGCTGTCAGGCAGAAATGGTTAGGGGAAATCAGGCAGAGGCAGGTGAGTGGTTGGGAGACAGCAGCCCTGGATTGTGAGAGGGATGTCCAGACATCCCTCAAGGGGTCCCAGATTGGAGAGGGTACAGGCTGGGCTGAGGGACACTCCCCTCCCATGCATGAATTTCATGTACCGATCTTCTAGTACACACACACACACACACACACACACACACACACACACACACACACACTGAGTGGCCAGATTATTATGCATTCAGAGATCATAATAATCTGGCAACTCAGTATGTGTGTGGTGTGTGTGTGTATATATATATATATATATATATATATATATATATATATATATATAATGTTTTCTTGTCCATTCAGCTACCCTATGTCTTATGATTGTAACAGCTATTCCATTTACCTTTAGGGTTATCATTTTTAGGTACTTATTTATTGCCAATTTTATTCCTTACTAGAGTCACGGTGCACAAAATTCTTGCATGGGGGCAGGGTCTCTAAGCCTAGCCTGCATCCTCTTGTAAAACTGGACCCCTTGGGGGATGTCCAATTGCCAGTTTAGACCCAATCATGTGGGATCAGGCCTAAACTGACAGTCAGTCATTCCTCTCACAGTCTAGGACTGCTGATTTCTAACTGCTCGCCTGCCTGCCTGATTACCCTTAACCACTCTGCATTCATGCCTCATTGCCCCAACCACTCACCTGCTTGCCTCATCACCCCTAACCACTTTGCCTGCCTGATCACCCCAACCCCTCTGCCTGCCTGCCTGATTGCCCCTAACCACCTCTGCCTGGCGACCCACAATTGTAGCTTTGTCTGGAATGATGTTTAGATGGTTGTTCAGCTGTTGGTCTAATTAGCATATTACACTTTTATTATTATAGATAGCTGGTTTCTCCTTCTCTTTCTATTTCTTCTTATAACACTCCCGTTAGCATTTCTTGCATTGCTGGTTTGGTGATAATAACATTCTTTAGTCATTTTTTAAAAATCTGCAATGCTCCTAATTTCACATTCAATTTTGATTGATAGCCTTCCTGGATAAAGTATTCTTGGATTCAGTTCCTTGCTTTTCATTACTTTGTATATTTTATTTCATTCCTTTCTGCCTGAAGTGTTTCTATTGAGAAATCAGTTAATAGTCTAATGGGAGTTCCATTGTAATAACTTTTTGTCTCTCTCTTAAAGCCTTTAAGATTCTTTTTTTCTCATAAACATGTAATTTTAATTATGACATGACTTGGTGTGTGTCTTTTTGAGTTCATCTTGATTTGGACTCTATTTTTTGGACTTTTTTCCTCACCAGAACTGGGAAGTTTTCTGTAATTATTTATGCAAACAGATCCTCTATTTCTTGCTCAGCTTCTTCTCCTCTGACACTCCTGTTATTCAGATACTAGTGGCCCAGTGCATGAAACTCATGTGTGAAGGGTGAGTTCCCTCAGCCCATCCTGCAAGCTCTCCAATCAGGGACCCACTTCAGGGATGTGTGACTTCCAGTTTAGGCCTGATCCCTGTGCTGGCACCCAGGACTGGGGGGCAGATGACTTGTCCCTCTCTTGGGCCAGAGGTGCAGGTGCAGCTGCTGGCACCCAGGACCCTGGAGCGGTTGGCTTGTCCCTCTCCCAGGCTGCAGCCTGGCTGGTCCCCATTTCTTTCTCCCCAGGGTTGAGTGTCTGAGCTGTTATGGTGTGATGGCATGATGGCTATTTGCATATTAGCTCTTTATTATATAGGATTTTAACTTGTCATGGTCTATCTTCAAGTGGATATCATATCACTTCACATCTTGTATAGAAACTTCACTGTAACAAAATTTCATTTTCCCGGGCAACCTTTGTGCTATTGTTGTCATGTATTTTACTTTCATTGATGTTATAAAACTGACATTACATTATTGTTTGTTTAAATAGTTAATTATCTTTAAATATATTTAAACAATAAGAAACTTCTATTATATTTTTTCCTATGCATTTACTGTCTTTGGTGTTTTCCATTTCTTGTCATAGTTTGTTATTTGTATCTGGCAAAATTTTATTTCTGCTTGCAGGACTTCTTTTAACATTTCTTACACTAAAAATCTGCTGGTGATTAAAAATTCAATCTTTTTGTAAAATATTTTCACTCAGTCTAGAATTATAAATTGAGAAGATTTCCCCCCTCCCCACCTTGTGAGTACTTTAATGATGTTGCTGTACTATCTTCTCCCTTACACTGTTTCTGACGATAAATCTTTTGTAATCCTTATATTTATACCTGTATATAGTGTCTCTTTTCTTCTGACTACTTAAAAGATTTTTCTTTTCACCATTGGTGTTGAGCAATGCGATTTTTATGTGTCATGATGTAGCTATTTTTATGTCCTGTGCTTGCTATTCACTGAGCTTCTTTGAGTTTATATTTTTACTCTATTTTGCTAAATTTGGACAATTTTGGACTTTCTTCAGATGACACTCCCCCCCCCCCCACACACAAATATATGTGTATATGTAAGTTTAGGTCTCTAAAGGAGGCTGGGGAGGAAGAGAAGTGACCCAAACTCAGGACCTAGGCAGGTAATTGAGTACAGGGATGAACAGCAGGGCCACTCTGCAGTGGCCAGTTCATGACCAGCTGCCTGAGACTGGCTCGTTCCTGGGCTGGGGGGTCTCATTCATCTGCTCAGTACTGCCTGGCAATGCAGTGCTTGTCGGGGCTGTGTGGGGCTGTGTGGGGCTGTGTGGGGCTTAAGGGAAAGGCATGGCCTGGGGCATCAGAGTCTTGATCCTGGAGAATTAACCAGATCCCAGCATTGGGAATGTGGCCAGTTCTCTCCACCTGGAGTCGCCCCACTGTTGCATCCCTGGAGCAGTCATGGTGCCTTCTCCCATCATGGTCTCCTAAGCTCGCAGTGATGGAGGTGTGCTGTCATAGGTTTGGGAGAAGAAAACAGAACGTGGAGGTTCTGTGGGTTATAGCAGGTGCCAGGTGCTAGCTGGGGAGGTGGCCATGTGGATTTGCGTGAAGCACTCACAGTCACAGCTTTGGAAGCCTCTTAGTTTCTCAGAGAGCTTGATGGTAAGGAAATGCAGGTCTCATCCTGCATTGCAGTTTCTGTGGGAAACCTCACCATTGGGGTGTCAGAGGGGTTGGCCAGAGCACCTGTGTCCTATAACCTCTTCACAGGTGGACTGGTCTCTGGATGCTCAGTGGATCAGTGCTATTCCACAAAGTTCTCTGGAGAATTAACCAGCAGTCCATCTTCTGTGGGAAGAAAGGTCTCCTGGGCCAGTGGGGGACACCCCGGCCCCAGACTTGTTCTTCCATTGGGTTCGCAGAAGTCAGACAATCATTGTCCAGGATTCCCTTGTTTAACAAAGAAAGTTAAGTTCCCAATGAGGACCCTGGTTAGAAAGGGAGGCAATTAGGGGGAGGAGGAGGATCCTAGCTGCCTCTTCCCCACCTGCCAGAAGGAAGGCATGGAGTCCAAGGCATGATCTCCAGCCTGCTCACCTGCCCTGGGAGGCTGCTTCCAGAGAGACCTTGAAGGCTGGGCTCAGCTCCTATGTCCTGGTGGGTCTGAAAAGCAGGAGACAGACTGTCCTCTCATTTGGGCCTCAGGGCAGCAGCATCCTAATTCTTAGCAGAGGCAGTGGCTCTGGGGTCCAACCGCTCCTCAGTAGTTGAAACTGCTGGGCAGGTGTGCCTCTGGGGGACAGATACAGTGGGCAAACCATAGGACCTCCTTGTCTGGGTGACGATGCCAGCATCCCACACCTTCCCATGCTGCCCACAGCTTCGGCATCTTTGTCAAGTTAATTTGCATACTCACTCTTGATTGGCTGTGGGCATAGTGGAGGTATGGTTAATTTACATGTTTGTCTATTATTAGGTAAGATTGTTTCATTTCATGTTGTCCCCAAACTTCTTTAAACTTTCCTCTTGCTTTTTAACTTTCTCCACCCAATTGCTTCTCTCGCTGGGTTTTTATTCTACCTTGTATTTTAGCTCACTGAATCGGTCCTCAGCTTATTTTAGTCTGTTGTTATAATTTTCATTAAGATTCTTATAATTCCCACTTAGATGTTGAGCATCCTTATATACATTACTTTGAATTTTTTATCTGATAAATTGCTTGCCTTCATTTCATTGAGTTCCTTTTCTGGAGATTCCTCTTTATTCTTTTACTAGAGGCCCAATGCATGAAATTTGTGCAAGGGGAGTGGCAGGGAGGGTGTCCCTCAGCCTGGCCTGCACCCTCTCCAATCTGGGACCCCTCGTGGGATAACTGGCAGTTGGACATCTCTCTCACAATCCAGAATTGCTGGCTCCTAACTACTTCCTTGTCTGCTTGATTGCCCCTGTGTGCTTGATTGCTCCTAACTGCTTCTGCCTGCCAACTTGATCATCTCTAACTGCTCCCCTGCTGACTTGATTGCCCCTAACCACCTCTGCCTCGACCCCGACTCAGAACTCAGGATTCCCTCCTCCAGCCATCCACAGACACCAGGGATCTGGGCTTCTCTCCCTCTGGTCAGCCATAGGTGCCCAGGCTGGCTGCAGACTCAGGGGATGGTGGGCAGGTGGCTTTGCCTGTGCTGCAGCCACAAGTGCTGGCACCCAGGACCATAGGGTGGGTGGCTTCTTCATCTCCCAGGCCACAGCCAGCCACAGGTGCTTGTGCCCGGGACTTTGGGGTGGGCAGCTTCTCTGTCTACCAGGCTGTAGCCATCTGTAGGTGCTGGCGTCTGGATCACAGTCGGGCGGCTTCTCCATCTTCCCTCAGATGCAGTGGGGCAACTTCTCTGGCTGGCTATGGCTTGGGATCACAAGGCACAAGGCTCCTTCATCTTCCAGATCGCATCCAGCCTTAGGTGCTAGGGCCCGGTTTCTCTGTCTCTTTCAGGATGCAGGGCAGGTGGACTGAGGTTTCTGCTGCTGGCTGCGGCCTGGGATCACAGGGCAGGTGGCTTCTTCATCTCTCAGGTTGCATCCAGCCTCAGGAGTTGGGGCCCAGTTTCCCTTTCTCTCTCAGGACATGGGGCAGGCGGACATGGGGTGGGCACACATGGGGCGGGCAGACATGGGACAGGCAGCTTTTCCAGCTGGCCGTAGCCTAGGATCACGGGACAGGTGACTTCTTCTTCTCCTGGGCACACTCAGCCTCAGGCGCTGAAGCCCTGTTTCTTCATCACCAAAGTGGGGCTGGCGGACATGAGGCTTCTGAGGCTGGTTGAGACCTGGGATCACAGGGCAGGTGGCTTCTTCATCTCTCAGGTTGCATCCAGCCTCAGGAGTTGGGGCCCAGTTTCCCTTTCTCTCTCAGGACATGGGGCAGGCGGACATGGGGTGGGCACACATGGGGCGGGCAGACATGGGACAGGCAGCTTTTCCAGCTGGCCGTAGCCTAGGATCACGGGACAGGTGACTTCTTCTTCTCCTGGGCACACTCAGCCTCAGGCGCTGAAGCCCTGTTTCTTCATCACCAAAGTGGGGCTGGCGGACATGAGGCTTCTGAGGCTGGTTGAGACCTGGGATCACAGGGCAGGCGGCTTCTTGGTCTCCGTGGCTGCAGACAGCCTCAGGCACTGGTGCCTGACTTCTCCAACTCCCACAGGCTGGGAGTGGCTATGGGGCGGGGCTGCCGCCATGGTTTTGTTCAATTTGCATACTTATTCTGATTGGCTGTTGGGCACAGTGGAGTGATGTGATTTGCATGTTTCTTTTTTATTAGTGTAGATTTGGTGGTTGTCTTTTGTTTTCCCATTTGCACAGGCTGGTAGTCTGGTGGCCAGATGAGGCAGCAGGTCCGTGTGTTCTGTGGTGACCACTCACACCTGTTTACAGTGGTGCATCTGATCTTCTAGTGGCACTGGGTTAGGCACCTGAGGTCTCTGTGTCATGTCTGTGTATTGGGCAGGTGGGGTCATGTCACCTGTTCTGGGCAGTGTCAGGCCATGAGACTGTTTGACCATGGGTGCTGGCTTAGACACAGTGGGTCACGATGACAAGTGCATGCATCTGGGGGCTTTGTGTCATGGTATCAGGGCTGGGTGCACCATGTTAAGGTAGTGGGGCCAGTTGTCTAGGAGGTGTGTGCTAGTTCTGGGCAGCAGGTGCCTGTGTCCAGGTTGGGCTCTTGAAAGGTTGGGGGGGTGGGCCAAGTGCTCTGCTTTTGTGAGGAATCTGGGCACTGCTCCACTGGTTCAGGGACCAAAATGGGCTGGTTGCTTCACTTACTTAGGGGTTGAGGCAGACTGAGCACTCTGCTACTGATGATGTGGGGTAGTCTGCCTCTTCCCTGTGGAGGAGTTGGGGCCAGCTGGTTGCTGGCTCTGCTCACTGAGGTGTTTGGGAAAGTTGGGCCTTCCACTGCCAAGGAAGAGTCAGGTTGGGTTCCCCGTTTGCCAATTTAGCAAGGCAGGCCCCACACACTGCAGGTTGAATCAGCCAGTTGGTCCTCCATTTTGCACAGTTCAGGCTAGGTAAGCTGGTCTGTGTGCCCAGGGATTTTAGGTCTCAGAAATTGGGCTATGAGTGTCTGTCTGTGGCTTAGGGGCAGGATTACTCCCCATAGTTTACCCATGGAACACTGGAGGACCCCACAAAATGATGCACTCTCCCCTGTAGTGGAGAGAAGTGCCTGGGAGAGCAGCATGCTGCAGTGGTGGTTTCTCCACCTGGAGCACCCAAATCACCACCCTAACCTCCCCTCCATAAATAGATGCCCTCTCACACTCATTCTTTATCACACACTCATGCACTCACCCTCACTTCAGAACTGCCTGCCACCATGTTTGAAGTTCTGTTATATTTATATTTGAAATGCTTTTTTTCCCCTTCCAGTAGTAACATATGTATCTCTATCAATGTCAATATATTTGTAATGACTATGTTGACTTTATAAAATAAATGAAAAAAATTCCCTTTTATGTGTTAAAGTATGGGATTTAATTAGGACCCTGGCCAGTTTGCTCAGTGGTTAGAGTGTTAGTTCAAGAACCAAAGGGTCTCACATTCAATTCCTGGTTAAGGGCAAGTACCTCAGTTGCAGGTTTGATCCCTGACCCTGTCCGAGGCTTGTGTGCAGGAAGCAACCAATTGATGTGTCTCTCTCAGGATGTATGTCTCTCTCTCTCCCTTCCCTCCCTTCCACTCTCTCTAAAAAACAAAAAAATCAATGAAAAAAATCCTTAGGTGGAGTTTTTTTTAAAGGAATTAAGAAATATTACAACTACAAAAAAATATCTGGGCCTGGAACTTTTGAAAATGATATTAAATAAATTGAATTTAAAAATTTTACATATTAACTTTTTATTTTTCTTTATTTTTAATTTAATTTACTTTTATATTTTCCATTGCCTTATGACTAGAGACTCCTCTTCTGGGACTTTATCCCAAGGAACTTGAAACACTACTTTGAAGAAATATATATACCCCTAATTACATTGCATTGATATTTACAATAACCAAGATTTGGAAACAGCCCAAGTGTCCATCGGTAGATGAGTGGTTAAAAAAAAACAAACTGTGGTACATTTACACAATAATAGAGGAATTTACACAATAACAGAGGAATACTACTCTGCTATAAAAAGAAAATTTAACACTTTGGGATGGCAGGGATGGAGAACATCAAAGAAAGGCTAGTACCATATGATTTCACTCATATGTAGAATTTAAAGAAAAACTGAACTAAACAGCAAAATAGAGACAGACTCATGGATAGCAGACAGACAGAAAGATCCAGAGAGGTGAGTATTGCAGAGTGGAGGGATTGAGAAAAAAAGGAGAAAGTTCTCCTGGACATTAACAACAGTGTAGTGATTGGAGAGGTGGAGGGGATGGATGGAGATGGTAAAGGGCATACAGGGGATAAAAGGTAAAAATTTTAATTATTGTTTTTATTTTCTGTGACATATTTTATTTACTGGTATTTTCTTTTGAAAGTAACACTTTCTTTTTTTTTAATTAAATTTTATTAATTATGGTATCACATAATTGTCCTTATCCCCCCATTCCCATCACAAACCCTTCCCTATATATTCCCCCCCCCCCCCCCCCCCCCCGTTATCCATGGCCACTGGCCAGGCCCATGTGCATGCACACAAGTCCTTTGGTTGATCTCTTTCCTTTACCCCCACCCTCCCCTACTTTCCCTCTGAGGTTTGAGAGTCTGATCGCTGCTTCTCTTTCTCTGGGTCTATTTTTGTTCACCAGACTATGTTGTTCATTATTTCCTCTAGATGTGTGAGGTCATGTGATCCAAGAAATACCCTTGTAAGAACCTAAACTGCGGCAAGCCTTAATGGTTATGCTAAGAGGCAAATGAACCAGTCTGTAGTGAGTTCCTTTCTGGGACAACAGTTCTTTTGAGTCCCAATTTCAATGTCAAATAGTTCCTTATGTGTACATGTCAGCCATGATATTTCAGATCTGGTTGGTGGACAAATGGTGGTGATGCAGGTCCGACCATCTCTGGTTTGGTCCTGGGCATCCTTCAGCAACACTCAGCTGCTGTCTGCTGGTATGGTGAGGCTTCGTCAGCATCTTCCATCTGTGAATTGTGTCTCTTCTCTCTTCATGGCTGGAGCACTTCTGTCTATTCCTCTCTGTTACCAGATTCCAGATGGTCTCGGAGTTGTTTTCTGAAAATATACAAACGTATTCTCCACCAAAAGTTAATAAAGGGATATTCTCTTTAAATTTGACTTGGGATTCTTTTTCATCACCCCCCCCAATGAAAGTAACAATTTCACTTCTTAAGGTGAAGAAAACTGTAAGTGTTCTAGAGAAATATAGTAGCTTTCTGTTCACCCTTTGCAAGTAAAAAGGGTGGATTGTTCCACTGCTGACATGTAAAAAAAAAAAAAAAAAAGAAGAAGAAGAAGAAGAAGAAAAAGAAGAAGAAGAAGAAGAAAGTAACAATTTAATCCATATTTAAAAACTTACTTTTCTGTTTCTAGGAAATAGATATATTTATTGGTGGATACATGACAATGCTTTGCAAAGAGATAATCTAGTAATTGTTTCTGAGCAATTACTTATGTGTTAGAGTTAATCTTTTTCTAAAGTTAGGTAATTCTTAAGGGAGAGTAGATGATAATTTGTTATATCCTATAAACATTCTTAATACTTTTAAATTACTTGAAAATATTTAAAAGTCTTGAAAATCCTTGTAAATATCTACATTTCTAATTTATCTTGAAAATTTAGATGACTCATGAATATTAGGCTGCAAGGGCAGGTGGAAAGCTTGGCTTCCACAGTTGCCTGGGAAACCCAAGCATCCCTCTGCTCTCTGTGGCTATAGCTATCTTGGTTGGATTTATTTGCATATTTACTCTGATTGGCTGGTGGGCATAGCAGAGTGATGGTTAATTTGCATATTATTCTTTTATTAGGTAGGAGATATATATATATATATATATATATATATATATATATATATATATATATATAATTTCTACAGCCCTGGTCTGCCTTGGTCTCCACTAAAGGCTACAAATTATAGGAGGTAAACAAATTCAAATAGAAATGGCTGCCAGCCATGGAGCGAGCAGGAAGCTTGGCTCCATTCCAGGCTACAAAGTTTCAATTTTAGAAGGTAAATAAATTTCAGATACCAGGCCTCTGCTTGGGTAACTAGGGGGTGTGGCCGGCCTGCAAACCAACACAGGCCCCTCCTTCAGGCCTCCCCACATCCCAAGGGAACCCCCACCCTGATACGGGACACCCTTCAGGGCAAACCAGCTGGCTCCCACCCATGCACCGGGCCTCTATCCTATCTAATAAAAGAGAAATATGCAGATTGACCATCACTCTAACATACAATATGGCTGCTCCCATGTAGTCAAAGATCCTGCCCCCATGTGGACACAAGATGGCCACCACAAGATGGCCAACAAGGGAGGGAATTGTGAGGCATCAGGCCTACAAGGGAGGGCAGATGAGAGGAACCAGGCCTGTAAGGGAGGGCAGTTGGAGGTGATCAATGCTGCAAAGAAGGGAAGTTAGGGGTGACCAGGCTGCCAGAGGAGGGAAGTTGGGGGCAAACTGAGTGGCAAGGGAGCAGTTAGACATCAATTAGGCTGGCATAGGAGTGATTAGGGGGTGATCAGGCTTCCAGGCAGAAGCAGTTAGGGGCAATCAGGAAGGCAGGCAGGTGAGCAGTTGGGAACCAGCAGTCCTGGATTGTGAGAGGGCAGTTGTGCATTCCTAGCGGGGTCCCAGATTGGAGAGGGTGCAGACTGGGTTGAGGGACACCCCCTGCCCCAATGCACAAATTTCATGCACCAAGCCATATATATATATATATATATATATATATATATATATATATATATATATGTTTCTGTATATATAAAAGCCTAAGCAACCAGGACGCTGTAATGACAGGAATGACCAGAACAACCAGGTGCTATGACATGCACTGACTACCACAGGGCAGACATTCAACTCAGGAGCTGCCACCTGGTAGTCAGTGTGCTCCCACAGGCAACCTCTCATGGCCTGCCAACATCCCCTGATCCCTCCCCCATCCAGGAGGCCCCAGCTGGGAGCCAGAAGGCCCCAATCAGCCTTGATCACTGGCCAGGCCTAGGGACCCCACCTATGCACAAATTTTGAGACCAGGCTTCTAGTATTTATATAAAAATATAAATTTCATCCACTGGGCCTCTAGTATTTCTATAAAACATAAGAGGCCTGGTGCACGAAATTCATGCATGGAGGTGGGAGGTGTCCCTCAGCCCAGCCTGCGCTCTCTCCAATCTGGGACCTCACGAGGGATGTCACACTGCCCAGGCAGTCGAACATCCCTCTCAAAATTCAGGACTGCTGGCTCCCAACTGCTCACCTGCTTGCTTTCCTGATTGCCCCTAACTTCTTCTGCCTGCCAGCCTGATCACCCCTTAACCACTCCCCTGCCAGCCTGATTGATGCCTAACTTCTCCCCTGCCAGCCTTTTTCCCCCTAAGGCCCTCTCCTGCAGGCCTGGTCACCTATAACTGCCCTCCCCTGCAGGTCTGGTCCTCCCCAACTGCTCTCCCCTGCAGGCCTGGGTTCCTCCCAACTGTCTTGCCCTGCAGGCTTGATCATCCCTAACTGCCCTCCCTTGCAGACCTGGTTCCTCCCAACTGCCCTCCCCTGCTGGCCATCTTGTGGTGGCTATCTTGTGTCCACATGGGGGCAGGATCTTTGACCACATGGGGCAGTCATATTGTATTTTGGGGTGATTGTCAATCTGGATATTACTCTTTTATTGGATAGGATAGAGGCCTAGTACATGAGTGAGGGCCAGCTGGTTTGCCCTGAAGGGTGTTCCTGATCAGAGTGAGGGTTCCCTTGGGGTGTGAGGTGGCCTGGGAGAGGAGCCTGTGGTGGTTTGCAGGCTAGAAACGCCCCCCAAGAGGAGGTCATGGTATCTGGGGTTTATTTATCTTCTACATTTGAAACTTTGTAGCCTGGAGTGGAGTCAAGCCTTCTGCTTGCTCCATGGTGGTAGCCATTTCTGTTGGGACTTATGTATCTTCTATAATTGAAACTCCATAAAAGCAGAGGGCTGGGCCACCAGGGTTTGTGGAAAGCTTGGCTTCCTCCATTGCGGGGTGGGTGGGGTGGGGGGGCAACTCTAGCCTCCTTTTTCCAGCTCTATGGCTGCCACCATTTCTGTTTGGATTTATGTATCTTCTATCATTGAAACTTTGTAGCCTTGAGTGGAGGCCTAGGCCAGCAAGGGCAGATGGAAAGCTTGGCTTCCCCCACTGCCAGGGAAACCCAAGCCTCGCTCCTGCTCTCTGTGGCCATAGCCATCTTGGTTGGGTTTATTTGCACATTTGCTCCTGATTGGTGGGTGGGCGTGGCTAGTGGGTGTGGCCAAGTGATGGTTATTTTGCATATTTTTTTATTAGATAGGATATATTCTCCATTTCACTTCTGCTACTCATGCCTCTCTAAGTACCATCAGGTTTATTTCACTCACACTACATGATTAATGTCAGTAATCTTGAGTTTACTAGCTTGAGAATAGGTTTTGGTATTTAAAACACAAAATTCATTTTAAGATTGTGCACTTAATAACTATGTGAACTTTAAAATATTCATCATCTCGAGGCAGGAACAAGATGGCGGCCTAGGTAGTCTCCTAAGCTGTCACCTCATCAACAATTTGGAAAAACACAACAGCTAAAATCGAAAGGGATCGCACCAGACCCACAGGAAAGCTGGTGGAATGGGAAGGCTACAACTAGACACAAAGCAGGGCGCCGCTGCTGCCATGTGGAGTGTAAAACTACAGCAAAACCGGACCTGCCGGAGCCGCTGCCACCTGGAATGAGGGAAGCCAGACCTCGCTCTGCCCCGGGGCCCAGGGAGTGGGCCAGCCCGGCCGGCCGCCCGCCGTGGGAGCCAGGGAGCTGAAGCCGGGCCTCCGCCACGCCTTCAGCTCCAGAGCAGTCTCCCTCCCCGCAACCGTCCCAGCCCGCCCTCAGTGCTGGTGTGGAGATGGTGCGGCACCTTCCGTTCCCGGCCTCAGTGAGTCCTTCCTCCACCACCGCATGGCCCGGCCGAAGCTTCCAACAATGCTGCCATGTGAATTTTAAAACTACAGTGGAAATTGAACCACAGGAGCGACCGTTGCTGCCGCACCCGCCATAGCCACCATGAATAAGGGAAATCCACCGAGAACAGAGTTCACTACGCCCCAGGCTCAAGGAGTGGGTGGCTTCAGAACTTAGCCTCCGTGTCTGCAGCTGCTCCGCTTCCGCACCGAACGAGACATCTTTGAGGGTGATCTCCCCTCCTGCAGCCATCTCAGCCTGCCTGCAGCCGTCCCAGCCTGCCGTGCTAGTGAGAAGATGGTGCAGCGCCTTCCGTTAGCAGCCCCGGTGAGCCTTTCGCTCTTCAGGCCCACCACCGCAGGGCCGAGCTGGAGCCTCAGCTGGGACCCCAAGGAGGGGCACTGCTGCCGCCATGTGGATTTTAAAAATACAGTGAAAATTGAGCCACAAAGCCACCGCCTCCACCACACCCACCGCCGCTGCCACGAGTGAGGGAAGCCCACCAAGAACAGAGCTCACTCCACCCCAGGTCCAGGGAGTGGGCGGCTTCAGAGCTTGGCCTCCGCGTCAGCAGCTGTTCCGCTGAGACTCCTTGGAGCACGATCTCCCCACCCGCAGCTAGCGAGGAGGTAGCATGGCGTCTCCAATTCGAGACCCCAGCACCCCAGAGGGGCTGTGTGCCCCAGGTGAGCCGTGTGCCCCAGAGAAGCAGTGGGACTCAGGGGGAGGGGCGGTGTGAACCAGAGGAGGAGTGGACTTTATCCGTGTGGTCCTGAGGTGGTCACCATAAAACAAGCAGACTGCCAAATGAGGAGCGGATTCTATTCATATGATTCTGAGATAATCACCATAAAACAAGCAGATTGTCAAATGACAGCGGGGAGGGGAAGGAGACCTGGGGGGAGAAAAGAGAACAACCAAAGGACTGGTATGCGTGCATATAAGTACAACCAATGAACACAGAACTCTGGGGAGGGAGGGCATGAATGGGAGGTGGGGGGGGGGCAATGGTAAGCTATGTACACATATAATACCTTAATAAAAAAATTTAAAAAAATAATAAAATATAATAAAATATTCATCATCTCGAGACTGAAACAAGATGGCAGCCTAGATAGTCTTCTAAGCTGCCACCTCCTCAACAATTTGGAAAAAAACAACAGCTAAAATCGAAAGGGATCATACCAGACCCACAGGAAAGCTGGTGGAATGGGAAGGCTACAACTAGACACAAAGCAGGGCGCCGCTGCTGCCATGTGGAGTTTAAAACGGCAGTGAAACCGGACCTGCCAGAATCGCTGCTGCCGGGAATGAGGGAAGCCAGACCTTGCAGCACCCCGGGGCCCACGGAATAGGCCGGCTCTGTCAGCCAGGGAGCTGATAGGGGACCTCCACCATGCCTTCGGCTCCTGTCCAGACAAGAAGCCTGTGAGCACGGTCTCCCTGCCCGCAACCATCCCGACCCGCAGCTGTCCCAGCCCGCACGCCGTGCTGGTGAGAAGATGGCGCGGCATCTCCCAGCCTGCAGCCAGCTTGGCTCAGCCTCCGCTCACGGCGTGCTGGTGAGGAGCCGGTGTGGCGAACTCCGTTCGCGGTCCGACCAGCCCTTCTTCCACCACCACATAGCTAGGTCGAAGCTTCCGTCACTGCTGCCAGGTGAACTTTAAAACTACAGTGGAAATTGAACCACAGGAGCGACTGTCGCTGCCGCACCCGCCACCGCTGCTCTGAATAAAGGAAATCCACTGAGAACAGAGCTCACTATGCCCCGGGCTCAGGGAGTGGGCGGTCTCAGAACTTAGCCTCCGTGTCTGCAGCTGCTCCACTTCTGCACTGAATGTGAGGGCGGTCTCCCCTCCTGCAGCCATCTCAGCCCGCCTGCAGCCATCCCAGCCTGTCTGCCGTGCTAGCAAGGAGCTAGTGCGGTGCCTCCAATTCACGACCCCAGTGCCCCAGAGGGGCCGTGTGCCCCGGGTGAGCCGTGTGTCCCAGGGGAAGCAGTGGGACACAGGGGGAGGGGCGGTGAGAACCAGAGGAGGAGCGGACTCTATTCGTGTGGCCCTGAGATAGTCACCATAAAACAAGCAGATTGTCAAATGACAGCGGGGAGGGGAAGGAGACCTGGGGGGAGAAAAGAGAACAACCGAAGGACTGGTAAGCATGAATATAAGTACAAACAACGAACACAGAACTCTGGGGAGGGAGGGCATGAATGTGAGGTGGGAGTGGGGGGCAATGGTAAGCTACCGTATTTGCCGGCATATAAGAAGATTTTTTGGCCCTGAAAAATATGCCTCCAAGTGGGGGGTAGTCTTATCCGGCGAGTATATAACAAACTCTGTATTTTTTGTGGAAATGTTAGGGGGTCGTCTTATACGCCCAGTCTCTTATACGCCGGCAAATACGGTATTTTTCAGGGCCAAAAAATCGTCTTATACGCCGGCAAATACGGTATGTACACATATAATACCTTAAAAAATATTCATCATCTCTATGTGCTCTATTTCCCACATCTGCTAAATGGGAATAAAATACTTTCTAGAATCTTCATGAGTGTTAAGTGAGTGAATGTTTGAAAAGCCCTTATTATATTACCTAGCATATAATAACTATTTAGTAAGCTTAATATTATTATACATTTGTATTAAGTTTAAATTTTAGTATGTGAAATTACAAATAAGGTTAATTAAAACTGAAAGCAGCAAATGAACAAATAAGAAAAATGAACTCATAGACACATAAATAGTATGATGGTTATAAGAGGGAAGGGGAGTGGGGAATGGTAAAAGATAAAGCGGATTAAAATATGCTGACAGAATATTTGACTTTGGGTGGTGAGCACACAATGAAATACACATATGTTGTATCATAAAATTGTATACATGAAGCCTATATAATCTTATTAACATTTGCCACTCAAATAAATTTAATTTTAAAAGTTTAAAATAAACTTTAAATTATTATAAGTTATAGTGAAGTCCTGGATAGGGTGGGAGCAAGGTGGAAGTCAGCAAAGTGGGGGCATATGGAAGTCATTTGTAATATTTTAAACAATCAAAATAAATAATAAATAAAACAGATGATAACAGAAGACCTTTCCTGCAATTGAGAAAGACAGAAGGGGTCACTTGGATATGATCTATTGTCCATTCTATCTGAAAAGGCATCCATGGCTCATCCCTTAGTCCCTATTGATTTTGTGACCCTGAGGATGCCATAAGTGCCTGCCTGATGGAAAATAATAATTCTAATGTAGTTTCCTGAATCTTTTGATAGTTATAACCTAGTAATTCATTTATTGTGGCAGTTGTATGCATGGGTATGTTTCTCTCTTTTCCACATCCATCTCCATCACGGAAAAGGAAACAGTCAGGTGTCTGAGTGGAGGAGCTGGGGATTAAGAAATTAAAGAAAGAGACCAAGAGGCAGAAATAGATTCATATAGCTGGGAGCTAGGTGGGCGTCATTCTCTCTGATGGAGAGGCAGGGAGCACCTGAGCCACGCAGGAGGTTTATTTTTATACCCCAAAATACCAGGAAGTAACACCAAAACTTAAGATCAAAGGAGCTTATTTGCATTCTTAACTAGGCCCTAGCATTACTGGATTTACATATCTAGACATGCCACTGCTGACACTTAGATAAAGGTTAAGTCAGAAACTGAATAACACCCCCTGCCCTCTTGGGGGGGGGGGGGGCGTGTAACCGACACAGACTCTGCCAGTGCCTCAGGCTCATCTGACAATTTAAAGAATTTCCATGTGCCTTCTTAGGAGGCCCTCTACAGTTGTATCAACATAATTATGTTTCATCCTGCTGACTGAAGCTGAAGGTAAAAACAGCGCATATGTGTACATGTGTGAAAGTATATTTGTGCACATTTGTATGCTTGTGTATATGTATGTATAGCTGAGTATGTGTGTGTATGTGCATTTGTGCCTGTCTGTATTGGAGACAAGAGGAGAGAGAAAGAGAAGACATGATTGGTACTTCCATTAAAATATACACATCTTATAACACAGAATCCCACACCTAAAACCTGTATGTTCATATTGACCAGTGTCAACCCAATGAATTTAATAGATAAGTATTTTTAAATACATTCTTTATTTGTTTATGCATGTCAGTAATTTCAACTTTAGAAGCCAACAAAACCTTCAAAAATTATTCCAATTAATAATTGAGTAATGTTTGTTTTGTTACTGTATACAAATTGAAGTTTTATTTTTACCCATTTAACCTCCCAACCTCCCATAACATACTTTGTTCTATCTATAAAAATCCTATTCACTCTCTAAGCCACAAATACATTCCATTTTTAAATTTTAAGCAAAGTTTCCTATCAAATGAGACTCCGCTACTGTCTATGTAGTTTACAACCCCAGGTTCATAAACTTAGCAAGTACCATAAGAGAGTGAATAGATATAAATGCTTGCTGTTGTTTTTTTAAAGGTAAAATATCTCTAATTAATTAAATATAAATGGATTTTATTTCAAACAAAATGTTAATTATAAATCAATATGGAAATCTATTATTATTCCAGTTAACAATGAAGCAGCCTCAGAACTTCCAGATGTTGCAGAAAATCTTCCAGCAATGAATCCATCAATAAGTGACCTGATTTCTCAATTAGATTTAAACAAAGTCGCAGGTAAGTAGACCTAATGTTTTGGCATAGTAGAACACTGTCTAAAAGTTAAAGTACTTCAAATGTATAGTTCTCTTTCTAAAAGAAACCAAGAAATTTATTTATTTATTTTTTAAATATATTTTATTGATATTTTACAGAGAGGAAAGGAGAGAGATAGAGAGCTAGAAACGTCAATGAGAGAGAAACATCGACCAGCTGCCTCCTGCACACCCCCCACTGGGGATGTGCCCGCAACCAATGTAGGTACATGCCCTTGACCGGAATCGAACCCGGAACCCTTCAGTCCGCAGACCGACACTCCACCACTGAGCCAAACCGGTTTCGGCGAAACCAAGAAATTTAAATATAGGGCAGTACCAACTTAATTCAAACTATCATAATTAGAATATACACAAAAATATATAAAATATGACATTAGAAATATAAAGCATGCAGGGGGGTAAAATGTAGTTCTTTTAGAATTTATTCAAACTTAAACTCTTCTCATCTTAAAAATATACTGCTATAGAAAAAATGATATATGTAAATCTTATGATAACCACAAATCAAAACCCTATCAAAGATACTAAATAAATAAATAAATAAATAAATAAATAGAGAGAAAGGAACCAAGAGAAAAAGAGAGAACAAATAAATAAAATCATAAATAAAACCAGAGAAGATATAACTGACACTACAGAAATACAAAGAACTATTAAAGAATACCATGAACAATTATATGCCTAAAATTTCAATAATCTGGAAGAAATAGCTAACTTTCTACAAAACATACTACCGAGGACTCTGTCCCCCTCCCCATGTGGTAGTCTGTGCTGTGAGATTCTTTCCCCTTTCCCATGTGGGAGTCTGTACTGGTTCTTCAATAAATCCCCACCTTTGCTATATCATCTCCATCTTTTGGCCTGGATTCATTCTTTGACTCATACGGACAAAGAGTCCAGGGAATCATCTTGCCCAGGGGAATACTACCTGTTCCAGTCCAAAAATCTGGTATTAACAACAACCAAAATTAACTGAAGATGGCCCTTTGCTGTACTTGTTGGTGAGGTTGGGAGAGGAGATTAGAAAGAGGAGAAAGTCTGAGGAGGACTGCTGGTACTGAGGAGGACTGCTGGTATTCTGCAGCATACAGAAATGCTCACTACCCAGGACACCTGGGCTTCCCCATTCTAGATCAGACCCATCTCTACCAGGTCCCAATGACCCAGGTGCTCTGTCCATTCCCAATTAACAACTGGGGACCCAGGGCAATGGTGAGCCCAGCTGCTAATTATGTGTTCCAGACCTGTCTGTGGGTAGTATGGGAGACAACATGGCGGCGGAATAGACAGACATGACCCGAGCCTTGTCCCGGAGCATGTAGAATGATCAGCTGAAACAAATAACATCCAACCTGAATTGGTTAAGGAAACTCAGTGGGTGAGACATTTTTCATCCAGGAAGGGCATAGGATCCCTGGAAAAAGCCCAGGTCACTGCAACCATGTGAGAAGCAGACATGTGAGCAGCCCACCCCTGCCTAAGGAGAAGCAGCTGTATAAGTGGTCCACTCCCCTGTTCGAGGAGCAGCAATGACACAAACGGCCCACCCCATCTGAGGAGCAGCAGCTGCAAGAGCAGCCGGCCCACAATTGAGGAGCAGCCTCACATAGCCCACCTCCATTTGAGGAGCAGCAGCCACCAGAGCAGACCCCCAAAACTGAGGAGCGGCAGGCCTGCACAACCTGCACTTCTCTAAGAAGCAGCAGCCTGAACCTGTCTGAGGAGCAGCAGCTGGGTGAGTGGCCCGCCCCCGTCCAAGGAGCAGTAGCCACATGTTCAGCTCACTCCCACCTGAGGAACAGGAGCCACACAAGCAGCTCATCCCCCATCCAAGAGGAGCAGCAGTGTGTGAGGAGCCAGCACCCATATGAGGAGCACTAGTCCGGCAAGCAACCTGCCACTGTCCAAGAAGCAGCAGCCTCATGACCAACCCACCCCATATGAGGAATGGCAGCATCGTGCAGCCAGCCCCATCTAAAGAGCAGCAGCCACGTGAGCAACCCATTTCCTTCCAAGGAACAGCAGCTGTGTGAGCAGCCTCCCCCATCAGTCAGAGGAGATACCACTGTTGTGGAACAGCACCCACCAGAGGAGCCTCTGCCAACTGAGGAGCAGCCACTTCAGCAACCACCTGAGGAATAACTGTAGCTTGAGGAGCCACTGACACCCAAGGAGCAGTCCCTGCATGACTCACCATCTAGATCAGAATTGTTAGACCAAAAAAAAAAAAAAATCAAAGGAAAGAAAGGAATCGCCAGAAAAGCAGCAAAGTGAAACAGGCAAATAATGTCAGAAAAAGAAATCAGAATAAGGGTCATACAGTTCATAAACCAGATGGAGGAAACAAATCAACAATTTATATAAGAATCCAGAAGAAATAAAGAGTGATACAGCTGTAATAAAAAACACCATGGAAAGTTTCAAATGATTTGTTAATGAGAGCCATTCTGACAGGTGTGAGATGGTACCTCATTGTCATTTTGATTTACATCTCTCAGATGATTAGTAACTTTGAGCATATTTTCATGTCTCTTGGCCTTCTGCATGTCCACTTTCAGATATGTCTATTTAGGTCCTATGCCCATTTTTTATTGGATTTATCTTCCTTTTGTTAAGTTCTATGAGTTTCCTATAAATTTTAGACATTAGGCCCTTATCGGATATAATAGTGGCACATACATTCTCCCATACAGTGCACTTTCTTGTTGTTTTGTTGATGGTTTATTTTGCTGTGCAGAAGCTTTTTTGATGTAGTCCCATTTGTTTATTTTCTCCTTAATTTCCATTTTCTTACGAGCTGGATTCGTAAAGATATTGCTATGATATATGTCTGATATTTTGCTTCCTGTGGGTTTCTCTAAGATTTTTATGGTTTCTTATATTTAAGTTATATATCAATAAAATTTCTTTGTTGATTATGGTATCACATATTTGTCCTCATCCCTCCATTCACATCCCCAACCCTTCCCCATGCATGCCCCCATCCCTCTGTTGTCCGTGACCATTGGTTAGGCTCATATGCATGCACACAAGTACTTTGGTTGATCTTTCCCCTTTATCCCCATACTCCTTTACCTTCCCTTTGAGGTCCAACAGTCTGATCGATGCTTCCCTGTCTTCGGGTCTGTTCTTTTTCATCAGTCTATGTTGTTCATCATTTCCCCTATAAGAGTGAGCTCATGTGATACTAGAGATATACTTACAAGAACCAAAAATGAGACAAGCAATAATGATTATGCTGAGAGGCAAATGAATCAATCAATCTGTAGTGAGTTTCTTTCTGGGCCAGTTCTTTTGAATCCCGATTTCTGTGTCAAACAGTTCATTTTGTGTACATGTCAGCAATGATATTTCAGTTCTGGATGGTGGACAAATGGTAGTAATGCAAGTCTGATCCTCTCTGGTTTGGTCCTGGGCTACCTGCAGTGAAACACAGCTGCTGTCTGCTAGTATGGCAAGGCATCATCAGCGTCTTCCATCTCTGGACTGTTTCTCTACTGTCTTGATGGCTGGAGCAGTCCTGTCAATTCATCTCTGTTACAGGAATCCACATGGTCCTGGAGTTGTTTCCTGAAAATATACAAACATATTCTCGACCAAAAGTTAATAAAGGAATATCTTCTATAAATTTGACTTGCGATCATTTTTTGCCCAAATGATTTTCCTTTGGCTTGTCTTTACACCATGTATGTTTTACATGGGTGTCTTGCTGTTAGCATTACAAATGTAAGTTAATTTTCTAAAGTAAAAATTTTCTAGATGCAATTTACTTACAGGATATTTTTTCCTTACATGATATTCTTCTACTATCCCCTTTTTTTTATTTAAATATTAGGAGGTTTTTGGAAATTTTATAATGTAGTCTTGATAGCTTTTAAATTTTACCTTTTTGCACTAAAATATGACTGCTTTAGGTTCATTTCATGTTATTTAGCACAGAATGTATAAACATGTGAATTGTGACATCAATATCAAAAAGAGAGGGATGGATTTTAACCTCTATGTTCATAGGTATATTGGCCTATCATTTTCTTTCTTTGTAGTGTCATTATCTGGTTTTGGAATTACCATAAAGCTGGCATCATAAACTGGGGGTTTTTCCATCTTTTGAATTTTTTAATAGTTTGAGAGGAATGTTCGGTATAATTTTATATGTAGAATATAATGAAAATATACTGAAGAACAAAATATAAACAGAGGCATTCATAAATGGAACAAAGTTATAGCTATCAGAAGGGAAGGGAAATGGAGGACTGGATGCAAGAAGGTGAAGGGATTAGCCAGGGGACATATGTGCATAACCCATAGATACAGACTCTAGTATGGTACTAGTAATAGCCAGAGGGAACAGGATGGCAGTGAAGGTTGGCAAAGGGAGATGGAAATAGGGCACATCTAATAGTGTTAACAGTAAAAAACAAAAATAGTTGAATGGAGCTGTATAGGAGTACATATTTTGGATGTGATTGAAGTAAAATTGATATCAATTTAAATTAGAATGTTATAACTTTAAGATGTTATATGTAACCCCTTGGTAACCAAAAAGAAAATATCTATAGAATATACACAAAGGAAATGAGAAATAAAACAAAAGAAGTCCCTTAAAAATTCAGCAAAACACAAAAGAATACACTATTAAAGGAAATGAAGAACAAAAATGTATAAGAAATAAATAACATAACTAAGAAAATGTACAAAAATAATTCTTCCTTATCAGTATTTACTTTAAACATAAATGGACTAACTCTCCAAACAAAAGGCAGAGATTAGCAAAATGGACTTAAAAAATATCAATTGTGTGCTGTGACTCACAGTAGCCCAACAAAATTGGCAAAACTTTAGGTAGGTTGATAAGGAAAAAAAAAAAAGACACAATTTACTACAATCGGAATAGAGAGATTACTATCGTTTTTTACAGAAATAAAAAGAATCATATGAGAAATTTACTATATTAGTTGAATAAAGAAAAAATATATAATCAATATAATGCTTTTCATAAAATTATTTAAAATTTGTATCTTTCAAAAATACTTTAAGCAATTTAATAGTAAAATATTTTTCTTTAATATGGAGAAACATACCAACATTATTATAATTTTTAAGAAAGGCCTACCTTTGCCGAAACCGTTTTGGCTCAGTGGATAGAATGTTGGCCTGCGGGCTGACGGGTCCCATGTTCTATTCCGGTCAAGGGCACGTACCTTGGTTGCGGGCACATCTCTGGTGGGGGGGTGTGCAGGAGGCAGCTGGTCGATATTTCTCTCTCATTGACATTTCTAACTCTCTATTCCTCTCAAATCCTCTCTGTGTAAAATCAATAAAATATATTTTAAAAAAAGAAAGAGAAAAAAAGAAAGGCCTACCTTTAAGGAAAACTACTGATATTGGATGAGGGGAATTCCAAACTTTAGTATCTTCAGCTTTCAGCATTGGGGAAGGGAGACATCTAAGTCTAACTCCCTTTATCCTTCATGTCTCACTCAATTGGGAGAGAGGGAGTGAAATGAGAAGCAATTGTTAAAATCTCAGCTCAGGAAAACAGGTCCACTAAAAAAAAACTGAGACATAAAGGCGAAAGACTTATACCCTCTAAAAAGAAGGAATTCTTACCATTTTCAGCAGCCTGTATGGAACTGGAGAGCATTATGCTAAGCAAAATAAGCTAGTCAGAGAAAGATAAATATCACATGATCTCACTCAATTATGGAATATAATGAACATCATAAAATAATGAACATAAATCGATACAGAGACAAAGAAGCATTAAACAGACTGTCAAACTGCAGGGGAAGGTGTGTGTGGGATAAGAGATCAACCGAAAGCCTTGTATGCATGCATATAAGCATAACCAATGGATACAGACATTGGGGGGTGGGTGGGCAGGGGAAGGGCATGTGCCAGGGGTTGGTAGGGGAGGCCGGGGGAATCAATGGGTGGAAAAGGAAACACATGTACTATTATTTGTAATGCTTTAAACAAGCAAAACACTAAGACATAAACATAACATAATTGATTGCTTTTCTTCTCACACCTAATCACCACACCAGCAATGTTCCTGGGTAATAACAAGGAGTTAGAAAAACATTGTGCAATTCTCAGCTTTTATTTAAGAAGGATTTTCAAAGAAGAGCCAAAAAACAGGGGACAAAAAAACGTTTTTATCTCTGACACAAGGTGCAAAACAGAAAACATAATCTATCTTCTCTTCAGATGAACATAAAACATAATAGAGACATATTATACTTCAGGATGCCCAATAGATTAGGTCTAACTATTGGGTCTGAGGTCTTCAGCCAGGGACTTGACCTCTTTGAATGCTTGAAATTGGAAAAAGATACAAGCAGCCATAGGGATGGGTCATGCTTTATTGCAATCAAAGCAGCCAACAACTGGCTAGTCAATAGCACCTTGTATACTCGCTCAAACTAAAGAGGCCTCATGCCAATTAGTGGCATCTTTGCTATGTTAATATAAGTAGACATTAATATAAGGGTGCACCTTCATAATGATACTGCTGAGTCATGGCCTTCTTGCATTCATATGGTGAATGGGCCTTTAACATAGTGATACTGCTGTGTCAGTGCCCTTGCACATGCATATGGCAAATGGGCCTTTAATATCCAGTATACGCTGATCAGGGCCTCCACACTCCACCCCTTATGTTGGATGATTTTTACAGGGTACCCATATGCCGGCTCCTTGAACACAGAGTCCACAATAACAATATAAACTGCAATATGTTATTACCAGTACTTTGGCCCTAATAGCAAAACTCTATAATGTCCAGCGCCATGCTCCTGACAGTATGTCCCACCAATCTCAGAAGGTATCCTGGAAGAGGGCTAGTATGACTTACACTTCCCTGACTATCTCTTGCAGGGCACTGGTTACATTTTGTTGATTATCAGGCACATATGTATAGCATTCTACATATAGGACAGCACAAGTGCCTCTTACGTGGCAGTTAATAGATCTAATGCAATTCTATTTTGCAGTACCACTTTGAACATTTGCATGGCTTCATCTATCAGTAGAGAAAGGGCTTATGGGTCTGATTCAATGCTTTAGCTGTATGCTTCAGTAAGGCTATAGCTTCTGATTCTACCTTAATTGCTCCTTCTGCAGGAAGGAATACAGCTAATGGGTAAAACCACCAGGGAGCTCATTTAATTCAATGGCTATGGTGGTATATTGAGTCCCAGTTATGGGGAATCTCTTAAATCCCTAAGGATTTCCCTGGGGATATAGAGATTACCCCAGGTATACTGTCCCGTCCAATGCACTAAAAGGTAGGGTCAGCTGTACCTTCCACACACCTATAAGTATCTTGGGGTCATCATATGTACAGTATAACACTTACCATTCCATCGCTTTTAGACCTCAACATTAGTGGTTATGTTATGGCACAACTCTGGAGGAAGCCAGCTGACAATGTGATTCCCATCTGATGAAATTGAAGCAGTAATTTTAAAACTTTTAGCAAACAAAAGTTCTTTGATCAGATGGATTTACAGGTGAATTTTATGGACCATTCAGAGGAGAACTAACACCTATCCTCCTCAAACTACTTCAAAAAATTCAAGAGGAAGGAACACTTCTAAGTTCTTTTAACAAAGCTATCATTATCTTAATTCAGAAACCAGATGTCCAATATCCTTGATGAAAACAGATGCTGAAATCCTCTACAAAATTTTGGCAAATCAGATCCAACAATATATTAAAAAGATCATACACCATGACCAAGTGGGATTTATTCTGAGGATGAAAGACTGGTATAATATTTGCAAATCAATCAATGTGATACATCACATAAACAAACTGAAAGATAAAAAACACATGATCATATCCATTGATGTAGGCAAAGCATTTGACAAAATCCAAAACCCTTTTTTTTTTCATAAAAGCTCTCATTAAAGTGGGAAGAGAGGAATCATACCTCAACATGTTAAAAGCCATATATGACAAACCTAACTCAACAAAATGCTCAATGGGCAAAAACTAAAAATGTTTCCCTTCAGAAAAGGAACAAGATCAGGATGCCTGCTTTCACTACTCTTATTGAACATAGCACTGTGTTAGGGCCACTGAAGGAGCAACACACAAGGCCGAAAGGGATAAAGAATTATGAATTTATTAGGTCATCTGGAAACCCAGATGGACTGAGCCCCAAAATGGTGCAAGCACCCAGTAGATTCCATGGTGTGCAATATAATCTATGGGGCAGGGGAGTTTTGTTTCACATCACTAGGTATCTTACAGTATGAATATTATTTTTAAATGGAAATTTGAAGGTTATATTAACACAAACTCCTCAGGATATTTTAATTTAGCATAAGAGGAATAGTACTGGTGAATATAAACATTATATAGGAAAAGTACTGGTGAAAAAACTATGAGGTTTAAGATTGTGTAGCAATTTTGTTATCTGGATAAAAACTCTTGGTGAAATCATTAATACCTCTAAGCCTCAGTATATGGAGGTTTAATGATTATTAATGCCCTTCCAATTCTATGGTTTAGTGATTTCTGCAATCTAGACATTTCATTATAATGACTATTTATTAATAGCAAGGCAAATTAAGATGGTACTATATACATACATATACATTCATACACTTATATGTTAGAGTTACTATGCAAAGTGTATTTATACGTATTTATTTCTATAGAGACAGATATAGAACACTTGAAAGGTTCTATTGGAAGACGAATGTTAACAGGGAAAATGAAGATACAGTCAGAAAATCTCCTTGGTAAGAATAAGAATTTTGCAAGTCTAATATTCCTAGTATATTTGTCTTCTTTGGAGTTTAAGTATGAATAATTAGTGATAAGTACCTTAATATTATTCATATATGGCTAACTTTCTCATAGTTAGGTGTACTCTGGCATTTACTAGAAATGAAAAAAAAAAGCCAGAAATTCTGAGTTTTAGAAATCACCTATTTAGAAACTAAAACATAAAAATTAAATGCTATAGTGACCATACAGTATTCTTGGTACAAGTATGTTCAATGCTGTTCTACTCATTTTCTAAGATAGAAAGTTGCTTTAATATTGCAAAAGGACAAAACCTACCTAATTAATGTAATACTGTGAAAGCAAGAAGACTATAACAGTTAATTTATTCCTTACTATTTTCCTCTATCTGATGGAAATGTCAGGCATATTTATATCTCAGTTGAAGTAGAGTCCATTCATTGTGTTATATACCTCAGAGATTATACTACTGCCTTTATTCTTGTAACAATAATGAACACCCCAGGCAGGCTGGTGTGGCTCAGTGGTTGAGTGTCAACTAATGAACCAAAAGGTCATCAGTCCATTTTCTGGTCAGGGTACATGCCTAGGTTGCAAGTTTGATCCCAACAGAGGCTTGCAGGAGGCAGCTAATGAATCTTGATTTCTCTCTCTCATTGATGTTTCTATTTCTCTTTCCCTCTACTATCGCCTCTCTCTATTTTGTGATAAAAGATTATTTTATTTTGGGTGGTGAGTACACAGTGCAATATATAGATCATGTGTTATAAAATTGTAAATTTGAAACCTATATGATCTTATTAACTAGTGTCACCCCAATTAATTTAATTTTAAAAGAACCGTTCTTAGAAGAAAAATAAAACATAATGTGAATGTTTGATTAAATAGGGGATGTGTATAAATAGATATTATTTTGAAAAGGACTCTACAACTAGGAGTTGCTGTAGAATGACTGAAATAAAAAAATTAAATGGAGGGCTCAGTAGATGTACACTGTTAGAAAAAAGGATCAGCAAACTTCAGAAGTATTGAAATAATACAAGGAGAGATTAAAGAGCAAAATATATAATTTAAAATAATGGATGAAAAAACCCCAGATATTATAAAACATCCTATCTAATAAAAGAGTAATACACAAATTAACCATCACTCCACTATACGAATAAGCCATGCCCACCAGACAATCAGGAGTGAGCATGCAAATTAACCCCAACCAAGATGGCTGTGGCCACTGAGCAAGCAAGAGGGAGGCTTACCAGGGCCTCCTCTTGGGTCACCAGGGGACTTGTCTGGCCTGCAAACCACCACAGGCACCTGCCCAGGCTGCCTCAAAGGAACCCCCACCCTGATATGGGACACCTTTCAGGGAAAACCAGCTGGCCCCCACCCATGCACCGGGCCTCTCTATCCTATCTAATAAAAGAGTAATATGCAGATTTACCATCACTGCAACACACAAGAGGGCTGCCCCCATGTGAACACAAGATGGCCGCCACATGATGGCCAGCAGGGGAGGGAAGATGGGAGGCACCACGCCTGCAAGGGAGGGCAGTTGTGGGTGATCAGGGAAGCAGAGGAAGGCAGTTGGGAAGGACCAGGCCTGCAAGAGAGCGCTATTGGGGGCAATCAAGCCTGCGGGGGAGGGCAGTTAGGAGTGACCAGGCCAGCAGAGGAAGGTAGTTGGAGGTGACCAGGCCTGCAGGGAAGGGCAGTTGGTGGGAACCCAGGCCTGCAGGGGAGAGCAGTTGGGGGAGACCAGTCCTGCAGGGGAGGGCACTTAGGGGTGACCATCCTGCAGGGTAGGGCAGCTAGGGGTAAATAGGCCAGTAAGAGAGCAGTTAGGCATCAATCATACTGGCAGGGGAGTGGTTAGGGAGTGATCAGGCTGGCAGGCAGAAGCGGTTAGGGGAAATCAGGAAGGCAGGCAGGCAAGCAGTTGGGAGCCAGCAGTCCTAGATTATGAGAGGGATGTGTGATTGCCCATTTAGGGGTCCCAGATTGGAGAGGGTGCAGGCTGGGCTGAGGGGCACCCCCTGCCCCTGTACACGAATTTTATAATTTCATGCACCGGGCCTCTAGTCTATATAATAAAGAGGTAATATGCTAATTGGTCCTAACAGTGTCACAGTCATGACCTGGTGGGTGGGGACAGGGTTGCGGACTTATGCCGCTAGGTCATGAGGCTGATGCAGGGGCAGCTCCCTGGCAGAAGTGCATGCAGGCCTGCGGCATTGCCTAGCTTGGAGGGGAGATACCAGGAAGAGGGTGAGGACTCAGGGGAGGGCTCCCTGCACTCCTGCACTGGGGTCTGAAGTCATAAAAGGATAGGACATAGGCAGTTAGAGGGTTTAGGCCAGGAGGGGAGAACAGATAGGCAGTTAGGGGGATCAGGCTAGGAGTGGAATGCAGATAGGCAGTTAGGGGGTTCAGACAAGGAGGGTAGAGCAGTTAGAGCCATCAGACCAGCAGGGGAGAGCAGTTAGACAATTAGAAGGATCAGGCCAGGAAGGGAGAGCAGTTAGGGCCATTAAGCAGTCAGGAGAGCAGTTAGGGGCATCAGGCAGTCAGGTGAGTACTTAGGAGCCAATGGTTTTGGATTGTGAGAGGAATCCCAGATTGGAGAAGGTGCAGACCAGACTGAGGGACCCCTGAATTTTGTGCACCAGGTCACTAGTGATTAATATAACATAACCAATACACTCTCATTTTCTGTATTGGTAAAAAGTTATGTAAAATATTTTTAAAACAAATATAATAAATGAAGTTATATTTGTAATATGTGTAACAAGAGTGAAAACTAAGAAAAGAGTATACTAATTTAGGGCTTTATATAGGAATATAACATATAAAATATTTAAAATTTATACACAAAGTGGAGCAAAAGTAGGTACAGTATTATTATTTATCAATTATTGTATTGTTTTTCATACAAAAATTATAGACCTGCTTTTACCCTACCCTGTAAATAAAAGTAACATACATCAAATGTAAGAAAAGTAGCAGTAATAAAATAATTTTAATTTAATTAATACAAATCTGAAGTGAATCTAAATTGATTGTGCTGATTGTTACACAATTCTAAAAATATATTAATAACCAGTTATCAGACGTTAAAAATGGGAAATATATAGAATATTTTAATTGCTTGGGAAAGATCAAGATAAGATTATTATTATTTTTTAAAATATATTTTATTGATTTTATTACAGAGAGGAAGGGAGAGAGATAGAGAGCCAGAAATGTCGATGAGAGAGAAACATCGACCAGCCGCCTCCTGCACACCCCCCACCAGGGATGTGCCCGCAACCAATGTACATGCCCCTGACCGGAATCGAACCCGGGACCTTCCAGTCCGCAGACCGACGCTCTACCACTGAGCCAAACCGGTTTCGGCAAGATTATTTTTAAAAGACTTAAAACAATGGAAGAATTTTTTTTCTGAAGATTTTGTGTATTATAGCAGTTTTAGATTCACAGAAAATTTAAGAGGAAGATACAGATATTTCCGATATTTCCATTTCTCACACATATAGAGTCCCCCCAATTATAAATACCCACCAAATTAATACATTTGTTACATTAGATAAGCCTCCACTTACACATACTATTATACACAATTTTTGCTCCTTAAGTCAAATGAATCAATTATTCTAATTGTATTTGTTGGAGGAAGACCAAGGAATAACATGTCTGCGAAGTTGGCATGTCATGTTGTTGCTGTATTTAAGATTACTTTCACTAATGTCATCACTTACTGTGACAGGTTGTTCTGCCCAATCCAGTGTGTCCGTGGCTTTGCTAATGATGCCCCTACTGGAATTCACCTCTGCTTAGTAGATTGCCAGGGTGATATATTGGTACTGCCATGGTGATATTCATGGGCTCAGTCATTTCACCAATAAAGGCTTCCAGACTATTATGTCTGTATCATGGCAAGTTTCTGTTCAAGTTCCATTCTATATTTGAACATTTTTTTGTGTGTGTGTCTAGAAAACATTACCCAGTAAGCGATCCAAAGTAACCATCAAATTGGCCTATTAGCAAGATGGAATTTTTTCAGTTGGATCATTTATTTTTATTAAATGCATTTGGGAGATACTGGTTAACAAAATTACAAAGGTTACAGGTAGAAAAATAATACAACACATTATCTGTAAACTACATTGTGTCTTGACTACACCAAGTCAAGTCTACGTCCATCACTATTTAATACCCATTATAATCCATTTATATATCCCCACACACACCCCCCACCAACAAATACCACACTGTGTCATAAAGCATTAAATTACATTATACTTCTGCTGTCATTGGCCCTAAAGAGTAGTTTCCAAAGCGAACAAAAGGTGAACATCACCTAAAAATTCAAATGGAAAGGGACACAATACCAATGCTCACGTTATTGTAAATTGTCCACTTTCCCTCCCCAACTAGAAGATCTATATGCTTATAAAACTTGAAAGGACATACAACTCTGTCAATAAATTACCTGTTACCTTCAAAGCAAGCTAATGACTAATTATTTTCCACATACATAACAAAACAAGGCCAAGGATATGGATTTAATCATGAACAAGACTAAGAATTTCTGCCTCATAGTTGGGTTCTGTGATTATTAAGACCATAGATTGCAATTTGACCTGAGGAAAATTGTTTAGACCCACACCACCAGGTATATCCTTCCAATATAAATGTGTAGGGTTTTTTTTAACACATAAATATTATGTTTGTAAGAAAAGCACTCTAGATTATTTAAATTTGCAAAATAATTATGAGATGTCAGTTTGTGATTAAAATTTGTAATTAGCTGGATATGCCACCTTGATCAAATCATGAAACATGTATAAACCTCAGTGCCATGAGACTTATCTGATGGCTAATGACTCTAACTATTCTAAGGTGTTTATTTCATAAATACAAATATTTAAGGATAACCTTTTAATTGTGATTGCTAATACTAGGAATACTAGACCTAAACACACTTACACATGGAAACCAACACACACACAAACACACATATGTTAATGTTTACATTACAAAACTGATTCAAAAGTACTTATTTCTATAGAGGCTGATACAGAACACTTATCAGATGCTTTTGCAAGAGGAATAATAAAGGAGGGAGCCAAGAAACAACTAATGTACTCTGCTGGTAAGAACAAGAATATTTCAAGTCTATTTATGGTTTATTTATCTTCCCAGAAGTTTATTTAAATTTAGACCTTCAATGGACAAAGTATTTGGAATGAATTCTTCACTGATAAGATGAGTCTGCTGTGAAATAGCACAAAAAAGGAAAAGAAGTAAAAGAATTATATGGGATTAACATTTCTAGATCTCTATTTAGTATCAGTCTAAAGTAGATTCTAAAATGATCAATGTTGGTAGTTATACAACTATGAATGTATATTTTAAAAACTCATTAAATTTCACAGTTTTATAGGGGCAAACTGTATTTTATGCCTAAATAATTGCTAAAAATAGCTCTCTAAATTACAAATAGAGATTAATGTAGGTTTAAAGCAATGGAAATATATTTATGATAAGAAAATTGTGATTCTTCCCATATTATAAGTTTCTCAATATTTCTCCCTTCAAAGGCTATTCTTCATTGCCTCCCTCTTAACTTAGCATAGAGGCCCTGCACACAAAAATCATGCACTGGTGGGGAACGAGGCCTGCAGGGGTTGGCTGCTGTGGGAGTGCAGCTCATCCCTGTTCCTGGAGTGGCAGTGGACCACCCTTTAAGGGGCTGCTCCTGTTGCAAGAGCAGTCACTCATCCAGATCAACTAAATGGCACTCCATTGTGGAGCACACCAGGGCAGCTCCTGTGTTGAACATCTGGCCCCTGGTGGCCAGTGCATGTCATAGTGACAAGTCATTCCATTATTTGGTTGATTTACATATTAGGCTTTTATTATATAGGCTACTTTGCATATTTAATTATTCTGATGTGGTATTTTTTATTTATTCCTAATTGAGAAAGACCAGAGCAGATGAAATATATTGGCTAATGTTGCCCAGTGTTGTGTTGCTCTACGTCATGTTATCTTTCTCAAATAATCAATAAACAAACTTTTTTTTCTGCCCAATATTGGCCTGCTGTGTAATAATACCACAGCTGGGAGACTCACTGTAAAGGTGTTGGCTGGAAGAATCATGGTGCAGCATTTTATATTTCTTCATGGGCTCAGGTATTTCTTCAAAGCATGAGGTCTGCTGTGCAGTGTCATGACCATGAGATCCTTCCAACTACACTTGCGGTGTCCACTAGAACTGACTATCATTCCATACATTGTTGGCCTCTAAGTCCACTTGAGTTCATGAATCCAATTTTTCCCTCCCACAATGCTAACTTCTCAAATTATTAGTTGGTAATTATAGGAAAAACATTGAATCATATGAAAACTCTGCTGGAAGAGGATACAACCAGTATCTTGGTATGGCTGAAAACTTATCAATTTCCAACTCGCATGTTACAGGGTATCCATGCAAAGGAACCTTACAAGGCAGTTTTTCTCAATTCTATCAATGTCTTTATTCTCTTACTTATTGATAACTATATGCTTTATAGTTACAAAACCTAAAGGGGAATTAAAATGTTTCCTGGTGAATCAATGCATTTCTGGTTCATGGGAAGTTTCTGTGACTATACAGTCCATGGCGTGAAACTTGTCTGGTGGTAAAAAACAAACAAACAAACAATGAAACAAACAGCGATGTTCTATTTCATGAGGTACATTCCTACAGAAAGAGAGTGCATTTAGTGTAAGCCTGCAAGTAATTTTTTTATCATAAATTCACTGGGATGATTTCAATTTGCATGGTAAAAAATTTATATGGAATAAGCAGTGTTTAAGGAACTATGAGACATAGCTCCTGAAATGTATATTAATTTTACCATTTCGTGGTTATTTGATTTTGGAGAAATCACTAAATGTCTCTGAACATTAGCATAATGTCACTGATATATTTATTCTATATGTTCCAATATATGGTTTTGTGAATCTGCTATCCAGATAGTCCAACAAAATTTTGATAGGCTAGATACAACCAGCATATATGCACACTCATGGAAACATATATTTCTATGTAAATTATTTGTATATAAATGATCACAATGATGTGCTTTCAAATCTGTGTTTCAATAGGGGCTAATGTAGAACACTCAACAGATGAAACTGCAGGTGGCATAATAAATGGTCAACTGAAGACACAGTCAATGGAAATCCTTGGTAAGAAGAAGAATTTTAAAAATAAAATATTTTAGGTTTTTTCATCAAAAGTTTTGATTAATATGCTTTTTTAATTAGTTAAATTCTTGCATTAAGTGCAGGCATACCTTGGAGAAACTTTGTATTTATTTTTCCAGAGCATTGCAATAGAATGAATATCAAAAAACACAAGGCACATGGAATTTGGGGTCTCACAAAGTGTATACAATCATGATTATACTTTATGAATTCTATTCTGTGTACAATAGCATTTTATTTACAAAAGGAAAAATATATATTCAATTGAAAATATTTATGGCTAGAAAATGATAATAACCATCTGAAATTTCACTGAGTTGTAATCATTTTGCTGATGTAGGGTTTTACCCTAATATTGATGGCTATGGGTGGATGAGATTGGTGGTTGCTGAAGGCTGGAGTAGCTGTGAATATTTCTTACAATAAGACAACAAGAAGACCTATGGATTTGGATGGAGAAATCTCTCCATCTTAAAGGAAAAGTGAATCTTGTCAGAGGCTTGAATATCCACGTCCATGGCAACTGCCAAGCAGCTGTGAGCCCCCGAACACTGATCCCAGGTGGTGCAAAAACTTGGACTCAAGGGAGCGCTCCACCACATGATGAAAAGGAGAGAGAGAGAACTACATAACCAGACATCCTGAAAAAAAGAGACCATGGGGAGACAAAGAAATAGCCCGCATATGAAAGAAAAGCAGGCATCACCAGAAAAGGAAATAAACGAGTTAGAGGCAAGTAACCTATCAGAGAAAAAATTCAGAGAAATGATCATAAGATGGCTAAAAAGAATAGAAGACAAATTTGACAATATGAATAAGAACCAAGAGGAAATGAAGAAAAACCAAGAAAAAATGAACAAATGACATCGCTACTGTAAAGAACTCAATAGAAAGCACCAAGAGTAGACTAGAAGAAGCAGAGGACAGTATCAGTGAGCTAAAAGACAAGATGAAAAAAAAAATACCCAATTAGAGCAGCTTCTAAAAAAAAATATTAAAAAGCAAGAGGAGAGCCTAAGGGAACTTTAGGACAATACAAAACAAAAACAATATTCACATAATAGGGGGTCCAGAAGGAAAGGAAACTGAGGAAACAGGAAAACCTGTTTCAAGAAATAATGACAAAAACTTTCCAGAGATAGAGAAGAAAAAACTCACACCAATCCAAGAAGCTCACAGAGTCCCAACTAAAATGAATACCAAAAGACTGATGCCAAGGCACATTATAAGTAAAATGGCAAACATCAATGACAAAGTAAGAATCTTAAAAACCACCAGACAGACAGAAAGTTACATATAAAGAAACACCCATCACATTAGCAACTGATTTCTCAACAGAAACTCATCAGGCCAGAAGGGAATGGAATGAAACATACAAAATCATGCAAAGGAAGGGTCTGAATCCAAGAATACTGTACCCAGCAAGGCTATCAAAACTGAAGGTGAAATCAGGAGCTTCAAAGACAAGGAAAGACTAAAGGAACTTATCACAACCAAATCAGCAATGCAAGAAATGCTAAAGGGTCTGCTGTAAAAATAAAAAAGAAATAGGAAGCAAAGAAAGAATACAGGGCTATAGAATAAAAATGGTGACAAATAAGTACCTATTAATAATAACTTTAAATGTAAATAGATTAAATTCTCTAATCAGAAGACATAGAGTAACAGGTTGGATAAGATAACAAGACCCATATATCTGCTATCTACAAGAGACCCATTTCAGAATAAAATATGAACACAGACTGAGGCTGAAGGGTTGGAAAAAGGTTTTCCAGGCAAATGGAAATGAAAAAAAAATCTGGGGTAGGAATACTTATATCTGACAAATTAGATTTCAAAGTGAAGGACATAATAAGAGATAATGAAGGCCACTTCATAATACTAAAGGGAGCAATCCAACAAGAAGAAATAACCCTGGTATACATACATGCACCCAATACAGGAGCACCCAAATACATTTTAAAAAACCTGCTGGAGAACATTAAGGAAAAGATTAATAGCAATACAATCATAGTAGGAGATTTTAATACCCCACTATCACCTTTGAACAAATTATCTAAACAAAAAAATAAGCAAACAAATATCAATACTAAACGACTCACTAGACCATATAGAATTAATTGACATCTTCAGGACATTCCACCTTGAAAAATATACATTCTTCTCAAGGTCACGTGGGACATTTTCAAAGATAGACCACATGTTGGGACATAGGAAAAGTCTCTTCAAATTCAAGAAGATAGATATCATATCAAGCATTTTCTCAGATCATAGTGGCATAAAACTTGAAATCAACTACAATAAAAATAATCCGCCGAAGCCGCTTTGGCTCAGTGGTGGATCAGCACTCTGCGGACTGAAAGGTCCCCAGGTTTGATTCCAGTCAAGGGCATGTACATTGGTTGCGGGCACATCCCTGGTAGGGGGTGTGCAAGAGGCAGCTGCTCAGTGTTTCTCTCTCATCAACATTTATAGCTCTCTATCTCTCTCCTTTCCTCTCTGTAAAATATCAATAAAATATATATTTTTAAAAATCCAAAAAAATCAAGCAAATGGAGACTAAACAACATGCTATTAAACAATGACTGGGTTACCAGAGAAATCAAGAAAGAAATTAAAAACAACCTGGCAATAAATGACAATGAAAACACAACAATTCAAAATCTATGGAACACAGGGAAAGCAGTATTAAGAGGGAAGTTCATAACTCCACAAGCCTATTGCAAAAAAAGAAAAAATGGTAACAAGTTATCTAACTCTACAGCTCAATGAGTTAGATAAAGAGCAACAAGAAAAGTCCAGTGCAAGCAGAAGGCAGGAAATAATAAAAATCAAGCAGAGATAAATGACATAGAGACCAAAGAAACAATACAAAAGATCAACAAAACCAAGAGCTGGTTCTTTGAAAGGATAAAAAAGATTGATGAACCTCTAGCCAGGTTCACCAAGAAACAAAGAGAGAGGACTCAAATAAACAAAATCAGAAATGAAAGAGGTGAAGTAACAACAGACCCCACTGAAATACAAAGAATTGTTTTTAAAAAAATACTATGAACAACTCTATTCCAACAAACTGGACAACCTGGAGGAAATGGATATATTCCTAGAAAAATATAACCATCCAAAACTTAATCAGGAAAAATCTAAAAATATCAATAGACCAGTGACTTTGGAAAAAATTGTAGTAGTCATCAAAAAGCTTCTAGCAAACAAAAGCCCAGGGCCAGATGGCTTCACAAGAGATTTTTACATTACATTCAAGGAAGAACTAAAACCTTCCTCCTCAGACTATTCTAAAAATTCAAGAGGAAGGAACACTTCCAAACTCCTTCTGTGAATCCAGCATCACCCTAATACCAAAACCAGATAAAGACAACACAATGAAGGACAATTACAGGCCAGTATCCCTCATGAACATAGATGCCATAAACCTCAATAAAATTCTAGCAAATCGGTTGCAGCAGCACATCAGAAAGATCATACAACATGACCAAGTAGGATTTATTCCACGAATGCAAGGATGGTACACTGTCCACAAATCAATAAACATGATATATTACATAAACAAATTAAGACATAAAAATCATATAGTCATATCAATTGATGCAGAAAAGGCATTTTATAAAATCCAACACCCATTCCTGATAAAAACTCTCAACAAGGTCAGAATAGAAGGATCATACCTCAACATAATAAAAGCTATATATGATAGAACCACAGCAAACTCATACTCAATGGGCAAAAACTAAAATCATTTCCTCTAAGAACAGAAATAAGACAGGGATGCCTATTCTCACCATTCCTGTTTGATATAGTAATGGAAGTACTAGCCATTGCAATTAGACAAGAAGGAATAGAAGGCATCCTAATTGGAAAAGAAGTAAAATTGTCCTTATTTGCAGATTACATGATATTGTACATAAAAAACCCAAAAGACTCCATCAAAAACTAATAGACTTAATAAATGAATTGGGCAATGTAGCAGGAAACAAAACTAACGCCAAGAAATTTATGGCATTTCTATACACCAATAGTCAACTTACAGAAACAGAGACTAAAAAAGCAATCCCATTTACCATCGCACCAAAAAAATTAAGATACCTAGGAATAAACTTAACTAAGGAGGTAAAAGACCTATATGCTGAAAACTACACGACACTGAAAAAAGAGATAGAGGAAGATGTAAACAGATGGAAAAACATACCGTGTTCATGAATTGGTAGAATCAACATCATCAAAATGTCCATACTTCCTAAAGCAATTTATAGATTCAATGCACTCCCCATTAAAATACCAACGGCATTTTTCACAGAACTAGAAGGAACTCTCCAAAAATTCATCTGGAACAAAAAAAGCCATAGCAATCCTGAGAAAGAAGAGTAAAGTAAGAGGGATATCAATACCAGATTTCAAGCCACTGTTCTCAAAACAGCCTGGTACTGGCAAAAGAACAGACATATAGATCAATGGAATAAAATCAAGAATCCAGTTATCAACCCAAATCACTATGCTCAATATTTGACAAACGAGGCACAAACATACAATGGTGTCAAGACAGTCTCTTCAATAAATGATATTGGGAATATTGGACAGATACATGCAAAAGAATGAAACTAGCTCACCAACTTACACCATACACAAAAATAAACTCAAAATAGATACAGGACTTAAACATAAGATGGACAACATAAAAATACTAGAGTCATCCACATGCAGCAAAATCTCAGACATATGCCAAAAGAACTTCTTCACTGATATTGCGCCTAGGGCAATGGAAGCTAAAGAGAAAATAAACAAATAAACAAACTACACTAAAATAAAAAGCTTTTTTACAGCAAAAGAAACCATCAACAAAACAACAAGAAAGCCCACTGTATGGGAGAACATATTTGCAAATGATATTACTGATAAAGGTTTAATCTCCAACATCTTCAGACAGCTTATACAACTTAATAAAATGGAAGACAAATGAGCCAATTAAAAAATGGGCAATGGACCTAAATAGAATCTTTTCAAAAGAAGATGGAAGGAAGGCCAAGAGGCACATGAAAACATGCTCAGAGTCACTAATTATCTGAGAGGTGCAAATCAAAACGCCAATGTGTTACCATCTCACACCTGTCAGAATGGCTATCATCAACAAATCAACAAAGGACAAGTACTGGCGAGGATGCAGAGAAAAAGGGACCCTCATGCACTGCTGGTGGGAATGCAGACTGGTACAACCACTGTGGAGAACAGTATGGAGTTTTCTCAAGAAACTGAAAATGGAACTCCCATTTGACCCAGTTTTCCCAATCCTAGGAATATATCCTAAGAAACTAGAAACACCAATCAGAAAGGATATATGCACCCTTATGTTCATAGCGGCACAATTTACAATAGCTAGGATTTGGAAACAGCCTAGATGCCCATGAGCAGATGATTGGATCAAAAACCTAGGGTACATCTACACAATGGAATGCTATGCTGCCATAAAAAGAAGAAATTCTTATCATTCGCTGTGACCTGGATGGAATTGGAGAACATTATACTTTGTGAAATAAGCCAGTCAGTGAAAGAAAAACACCACATGATCTCACTCATTTATAGATAATAAGGAACATTATAAACTGATTAACAAAAAGATAGATACAGAGACAGTAAAACAACAGACTATCAAATTACAGTGGGAAGTGCATGGAGATATGGGGGAGATAAGAGATCAACCGAAGTACTTGTATGCATGCATATAATCATAACTAATAGATGCAAAATTCTGGGGAGGTAAGGCAGATATAGGAGTAGGGGAATTGGTAATATCTGTACACATATAATACCTTAATAAAAAATGAAAGAAAAAAAAGACAATAAGAGTTTGCCACATCAGTGGATGGATGCGTTCTCTGTCGCATGCAAGTTTGTTTGATAGCATTATACCCATATTAGAACTCATTTTAAATTTTAAGAAGTACTCTCAAAACTTGCCACTTCTTCATCAGCTGAGTTTAGATAATGTTCTAAAACTTTGCTGCTAATTCATCAATCTTTTTAATACCTTTTCCAAGAGTATATTCCTTCTCAAGAAATCACATTCTTGTGATATTTATTATTCTCTTCCTGGCTTATTTCATTTAGCATAATACTCTGCATTTCCATATATGCTGTTTCAAAAAGTAAGAACTCGCCGAAACCAGTTTGGCTCAGTGGTAGAGCGTCAGTCTGTGACTGAAAGGTCTCAGGTTCAATTCCGGTCAAGGGCATGTACCTTGGTTGCGGGCACATCCCTAGTAGAGGGTGTGCAAGAGGCAGCTGGTTGATGTTTCTCTCTCATTGACGTTTCTAGCTCTCTATCTCTCTCCCTTCCTCTCTGTAAAATATCAATAAAAATATTTTTAAAAGAACTTTTTAATGCAGTATAGTATTCCATTGGGTATATATGTACCACAGTTTTTTTTTTAAATATATATATTTTATTGATTTTTTTACAGAGAGGAAAGGAGAGGGATAGAGAGTTAGAAACATCAATGAGAGAGAATCATTTATCAGCTGCCTCCTGCACACCCCTCACTGGGGATGTGCCTGCAACCCAGGTACATGCCCTTGACTGGAATCAAACCCGATACCCTTCAGTCCACTGAGCCAAACCGTTTTTGGCTGTACCACAGGTTTTTAATCTACTCACCTGCTGATGATCTCACTCATTTATGGAATATAGTAAATAACATAAACTGATGAACAAAAACATATCCAGAGACAGAGAAACATTGATCAAACCATCAAACCTTAAAGGAAAGGTAGGAGAGGTTGGTTGTAAGGGGGAGACATCAACCAAAGGACTTGTATTCATGCATATAAGCCTAACGAATGTACATAGACACAGGGTGGGTGATGGCATGAGTGGGGGGGGGTTGGGGACGAGATAGTTAGAGGGAGAAAAGGGGTATAATGAGGGGATAAGGACACATATGTAATACATTAATCAATAAAGAAATTTAAAAAAGAAACCATGTTCTTTTATCATTCATAAGAAAGTGCTCCTCATCCATTAAAGTTGTATCATGAGATCACAGCAGCAATTCAGTCTCCAGTTTTCAGGCTTCCATTTTTATTCTACTTTTCTTGCTGTTTTCCCCACTAACCACTTATTTCCTTGATGGAAAACTTGAATTTTTCAAAGTCAATTAGGCGGAGGTGAGTCAACTTCTTTCAACTTGTTACTATTGATATTTTGACCTCTCCCATGAATCACAGGTTTTGTTAATGGCATAGATAACAGTAGGTCTAAATATTTTACAACTTACTGAATGTTTACAAACATTTTCTGAATGTTTACAACTTACTTTGTCCAGATCCACTGGGGCCATTATTATGTATTAGAGGCCCAGTGCACGAAATTCGTGCAAGGGAGGGTGTCCTAAGGCCAGCCTGCACCTTATCCAATCTGGGACCCCTCAAGGAATGTCCAACTGCCCGTTTAGACTCAATCCTGATGGGATCAGGCCTAAATGGGCAGTCAGACATCCCTCTCACAATCCAGGACTGCTGGCTCTCATCTGCTCACCTGCCTGACTTCCTGATTGCCCCTAACTACTTCTGCCTCTAGCCTGATCACCCTCTAACCACTCCCATGTCAGGCTGATTGATATCTAACTGCTCCCCTGCCAGCCTGTTTGCTCCCAGCTTTTCTCCTCTGCCTGCCTGGTCGCCCTTATCTGCCCTCTCCTGCAGGGTTGATCACCCCCAACTGCCCTCCCTCACAGGCCTGGTCCCTCTCAACTGTCCTCCCCTGCTGGCTATCTTGTGGTAGCCATCTTGTGTCCACATGGGGGCAGCCATATTGTGTGTTGGAGTGATGGTCAATCTGCATATTACTCTTTTATTAGATAGGATAGAGGTCTGGTGCATGGGTGGGGGCCAGCTGGTTTTCCCTGAAGGGTATCCTGGATCAGGGTGGGGGTTCCTATGGAGCTTTGGGCAGCCTGGGCGAGGGGCCTATGGTGGTTTGCAAGCCAGCCACACCCCCGGCGACCCAAGAGGAGGCCCTGGTATCTGGAATTTATTTACCTTCTATAATTGAAACTTTGTAGCCTTGAGTGGAGGCCTAGGTCAGCAAGGACAGTTGGAAAGCTTGGCTTCCTCCATTGCCAGGAAAACCCAAGCCTCCCTCCTTCTCTCTGTGACTTCAGCCATCTTGGATAGGTTTAATTTGCATACTCACTCTGATTGGCTGGTGGGCATGGCTTATGGGTAGAGCAGAATGATGGTTAATTTGCATATTACTCTTTTATTAGATAGGAAGGTAGCTATAGCATTTTGAAATGTGCTTCTCATATAATAAGACTTGTACCGTGTTTCCCCCAAAATAAGACATCCTCTGAAAATAAGACCTACTTCATGGAAACATAATACATCCCCTGAAAATAAGACCTAGCGCATCTTTGGGAGCAAAAATTAATATAAGATACTGTCTTATTTTCTGGGAAACAGGGTAATTCCTCAGAATTACTTATCTTCACCCATCTATTTCAGAAGGGATGTAGTGCTGGCTGTTGTGAAACAGCATTAATTTCATTGCTCTTCCCTCCCGAACTTTGGGGTGACCTGGTGCCTTGTCAATTTGCAGCAATATATTGAAAAGACTCTCTTTTATGAATAGTTCTTAATAGTGGGCCAAAATATTTAGAAAATTGTGTTATAAGCAGATGTGCTGTCAACTGGACATTGATGTTCTCATTATAGAACCCAGAGGACATTGAACATAGATGTGAAGGGTTCTAGGATTTTTAGGATGGAAAATGAGCACTGGGTTTTAAATTAATTCACTAGTTGGATAAAATCTTCAATATTTTGTTAGTCTGCCGTTTGAAACTCTGGAGGCAGTCACTGACTTTTGCTCCCTGGCTATGCAGGTTCCTATTGTCATTTTCTTCAAAAATAGGGCTACTCTGTCACCATTGAAACCTGTTGTGTGGTGTGGCCACCTTCACTAATTATCTTAGTTAGAGTCTTGGTACTTTACTGTGGCTTCTCCAGGAGCACCTGCAGTTTCCCCTGTACTTTTACATTTATGGAAATGGCTTCCTTTTTTAAACTTCCTGAAATAATCTCTGTGCGCTTCAAATCTTTTCCTGCAACCATCATAGTATTAAACAGAGTTAGGGTCTTGTTGGGATTTTTTTAGGCTTAAGGGAGTGTTCTGGCTGGCTTGATCTTGTACCCAACCACTAAACTGTTCTTCATATTTTAAAAAACTTTTTTGCTATCTTATAGTTCTTAGTTAGCTAAGGTTTAACACCTGTAAGAACGTCTCTGTATTCACAATCTAGCTTACTGCCACAGCTTTCAGTCTATCTTGGCTTTGGCATGCCTTGCTTACTAAATTTCATAATATCTAGCATGTGATTTAAGGGAGAGGCATGAGATGAGTCTTTTCACTTGAACATTTAGAAGCCAATGTGGGGTTATTAATAAGCATAATTTCAATATTGTTGTGTCTCTGTGATTAGGGAGAGCTAAGGTAATGGAAAAAGACAGAAATGTCCAATGAGTATATCATTCAGATGATGCACAGCATTTATAGTTTAAGGTTGTCCTTTTTTTGTTGTTGTTATTTAAAGTATTACAAATAGTAGTACATATGTCTCCACCCCCAACCCCCATTTTATGTGGGAATGGAATTCTTACCAGGGAACCAAATGTCTCTGTCATTAGTGAGAGATAGGTTTTGGGGATATTGCTGAAATAAGATTATATGAAAGTCCAGGGAAGAACGTGATGTAGTAACATTTTTATTAGTATGTATTTACCTTATTTATGTTTTGAGGTTCCATGCCCCTTAACCCAGTCCTGAAAGAGGGGCATCCAGAGTTTCAGCAGAGCGAAAAGCAAGGCCCGAGTCCAAAGCCTCCCTAATTTAAATTCATTATCCCATTGTGTGGAATATTTCTCCTGGTATAGGACAGGAAGGAAGAGGGGAGAGAGAGAGAGAGAGAGAGAGAGAGAGAGAGAGAGAGAGAGAGAGAGAGAGAGAGAGAGAGAGAGAGAACAGAGTATGATCCTTGGTTTAAATGTTTAAATATTTAGGTTTCATGTCCTTGCAGTAGATATGCTCATTCTCACCAATTACCTGTTCCCAAGGGTGATTGATGGGAAAGCACTTTCCCACGTCACTAAGACCTTACTGGGCATGCTCCAAAATGCCTTCGTCCAGTTCCTAACCTCACTGATCAGTGGGGAACAGAGTTGGAGAATGTTAAATTTAGCTTTTTGGCCAACCTGTATAAATGGCATACCTATATTATCTGGTTTCTCCTTTTATTATATTTCTGTTAAATAATACCCAGGTAATTGCAATGGCATCATTCTTCCTCAGAAAAATATAACCTTTTAATCATCATCTGAAGGGGAAATGGACAAAAGCCTCTGTCTTCTATATCTACTTCCTGCTGCCAAGTGGGGATAGATTTGCCTATCTACAGGTTTTGGGTTTCTCTCTGTCTGACATTGGAACAGGGAAGCAACAATGGAAAAAGAGTCTTTATGTAGGGAAGAGGAATTCTGCAAAGTTGAGGTCATTCTGATGTCCCTGGGAGATGACACATGTGATGTTCAGATGGATGATATGTTGGAAAACCTGACATTCTTCATGTATTTGGGAAATAACAAACTTGACAAGAAGCTTAAAAGGCAAAACTCGAAAGTGAGAAAACTTATTATAACTAAGGCTTTAGTGAGAGGCAGAAACCCATGTGACAAAGGAAAGACTATCAGTGTCCCCAACTGGGTTGTAGGATAGGCTTCCCTGAAGGCAGATGTGTCTCACCTGTCTGAAGCCCTTTTGTCCACCACACTGAATCTAAATTAAGCTAAGGGAAGCATTCTATGATTTTCCCTGTGAGACATTCTGGGCCTTTTCTGATGTACCATTTTGGACAGAAAAGGAAAGCAGTTTCAGGTGAAGCGAATAAACAGTCCATGTTTCATTGATTCAATCATAATTTGAGACCACTGAACCTTATTGCAGATGGTGATGCAGACGGCTTCTAAACTTAGGTCTATATTGTGAATATAAACAATTAGGTACATAAGGACATAGGCATACATTCTTTAAAAATGGAAACAAATGAAAATCATTAACCTTTGTGTTGTGAAGAAATCCAAAGGCCAGGCTTTTGCTGGGAAGCAAGCAAACAATGACAATCTGATAGTTTGTCTGAAGTTAGAACATCTTTCATGTCTGGTGATGTCATTAGGTATTGAGGTCTATATTGCATATTCAGACACAGCCTTAAAATCAATACATTGTAGACAGTTTACTGTATTAAAGCCCAATATCTACAATTAGGCATTGTGGTTCTCATTGAAGTACAATATTTCTCTCCCTAAGATTACCCTCATGTTCAAAGAGACTGTATTAAGTTTGACTTTATTATTTGCACTAGTGACCTGTTGCAAGAATATTCCTCCACCCGCCCTGCCTATCCTACTCGCCCCACTGTGCCCACGGCCACCTCCACCACCATCTCCGTGGCCATGTGCTGCCACCACTATTGCATGCCTCACCCTGCACACCCGACCCGCCTCACCTGCCGCTGCCACAGCCACCGCTGCATGCCCTGACCAGTCGCACCTGCTGCTACCACCTCTGGGGCCTTGTGCGCACTGCTGCTGCACGCCCTGTCCCGCCCACCGAACCTGCAGCGCCTGCAGCCCCACTGCCACTGTGCCTTGCCCTGCCCCACCCGCTCTAAAGTGTGCTTTTCCTCCAGCAGCCATAGCCTTGCTTTCCACTTTCCCTCCCTCTTCCTTCTATGCTGTCTTCAGTCTTCACTCCTCCCTCCCTCCACGTGTGCAAATTAACTGCCATCTTTGGTTAATTTGCATACTCGCTCTGATTGGTTGGTGGGAGTGGTTTGTAGGTGTAGTGGAGTCATGGTTAATTTTCACATTACTCTATTATTAGGTAGGATAAGCACAAATAGAGTAATAATTTGTCAAATTGATCCCACAGTCTTTTTGAAATCTGCTCTGTTGGAATCTCATTTGTTCATAAGAAATTTTTAGATTGTGCTCTAGTGAACCAGCCACTCATGGTGGAGAAGTGAAGAACAGCAATTGCTTTCATGTAGTACCTGTGATACTGGTTTGGGTCATGCTCTTCAGTCATTGAGGTTCCAAAGACATCTTGATCCCTAGCCGGTTTTGCTCAGTGGGTAGAGCATTGGCCTGTGAATTGAAAGGTCCGAGGTGCGATTCTGGTCAAGGGCACATGCCCAGGTTGTGGGCTTGATCCTCAGTGGGGGACTGAGCTAAACTGATTGGCTGAAATAGCTTAAGCTCAAATGAGATCTATTTTAAATCACTAACTTAGTAATCACAGGTGCACTTAATTAAATTGATTGACTCAGAAAAGTTTAGGCTCAGATAAGATCTCTTTCTCTGAATCTGCATTCCATGCCAGGGTGTGGGCACTTTTGAGGAATGAAAATTGTATTGTTGTTCATTTCAAGGAGAAATAAAAACTCTGGAATGGAGAGAGATTGGAAAGCTGAGGAAATGGTTGAGTGTCCTCAATATGCTCAAGCTTTCTGGTCATGTGCCAGAGCCTAGGATTTTCACAGGACCACCCACTACCAGTCTCTGCATCCAGAGAATGGTATTTTGCCCTTCCTTTCCCACAATGGGATAGAGAGACCTTTCCAAAATAACAATACAACTTTGCCCAGTGTGAAGAGTTAGATTGTTAGTGCTGATCTGGCATCCTTGGATTGATCTTATCTCCACACAGAAGATTCTTTTTGCCTCTGATCTTATTGGAAACTTTCATAGAACTTAGAATCTGCATTCCAACAGATGACTCAGATAAGACTTTTGAAGACTGGGCACTAGAAAGGCAGTTAAAGGCAGACAGTTTTCTTTGACAACTCAGAATAAAATTCCATTCCAGTGTGGGGCACTCTCCCAGAATGGAAATTGTGTTATTGTTGCTTTCAAGGAGAAAAGAAACAAAAGTGGAGGGAGGGATGATTCCCTTCTATGCTGAGGAGCCCACAGGGGGATGGACATGGACCTGAAGTCCAACAAGGTTGCTAGGGGTGATGCCATGGACCCCTTAGCATAGAAGAGAGAGGCTGGGGCCACTGCAATCAGCAAAACCAGTTAGGCAGCTTTTCTTAATGCATCCAATGGGGCGCCCTTCTCCCCCTATTCTCTAGCAAGAGCACCAGGAGGTCAGAGCTCTGCATTCCTCAAATCTATAAGGTGCAGGGGGAGCAGGTTGAGGAGGGTGAGAGGAATTCCAGTTGTCATTTTGGAAGGAGGTGTCTCAGCCACCTGTAAACACATCATCTTTCTCACTGAGGGAGAGAAAGAAAAATCAGATTTATTCTGCACATCACAGTCAAGATCAGGGCATGATTGTTACAACCAGGCTGAAAGAAACTTGGACAGGGGGTTTCTGGGAAAGTAGACCTTCCAGGGCTGGGCAAACTTTTTGACTCGAGGGCCACAATGGTTCTTAAACTTGACTAGAGGGCCAGAACAAAAGCAACCTGACCATGCTGGCACTCTCATCTTGGGCTGCTGGTAAAAGAGCGGAGGGGAGAGCAAGAGAACCCTCCATCCTTTCGGCTCCACTGGCTGGATAGAACAGCCTAAAGGGCCGGATATGGCCTGTGGGCCATATTTTGCCCACGGCTGCCTTAGACTCTAGTCCCCAAGCATCCAAAGGCCCAGAGCTTAGCACTTTCTATAAGTGGTCCCCAGCTCTAGGGACACTAATAACATGTATTCCGAGTAGAGATGAGGTGCTATGAAGTCAGCATTACTCTGTAGGCCTGGGAAGCTTCTCAAATCTCCCAGGCCAGACACAGAGCCCATTAAGCTGAAATTCAACGTGTTTCCCATGTGGGTTCCCAGACCTGAATATTATGGTAGTGGCACTGAGGAAGCACCCAACCCATTTTCAGGGGCTAGGGTAGGTACAGCTGTGGGGGCTTCTGTGCCAGCCATAGCTCCAACTGGAGACACAGCTGAATGCTCAACTCCCATGAGGTTGGCCTTGAGTCTGAAGCAGCAAAAAGCAGAAAGTGAATTGCCCATATAGGAATTAGAATATGGGAGAAAGAGAGATTACCAGAATAGGAAAGCTAAATTCCATTTCTTACTGGGCTCCCCAGGTTCTTGGTCAGTCTTTACCTTCTTTGATGCTTCATCCTCTGAGTCCTGGAAGGGAGTAATTTTCCTAATGCATTTTACAGATCCACTCTCCTGCTTATTATACCCCTGGATTTTAAACTGGGTCCAAGCTGCCTATTACTACTTGAACCAATTAAGCAGAGACAGGGTTGAATCATATATGAGTGTCTATTCCAATAATGTGGCCAATATGAGAGAGCAGCAGGTCTTCCACAAAAATCTGTCTGTAAACCCCCTTACTCCCATAAGCCAGCTGCTTACATTGGCTGGGAGAAAGATTACATTGTAATGTAGGTAATGGAAATAAAATGGATATAATGGTGACAGCTTACATGCAATGCAGGCTGTCAGTGGGCACCTCTGGGACTCTATTATTTGGACAACAAAGTTGTTAATTTTCCCATGATAATAGTTCTTCACTCACAGGTCCCAGCCAGTTCAGAATGAGCAAAGAAAATCATGGTTAATAGAGCTTGATTAATATTTCTTACCATATTAACTGATCACCAATATTATATTTCTGTCCCTAACATTCTCCACTGTTATATCTATCATATCATATCATATCATATCATATCATCAAAGGTCTTATCCTGCTGGACTGCATTTGCTTCTGCCGTGAAAGCAGTTCCTGGGAATTGAATATAGTAAATGCAGGATCTAAAAAGATATTTAATACAGCAGCATACAATCAGTCTACAAAAAAACAAAACAAAAACAAAAAAAAAACCCCTGTAAAAACATAAATAAGATCTTCACAATCCAGACAGGCTTGATATCCAAGAGGTTTACTTGGATTAGCCAAATTAAAAAAAAAATCATCCTCATTGTTTTATCTTGGAGATGGTTTCCGTAATTTGTTGAATGTTGTTTTTTATCAATTAAGAATTGTCAGTGGGATTAAAACAGCATATTCCTTTGAAGCTCCACAACAGATGTTCATGTCACTTAAGGAGGAATTCATGAGGCTTAACATGGTAAGGAATTATTAATTTATTAGGTGATCTAAATACCAAATGGTTGAGGCCCAAAATGCTATCAGCTTCATTTTAAAGGACTCTAGGCAGGCTTTTTCAGCTGGTGAGTCTGGGTAAGGCTGGATCCTGGGAAAGTGCAGATGGGAAAGATAATGGTCTTAGCAAGTAGAATGTACACTTAGGAAATAGACTTATTGTCTAAGCAAAAGGGAATGTCATTTGTAAAATGGACTAATAATTAGTGTCATGGAAGGAGGTGTTGATTCAAATTTTTTATCTGACTTAACATTCCAGCCCCCATTTTTCTTCTTGGAGTAAGGGCAGAGATCATATTTTCCATTGTTACTCCTGCTGAAGGGGGTCATTGAGATCATAGAGGAATGGGCTTTGATTGCAGTTGGCTGGAACACTGGTTGGAGTGAGGGGTGCAGCAACATGATTTTCCTGAGAGACTGGTTGCTAAAGGCTCAAAAGCAGTCCTAAAGGAAAGGTGAGAAATGGCACAGAATACACGGGCCAAAAATTAGGATGAGGAATAGGAATATTAAGGGTCCCATGAAGGGAAGGAGCCATATTCTTTAGCCTGTAGTCCCATGGTTTTAGTTGATGTTCTCTCATCTTTAGGCCCTTTCTGTTAAATTTTGGGCAGCTCCCGTAACTACATCAGACAGATTGACATAAAAACAGCATTCTTCTTCTAGAAAAAGGCCTAGAACCCCTAATGAAACTATCTAGTTCTGAATTTGAAATAAAAATTTGCAATGTCATCTAAGTTTTTTTAAGGTCATGAGACAGGATTTTAAAATATGATAGAGCAGTGATTAAACTCCATATGCCAGTCTCATAATGTGCTGTCATACCAAGGGTTATGAGGAGATGGATTACCTGGACTGCTCTTTTGTATCAGATATGATGGGTTATGGGGATAGGTATATCTGATAATTGAGGGATACATTTATATTGGGATAGAGAGATAGACAGGAGTACAGGTCCCTGTCCAGTTGGTCAGGAGGCACATGTGTGTGTTTCCCCAACCGAGGAAGAAAAATCTCTTATCATGAAACAAGCTGGAAGGTGTAAAGAGAAGAGGTGGATTAATGGAAATGGGGTTCATTTTCCCAGCTCTGTGCTCCAAACAAAAGAGGGTAGTTGTCATAGTACTACTGATAAGAGGTGGCAGATGAGTGATTGAAATTCTATTGCATTGAAAGTGTGTTGGAACGCTGCACTGGATTATTATCTAAAGAAAAATGAAACAGAAGTAAATGAGTAGTTGAAGCTTCTGGCCTTGATGTTTGCATAACAAGAATAATTGGCCACCTCTAGAAAATAACCATTGGCTTCTGGGGAGACCTGGTAGTCAACCCTTTGGGATCAATGGCCATTCAGTATTTCTAGGTTAACATGAGTATTACAAGCAGATGATTGAAGGTGTCCTATTGTTACATTGCCTGTGACTTTGTAAAATATAAAGGGTCTTGTGTGATTAGTTGAGTGTGTAGAGTAATAAGACCTGAGCCTGGGATGGAGGAAGGAGCTACGTTAGTAATAGATTTAATATAAATACATAAAAGAAGGGAGACTTGATTTGCCTGGGCAGTAGGATAATTACCCAAAAGGATTTCTGTCCTTTTGAGAAATACAGTTCAATTTTCCTTTTTATAAGCTAGAGTAAGTTTTGCCCGATTCCTCTCTTGTTTAGTATAGGGATAGTGGTATATGCTGAAGAGGAGAAGGAAAGGCAGAGCCAGATATTCCTGACTAAGGTTAGATTGATCTGATTTAGGAGGGAATGAGTAAGATTAAAGGTTCTTTTGAGATGAGTAGAGGTGAGAAAGTTCCTGAGGAGAGGAGGGTTGGAATAGGTTGAGAAGGAGAGCTAATCCCCAATTCCAGGGTCAGGATTATCCTAAGGGGGAGAGGGAGAGTATATTTGGGATCTAGAAGGAAGGAAATCTTGTTGCATGAGTAATCTAAGTCCCCTTCTAGAAGGGAGTCCCATAGAAAAGTGAGAATCTTGGTACAAAGGGAAAGGTGGCAATATCTAGGACCCGGAGGATTTATATTATCAGGGGAAGTGGGTTTTCAGGGAAGTCAGGTTTATCAAGGTTATTACATAGGGGGTAAGTGCAGAAGTACCCACTCATCCACCCTCTTCTGGGATTCAGGTAAAGTGGATCTGGTGGACCTGATCTGATGGCTGTGATACTTAGGGCACTCTTGCTCATGCAATGATGGTATGCTGAGATGAATTTTAATCTGGAAAGCTGGAACAATGGGGTATGCCATGATAGTGTAGCTGCAGTTAGTGTAGTTAGGAGTACCTGATAAGGGCCTTGCCAATGGGGCTGTAAATTATTTGATGGATAGGTTTTCTTTAGGAGGACCCAGTTCCCTGGCTATAGAGGAGTAGGGGGATGTCTTCTATAAAAGGTTAAGGGAGAACCAGCATAATCAACATGTTCTCTTTTTTTGTGTTGGGGGGGGATTGGGGTTTAAATATTTGAAAAAAAATATTTTTACTAAAGTATTAACATTTAATGTTATAATGTAACATTTGATACATGCAAAAACTAGTGTATGTACTGTATGTATCACACATGTAAATTTAAGGCACCTCTGTGCTTCCTTCCCATCTCCTAGCCTCTCCACCAGGAATGACCACTATTCTGAATTTTTTGTTTATGCTTTTAAAAAACTTTTTTAAATTAAAGCATAACATGCATACCTGTAAAATGCACAAATCTTAAGTGTGCAGCTTGGTTAATTTTTATAAAGTACATACTTATGCAACTGCATATGGATTAAGATCTGTGATATTAATATTCTAAAAGCTTCCATCATACCACTTCCCAGTCAACTCTTCCCCCACTCCCACTGCAGGGAAGCCACTGTTCTGACTTTTATTACCATAGGTTAGTTTTGGAATTAAGTGTGCATTCTTGTGTCTGCCTTCTTTCAGTCAGCATTATATTTGTGAGATTCACCAAAGTTGTTATGTAATTTAGCAGTCCTTTATTTCATGGCTGAGTGGTATAACATTGACTGAATAAATCACACAATTTATTCATTCCTTCTACTGTTAATGTACATTTATATTGTGTCCATATTTGACTTGTGTCAATAAAATTGTCGTGAGTCTTCCGGTACATGTCTTTTTCTGCACGCATGCAATCTGTTGGGAATAATAGGAGTGTCATGGTATGCACATGTTATATGGATAGTTCAAAACAATTTTCCAAAGTTATTACAACTATTTACATATCTACCGGTAGTGTGTGAAAGTTTTAGCTACTCCACATTCTGGCCAACACTTGATGTTGTTAGTTGATCTTTTTAAAAACCATCCTAGCGATTTCTTTTTGTCATCAAATAATTTTTCATGTGTTGTTTTCATTGGCATTCAGTTCATATTTTTTCCATATGTATTGCAAATATTTCCTCCCATTCTATGACTTGTTTTTTGTTTGTTTGTTTGTTTATTTGTTTTGCCTTTATTCATGGTCTTTTTTGTTGTTGGCCAGAAGCTTGATATTTTATTTTATTCATTTAAAAATTTTATTTTATTGTTTAAGTATTACATATAGTAGTACATCTATCCCCTTTTTCCCCCATTGAACTTTCCCCTGTCTCTCCTATCCCTAGTTGCATGCCCTCATCCCGCCCTCCCAGTGTCTTGTGTCTATTGATTATGCTTACATGCAAGTCCTTCAGTTGATCTCTTCCCCCCTCCCTTCCCAACACTCCCCAGGATTCCCACTGTAATTTGACAGTCTCTGATGCTTTACTGCCTCTGTATCTATCTTTTTGTTCATCAGGTTATAATGTTCTTTGTTTTCCATGAATGAGTGAGATAATATGGTATTTTTCTTTCATTGCCTGGATTATTTCACTTAACATAATGCTCTCCAGGTCTATCCATGCTGCTGCAAATTGTAAGAATTACTTCTTTTTTATAGCAGCATGGTATGCCATTGTGTAGATGTACCATAGTTTTCTAATCTAGTCATCTATTGACAGGCACCTAGGCTGTTTCCAAATCTTAGCTATTGTAAATTGTGCTGCTATAAACATAGGGTTGCATATATCCTTCTCATTGGTGTATCCAGTTTCTTAGGATACATTCCTAGAAGTGGGATTACAAGGTCAATGGGAGTTCCATTTTTGGATTTTTGAGAAAACTCCATATTGTTCTCCACAGTGGCTGTACCAGTCTTCATTCCCGTTAGCAGTGAAGGAGGGTTCCTTTTTCTCTAAATCCTTGCCAGCACTTGTCATTTGTTGATTTGTTGATGATAGCCATCCTGACAGTTGTGAGAAGGTACCCCATCATCTTTTTGATTTGCATCTCTCAAGTAATTAGTGACTTTGAACATGTTTTCATATGTCTCTTGGCCTTCCTTCTATTTTCTTTGAAAATTTTCTATAGGTCTGTTGCCCATTTTTTTATTGGATCATTTATCTTCTTCTTCTTTTTTTTAATTGTATGAGTTCCCTGTAAATATATTTTTTTTAATTGTATGAGTTCCCTGTAAATTGTATGAGTTCCCTTAACCAGTGATAATATTTGAAAATATGTTCTCTCATATAGTGGGCATTCTTTTTGTTTTGTCAATGGTTTCTTTTTCTGTGCAAAATATTTTTATTTTGATGATGTAGTCCCATTTCTTTATTTTCTCTTTCATTCCCATTGCCCTAGGAGCATTATCAGTGAAGAAATTGCTTCAGCATATATCTGAGCTTTATGTGCCTGTGGATTCCTCTAGTATTTTATGGTTTCCTGTCTTAGGTTTAAGTTCTTTATCCATTTTAAGTTTATTTTTTGTGTATGTTGTAAGTTTATAGTCTAGCTTCATTTTTTTTAAGTATCTGTCCAATTTTCCCAACACCATTTATTGAAGAGACTGTCTTGACTCCATTGTATGTTCATGCCTCCTTTATCAAATATTAATTGAGCATAGAGTAGTTTGGGTTGATAGCTGGGTTCTCTATTCTATTACATTGGTTTATATGTCTGTTCTTGTCCCAGTACCAGGCTGCTTTGAGAACAGTAGCTTTGGAATACAGCTTGAAATCTGGTATTGAGATCCCACTTACTTTGTTCTTCTTTTTCAGGATTGCTGCAGATATTTGGGATATCTTTTTATTCCAGATGAATTTTGGGAGAGTTCTTCCTAGGTCTGTGAAATATGCCATTGGTATTTTGCTGGGGAGTGCATTGAATCTATAGATCACTTTGGGTAGTATGGACATTTTAATGATGTTGATTCTACCAATCCATGAACATGGTATGTTCTTCCATCTGTTTATGTCTCCCTCTATCTATTTTTTCAATGTCAAGTAGTTTTCTGTGTTAGGTCTTTGACCTCCTTAGTCAAGTTTATTCCCAGGTATCTTAACATCTTTGGTGTGATGGTAAATGGGATTGCTTTTTTAATCTCTGTTTCTGAAAGTTCACTATTGGTGTATAGAAATGCCATAGATTTTTTTTGTTGTTAATTTTGTATCCTGCTACCTTGCCAAAATGATTTAAGTCTAATGATTTTTGATGCAGTCTTTAGGGACTTTTCTGTACAATATCATGTCATCTGCAAATAGAACAGTTTTATTTTTCCCCCCAAATTGGATGCCTTTTATTTCTTCTTCTTGTCTAATCTCAATGGCTATTACTTCTAGTACTATGTCAAATGGGAGTGATGAGAGTGGGCATCCTTGTCTTGTTCCTGTTCTTAAGGGAAATGGTTTTATTTTGTGCCCATTGAGTATGATGTTGGCTATGGGTTTGTCATATATGGCTTTTATATGTTGAGGTATGATCCTTTGATTCTACCTTTGCTGAGAATTTTTATCAAGAAAGGGTGTTGGATTTTGTCAAATGCTTTTTCTGCATCAATTGATATGACTCCGTGATTTTTATCTCTCAATTTGTTTATGTGATGTATCACGTTTACTGATTTGTGGATATTGTACCATCCTTGCATCCCTGGGATAAATCCTATTTGGCCATGGTGTATTATCTTTCTGATGTTCTGCTGGATACGATTTGTTAGAATTTTGTTGAGGATTTTGGCATCTATGTTCATAAAGGATATTGTCCTATAATTCTCTTTCATTGTGTTGTTTTTATCTGGTTTTGGTATTAGGGTGATGCTGGCTTCATAGAATGAGCTTGGAAGTGTTCCTTCCTCTTGAATTTTTTCTAATAGGTCTTCCTTGAATGTTTGTTAAAACTCCCCTGTGAATCCATCTGACTCCGGACTTTTGTTTCCTAGAAGCTTTTAGATGACTGCTTCAATTTATTCCATAGTTATTTGCCTATTTAGATGTTTAGATTCTTCCTGATTAAATTTTGGATGGTTTTATTTTTCTACGAATATGTCCATTTCCTCCAGGTTGTCCAGTTTATTGGAATAGAGTTGTTCATAGTATGTCGTAATAAGCCTTTGTATTTCGGTGGGGTCTGTTGTTATTTCACCTCTTTCATTTCTGATTTTGTTTATTTGGGTCCTCTCTCTTTGCTTCTTGGTGAGCCTGGCTAGAGGTTCATCAATCTTGTTTATCCTTTCAAAGAATCAGCTCTTGGTTTTTTTAATCTATTTTTTTTTGTCTCTATGTTGTTTATTTCTGCTCTGATCTTTATTATTTCCTTCCTTCTGCTTACACTGGACTTTCCTTGTTGATTTCTTTCTAACTCTTTGAGTTGTAGGATTTGGTAACTTACAACCATTCTTTATTATTATTTTTTGCAGTATTCTTGTAGAGTTATGAACTTCCCTCTCAAGACTGCTTTCACTGTATCTCATAAATTTTGGATTGTTGTGTTTTCATTGTTGTTTGTTGCCATGATGTTTTATATTTCTTCTTTGATCTCTCTGGTAACCTAGTGATTGTTTGATAGCATGCTATTTATTCTCTAAGTGTTTGAATTTTTATTGTTTTTATTGTTTATTTCTAATATTATGCATTATTTTTTGAGAAGATGCTTGATATGATTTCAATCTTCTTGAATTTGTAGAGACTTTGCCTGTGACCCAGTACGTGGTCTGTCTTTGAAAATGACCCATGTGCACTTGAGAAGAATGTGTATTCCGTAGCATTGGGGTGAAATGTTCTGAAGATGTCAATTAAATCCATCTGATCTAGTGAGTCACTTAGGATTTCTGCTTCTTTGCTGATTTTTTTGTTTAGAGGACTTGTACAGTGATATCATTAGGGTATTAAAGTCCCTTGCTATGATTGTATTGCTGTCAATATCTCCCTTGATATCCTCCAGAATTTTTTAAATGTATTTGTGTACTCCTATATTGGGTGTATATGTTTACCAGAGTTTCTTCTTCTTGTTCGATTGCTCCCTTTAGTATTATGGAGTGGTCTTCCTTATCTCTTTTTATGTCCTTCATTTTGAAATCTAATTTGTCAGATATTACTATTCCTCCCCCTGTTTTTTCTTTTTCTTTTCATTTCCATTTGCCTGAGAAACATTTTTCTATCCCTTCACCACCAGTCTGTGTGCCTCTCTTGTTCTAAGGTGGGTTTCCTATAGACAGTAGATACAAGATATATGTTTTCTTATTCACTCATTTACTCTATGTCTTTTGATTGGGGAATTTCATTCATTTAGATTTAAAGTTATTATTGATAGGTACTTGTTTGTAACCATTTATGTTATTGGTGCCTATGTTCCTTCTTCCCTTTCTTCTTTTTACAGCAGTTCATTTATCATTTCTTGCATTTCTGGCTTGATAGTGGTAAACTCCATTAACCTTTTTTTGTCTGTGAATCTCCTTATCTCTCCTTCAATTTTGAATGATAGCCTTGCTGGATAGAGTATTCTTAGATTTAGTCCCTTGCTTTGCACCACTTTATAAATTTCACTCCATTCTTTTCTGGCCTGATGTGTTTCTGTTCAGAAATCATTTAATAATATAATGGGGGATACTTTGCAGGTAATTCTCTGTCTCTCTCTTGCAGCCTTTGAGATTCTCTCTTTGTCCTTAAAGTTTGCCATTGTAGTTACAACATGTCTTTGGATAGGTCTTTTGGGGTTCATTTTGTTGGGACTCTCTACTACTATGCTTGGGTCACTTTTCTTCCCCATATCACGGAAGTTTTCTGTCATTATTTTATCAAATAGGTTCTCTAATTCTTTCTACTCTTCTTGTCCTCTAGAACCCCTATGTTACAAATATTATTTTACTTCATGTTGTCCCAAAGCTCACTTAGGCTCTCCTCCTGCTTTCTACTTTTTTTCTCCAATTGTTCTTCAGTTTGGGCTTGTTTATCTGCCTTGTCTTCTAGCGCACCAATTCAGTCCTCTGCTTCTCTTAGTCTACTGTTGAAGCCTTCCATCATATTCCTTATTGTTCCTATATCACTTTTGATTTATTCTTGGTTCTTACATAGGTTGCTGATTTTCTTGTCCATCTGGTTTATAAACTGTGTAACTACTACTCTAAATTATTTCTCTGACATATGGAATTCCCCCATTTCATTTGGCTCCTTTTTTTGGGGAGGTGGGAGGATTTCTCATTTTCTTTCCTTTGGGGGTTGCTCTTTTGTTTCCCCATTTCCATTTTGCTGAAGGGTCCAGGTGCCCAATTGCACAGGGCCTAAGCTGCAGTGACAAGCTTGGTGGAAGCCTCACGCCTATAAACTGTCAGGGGACTGGCTCAGGTGCCTGGGAGATGCTGCTGCTGCAATCCAGGTGGGGTCCATGTGCACCGACAGTCAAGGAGCCATCATGGGCATCTGGGAGACACAGCCACCATGGTAACATATTATTTAGTGTCCATGTTTTTCAGTAGTCTTCTAATCAATTTAATTTTTTAAAAACTTTAGGTTTAGAAAAGATACTTGGTGTGATTTCAATCTTCTTAAATTTATTGAGTTGTGTTTTGTATCTTAAAATGTGGTCTATCCTAGAAAATTCCATATACACATGAAAAGAATGTATATTCTTCTGCTTTGGGGTGGAATGTTCTAAAGATATCAATTAAATTCATTTGATCTAGTGTGACATTGTAGGCCACTATAATCTTATTGATCTATCCATTGATATCAATGGGGTATTAAAATTCCCTTCTATAACTGTATTACTGTCAATACCTTTCTTTATGTCCATTAAGATTTGTATTATAAAACTAGGTGCTCCTCTGTTGGGTGCATAAATTTTTACAAGGATTATATCCTCTTTTGGGATTGATCCCATTATCATTATGTTGTGTCCTTTGTTAGCCTTGGTTTTAAAGTCTATTTTTTTCAGATATAATTATTGCTAATCAGGCATTTTTAATTTACATGAAATATCTTTTTCCAGCCATTTACTTTTTTGTACCATTGTATCATTATTCTGGGGTAGGTCTCTCAAAGCCATATATATATGTTTTCTTATCCATTCAACTACTTTATTTCTTTTGATTGCAGGATTTAAGCTATTAAGATTTAAAGGGATTATTGATTAGTACATATATATTGCCATTTAATTTTTTAAATTATGTTTTTCTGTTTTGTTTACTTTTTCTTCTTCCACTTCTTAAAGCAAACTCTTTAATATTTCTGGTAATAACTCATTTGGTGACAATAAACTCCTTTAGCTTTTTCTTGTATGGGAATCTCTTTATTTCTCCTTCAATTTTAAATGATAGCCTTTCTAGTTAAAGTAGCCTTGGTTGTAGATTATTGTTTTTCATCAATTTGAATATTTCATGCCAATCTTTTCTTGCATGAAATATTTCTGTTGAGAAATCAGATAACAGTATTATGAAAGCTCCCTTATAGATAACTGAATGCCTTTCTCTTTAGTCTCTCAAGTCACTGATTCAATCATCTGCTTCATCTAGCCTGCTGTTTATTACTTCCAGTGTGTCTTTTATTTCAAATATGGTATTCTTCATTTCTGACTGGTCCTTTTTTATGGTTTCTATATATTTTTTTCCCCTATGCTGCTGAGCATCCTTATAATCATGACTCTGAATTTCATATCTGATAAGTTGTTTACCTCCACTTCATTTAGCTCTTCTTCTGGAGAATTCTTTTGTTCTTTCATTAGTGGCCTATTTATTTTTCTCCACATTTTGTCTGCCTTTCTGAGTTTGTTTCTATGTATTAGGTATACCTGCTATGACTGCCAGTCTTTGTAGGGTGGCCTATTATATAGTAGATAATCTGTGGGACCAGTGGTGCAGTCTCCCTTTTCACCAGAATTGGGTGCTCTAAGAATGTTCCTTATTCACTTTGTGAGGGCCTTCATGTTGTAATTGAGTGTGGATTGCTATTAGCCTGTTCATGTATGTGGTCCACTCTCATTCTGGCTGACATAAGACTCAAACCCTAAGTTAACGTGCAGGCTGTTGGGCAGGCTATTATCACAGGAGTGGAATTTGCCTCAACTGAGTTTTGTGCCTGCCAATGTGTCCCTGTGAATATGCTGCTTATGAAGCTTATTGGTTCCTGCTCTGTTGTTCTTTCAAGCCGACCACTGGGTGGATTTGTTCTGGGCCTCTTTGGAAGGTCTTTAGTGCAGGCTAATATTAGACACTGTCTGTGACAGGCCGTGAGCAACCTGTTTGGAGCTCCCAGCTATCCACAGCTTGTGGTCCTCTCTGATGGACCTAGGTGTATTTAGAAAGGACCAAACTGCATACCAAAGTCTACTTTTAGTAGCCCTGTGCTCAAGAGTAGGTCATGCAAAGACTCAAAGCACCCAGAGATTTACATTTGTGTGAAAGCTGTCTGTTATTAGTCACTCAATGAGCCTCTGGCTATAGTCCTCAGTAAGACATAAGCTTCATATAGTAGGGTGAGACATGTTCCAATTGGTAGGGCTATTGCTTTAACTCAGGCTAATGCTGCATGATGGGAATCTTTTGCCTGATAAAAATGACTTCTGCAGTATGGCATAATGACTGTGCATAGGGATCCTGGAAGCTGTTCTCTCAGCCTTCTCCCCCAACCACCAATCCAGACTCTCCTCATGCAACTCTACACCACCCTCACCTCCCACTGCCAGAGCCCAAAGTGAGTAGCTACAAATGAAATTTTGTGTATTGACTCTGTAGGAAGGAAAATCTTATATATAAATTTATAGTGCTATAAAACAATTATTTCATTTTTTTGAAAGTATAACATTCACCTAGTATTCACATTTAAATTCTTATCAAGTACTATTACTAGCCTAAATATGTGGGTTATTATCCAGTAGACTTTATTCTTTTTCTTCTCATTTTTAAAATAATGTATTAAATGTGTACATACCTTACCAATCTCCACCCCACCCCCACTTCCATACATGCCCTCCCTCCCCAGAGTTTTTTGTCCATTGGTTATGCTTATATGCATGCATACAAGTACTTCGGTTGATCACTTATCTCCCCCATACCTCCCTACCATCCCCGCTATAATTTGACAGTCTGTTTCTTTTACTGTCTCTGTATCTATCTTTTTGTTCATCAGTTTATAATGTTCCTTATTATCCATAAATGAGTGAGATCATGTGGTGTTTTTCTTTCACTGACTGGCTCATTTCACAAACCATAATGTTCTCCAATACCATCCAGGTCACAGCAAATGATAAGAATTCCTTCTTTTTATGGCAGCATAGTATTCCATTGGGTAGATGTACCCTAGGTTTTTGATCCAATCATCTGCTGATGGGCATCTAGGGCTGTTTCCAAATCCTAGCTATTGTAAATTGTGCTGCTATGAACATAAGGGTGCATATATCCTTTTTGATTGGTGTTTCTAGTTTCTTAGGATATATTCCTAGGATTGGGATAACTGGGTCAAATGGGAGTTCCATTTTCAGTTTCTTGAGAAAACTCCATACTGTTCTCCACAGTGGTTGTACCAGTCTGCATTCCCACCAGCAGTGCATGAGGGTCCCTTTTTCTCTGCATCCTCGCCAGCACTTGTCCTTTGTTGATTTGTTGATGATAGCCATTCTGACAGGTGTGAGATGGTACCACATTGGCGTTTTGATTTGCACCTCTTGGATAATTAGTGACTTTGAGCATGTTTTCATGTGCCTCTTGGCCTTCCTTCCGTCTTCTTTTGAAAAGATTCTATTTAGGTCCATTGCCCCTTTTTGTTTAAAAAAAATATGTTTTATTAATATTTTACAGAGAGGAAGGGAGAGAGATAGAGAGCAAGAAACGTCAATGAGAGAGAAACATCGACTAGCTGCCTCTTGCACACCCCCTACCGGGGATGTGCCGCAACCAATGTACATGCCCTTGACCAGAATTGAACCCGGACCTTTCAGTCCGCAGGCCGACGCTCTACCACTGAGCCAAACTGGTTTCGGCTGCCCAATTTTTATTTTTTTTACTTTAAAAAAATATATTTTATTGATTTTTTACAGAGAGGGATAGAGAGTTAGAAACATCAATGAGAGAGAATCATTGACCAGCTGCCTAGGTTTTTGCGGGCACCGGGGATGTGCCTGCAACCAAGGTACATGCCCTTGACCGGAATCGAACCCGGGACCTTTCAGTCTGCAGGCGGACGCTCTATCCACTGAGCCAAGCCGGTTTCAGCTGGGCTGCCCATTTTTTAATTGGCTCATTTATTTTTCTTATTTGTATAAGCTGTCTATAGATGTTGGAGATTAAACCTTTATTGGTGATAACATTTGCAAATATGTTCTTCCATACAGTGGGCTTTCTTGTTGCTTTGTTGATGGTTTCTTTTGCTGTAAAAAAAGCTTTTTATTTTGGTGTAGTTTGTTTATTTGTTTATTTTCTCTTTAGCTTCCATTGCCCTAGGGGCAGTATCAGTGAAGAAGTTCTTTTGGCATATGTCTGAGATTTTGCTGCCTGTGGATGCCTCCAGTATTTTTATGGTTTCCCGTCTTATGTTTAAGTCCTGTATCCATTTTGAATTTATTTTTGTGTATGGTGTAAGTTGGTGATCTACCCGTGTTTCTCTGAAAATAAAGCATCCTCTGAAAATAAGACCTACTTACAGGTTTCCTTCTGAGTGAAATATAAGGCATCCCCCTGCCCTGAAAATAAGGCCTCCAGGTTCTGTCTCAGATGAAAATTAATTTACTGTAAACTGGTCACTAGGGCCGACCTGACTGGCGTCTAGCAACCAGTGACATTACTAGGAGTCCTGATGTCACTGCTGTGTGGAGGCAGAGCGGAGGTCAGAGTGAGCGGAGAGTGCAGGGTGGGAGAGAGGAGTAGACTTTCGCAGATGCATGTAGAAGAACAGGAGGATTGGAGCGGATGGGACACTGTGAAGGTGGTGAATGCTGGTCTGTCTCTGGTGACACTACCTGACCTTCATGATGACTGAAGGTTCTCAGTCAGTAGCAGACCCTGCTCCAGCCCAGATCCAGGCCCCAGCAAGCCCAGTGACAGTCCCTAGGCAGGCTCCAGGGGGGTAGGAGTATGTCTAGTGAACGTGTTCAGTGGCATAGGAGTGGGTAGAGGGGATCACTGAAAAAGATACAGTGGGTTATGCAAGGGAGCCAAAGAGGTCTGCTAGTCTGGGATGCAGCCAGCACTCACCATGCTAAAGACATGAAGACATTTCTTCATGAAAGAAAAATAGATCAGATATTGATTCGCGCAGGAATGATGGCCTATCTCCAGACTCTTGATATTGCAATAAACAAGCCATTCAAAGATAATTTGTGCATGGAAATTAATGACTACATTGAAAATAGAATGGAGAGAAATCAGCGTGGAAACCTTGTGAAACCTAAACTGCAAGAAGTTGTGATTTGGGTGAAGAATTCATGGGAGAAAATCACTGACAGTTGCATTGCAAATGAACTGCAAGCAGGCTACCTTGACAAGAAGTACTCATTTAAAGACAGTGCTATTGCTAAACATGAGAGATTTGGTGCACTGATTCTGAAAAAAATAGAGTCACAAGAAATTCAGGAAATTCAGGAATTGAATTGTTATGATGATGTTCCAGAAGATGATGACATGATTGTCATTGAATAAATGAGTAAATTCTTGATACTGTAGGATTCAGAGTTCGTCTGGTTTGTGTTGACAACTACTGTACTACTGTACCATATACAGATAATTAATTTCCTTTATTTTATTTACCGTATTTGCCGGCGTATAAGATGACTTTTTGGCCCTGAAAAATATGCCTCCAAGTGGGGGGTAGTCTTATACGGCGAGTATATAACAAACTCTGTATTTTTAGTGGAAATGTTAGGGGGTCGTCTTATACGCCCAGTCGTCTTATACGCCGGCAAATACGTATTTTTCAGGGCCAAAAAATCATCTTATATGCCGGCAAATATAGTAACAATAAATGTGAACTGTATTCTTCTTCGTGGAAATATAAGACATCCCCTGAAAATAAGACCTAGCGCATCTTTGGGAGCAAAAATTATTATAAGACACTGTCTTATTTTTGGGGAAACAGGGTAGTTTCACTCTTTTGCATGTATCCAATTGTGCCAACACCATTTATTGAAGAGACTGTCTTGACTCCACTGTATGTTCATGCCACTTTTGTTAAATATTAATTGACCATAGTGATTTGGGTTGATACCTGGATTCTCTATTCTATTCCACTGATCTGTATGTCTATTCTTGTGCCAGTACCAGAGTGTTTTGAGAACAGTGGCTTTGTAATACATTTGAAATATGGTATTGAGATCCATCTTACTTTACTCTTCTTTCTCAGGATTGCTGTGGCTATTCTCGGTCTTTTTTTTTGTTGTTGTTCCAGATGAATTTTTGGAGAGTTCTTTCTAGTTATGTGAAATATGCTGTTGGTATTTTAATGGGGAGTGCATTGAACTTATAAATTGCTTTGGGAAGTATAGACATTTTGATTATGTAGATTCTACCAATCCATGAACATGGTATGTTCTTCCATCTGATTACGTCTTCCTCTATCTGTTTTTTCAGTGTCGTGTAGTTTTCTGCATATAGGTCTTTTACCTCCTTAGTTAAGTTTATTCCTAAGTATCCTAATTTTTTTGGTGCAATGGTAAATGGGATTGCTTTTTTAGTCTCTTTTTCTGTCAATTGACTATTGGTGTATAGAAATGCCATAGATTTATTGGCGTTAATTTTGTATCCTGCTACATTGCTGAATTAATTTATTAAATCTATTAGTTTTTGATGGAGTCTTTTGGGTTTTTATGTTCAATATCATGTCATATGCAAATAAGGATAATCTTACTTCTTCTTTTCCAATTTAGATGCCATTTATTTCTTCTTCCTGTCTAATTGGAATGGCTAGTACTTCCAGTACTGTCAAAGAGGAGTGGTGAGAGTGGGCATCACTGTCTTGTTTCTGTTCTTAGAGGGAATGGTTTTAGTTTTTGCTCATTGAGTTTGATGTTTGCTGTGGGTTTATCATATATAGCTTTTATTATGTTGAGGTATGATCCTTCTATTCCCACCTTGTTGAGAGTTTTTATCAAGAAATGGTGTGGGATTTTATCTTTTTCTGCATCAATTGATATGACTATATGATTTTTATCTCTCAATTTGTTTATGTGATGTATGACATTTACTGATTTGCGGATATTGTACTGTCCTTGCTTCCCTGGAATAAATCCTACTTGGTCATGGTGTATGATCTTTCTGATGTGCTCCTGGAGCCAATTTGCTAGAATTTTGTTGAGGATTTTGGCATCTATGTTCATGAGGGATATTGGCCTGTAATTCTCTTTTATTGTGTTGTCTTTATCTGGTTTTGTTATTAGTGTGATGCTGGCTTCATAGAAGGAGTTTGGGAGTGTTCCTTCCTCTTGAATTTTTTGAAATTGTCTGAGGAGGAAGGTTTTAGTTCTTCCTTGAATGTAATGTAAAAATCTCCTGTGAAGCCATCTGGCCCTGGGCTTTTGTTTGCTAGAAGCTTTTTGATGACTACTACAATTTTTTCCAAAGTCACTGGTCTATTGATATTTTTAGATTTTTCCTGATTGAGATTTGGAAGGTTATATTTTTCTAGGAATATATCCATTTCCTCCAGGTTGTCCAGTTTGTTGGAATAGAGTTGTTCATAGTATTTTTTTTAAACAATTCTTTGTATTTCAGTGGGGTCTGTTGTTACTTCACCTCTTTCATTTCTGATTTTGTTTATTTGGGTCCTCTCTCTTTGTTCCTTGGTGAGCCTGACCAGAGGTTCATCCATCTTGTTTATCCTTTCAAAGAACCAGCTCTTGGTTTTATTGATCTTTTGTATTGTTTCTTTGGTCTCTATGTCATTAATCTCTGCTCTGATTCTTATTATTTTCTTCCTTCTGCTTACACTGGGCTTTTCTTGTTGCTCTTTATCTAACTCTTTGAGCTGTAGAGTTAGATAACTTGTTACCAATATTTTTATTTATTTTTTTTTTCAATAGGCTTGTAGAGATATGAATTTCCCTCTCAAAACTGCTTTTGCTGTGTCCCATAGATTTTGGATTGTTGTGTTTTCATTGTCATTTGTTGCCAGGATATTTTTAATTTCTTCCTTGATTTCTCTGGTAACCGGGCCTTGTTTAATAGCATGCTATTTAGTGTGTTTGTTTTCTTTGGTTTATTTTAATTGTAGTTGATTTCCACTATGATCTGAGAAAATGCTTGATATGATTTCTATCTTCTTGAATTTGAAGAGACTTTGCCTATGTCCCAACATGTGGTCTATCTGAAAATTTCCCATGTGCACTTGAGAAGAATGTATATTCTGTGGCTTTGGGGTAAAATATTCTGAAGATATTGATTAATTGCATCTGGACTAGTGTGCCGTTTAGGATTCATGTTTCTGTGCTGATTTTTTGTTTATATGATTTGTTCAAAAGTGATAGTGGGGTATTAAAATCTCCTACTATGATTGTATTGCTATTAATTTATCCCTTAAAGTCCTCCTGCAGGTTTTTTTTTATGTGTTTGGGTGCCCCTGTATTGGGTGCATATATGTTTACCAGGGTTATTCTTCTGGTTGCATTGCTCCCTTTAGTATTATGAAGTGGCCTTCATTATCTCTTATTATGTCCTTCACTTTGAAATCTAATTTGTCAGATATAAGTATTGCTACACCAGCCTTTTTTCATTCCCATTTGCCTGGAAAACCTTTTTCCATCCCTTCAGCCTCAGTCTGTGTTCATATTTTATTCTGAAATGGGTTTCTTGTAGATAGCAGATATATGGGTCTTGTTATCTTATCCAACCTGTTACCCTATGTCTTCTGTTTGGAGCATTTAATCCACTTACATTTAAAGTTATTATTAATAGGTACTTATTTGTCGCCATTTTTATTCTATACCCCTGTATTCTTTTTTTTTTGCTTCCTATTTCTTTTTTTCTTTTTACAGCAGACCCTTTAGCATTTCTTGCATTACTGGTTTGGTGGTGATAAATTCCCTTAGTCTTTTTTTGTCTGAGAAGCACCTGATTTCACCTTCAATTTTAATTGATAGCCTTGCTGGTTATAGCATTCTTGGATTCCAACCCTTCATTTGCATGACTTTGTATATTTCATTCCATTTCCTTCTGGCCTGATGAGTTTCTGTTGAGAAATCAGTTGCTAGTCTGATGGGGGTTCCTTTATATGTAACTTTCTGTCTCTCTCTGTCTGCTTTTAAGATTCTTAATTTGTTGTTGGTGTTAGCCAATTTAATTATAACATGCCTTGGTGTAGATCTTTTGGGATTCATTTTGCTTGGGACTCTGCGAGCTTCTTGGATTTTCTTCTCTATCTCAGGAAAATTTTCTGTCATTATTTCTTCAAACATTTTTTTCTATGCCTTCCTCAGTTTCCTTTCCTTCTGGACCCCTTATCATGTGTATATTGTTTTGTTTTATATTGTCCCAAAGTTCCCTTAGGCTCTCCTCCTGCTTTTTAATTTTTTTTTCCAGAAGTTGCCCTAATTGGGTATTTTTTTCCATCTTATCTTCTCGCTCACTGATGCGGTCTTCTGCTTCTTCTAGTGTACTCTTGATGCTTTCTATTGAGTTCTACAGTGATGATGTCATTTTTCATTTCTTCTTGGTTCTTCTTTATTTTCTCTTGGTTCTTACTCATATTGTCAAATTTGTCTTCCATTCTTTTTAGACATCTTATGATCATTACTCTGAATTCTTGCTCTGGTGGTTTGTTTGCCTCTAACTCATGTACTTCCTTTTCTGGTGATGCCTGCTTTTCTTTCATATGTGAGCTGTTTCTTTGTGTCCACATGATTTCTCTTTTCACGATGACTGGTTATGTAGTTCTCTGTCTCCTGCGTTGATTTAAAGGCACAAAATACAACAAAACCAGGTTCAACACACAAGGCACTGAACATAAATGTGTTTGTCATATTAATAACCTCCAATGAAGGTGATCATTAGAGATAGGCAAATTGGGTGGTAGGAGAAATAGAAGAGAAAAAGAAAAAAAAGAGTGGCAAAATGAAATTGGGAGGAGAAAGAGAAAAAAGAGAGAGAGAAACTAGAATAATACTAAGAGAGAAACGAGGAACCAACTGTATATGTGGGTAGAAAACTTCAATAGAATAACCCTTAATCACAGCGAATGCCAGCAACAAGTATCTGGAGATTAATACAGCTTACAACACCAACTAATATCAAGCTAGGAAAGGGAAAGCAGAAGTAATAACTAACTATAATACAGCTAACAAAAACATAAATTCAAACAAAAAAAATAAGCAAAACAATCTCACAAAAAAACATAAAACTTCTATATAGTTAACATTCAACATACAACTATAAAAGGATAGAGAAAAAGACTGTGTGTGTTTGTGTGTGTGTGTGTGTGTGTGTTTAGAACAGTTCAGTTATGGGTTGCTTTTTAAAGTTCCCTTCTGTTAGTAGCCTTGCGAATCCCCTTCCACATTCCAGAATCACACTATCCCCAATGGCCACAGATTTTTGAGGGGCACAGACTTCCTCAGATCCTCTAGCTTATGTTGTGCACGTTTCTCTCTCCTGTTTGGATCACAGACCTCACTTTTTCCTAGGCTAAATCTGTCCTTTCCGTGAAAAGGTGCAGATCTCCCCTAAGTCCAAGTATTCGCGTTGCTTGGAATCGGGTGTTCTGGGTATGCAGCTGTTTTCTGGGTGGTGATGTAGATTCCTGGTATTTTTAGACTTCCAATAACAGCCACTCTCCCCTCCAAGATGGTGTGGTCTCTGTGTCAGATCCCATTGCTCTGGGAGGAATTTCAGCAGCAGTGGAGACTGCCTGGTAAAGCGGACCCCATCTAGCAAACCCCAACAGTCCCTTGGAGTATAGCTATCCCTCATCTCACAAATAAACACTCCCTGTGCGACCACATGCTCTCCTTTTGCTCCTTCCCCCATGCTTTACCTTGCAGTCTACCTTCCTATCAGCAGCCATCTTCTCAATTGCTTCTTTTTTTTTTAAAGATTTGAGAGGGTATAAGCTTTACCTCTGATCACAAATTACCTGCTATTCTTTTCCAAAGCTAAAAATATGCTAACAGTTTCACACTCACAGAATGAAAAAGAGGGTGAGGACATGGATACATTCATGGACAAGTCTAAGAATTTCTGCCTCATAGGAAAGTTCTGTGACTAGGATGACCATTGATTGCAACCTGATAGTCGTCATAAGATGGCCAGAAGGGGAGGGCAGTTGAGAGGGACCAGGCCTTCAAGGGAGGGCAGTTGGGGTGATCAAGCCTGCAAGGGAGGGCAGTTAGGAGTGACCAGGCCGGCAGAGAAGGGATGTTGGATGTGATAAGGACTGAAGGGAAGGGCAGTTGCGGGGGGGGGGGGGGGGGGACCAGGCTTGCAGGGGAGGATAGTTAGGGGTGACCAGGCCTGCAGGGGAGGGCAGTTAGGCATCAATCAGGTAGGCAGGGGGGTGGTTAGGGGGTTATTAGGCTGACAGGCAAAAGCTGTTAGGGTAAAACAAGTAGGCAGGCAGGTATGCCATTGGGAGCCAGCCGTCCTGGATTGTGAGAGGGATCCCAGATTGGAGAGGGTGCAGGCTGGGCTGAGGGATTACCTGCGCCCCCCCCCCCCCCATGTACAAATTTTGTGTACCAGGCCTCTAGTTGTACATAATAAAACTTCTCCATAACTTCTTCCTGTAATTATTAGAATTCTGGCCATTACCATCAATAAGTACTTAGGCACATGGTTTCTGTTTTAAGAGTCGTTCTCCTTAGTCGTCTGTGGACATCCAGTGCTTGTTGTGAGCTTGAAATGTGCTTGATGGAAGCCTCTAAAAAGCTACGTTACTCACTTTGTTTTTCATACCAAATTCATTAATTGCTTTGTCTTTGCAAATGCAGAAAAATTACTATAAGAAAGGTATTAAAAGAGGAATTGAGAATATAGACATTGCATTGCTTATTCATCTCCTCTGTGTGATTACAATACCAAGAACATTTCTAATATCTCAGCTATTGTTCAGCCTGTTATTTTCTTTTTAATGAACTGCAAGGTTTATATTACTAATACTTGTTCTGACAGAGCAGTGGCTAACACACAGTCACCATCTTTGACATAGTAGAAAAAGAAATAGGCATGTTAAGGGAAGGCAATCAGGGAAGAAGACACTGAAAGAGAGGCTTTCAAAACACAATAATCAAAAGGTGATGGTGCTAATGCCTCAAGTCCATGCCCTCACAGAGACAACACTAGAAGCTTCACATGGCAGGGAAGGACACCTCAGTAAAATATGAAATAGCACAGCCTCATAACTCAGTAAATGACCAGGCACATAATAATAACTTTCTAAATGCAGAAAGAGAACCCAAATTTGCTACAATACATTGCCTAAAATGCACAGGTTTTACCACAAAATATATGAGACATATAAAGGAATGGCAAGTGTGAACTCTACATAGGACGAAAGCAGACCAGAACAAATTTTTGTGTGTGTTCCAAATGTAGGATTTCCTATAATTTATAAATATTTTAAATCAAGAACCCATGTATAAAAGAGAAAGGATCATAGGTGCATGGTCCTCATCAAATAAAAATGTTAACAGAGAGACAGGATGATATAGGAAAAGAAAAACACTGATAATTTTGGTATTGAAATTCTAATAGCCATTAGGTAAAATGCATCATATAGGCACAGGAATAGATTAAAATTGTCATAAGAAAGAATATCTATACTTGAAATAATGGGAAGAGTAAAAGTAGTAGATCAGAGAGGAAGGGTGCATGAAAAGTATTGGTAAAAATAATGGTTGAATATTTTTAAACATATTCAATGAAAAATATCAGTCTGCACATCCAAGTGCAATGAAATCTAAGTAGAATAGGTACAATTAAATATATAATCAGACCCATCTTGGTAAAAGTTATGAAGCACAAAGAAAATACTAAAATCCAAACAACTCAACATAGAAGAGATAAACCTGATTAGATGAAGAGATGACTTTACCTCACAAAATTCTCCAGGACTGTAGGCAGTAGGATGGCATAGTCAGAGTGCTAATAGAAAACAATGTCACTGTGATTCATATATCTAGCCAAACTATCTTTCAGAGAGAATGTTAGAAAAAGGGATTCCAATTTCTAAAAAGGAAAAAAAGGAAGGAAGGAAGGAAAGGAGGGAGGGAGGAAGGGAGAGAGGGAAGGAAGGAGGGAGGGAAGGAAGGAAAGAAGGAAAGAAGAGAGAGAGAGAGAGAGAGAGAGAGAGAGAGAGAGAGAGAGAGAGAGAGAAGAGAAAGACCAATTTAAAATTATGAGATTTTAGTTTGTGATTGAAATTTGTTTTTAGTTAGAAATGATACCTACATCAAATCACTTGACATATATAATCCTCTGTGCATTGAGGGTTATGTGATGGCTAATGTCTATAATGATTTTAAGTTATTTATTTCAGAAACACAGATATTTAGTATTGTCCATTTCTAGTGATAAAATGCTAATTAGGGGAGCACTAGTGACAAATACATTTATATGCAGAAAACAATAGAAATACACAAAAAACCACAACACACATTTTAATATTTGCCTTAAAAAACTGATTTAAAACTGCTCATTTCTATAGAGACTGATGCAGAATACTTACCAGGTGATTCTGGAAGAGGTATGATCGATGGGGAAGCCAAGAAACAATCAATGCCCCATGCTGGTAAGAACAAGAATATTTCAACTCTACTTATGGTTCATTTATCTTCTCAAAAGTTTATTTAAGCTTACAGCTTCAATTACCATAGTATCTATATGCTATGTGCTATTTTACATAACCAAACTTCTCCATAATTTCTTTCTATAATTAATAGAACTCTAGCAGTTATGATCAATGGGTTCTTAGAAACATAATTTCTATTTTAGGACTCATCTTCTTAAAGTCATCCATGAAAATCCAGCAAGCTAGGAATATGCTTGATGGAAACCATTAAAATGTCCCTTTACTCACTTTCTCTTTCAGACCCAATTCATTAGTTGCTTTGCATTTGCAAATACAGAAAAGTTACCTTAAAAAGGGATTAGAAGCAAACTTTAGAAAATAGACATTGCATTGCTTATTAATTCCCTCCTTGTGATACCAAGAACATTTCAAATATCTCAACTGATGGTACAACCTGAATATTTGTTTTTAATACACTTTATGGAATAAATTACTGCTTCTTGTTCTGGCAGATCAGTGGCTAACAGACTTTTTCACTATTTTTGACATGGTAGCAAAGGAAATAGGCAGGTTAAGGTGGCAATCAGGGAAGGAGATAGTGAAAGAGAAGCTTTCAAAACATGAGTCATCCAAGGATGATGATGATCATGCCCTCACAGGAACAACACTAGAAGCTTCACACTGCAGGGAAGAACATTTTAGTAAAATGTTAAATAGCATAGCCTCATCACTCAGTAAATGACCAGGTACAAAATGACAACAAGCCTCCAAGTGCAATGGGAGGAACATAGTACCAGATTTGCTAAATACATTGCCTAAAATGCACAGGTTTTACCACAAAATATGATCAATGGGTTCAATTATGTTTCTAAGAACCCATTGAGACATGTAAAGGAACAGAAAATGTGAACTCTACATAGGAGGAAAGCTGACCAGTTGTAGGTTTTCCTATAATTTATAAATACTTTGAATAAAGAGCCCCATTTTCAAAAGAGAAAAGACCTTAGGTGGCTAGTTTTCATCAAATGAAAATGTCAACAGCCAAAACCGGTTTGGCTCAGTAGATAGAGTGTCAGCCTGCGGACTGAAAGGTCCCCGGTTCGATTCCGGTCAAGGGCATGTACCTTAGTTGTGGGCACATCCCCATTGGGGGATGTGCAAGAGGCAGCTGGTCGATGTTTTCTCTCTCATCAATGTTTCTAACTATCCTTCTCAATTCCTCTCTGTGTAAAATCAATAAAATATATTTTTTAAAAAGAAAAAAAGAAAATGTCAACAGAGAGAAAGGATGATATAGTACAAAAAACTGGTGATTTTGGTATTGAAATTCTAATAGCTGTTAGGTAAAATACATCATATAGTCACAGGAATAGATTGGAATTGTCATAAGAAAGAATCTCTACACTTGAAATAATGGAAAGAGTGAAAGTAGAGCAGGAAAGAAGGGGGCAGGAAAAGTATTAGAAGAAATAATGGTTGAATATTATTAAACATATTCAATGAAAAATATCAACTTGCACACCAAAGCTCAATGAAATCTAAATAGAAAGGGTACAATGAAATATACAAGGAGACACATATTGGTAAAAGTTATGAAGGGCAGAGAAAAAAATAAATCCACAAAGGGCAAACTACTCATTATAAGAAAGATGAAGCTGGTAAGATGAACAGCTGACTTGACATCACAAACTGTCCAGGACCACAGTGAGTGGGGTGACATATTCAGAGTGTTAATAGAAAAAATGTCCCTATGATTGTTATATCTGGCCAAACTATCTTTCAAAGAGAAGGTTATAAAAATTGATTCCAATTTTCAGAAAGACGAAGAAAAAAAGGAGAAAGAAAGGAAAACAAAAGACACCTTAGAGAATTATAAGACATCAGTTTGAAATTGAATTTTGTCATTAGTTTGGATATATGACACCTTGTTCAAATCACTAAACATGTATAAACCTCTGTGCATTGAGGGTTATGTGATGGCTAATGTCTGTAATGGTATTAAGGTATTTATTTCAGAAACACAGACAATTTAGTATGGTACATTTTCAGTGATAAAAATGCTAATGAGGGGAGCACTAGACACAAACACAGTTATACACCAAAACCAATAGACACAGACACACACACACACACACACACACACACACACACACACAACACAATAAACACACATGCATTAATGTTTGCCTTACAAAACTGATTTTAAACTGATTCTACAGAGACTCATACAGAATACTTACCCAGTGACATTGAAAGAGGTATCATCAAGGGGGAAGGCAAGAAACAATCAATGCAATATGCTGGTAAGAATAAGAATATTTCAAGTCTATCTATGGTTCATTTGCTTTCTCAGGAGTTTATTTAAGTTTACACCTTCAATTACCACGGTACCTATAGGCTATTTTATGTAATAAAACTTCTCCATAATTTCATCCTATAATAAATAGAACTTTAGCAGTTACCATCAATGGGTACTTAGAAACATAATTTCTATTTTAGAACTCATTTCCTTTCAGTCATCCACAAAAATTCAGTGAGCTAGGAATATGCTTGATGGAAACTTTTGCAATGTTACTTTACTCACTTTCTCTTTCAGACCCAATTCATTAGTTGCTTTGTATTTTCAAATGCACAAAAGTTACCAAAAGAAAGGGATTAGAACAGGAATTTAGAAAATAGACCTTGCTTTGCTTATTAATTCCTTCCATGTGATTACCAGGAAAATTCCTTATATCTCAGGTGATGATGCAACCTGAGTTTTTTACATTTTAATACAGTTTAATGTATAAAGTACTGCTGCTGTTCTGGTAGTTCAGTGCCTAACACATAGTCACTATCTTTGACATGCAAAGGAAACAGGCAGGTTAAAGGAGCAATCTGGGAAGGAGACAATGAAAGAGTGGCTTTCAAAAAACTAGTCATCAAAAGGTGATAGTGCTCATGCCCAAGTTCATGCTCTCAAAGGAATAACATTAGAGATTCACATTTCTGGGAAGGACATTTCAATAAAATATAAAATATCGCAGTCACATCACTCAGTAAATGACCAGATACCCAATGACAACAAGCCTCCAAATAGAGGAACTAAGGACCCAGATTTGCTACAATACATTGCCTAAAATGGCCAGGTTTCCACACAATATATATGACTTGTAAAGGAACAGCAAGTGTGAAGTCTACATAGGAGGAAAGCAGACCAGAACAAATCCAGTTGTGTTTCCTAAAATTTATAAATATTTTAAAACAAGAACCCCATGTTTAAAAGGGAAAAGACCAAAAATGGCTAGTTCTCATAAAATGAAAATGTTAACAGAGAGATAGAATGAGATATGAAAAGAAAACACTGATGAATTTGGTAATTAAATTCTAATAACTGTTAGGTAAAATGCATTATAGGGACATTTTACCTAACAGTGTAGAGAAAGAATCACTACACTTGAAATAAAAGGGATGAATGAAAGTAGAACAGGGAGGAAATGGGCAGGAAAAGCATTGGAATAAAGAATGGTGGTATATTTCAAAACATATTCCATGAAAAATATCAATCTGCACATCCAAGCTCTGAAATCTAAGAAGCATAGGTACAATGAAATATACAATCAGATCCATCTTGGTAAAAGTTATGAAGGACAGAGAAAATAATAAAACCCACAAAGTGAAAACAACTCATCATAGAAAAGAGAGACCTGGTAAGATGAAGAGCTGACTTGACCCTACAAACTCTCCAGGACTACAGACAGTGGGATAGCATAGTCAGAGTACTAATGGGGGGAAAAAGTCACTATGATTCGTATATCTAGCCAAACTATCTTCCAGAGTGATAGTTAGAAAAAGGGATTCCAATTTTCAAAAAGGTAGAGATTGGGGGGGGGGGAGAAAGAAAGAAAGGAAGGAAGGAAGGAAGGAAGGAAGGAAGGAAGGAAGGAAGGAAGGAAGGAAGAAAGGAAGGAAGGAAGGAAGGAAGGAAGGAAGGAAGGAAGGAAGGAAGGAAGGAAGGAAGGAAGGAAGAAGAGGAGGAAAAGGAGGGGGAAGGGGGAAGGAGGCAGGAGGGGAAGAAGAAGGAGAAGAAGAGAAAGATAGAAAGATAGATAGATAGATAGATAGATAGATAGATAATAGATAGATAGATAGATAGATAGATAGATAGATAGATGAATAGATAAAGGAAGGAAGAAAGATGAAGGAAAGAAGAAGGAAAGGAAGAAAATAACTGTTAAAGAATTATAATGAGAAGGTAAGATGGCTGCTTACCAGAAGGCAGACTACAAGATAGTGTGTGAGTAAGAGAACAAAGGGAGAGTGTGTGGTCTCACAGGGAGTGTTTGTTGGTGAGTTGAGGGACAGCTATACTCTAAGAGACTGTGGGGAACAGCCGGACAGGGTTCCTCTGATTAGGCAGCCCCCACTGCTGTTGGGTTCCCACTCAGAGTGACCAGCTCTGACACAGAGACCATGCCATCTTGAAGAAGAAAGTGGATGTTAGCAGAAGCCTGAAAATCTACAAATGTTGCATTCAGCGCACAGCTGCAAAACCCCAGAACACTGGTTCCCATGTGGCATGAGCACAGAGATTCAGAGGAGCTCTGCACCCCCTCATGGAAAGGTCAGTTTTCACCTGAGATAAGGTGAGGTCTGTGGTCCAGGCAGGAGAGAGAAATGCACACTGCAGGAATGGGAGGACCTGGAGAAGTCTGCAACAAGAAAAATCCATGGCCTTTGGAGCTGGCATGACCCACCATTGTAGAAGGGGGTCCACAGGGCTGCTAACAGAAGGGAACTCTAAAAAGCAACCCATAGCTGAACTGGGTGCAAAAGGGCAGCTTAAAATTTTTTTAAAGTGTTCTGGATGCTTAGACCCAAGGAAGAAAAGACTGCACAGACTTGTATGCAACGACCTGAGTTTATGCACTTACTGTGGCTCTTTTCTCTTTCTTTTTCCCCCCTGTTTAAATCATTGTTTTTGTTTACTATGCCCAATACATGGGATCACCCAATTGGGGGGGGGATACTAAGAGACTGCAGGGGAAAGTAGTTTTTGTGGAACCTCAAGATCAGAGTTGGGAATAACTATCAGAGAACCAGCTCTGGGGCAACCCATTCCCCAAAACCATTATTAAGTGTGACAGGGAAAACAAATTCTAAACACTAGCTAGAGAGGACCTATAGACCCAAAGGTCAATCCAGAAACACTGCCACCAAAGGGTTGAATCACAAATTGAGTCTTGTGTAAACACAAATAAAGGAATATAAGAAATAAAGAATACTACCTGCTTGAAAATGAGGACTGTGACCTACAACATTGAGGAGCAATGGAACACAGGGAACTTCAATAATGTTCTGACAAGCAAACAGGCATGCATTCAGAACAGTAGAGGAAGTGAATGACCTTCACTACTACACTTCTTTTTTTTCATCTTTTATTTAAGAAACTATTTTTTCTTTTTTCCTCACTTGATTTCACCTTTTTAATTATTATATTTTATTTTCAATCAGACAACATAATGAAAGAGAATTACAGGTCAATATCCTTCATGAATATAGATGCCAAAATCCTCAACAAAATTCCAGCAAATCGGCTCCAACAATACATCAAAAAGATCATACACCATGACCAAGTAGGATTTATTCCGGGATGCAAGGATGGTACAATATCCACAAAATAATAAATGTGGTACATCACGTAAATAAATTGAAAGATAAAAATCACATAGGCTTATCAATTGATGCAGAAAAAAACATTTGACAAATCCAACACTTTCTTAATAAAAACTCTCAGCAAGGTGGGAATACAAGGATCATACCTCTACATAATAAAAGCCATATATGTAAAATCCACAGCCATCCTCATACTCAATGGACAAAAAATAAAACCATTTCCCTTAAGAACAGGAACAAGACAGGGATGTCCACTGTCACCACTCCTGTTCCACATAGTACTGGAAGTATTAGCCATTGTGATTAGACAAGAAGAAGGAATAATAGACATCTAAATTGAAAAAAAAAATACATAAAACTGTCCTTATTTGCAGATGACATTATACTGTACACAAAAAGCTCCTTAAAAATAATTAGACTTAATAAATGAATTTGGCAATATAGCAGAATACAAAATTAACACGAAGAAATCTATACACCAATAGTGAACTTACAGAAACAGAGACTACAAAAGCAATCGCATTTACCATTGCACCAAAAATATTAAGATACACAGGAATAAACTTAACTAAGGAGGTAAAAGACCTATATACAGAAAACCACATGACACTGAATAAAGAGTTAGAGGGAGACATAAACAGATGGAAGAACATACCATGTTCATGGATTGGTAGGATTATCATCATTAAAATGTCCATACCACCCAAAGCAATCTATATTTTCAATGCACTCCCCATTAAAATACCAATGGCATATTTCACAGACCTAGAAAAAACTCTCCAAAAATTCATCTGGATAAAAAAAGACCCAAAAGAGCTATAGCAATCCTGAGAAAGAATAACAAAGTAAGTGATATCTCAATACCAGATTTCAAGATGGATTACAAAGCCACTGTTCTCAAAACACTCTGGTACTGGCACAAGAACAGACATATAGACCAATGGAAAAGAATAAGAACATAGCTATCAATATTTGACAAAGGAGTCATAAACATACAATGTGTCAATACAGTCTCTTCAATAAATGTTGTTAGGAAAATTGGACAGATACATGCAAAAAAAAAAAAAAGAAACTAGACCACCAACTTATACCGTACACAAAAATAAAGACAAAATGGTTAAAGGACTTAAACAAAAGACTGGAAAGCATAAAAATACTAGAGGAATCCACAGACAGAAAAACCTCAGACAGATGCTAAAGCAATTTCTTCACTGATAATGCTCCTAGGGCAATAGGAATGAAAAAGAAAATAAAGAAATGGGACTTTGTCAAAATAAAAGCTTCCACACTAAAAGAATCCATCAACAAAACAATAAGAAAGCCTACTATATGGGAAAACATATTTGCATATGTTATTACTGATAAAGGTTTAATCTCCAATATTTTCAAGGAACTCATACAACTTAATAAAAGGAAAATAAATGATCCAATAAAAAAAATAGGCAATGGACCTAAATAGAAACTTTTCAAAAGAAGACAGAAGGAAGGCCAAAAGACATATGAAAATATGCTCAAAGTCACTAATCATCTGAGAGATGCAAATCAAAAAAACAATGGGGTACTTTCTCACACTTGTCAGAATGGCTATCATCAACAAATCAGCAAAGGACAAGTGCTGGCAAAGATGTAGAGAAAAAGGAACCCTCTTTCACTGCATGTGGGAATTCAGATTGGTGCAGCCACTTTGGACAACAATATGGAGTTTCCTCAAAAACCTAAAAATGGATCTCCCATTTGACCTAGTAACCCCACTTCTATGAATACCGTATTTGCCGGCATATAAGACGATTTTTTGGCCCTGAAAAATACCGTATTTGCCGGCGTATAAGAGACTGGGCGTATAAGACGACCCCCTAACATTTCCACTAAAAATACAGAGTTTGTTATATACTCGCCGTATAAGACTAACCCCCACTTGGAGGCATATTTTTCAGGGCCAAAAAATCGTCTTATACACCGGCAAATATGGTATATCTCAAGAAATTAGAAACACCAATCAGAAAGGATATATGCACCCGTATGTTTGTAGCAGCACAATTCACCATAGCTAAGATTTGGAAATAGCCTAAATGCCCATCAGCAGATCACTGGATTAAAAAACTATGGTACATCTACACAATGAAATACTATGCTGCTATAAAAAAAGAAGGAATTATTACCATTTGCTGTAGCATGGATGGACCTAGAGAGCATTACTTTAAGTGAAATAAGCTAGGCAATGAAAGAAAAATACCACATGATCTCACTCATATATGGAAAATAAAGAACATTATAACCTGATGAACTAAAAGAGAGATACAGAGGCAGTAAAGCACTGAACAGTGTCAAATTACAGCTGGAAGCCTTTGGAATGTTGTGGAAGAGGCCAAATAGCTCAATTAAAGGTATTGTAAGCATGCATTTAGGCACAACCAAAGGACACAAGACATGGAGGGGGGGGATGAGTGCATATGACCGAGGGTAAGAGCGGCTGGGGGAATGTCAATGGGGCATAAAAGATATATATGTACTACTGTGTGTAATACTTTAAACAATTTAAAAAAATAAAATAAACCTTACTTAAAAGAAAAAAATGAATTATAAGATATCAGTTTGTGATTGAATTTTGTCATTAGTTGGACATGACACCTTTGTCAAATCATTGTACATGTATAATAAGCTGGTGTGCATTTAGGGTTATGTGGTGGCTAATTTCTGTAATGATTTTAATAAGGTATTTATTTCAGAACACAGATACTTTAGGACAATCCATTTCCAGAGATAAAAATGCTAATGGGCAGTGCACCAGTCACAAACACACTTATACTGAGATACAAATAGACCACACACACACACACACACACACACACACACACACACTGCACATGTGTTAATACTTGCCTTACAAAACTGATTTTAAACTGTTTATTCTGTAGAGACTGATACAGAATACTCACCGGGTGCCTTTGGAAGAGGTATCATCAACGGAGAAACCAAGAAACAATCAATGCCCCATGAGGGTGAGAACAAGAATAATTCAACTCTATTTATGGTTCATTTATCTTCTCAAAAGTTTATTTAAGCTTACAGTTTCAATTTCCAGAGTAGCTATATGCTATGTGCTATTTTACATAACCAAACTTCTCCATAATTTCTTAGTATAATTATTAGAACTCTAGCAGTTACCATCAACGAATACTTAGAAATGTAATTTCTATTTTAGAACTCATCTTCTTAAAGTCATCCAGGAAATCCAGTTAGCTAGGAATTTGCTTGTTGGAAACCATTAAAATGCCCCTTTAATCACTTTCCCTTTCAGACCAAGTTCATTAGTTGCTTTGTTTTTGCAAATGCAGAAAGGTTACCTAAAGAAGGTATTAGAAGCAGAATTTATAAAATAGTCATTGCATTGTTTATTAATTTACTCCTTGTGATTACAATATCAAAAGCATTTTCAATATCTCAGCTATGGTGCAACCTAAGTTTCTTTGTTTTTAATACAGTTTAGGTTATAAATTACTGCTTCATATTTTGGCAGGTCAATGGCTAACAGACTTTGTCACTATCTTTGACATGGTATCAAAGGAAATAGGCAGGTTAAGAGATCAATCTGGGAAGGAGACGGTGAAAGAGAGACTTTCAAAACATGAGTCATCCAAATGTGATGGTGCTCATGCCCCAATTTCATGTGCTCAGAGAAACAACATGAGAAGCTTCACACTGCAGCATAGGACACTTCAGTAAAATATGAAATAGCACAGCCTCATCACTCAGTAAATAACCAGGCACACAATGACAACAAGCTTCCAAATATAGCAAGAGGAAGCGAGTACCCAGATTTGCTACAATACATTGCCTAAAATGCTCAGATTTACCACACAATATATGAGACATGTAAAGGAACAGCAAGTGTGAACTTTCCACAGGAGGAAAGCAGACTAGAACAAATCTATGTGTGTGTTGCAATTGCAGGATTTCCTATAGTTTATAAAAAAATTTAAATAAATGACCCCTTGTTTAAAAGGAATAGACCATACATAGTAGTTCCCATCAAATGAAAATGTCAAAAGAGAGAATGATGTATGAATAGAAAATCATTGATGATTTTGGTATTGAAATTCTAATAACTGTTAGGGAAAATGCATTCTAGGAGCACAGGAATAGATCAGAATTGTCATAACAAAGAATCTCTACACTTGAAATAATGGGAAGAGCGAAAATATAAAAGGAAAGAAGGGGATAGAAAAATATTGGTAGAAATAATGGTTGAATATTTTAAAACATATTCCATGAAAAATATCAATCTGCACATTCAAGCACAATGAAATCTAAGTAGAATAGGTACAATGAAATATACAATCAGACCCATCTTGGTAAAAGTTATGAAGGACAGAGAAAATAATAAAGCCCACAAAAGGCAAACAACTCATAATAGAAAAGTGAAACCTGGTAAGATGAAGAGCTGATTTGACATCACAAACTCTCCAAGACTATAGGCAGTAGCATGGCATAGTCAGAGTGCTAATAGAACAAATGACACTAAGATTCCTATATCTAGCACAACTATATATCTGAATGAAGTTTAGAAAATGGGATTTTAATTTAAAAAGAAAGAGAGAAAGAGAAAAAAGGAAGAAGGCATGAAGGAGAAAGAAAGGAAGGAAGAAGGAAGGAAAGATAAAAGAGAAGACCCATTAAATAATTATGAGACATCAGTTTGTGATTGAATTTTGTCATTAGTTGGATATGACATCTTGGTCAAATCACTGAACATGTATAACCCTCTGCATATGGAGGGTTATGTGATGGCTAATGTCTGTAACCATTTTAAAGTACTTATTTTAGAAACACAGCTATTCAATTTCCATTGATAAAAATGCTAATAAGAAAGAAGTCACAAACACACTTATACTGAGAAACCAACACACACACGCGCACACACACACACACACACACACACACACCACACACATGTGTTAATATTTGCCTTACAAAACTGATTTTAAACTGTTCATTTCTATAGAGACTGATGCAAAATACTCACCCGGTGACTCTGAAAGAGGTATAATAACGGGGAAAGCCAAGAAACTATCAATGCAACCTACTGGTAAGAACAAGAAAATTTAAAGTCTACTTTTGGTTCATTTGTCTTCTCATGAGTTTATTTAAGTTTATACCTTCAATGACCACAGTATCTATATGCTATTTTGCTTAAGAAAAATTCCCCATAATTTCTTCCAATAATTAATAGAACTCTAACAGTTACCATCAATGGGTACTTAGAAACGTAATTTCTGTTTTAGAACTCATTTCCTTAAAGTCATCCGGGAAAATCCAGTGAGCTAAGAAACCTTTGCAATGCCACTTTACTCACTTTCTCATTCAGACCCAATTCATTAGTTACTTGGTATTTGAAAATGCAGAAAAGTTACCTTAAGAAAGGGATTAGGAGGGAATTTATAAAATATACATTGCATTGTTTATTAATTCCTTCTGTGTGATTGCATTACCAAGAAAATTTCTAATATCTCAGCTGATGGAACAACCTGAATTTTTTCATTTTTAATACAGTTTAGGCTATAAATTATTGCTTCTTGTATTTTTAAAAAAATTTATTAAGGTATTATATGTGTACTGCTTCTTGTTCTGGCAGAGCAGTGGCTAAAAGACTTTTTCACAATTTTTGACATGGTAGCAAAGGAAATAGACATGTTAAGGGAGCAATCAGGGAAGGAGACAGTGAAAGAGAAGCTTTCAAAACAAGAGTCATCAAAAGGCAATGGTGCTCATAGACCAACTTCATGCCCTCACAGAAGCAACAACAGAAGCTTCACACTGCAGGAGAGCATACTTCAGTAAAATATGAAATAGTACAACCTCATCACTCAGTAAATGACCAGATGCACAATGACAACAAGCATTCCAGTGCAGTGGGAGTAACGCAGTGATAGATTTGCTACAATACATTGCCTAAAATACTCAGGTTTACCACAAAGTATATGAGACATGTAAAGGAATAGCAAGTGTAAACTCTACATGGGAGGAAAACAGACCAGAACAAATCTTTGTGTGTGTTTCAGTTGTGTTTCCTAAAAATTTAAATATTTTAAGTAATGAACCCCATCTTAAAAGTGAAAAGACCATAGGTGGCTAGTTCTCATCAAATGAAAATGTGAAAAGAGAGAATGATGTATGAAAAGAATATCACTGATAATTTTGGTATTGAATTTGAAATTGTGTAAAGTAAAATGCATTATAGGGGCACAGTAAAAGATTGGAATTGTCATAAGAATGAATCTCTACACTTGCAATAAGGGGAAAACCAATAGCAGAGCAGGGAGGAGGAAGGGGGCTGGAAAAGTATTGTTAGGAATAATGGTTGAATATTTTAAAACATATTCAATGAAAAATGGCAATCTGCACATCCAAGCTCAATGAAATCTAAGTAGAAGAGGTAAAATAAAATACACAATCAGACCCATCTTGGTAAAAGTTTGAAGGATAGAAAAAATAATAAATCCCCAAAGGCAAACAAGTCATTGTAGAAAGAGAAACTGGTAAGATGAAGAGCTGATCTGACATCACAAACTCTCCAGGACTAAAGGCAGTGGGATGGCATAGTAGAGTGCTAATTAAAAAAATGTCAATATAATATTTATATGCAGCCAAACTATCTTACAAAGTGCAATTAAGCAAAAGGGATTCCAATTTTCAAAAAAGGAAGACGAAAAGAGGAAGGAAAGAAGGAAGGAAGGAAGGGAGGGAGGGAGGGAGGGAGGGAGGGAGGGAGGGAGGAAGGAAGGAAGGAAGGAAGGAAGGAAGGAAGGAAGGAAGGAAAGAAAGAAAGGAGGGAAGGAAAGGAGGGAAGGAGGGAGGGAGGGAGGGAAGAAAAACCTGTTAAATAATTATGAGCACTCAGTTTCTGATTGAATTTTGTCATTAATTATAAATGAAACCTTGTTCAAATCACTGAACATGTATAAGCCTCTGTGCAATGAAGGGTATGTGATGGTTAATGTCTTAATTATTTTAAAGTACTTATTTCAGAAACACAGATAATTTTGTATAGTCCATTTTAAATGATAAAAAGGTTAATAAGGGGAGCAATAGTCACAATCATTCTAATACATGAAAACCAACACACACACACACACACACACACACACACACACACACACACACACACTTTAATATTTGCATTACAGAACTGACTTGAACTGCTCATTTCTATAGAGAGTGATTCAGAACACTTACCTGGCGACCTTGGAACAGGTATCATCAAGAAGAAAGCCAAGAAACTATCAAGGCAGCGTATGGGTAAGAACAAGAATATTTGAAGTCTATTTATGGTTCTTTTATTTTCTCAGTTCATTTAAGTTTACACTTTCAATTACTACAGTACCTATCGGCTATTTTATTGAATAACACTCGTCCATAATTTCTTCCTAGAATAAGAACTCTAGCAGTTACCATCATTGGGTACTTGGATATATAAATTGAGTTTTAGAGCTCATCTGCTTAAAGTCACCCATGAAAATTGAGTGAGCTAGCAATATATTTGATGGAAGCCTTTAAAATGGTACATTACTCACTTTCTCTTTCAGATTCAATTCATTATTTGCTTTGTATTTGCAAATGCAGAGTAGTTACCTTAAGAAATGGATTAAAAGCAGAATATGGAAATAGACATTGCATTGCTTAATAATTTTCTTCTTATGATTATAATACCAGGAAATATTTCATTATCTCATGGGACTGTGCTATCAGAATTGCATTCCTTTTTAATGCATTTTATGGGAAAAAATTACTGCTTCTTGTTCTGGCATATCAGTGGCTAATGGAATTTTTCACCATCTTTCATCTTTGACATGGTAGCAAAGGAAATAGACACATTAAGGGAATAATTCGAGAAGGAAACACTGAAAGAGAGGCTTCAAATTATGAGTCATCCAAAGGTGATGGTGCTCATGCCCCAAGTTCATGCCCTCACAGAAGCATCACCAGAAGTGTCATACTGCAGGATAAGACGCTTCAGTAAAATATGAAATAGCACAGCTTGTCACTCAGTAAATGACCAAACACACAAAGACAATAAGCATCCAAGTACAGTGGGAGTAAAGCAGTACCAGGTTTTCTGCAATACATTGCCTAAAATGCTCAGGTTTACCAAAACGTATATGAGACATGTAAAGGAATAGAAAGTGTAAACTCTACATATGAGTAAAGCAGACCAGAACAAATCTTTGTGTGTGTTCCAGTTCAGTTTCCTAAAATTTTAAATATTTTAAATAATGAACCCCATCTTCAAATGGAAATAACCATAGGTGGGTAGTTCTCATCAAATGAAAATGTGAAAAAAGAGAATGACTAATGAATAGAAAATCACTAATGATTTTGGTATTGACTTTGTAATTCTGTCAAGAAAATTCATTATAGGAACACAGGAAAAGTTTGGAATTGTCATAAGAATGAATCTCTACACTTTAAATAATGGGAAAAGCAATAGCAGAACAGGGAGGAGGAAGGGGTCTGGAAAAGCATTATTAGTAATAATGGTTGATTTTTTAAAACATATTCAATGAAAAATGGCCATCTAAACATCCAAGCTCAGTAGAATAGGTACAATGAAATATTCTCAGTAGAATAGGTACAATGAAACACACAATCAGACCTATATTGGTAAAGTTTATGAAGGATAGAAAAAATCATAAAGCCCAAAAGGCAAAGAACACATCCTACGACATAGAAACCTGGTAAGATGAAGAGCTGATTTGACATCAAACTCTCCAGGACTACAGGCAGTGGAATGGCATAGTCAGAGTGCTAACAGAAAAAATATCAATATGAATTTTAGGTGTAGCCAAACTATCTTTCAGAGTTCAGTTAGCAAAAGGGATTCCAATTTTCAAAAAAGGAAGAGAAGAAGGAAGGAAGGAAGGAAGGAAGGAAGGAAGGAAGGAAGGAAGGAAGGAAGGAAGGAAGGAAGGAAGAAAGGAAAGAAGGACCTGTAAAAGAATTATGAGCACTCAGATTGTGATTAAATTTTGTCATTAATTGTAAATGAAACCTTGTTCAAATCACTGAACATGTATAAGCCTCTGTGCCATGAAGGGTATGTGATTGCTAAGTTCTATAATTATTTTAAAGTACTTATTTCAAAAACAAATGTATTTTAGTATAGTCTGTTTTCAGTGATAAAAATGTTAATAAGGGGAACAATAGTCACAATCACTCTAATACATGGAAACCAACAAACACACACACACACACACACACACACACACACACACACTACACACACATGTGTTAATATTTACATTACAAAACTGATTTGAACTGCTTATTTCTATAGGGAGTGATTCAGAACAGTTATCAGGGGACCTTGGAACAAGTATCATCCAGGGGAAAGCCAAGAAACTATCAAGGCAGCATACGGGTAAGAACAAGAATATGTCAAGTCTATTTATGGTGCTTTTATCTTCTCAGAAATTCATTTAAGTTTACACCTTCAATTACCAGTGTACCGACAGGCTATTTTATATAATACAACTCCTCGATCACGTCTTCCTATAATTAGAACTCTAGCAGTTACCACCAATGGGTACTTAAACACATAATTTGGGTTTTAGAGCTCATCTCCATAAAGTCACCCATGAAAATCCAGTGAGCTAGATGGAAGCCTTTAGAATGGCACATTACTCACTTTTCTTTCAGACTCAATTCATTAATTGCTTTGTATTTGCAAATGCAGAAGAGTTACCTTAATAAAGGAATTAGAAGCAGAATTTAGAAAATAGACATTGCATTGCTTAATAATTCTCTCCTTGTGATTATAATACCAGGAAATTTTTTATTATCTCAGGGGACTGTACTATTAGAACTGGATTCCTTTTTCATACACTTTATTGGAATAAATTACTGCTTCTTGTTCTGGCAGATCAGTGGCTAATGGACTTTTGCACCATCTTTGGCATGGTAGCAAAAGAAATCAGCAAGTTAAGGGAGCAATTGGAGAAGGAAACACAGAAAGAGAGGCTTCAAATCATAAGTCATCCAAAGGTGATGGTGCTCATGCCCCAAGTTCATGCCCTGGCAGATATAATACCAGGAGCTTCACATTGCAGGATAGAACACTTCCGTAAAATATGAAATAACACAGCCTTATAACTCAGTAAGTGACTACAAACACAATGACAACAAACATCCAAGTGCAGTGGGAGTAATACAGTACCAGATTTGCTATAATAAATTGCCAACAATGGTCAGATTTATCATAATTTATATGAGACAAGGAATAGCAAATGTGAACTCTAAATAGGAGGAAAGCAGAACACAACAAATCTTTGTGTGATTTCCAGTTGTGTTTCTTAAATATATAAATATTTTAAATAAAGAACCCCAAATTCAAAAGGGAAAAGACCAAAGGTGGCTAGATCTTATTAGATGAAAATGTGGAAAGAGAGAATGATGTATGAAAAGAAAAATCACTGATGATTTTGGTATTGAATTTGTAATTGTGACAAGTAAAATGCATTATAGGGCACAAGAAAAGATTGGAATTGTCATGAGAATGAAGCCCTACACTTGAAATAATGGGAAAGGCAATAGCATAGCAGTGAGGAAGGGGACTAGAAAAGCATTGTTAGGAATAATGGTTGAATATTTTTAAACATGTTCAATGAAAAATGGCAATCTGCACATGCAAGCTCAATGAACTCTAAGTTGAATAGGTACAATGAAATACACAATCATACCTATATTGGTAAAAGTTATAAAGGATAGATAAAACCCCCAAAAGCAAACAACTCATAAAAGCAAACAACTCAAATTACAAAAGAGAGACTTGGTAAGATGAATAACTTATTTGACTTCACAAACTCTCCAGGACTATAGGCAATGGGATGGCATAGTCAGAGTGCTAATAGAAAAAAATGTCAATATGATTTTTAGATTTAGCCAAACAATATTTCACAGTGCAGTTAGTAAAAAGGATTCCAATTTCCAAAAAAGCAAGGGAGACAGGGAGGGGAGGAGGAAGGAAGGAAGGAAGGAAGGAAGGAAGGAAGGAAGGAAGGAAGGAAGGAAGGAAGGAAGGAAGGAAGGAGAGAAGGAAGGAGAGAAGGAAGGAGAGAAGGAATGAGAGAAGAAAAGGGAAGGGAAGGGAAGGGAAAGCAAAAAGGCAGGGAGGAAGGGAGGGAGGGAGGGAGGGAGGGAGGGAGGAAGGAAGGAAGGAAGGAAGGAAGGAAGGAAGGAAGGAAGGAAGGAAGGAAGGAAGGAAGGAGAGAAGGAAGGAGAGAAAAAAAGGGAAGGGAAGGGAAGGGAAGGGAAAGGAAAGAGGCAGGGAGGAAGGGAGGGAGGGAGGGAGGGAGGGAGGGATGAAGGAAGGAAGGAAGGAAGGAAGGAAGGAAGGAAGGAAGGAAGGAAGGAAGGAAGGAAGGAAGGAAGGAAGAAAAGGCCTTTTAAAGAATCATAAACACTCAGTTTGTGATTGAATTTTGTCATTAATTGTAAATGAAACCTTGTTCAAATCACTAAACATACATAAGCCTCTGTGCAATGAAGGGTATGTGATGGTTAAGTTCTGTAATTATTTTATAGTATTTATTTCAGAAACACAGGTACTTTTGTATAGTCCATTTTCAGTGATAAAAATGTTAATGAGGGGAGCAATAATCACTGTCACTCTAATGTATAGAAACCAACACACACACACACACACATACACACACACACACACACTTTAATATTTGCATTATAAAACTTACTTCAACTGCTCATTTCTATAGAGAGTGATTCAGAACAGATACCAGGTGACCTTGGAACAGGTATCATCCAGGGGAAAGCCAAGAAACTATCAAGGCAGCATACGGGTAAGAACAAGAATATGTCAAGTCTATTTATGGTTATTTTATCTTCTCAGAAGTTCATTTAAGTTTACACCTTCAATTACCAGTGTAGCTAGAGGCTATTTTAAAGAATACAATTCCTCCATCATTTCTTCCTATAATTAGAACTCTAGCAGTTACCACCAATGGGTACTTAGACACATAATTTGGGGTTTAGAGCTCATCTCCTTAAAGTCACCCATGAAAATCCAGTGAGCTAGGACTATGTTTGATGGAAGCCTTTAGAATGGCACATTACTCACTTTTCTTTCAGACCCACTTCATTAATTGCTTTGTATTTGCAAATGCAGAAAAGTTACCTTAGAAAGGGATTAGAAGCAGAATTTAGAAAATAAACATTGCATTGCTTCTTATGATAATAATAACAGGAAATTTTTTATTATCTCAGAGGACTGGGCTATCAGAATTTGTTTCCATTTTCATACAATTTATTGCAATAAATTACTTCTTCTTGTTCTGGCCGATCAGTGGTAATGGATTTTTTCACCATCTCTGACATGGCAGCAAAGAAATAGGCAGGTTAAGGGAGCAATTCGAGAAGGAAACACTGAATGAGAGGCTTCAAAACATGAGTCATCCAAAGGTGATGGTGCTCAGGCCCCAAGTTCATGCCCTAGCAGGATGAACACCAGAAGAGTCACACTGCAGGATAGGACACTTCAGTAAAATATGAAATAGCACAGCCTTATCACTCAGTATGTGACCAAACACACAATGAAAACAAGCATCCAAGTGCAGTGGGAGTAACACAGTAATAGATTTGCTGCAATCCATTGCCTAAAATGCTCCGGTTTACCATAAATTACATGAGACATGCAAAGGAATAGCAAGTGTGAACTCTGCATGGGATGAAAGCATACCAGAACAAATCTTTGTGTGTTTTCCAGTTGTGTTTCCAAAAGTTTACAAATATTTAAAATAAATCCATCTTCAAAAGGGAAAAGACCATAGGTGGCTAGTTATCATCAAATGAAAATGTGAAAAGAGAGAATAATGTATGAAAAGATATCCACTGATGATTTTGATATTGAATTTGTAATTATGTAAAGTAGTATGAAGTATAGAGGCACAGGAAAAGATTGGAATTGTCATAAGAATGAATCTCTATACTTGAAATAATGAGAAAATCAATAGCAGAGCAGGGAGGAGGAAGGGGGCTGGAAAAGCATTGTTAGGAATAATGTTTGAACATTTTAAAACATATTCAATGAAAAATGGCAATCTGCACATCCAAGCTCAATGAAATCTAAGTAGAAGAGGTAAAATGAAATGCACAATCAGACCCATCTTGGTAAAATTATGAAGGATAGAAAAAATAATAAATCCCCAAAGGCAAACAAGTCATTGTAAAAAGAGAAACTGGTAAGATGAATAGGTGATCTGACATCACAAACTCTCCAGGACTAAAGGCAGTGTGATGGCATAGTCAGAGTGCTAATAGAAAAAATCTCAAATCGAAACCAGTTTGGCTCAGTGGTAGAGCATCAGTCTGTGGACTGAAACGTCCCAAGTTTGATTCCGGTCAAGGGCATGTACATTGGTTGGGGGCACATCCTCTGTGGGGGGTGTGCAGGAAGCGGCTGCTCGATGTTTCTCTCTCATCGACTTTCTAGCTCTCTATCTCTCTCCCTTCCTCTCTGAAAAATACACACACACACACACACACACACACACACACACACAAACACACACACATATGTTTATATTTGCATTACAAAACTCATTTGAACTGCTCATTTCTATAGAGAGTGATTCAGAACACTTACCAGGTGACCTTGGAACAGGTATCATCCAGGGGAAAGCCAAGAAACTATCAAGGCAGCATACGGGTAAGAACAAGAATATGTCAAGTCTATTTATGGTTATTTTATCTTCTCAGAAGTTCATTTAAGTTTACACCTTCAATTACCAGTGTAGCTAGAGGCTATTTTAAAGAATACAATTCCTCCATCATTTCTTCCTATAATTAGAACTCTAGCAGTTACCACCAATGGGTACTTAGACACATAATTTGGGGTTTAGAGCTCATCTCCTTAAAGTCACCCATGAAAATCCAGTGAGGGAGAAAATGGCGGAAGAGCAGATGGGCGGTTTCTGAGTCTTGTCCCGAGGAAGAGAGAGAAAGCAGCTGAGGATCGCGCTAGGAGTGCTCGTCAACAAGCCAGGAGACTAGCAAACACCAGAGGAAATTTGGGGTCTGCTAATTAGGGAGCCACCAACAGCTGACCACCCACAGCTGGGTCCCTTACCAGAGATACTTGCCGGCACGGACGGGAAATCTCGCCATCTTGGAAGGGAGGAGGTTCGAGTGTTGGAGGCCTGATTATCCCCAGCCCCAAGGAACACCAAATGAACATAGTCGGCGCGAACCCTTGATCTCAGAGGAGCTCAGATTTCGCAGCGATCCGGTGGGTGAGTTCCCCTCGGACCGGTAGTTCTGACTGAGTTCCACTCGGCGCAGCAACACCCCCCCCCCCCCCCCTGCGCACCAGCGCGCGCGGCGCACAGAGGCTGAGGGACTGGTCGTGGATTTACTTCTCAGCTGGAGGCGCGCCTGTCTGTGGACAGGGCTCCTAAGACTAGGGATATCTAAGGAGCAGCACAGCTGGATCTGAGTCCAAGAAGTAGCCGCAGAATTACAGGGGAGTGCAGCCAGCTCCGGACCGCCCCACCCCCAGCCATCAAAGACACAGAGAAGGGGAAAAAGCTAGAAAGGCTTTAGAGTCCTGGAAGTCATCCAGAAACACTGCCACCCAGAGGCTAAAGCACATAGGGTCTCTAGATTGGCTTAAAAATCAGGTCTTGTAATCAACACGGAGGAACGGTGAAACACAGTGAACTGCCACTACCGCCCAGACTGGGAACAGGCGTGCGAGACATAGCAACACAGAAAGTGAATGACCTTCATTACTGCAAATTTTGTTTAATTTTTAATTTTCAATTTTTATTTTTTTAACTGTTGAATTTTTGTTTTTTACCTACTTTAATTGCAAAGTTTACTCAAGAAATTTTTTTCATCTGCCATCACTAGATTTTACCTTTTTAATTAATTCATTTTTATAGGTAATCAACATTATTACTACTACTATTTTACCTTTTTTATCTTTTTTATCTTATTTTCTTTTGTTTATTTTTATTACTACTTTTTAAGTGTCATATTATAATCCTTTTTTTTTGCTTTCTATTTTTTTTTTCCTTTTTCCTCTATTTCCTTTTTTCTCTATTTCCTCCTTCGGGATTACTATTCTAAAAACTATTCATACCTTGCCTTCTCCAACGCTCTATTCTATCTCAAACCTACCTTTATGACATCTCTCTATTCCTAACCCTTTACCTTTGGTGTCCTGCTTATCTTAACCCTTTACTGCTATAGATTTTCCTTACTCTTTCTGTTTACCCTCTCCAAAATTTTCACCTGTCCTGTGTATATATAATTCCTAACCCCCTGCTCCAATCCCATTCACACCTACCTTGCCACTGCCCCCCCACCAAAAAAAAAAAAGCCTTCTCTCTACCCCTTTGTTGTTGTATGTTGAATGCTAACTATATCAAAGGTTTATGCTTTTTTTTGTGTGTGTAAGATTGGTTTGCTTATTCTTTTTATTGGATTGTATGTTCTTGTTATCTGGGTTCTAGACACCTTTATTGGAGGATATTAATATTGCAAACACATTTCTGTCCAGTGCCTTGTGTGTTGTACCTGGTTGTGTTGTATTTTGTGCCTTTAAATCAAAGCAGGAGGGAGAGAACTACGTTACCAGGCACCCTATAAAGAGAGATCATGGGGAGACTAAGAAACAACCCGCCTGTGAAAGAAAATCAACCATCACCAGAAAATGAAGTAAATGAGTTAGAGGCAAGCAACCTACCAGAGCAAGAATTCAGAGTAATGATCATAAGTTGGCTAAAAAGAATGGAAGACAAATTTGACAATATGAATAAGACCCAAGAGGAAATGAAGGTGACCCAAGAGGAAATGAAGGTGACCCAAGAAGAAATGAAAAATGACATCGCTACTATGAAGAACTCAATAGAAAGCATCAAGAGTAGACTAGATGAAGCAGAAGACCGCATCAGTGAGCTAGAAGACAAAATGGAAAAAAATACCCAATTACAGCAGTTGCTAGAAAAAAAAATTAAAAAACAGGACGAGAGCCTAAGGGAGCTTTGGGACAATACAAAACAAAACAATATTAGAATAATAGGGGTTCCAGAAGGAAAGGAAACTGAGCAAGATATGGAAAAAGTATTTCAAGAAATAATGACAGAAAACTTTCCTGAGATAGAGAAGAAAAAACCAACACAAATCCAAGATGCTCGAAGGGTCCCCAACAAAATGAACCCCCAAAGATCAACACCCAGACACATTATAATTAAACTGGCAAAAAACATCGACAAAACCAGAATCTTAAAAGCAGCCAGAGAGAGACAGAAAGTTACATATAAAGGAAACCCCATCAGACTAGCAACTGATTTCTCAACAGAAACTCATCAGGCCAGAAGGGAATGGGATGACATATACAAAGTCATGCAAAGGAAGGGTCTGAACCCAAGAATACTGTACCCCGCAAGGCTGTCAATCAAAATTGAAGGTGTAATCAGGAGCTTCACCGAAAAAAACAGACTAAAGGAATTTATCTCCAACAAACCAGCAATGCAAGAAATGCTAAAGGGTCTACTGTAATAATAAAGAAATAGGAAGTGAAGAAGGAACACAGGGGGATAGAATAAAAATGGCATCAAATACCTACCTTTCAATAATTACTTTAAATGTAAATGGTTTAAATGCTCCAATTAAAAGACATAGGGTAACAGAATGGATAAGAAAGCAAAACCCATTCATCTGCTGTCTACAAGAAACCCACCTCAGAAAAACAGACGCCCACAGACTGAAGGTGAAAGGACGGAAAAAGATTTTCCAGGCAAACGGAAACGAAAAAAAAGCTGGGGTAGCAATACTTATATCTGACAAACTAGATCTCAAAGTGAAGGACATAACAAGAGATAAGGAAGGCCACTTCATAATACTAAAGGGTGTAATCCAACAAGAAGAAATAACCCTGGTAAACATATATGCACCCAATTTGGGAGCACCCAAATACATAAAGAAACTGCTGGAGGACATTAAGGGACAGATTAATAGCAATGCTATCATAGTAGGAGATTTTAATACTCCATTGTCACCTCTGGACAAATCATCTAAACAAAAAATCAGTAAAGAAACGTCAATTCTAAATGACGTATTAGACCAGATGGAATTAATTGACATCTTCAGAACATTTCATCCCAAAGCCACAGAATATACATTCTTCTCAAGTGCACACGGGTCATTCTCAAAGATAGACCACATATTGGGACATAGGGAAAGTCTCTTCAAATTCAAGAAGATAGAAATCTTATCAAGCATTTTCTCAGATCACAGTGCCATAAAATTGGAAATCAACTACAATAATAATAAGCCAAAGAAATTAAACACATGGAGACTAAATAGCATGCTATTGAACAAAGACTGGGTTACCAGAGAAATCAAGGAAGAAATCAAAAACATCATGGCAACTAATGACAATGAAAACACAACAATCCAAAATCTATGGGACACAGTAAAAGCTGTTTTGAGAGGGAAGTTCATATCCCTACAAGCCTATTGCAAAAAACAAGAAAGAATGGTAACAAATTATCTTACCCTACAACTCAAACAGTTAGAAAAAGAACAGCAAGAAAGGCCCACTGTAAGCAGAAGGAAGGAAATAATAAAAATCAGAGCGGAGATTAACGACATAGAGACCAAAGACACAATACATAAGATCAACAAAACCAAGAGCTGGTTCTTTGAAAGGATTAACAAGATTGATGAGCCTCTAGCCAGGCTAACCAAGAAACAAAGAGAGAGGACCCAAATAAACAAAATTAGAAATGAAAGAGGTGAAATAACAACAGACCCCGCCGAAATACAAAGGATTGTTACAAAATACTATGAACAACTATATTCCAACAAACAGGACAACCTGGAGGAAATGGACATATTCCTAGAAAAATACAACCTTCCAAAACTCAATCAGGAAGAATCTAAAAATCTCAATAGACCAGTAACTTGGGAAGAAATTGAAGCAGTCATCAAAAAGCTTCCAGCAAACAAAAGCCCAGGGCCAGATGGCTTCACAGGAGAGTTTTACCAAACATTCAAGGAAGAACTAAAACCTATCCTCCTCAGACTTTTCCAAAAAATTCAAGAGGAAGGAACACTGCCAAACTCCTTTTATGAAGCCAGCATCACCCTAATACCAAAACCAGATAAAGACAACTCAATGAAAGAGAATTACAGGCCAATATCCCTCATGAACATAGATGACAAAATCCTCAACAAAATTCTAGCAAATCGGCTCCAGCAGTACATCAGGAAGATCATACACCATGACCAAGTAGGTTTTATACCAGGAATGCAAGGATGGTACAATATTCGCAAATCAATAAACGTGATACATTACATAAACAAATTGAGAGATAAAAATCATATGGTCATATCTATCGATGCAGAAAAGGCATTTGATAAAATCCAACACCCTTTCCTGATAAAAACTCTCAACAAGGTGGGAGTACAAGGATCATACCTCAACATAATAAAAGCTATATATGATAAACCCACAGCCAACATCATGCTCAATGGGCAAAAACTAAAACCATTCCCTCTAAGAACAGGAACAAGACAGGGATGCCCACTCTCACCACTCCTCTTTGACATAGTACTGGAAGTACTCGCCATCGCAATTAGACAAGAAGAGGAAATAAAAGGCATCAAAATCGGAAAAGAAGAAGTAAAGCTGTCACTATTTGCAGATGACATGATATTGTACATAAAAAACCCAAGAGACTCCATCAAAAAGCTAATAGACTTAATAAACGAATTTGGCAATGTAGCAGGATACAAAATAAATGCCAAGAAATCAATGGCATTTCTCTACACCAATAGTGAACTTACAGAAAGAGACTAAAAAAGCAATCCCATTTACCATCGCACCAAAAAAATTAAGATACCTAGGAATAAACTTAACCAAGGAGGTAAAAGACCTATATGCAGAAAACTACAGGACACTGAAAAAAGAAATAGAGAAAGATGTAAACAGATGGAAGAACATACCATGTTCATGGATTGGTAGAATCAACATCATCAAAATGTCCATACTTCCCAAAGCAATATATAAGTTCAATGCACTCCCCATGAAAATACCATGGACATACTTCACAGACCTAGAAAGAACTCTCCAAAAATTCATTTGGAACAATAAAAGACCCCGAATAGCCTCAGCAATCTTAAGAAATAAGAGTAAAGTAGGAGGAATCTCAATACCAGATTTCAAGCTGTATTACAAAGCAACTGTTCTCAAAACAGCCTGGTACTGGCACAAGAACAGACATATTGATCAATGGAATAGATTAGAGAATCCAGACATCAACCCAAATCAATATGCTCAATTAATATTTGACAAAGGAGGCACGAACATACAATGGAGTCAAGACAGTCTTTTTAATAAATGGTGTTGGGAAAATTGGACACATACATGCAAAAGAATGAAACTAGATCACCAACTTACACCATACACAAAAATAAACTCAAAATGGATACAGGACTTAAACATAAGACGGGAAACCATAAAAATACTAGAGGCATCCACAGGCAGCAAAATCTCAGACATATGCCTAAAGAACTTCTTCACTGATATTAACCCTAGGGCAATGGAAGCTAAAGAGAAAATAAACAAATGGGACTACATCAAAATAAAAAGTTTTTTTACGTCAAAAGAAACCATCAACTAAACAACAAGAAAACCAACTGTATGGGAGAACATATTTGCAAACGATATCACTGATAAAGGTTTAATCTCCAACATCTACAGACAGCTTATACAACTCAATAAAAGGAAAATGAATGAGCCAATTAAAAAATGGGCAATGGACCTAAATAGAATCCTCTCAAAAGAAGACAGAAGGAAGGCCAAGAGGCACATGAAAACATGCTCCAAGTCACTAATTATCCGAGAGATGCAAATCAAAACAACAATGCGGTACCATCTCACACCTGTCAGAATGGCCAACATCAACAAAACAACAAACAACAAATGTTGGCGAGGTTGTGGAGAAAAAGGAACCCTCGTGCACTGCTGGTGGGATTGTAGGTTGGTGCAACCCCTGTGGAAAACAGTATGGAGCTTCCTCAAAAAACTGAAAATGGAACTCCCATTTGACCCAGTAATCCCACTACTAGGAATATACCCCAAGAAACTAGAAAGACCAATCAGAAAGGATATATGCACCCCTATGTTCATAGCAGCACAATTTACAATAGCTAGGACTTGGAAACAGCCTAGGTGCCCGTCAGCAGATGAATGGATCAGAAAACTATGGTACATCTACACCATGGAATACTATGCTGCCATAAAAAGGAAGGAATTCTCATCATTTGCAGTAACTTGGATGGAATTGGAGAGCATCATGCTGAGTGAAATAAGCCAGTCAATGAAAGAGAAACACTACATGACCTCACTCATTTATGGATATTAAAGATCATTATAAACGAATGAACAGAAAGATTGATATAGTGACAGTAAAACAACAGGCAGTCTGTCAAATGACAGCGGGGGGGGGGGGGGTAGGGAGATCTGGGGGAGATAAGAGATCAACCAAAGGACTGGTATGCTTGCATATAAGAATAGCCAATGGACACAAAACTTTGGGGAGGGAGGGCATATTTTGGGGGGGGGGGCAATGATAAGCTATGTATACAGATAATACCTTAATAAAAAAAAAAAATTAAAAAAAAAAAAAAGAAAATCCAGTGAGCTAGGACTATGTTTGATGGAAGCCTTTAGAATGGCACATTACTCACTTTTCTTTCAGACCCAGTTCATTAATTGCTTTGTATTTGCAAATGCAGAAAAGTTACCTTAAGAAAGGGAATAGAAGCAAAATTTAGAAAATAAACATTGCATTGCTTCTTATGATAACGGGAAATTTTTTATTATCTCCGGGGACTGGGCTATCAGAATTGGATTCCTTTTTCATACATTTTATGGAATTAATTACTGCTTCTTGTTCTGGTAGATCAGTGGCTCATTGACTTTTTCACTATCTTTGACATGGTAGCAAAGGAAGTAGGCAGGTTAAGGGAACATTGGAGAAGGAGACACTGAAAGAGCGTCTTCAAAATATGAGCCATCAAAAGTTGATTGTGCTCATGCCCCAAGTTCATGCCCTGGCAGGATGAACACCAGAAGAGTCACACTGCAGGATAGGACACTTCAGTAAAATATTAAATAGCACAGCCTTTTCACTCAGTGTGTGACCAAATACACAATGACAACAAGCATACAATGCAGTGGGAGTAACACAGTAATATATTTGCTACAATACATTGCCTAAAATGTTCAAGTCTACCATACTGTATATGAGATGTAAAGGAAAAGCAAATGTGAACTCTACATAGGAGGAAAGCAGACCAGAACAAATCTTTTTGTGAGTTCCAGCTATGTTTTCTAAAATTTACATATATTTAAAATAAAATAAAAAAACCAACTTCAAAGGGAAAAGACCACAAGTGGCTAGTTTTCATCAAATGAAAATGTGAAAAGAGAGAATGATGTATGACAAGAAAATCACTGATGATTTTGGTATTGAATTTGTAATTGTGTCAAGTTAAATGCATTATAGGGCACAAGAAATGTTTGGAATTGTCATAAGAATGAACCTCTACACTTGCAATAAGGGGAAAACCAATAGCAGAGCAGGGAGGAGGAAGGGGTTAGAAAAGCATTGTTAGGAATAATGGTTGAATATTTTTAAACAAATTGAATGAAAAAAGACAATCTGCACATCCAAGCTCAATGAAATCGAAGTAGAATAGGTACAATGAAATACAAAATCAGACCTATATTGGTAAAGGTTATTAAGGATAGAAATAATCATAAAACCCAAAAGGCAAACAACACATCCTACAAAATAGAAACCTGGTAAGATGAAGAGCTGATGTAACATCACAAATTCTCCAGGACTATAGGCAGTGGGATGGCATAGTCAGAGTGCTAATAGAAAAAATGTCAATATGATTTTTAGGTGTAGCCAAACTATCTTTCAGAGTACAGTTTGCAAAAGGGATTCCAATTTTCCAAAACGGAAGGGAAGGAGGGAGAGAAAGAGAGAGGGAGAGAGGGAGGGAGGGAAAAATGGAGGGAGGGAGGGTGGGAGGGAAGAAAGGAAGGAAGAAGGAGAGAAGGAGAGTAAGAGGGAGGGGGAAACGAAGGGGGCAGGGGAAGGGAAGGAAGGAAGGAAGAAAGGAAGGGAGGGAGGGAGGAAGGGAGGGAGGGAGGAAGGAAGAAAAACCTGTTAAAGAATTATGATCAATCAGATTGTGATTGAATTTTGTCATAATTCCATATGAAACCTTGTTCAAATCACTGAACATGTTTCAGCCTTTGTTCAATGAAGGGTATGTGATTGCTAATATCTGTAATTATTTTATAGTATTTATTTCAGAAACACAGGTACTTTAGTACAGTCCATTTTCAGTGATAAAAATGTTAATAAGGGGAGCAATAGTCACCATCACTCTAATGTATAGAAACCAACACACACACACACACACACACACACACACACACACACACACACACTATACATGTTAATATCTGCATTACAATACTGATTTGAACTGCTCATTTCTATAGAGAGTGATTCAGAACACTTACCAGGCGACATTGGAACAGGTATCATCAAAGGGGAAGCCAAGAAACTATCAAGGCAGCATACGGGTAAGAACAAGAATATGTCAAGTCTATTTATGGTTCTTTTATCTTCTCAGAAGTTTATTTAAGTTTACACCTTCAATTACCAGTGTACCTCGAGGCTATTTTATATAGTAATACTCCTCCATAATTGTTTCTTATAATTAGAACTCTAGCAGTTACCACCAATGGGTACTTAGACACATAATTTGGGGTTTAGAGCTCATCTCCTTAAAGTCACCCACGAAAATCCAGTGAGCTAGGACTATGTTTGATGGAAGCCTTTAGAATGGCACATTACTCACTTTTCTTTCAGACCCAGTTCATTAATTGCTTTGTATTCGCAAATGCAGAAAAGTTACCTTAAGAAAGTAATTAGAAGCGGAATATGGAAAAGAGATATTGCATTGCTTAATAATTCCCTTCTTGTAATTATGATACCAGGATTTTTTTTATTATCTCAGAGGACTGTGCTATCAGAATTTGTTTCCTTTTTAATGCACTTTATTTGAATAAATTACTGCTCCTTTTCTGGAAGATCAATGGCTAATGGAGGTTTTCACAATCTTTGACATGGCATCAAAGAAATAGGGAGGTTAAGGGAGCAATTTTAGAAAAAGACAGTTAAAGAGAGCCTTCAAATCATGAGTCATCCAAAGGTGATGGTGCTCATGCCCTCACAGAACATCACCGGAAAGATCACACTGCAGAATAGGACAATTCAGTAAAATATTTATTAGCACAGCCTTATCACTCTGTAAGTGACCACTCACACAATAACAACAAGCATCCAAGTGCAGTGGGAGTAACAGTAATAGATTTGCCACAATACATTGCCTGAAATGCTCAGGTTTACCATAATGTATATGAGACAAGAAAAGGAATAGCAAGTGTGAACTCTACATAGGAGGAAAGCAGACCAGAAGAAATCTTTGTGTGTGTGTTCCAGTTCTGTTTCCTAAAATTAACAAAATGTAAAATAAAGAACCCCAACTTCAAAAGGGAGAAGACCATAGGTGGCTAGTTCTTATCAAATGAAAATGTGAAAAGAGAGAATGATATATGAAAAGAAAATCACTGATGATTTTGGTATTGAATTTGTAATTGTGACAAGTAAGATGCATTATAGGACACAGGAAAAGATTGTAATTGTCATAAGAATGAATCTCTACACTTGAAATAATTGGAAAAGCAACAGAAGAACAGGGAAGAGGAAGGTGGCTGGAAAGCATTTTTAGGAATAATGGTTGAATATTTTTAAACATGTTCAATGAAAAATAGCAATCTGCACATCCAAGCAGAATGAAATCTAAGTAGAATAGGTACAATTAAGTACACAATCAGACCTATATTGGTAAAAGTTATGAAAGATAGAGAAAATCAGAAAACCCAAAACAACTCATCATACAAAAGAGAAATATATTTCAGACTGAAGTTAGCAAAAAGGATTCCAATTTTCAAAAAAGCAAAGGGGGGGTAAAGAGAAAGGGAGGAAGAGAGGAAGGGAGGGAGAGATGGAAGGAGGGAGGGAGTGAGGAGAGAAGGAAAGAAGGAAGGAAGGAAGGAAGAAGAAGAAAGGAAGGAAAGAAGGAAGGAAGGAAGGAAGGAAGGAAGGAAGGAAGGAAGGAAGGAAGGAAGGAAGGAAGGAAGGAAGGAAAAAAGGAAGGACCTGTTAAAGAATTATGAGCAATCAGATTGTGATTGAATTTGGTCATTAATTGTAAATGAAACCTTGTTCAAATCACTAAACATGTATAAGCCTCTGTGCCATGAAGGGTATGTGATGGGTAATGTCTGTAATTATTTTGAAGTACTTATTTCAGAAACACAGGTATTTTAGTACAGTCCATTTTCAGTGATAAAAATGTTAATAAGGGGACCAATAGTCACAATCACTCCAATGTATAGAAACCAACACACACACACACACACACACACACACACGCACGTTAATATTTGCATTACAAAACTTAATTCAACTGCTCATTTCTATAGAGAGTGATTCAGAACACTTACCAGGCGACATTGGAACAGGTATCATCAAGGGGGAAGCCAAGACACTGTCAAAGCAGCCTGCAGGTAAGAACAAGAATATGTCAAGTCTATTTATGGTTCTTTTATCTTCTCAGAAGTTCATTTAAGTTTACACCTTCAATTACCAGTGTACCTAGAGACTATTTTATATAACAAAACTCCTCCACAATTGCTTCCTGTGATTAGAAATCTAGCACTTACCATCACTGGGTATTTAGATACATAAATTGGGTTTTAGAGCTCATCTGCTTAAAGTCACCCATGAATGATGACGGCATATTCCAATGAGTTAGGAATATGTTTGGTGGAAGCCTTTAGAATGGCACATTATTCACTTTTCTTTCAGACCCAGTTCATTAATTGCTTTCTATTTGAAAATGCAGAAAAGTTACCTTAAGAAACAGATTAGAAGCAGGATTTAGAAAATAGACATTGCATTGCTTAATAATTCCCTTCTTGTGATTATAATTCCAGGAAATTTTTTATTATGTAAGGGACTGTGCTATCAGAATTGGATCCTTTTTCATACACTTTATGGAATAAATTACTGCTTCTTGTTCTGGCACGTCAGTGGCTAATGAACTTTTTCACCATCATTGACATTGTAGCAAAGAAAATAGTCAGGTTAAGGGAGCAATATGAGAAGACACTGAAAGAGAGGCTTCAAAATATCAGTCATCCAAAGGTGATGGTGCTCATACCCCAAGTTCATGCCCTGGCAGAAACAATACCAGGAGCTTCACACTGCAGGATAGGACACTTCAGTAAAATATGAAATAGCACAGCCTTATCACTCAGTAAGTGACCACACCCACAATGACAAGTAGCATCCAAGTACAGTGCGAGTAACAAAGTATCAGATTTGCTATAATACATTGCCTAAAATGTTCAAGTTTACCAAAAAGAATATGAGACATGCAAAGGAAAAGGACATGTGAGCTCTGCATAGGAGGAAAGCAGACCAGAACAAATCTTTGTGTGTGTTCCAGTTGTGTTTCCTAAAATTTACAAATATTTTAAAAAAAGAAACCCATCTTCAAAGGGGAAAAGACCATAGGTGGCTAGTTTTCATCAAATGAAAATGTGAAAAGAGAGAATGATGTATGAAAAGAAAATCATTGATGATTTTGGTATTGAATTTGTAATTGTGACAAGTAAATGCATTATAGGGCACAAGAAAAGATTGGAATTGCCATAAGAATGAATCTCTACACTTGAAATAATGGGAAAAGCAATAGTAGAGCAGGGAGGAGGAAGGGGACTGGAAAAGCATTTTTAGGAATAATGGTTGAATATTTTCAACATATTCAATGAAAAATGGCAATCTGCACATCTAATTCCAATGAAATCTCAGTAGCATAGTTACAATGAAGTAGACAATCAGACCTATATTGGTAAAAGTTATGAAGGATAGAGAAAATAATAAACCCCCAAAGGCAAACAACTCGTGGTAGAAAAGAGAAACCTTGTAAGATGAATAACTGATTTGACATCACAAACTCTCCAGGACTGCAGGCAGTGGGATGGCATAGTCAGAGTTCTAATAGAAAAAAATTTAATATGATTTTTAGATGTAGCCAAACTATTTTTCAGATTACATGTACCAAAAGGGATTCCAATTTTCAAAAAAGCAAGGAGGGGAGGGATAGAAGGAGGGAGGGAGGGAGAAATAGATGGAGGGAGGGAGGGAGGAAGGAAGGAAGGAAAGACCTTTTAAAGTATTATGAACAATCAGTTTGTGATTGAATTTTGTCATTAATTATAAATTAAACCTTGTTTAATTTACATGTAAAAAGAATAGCAAGTGTGAATTCTCATTGGAGGAGAGCAGACCAGAACAAATCTTTGTGTGTGTTCCAGTTCTGTTTCCTAAAATTTACAAATATTTAAAATAATGAACCCCATCTTCAAAAGGGAAAAGACCATAGGTGACTAGGTTTCATCAAATGAAAATGTGAAAATCAAGAATGATGTATGAAAAGAAAATCATTGATGATTTTGGTATTGAATTTGTAATTATGACAAGTAAGATGCATTATAGGGGCACAGGAAAAGATTGGAATTGTCATAAGAATGAATCTCTACACTTGAAATAATGAGAAAATCAATAGCAGAGCAGGGAGGAAGGGAGCTGGAAAAACATTATTAGGAATAATGGTTGAATATTTTAAAACATATTCAATGAAAAATGGCAATCGGCACATCCAAGCTCAGTGAAATCTAGGTTGAATAGGTACAATGAAGTACACAATCAGACCTATATTGGTAAAATTTATGAAGGATAGAGAAAATCATAAAATCTGAAAGGCAAACAACTTATGGTAGAAAAGAGAAACCTTGTAAGATGAAGAGCTGATTTGACATCACAAACCCTCCAGGACTACAGCCAGTGGGATGGTATATTCAGAATGCTAATAGAAAAAAAATCTCTAATGATTTTTAGGTGTAGCCAATCTGTCTTTCAGAGTAAAGTTAGCAAAAGGAATTCTAAATTAAAAAAAAAAAAAAAACGAAGGAAGGAAGGAAGGAAGGAAGGAAGGAAGGAAGGAAGGAAGGAAGGAAGGAAGGAAGGAAGGAAGCCCTGTTAAAGAATTATGAGCAATCAGATTGTGAATGAATGTTGTCATTAATTGTAAATGAAACCTTGTTCAAATCACTGAATATGTATAAGTCTCTGTGTAATGAAGGGTATGTGAGGGTGAATGTCTATAATTATTTTGAAGTATTATTTCAGAAACACATGTACTTTAGTATAGTCCATTTTCAGTGATAAAAAGGTTAATAAGGGGAGCAATAGTCACCAACACTCTATTCCATGGAAAACAAATCACACACACACACACACACACACACACACACACACACACACACATCAGACACACATGTGTTTATATTTGCATTACAAAACGGATTAGAATTGCTTATTTCTATAGAGAGTGATTCAGAACACTTACCAGGCAACCTTGGAACAGGTATCATCAAGGAGGAAGCCAAGAAACTATTAATGCAGCATGCGGATAAGAACAAGAATATTTCAAGTCTATTTATGATTCTTTTATCTTCTCAGAAGTTCATTTAAGTTTACACCTTCAATTACCAGAGTACCTATAGCTATTTTATATATTAAGACTTCTTCATAATTTCTTCCTATAATCAGAACTCTAGCAGTTACCATCAATGGGTACTTAGATACATAATTTATCTTTTATTTTTATAATGTCTTTTTTTGAAATATTTTTATTGATTTTTGACAGAGAGGAAGAGATAAGGATAGAGAGTTGGAAACATCAATGAGAGAGAATCATTGATCAACTGCCTCTTGCACACCCCCTACTGGTAATGTGCCCACAACCAAGGTACATGCCCTTGACCAAAATCGAACCTGGGACCTTTCAGTCCCCAGGCCGATGCTCTATCCATTGAGCTAAACCAGTTTTGGCCATAATTTCTATTTTAGAGCTCATCTGCTTAAAGTCACCCATGAAAATCCAGTGAGCTAGGAATGTGTTTGATGGAAGCCTTTAAAATGGCACATTACTCACTTTTCTTTCATACCCAATTCATTAATTGCTTTGTGTTTGCAAATCCAGAAAATTTACCTTAAGAAAGGGATTAAAAGCAAAATTTAGAAAATAGACATTGTATTGATTAATAATTCTTTTCTTGTGATTATAATACCAGGAAATTTTTTATTATCTCAGGGGACTGTGCTATCAGAATTGGTTTTCTTTTTAAATACACTTTATGAAATAAATTACTACTTCTTGTTCTGGGAGATCAGTGGCTAATGGACTTTTTCACCATCTTTGACATGGTAGCAAATAAATAGACAAGGGAGTAATTCGAGGAGACACTGAACGAGAGGCTTTAAAACATGAGTCATCATTACCTTTAGGTAATGGTACTCATGCCCCAAGTTCATGCCCTCACAGAAGCAATGCCAGAAGCTTCACACTGCAGGATAGGACACTTCAGTAAAATATGAAATAGCACAGCCTTATCACGCAGTAAATGACCACACACACAATGACAATAAGAATCCAAGTGCAGTGGGAGTAACACAGTACCATATTTGCTACTATATATTGCCTAAAATGCTCAGGTTTACTACAAAGTATATGAGACATGTGAAGGAACAATAATTGTGAACTCTACATTGCAAGAAAGAGGACCAGAACAAATCTTTATCTGTGTGAGTTCTTGTTGATGGTTCTCCTATAATTTATAAATATTTTAAACTAGAGGCCTAGAGCTTGAAATGCATGCACTCAGACAGGTTCGAGGGGCCTCTCAGTACTGATTGTGAGAAGATGCAGGGCAGACTACGGGTTCCCACTGGTTCACCATAGGATTAAAGTAGGCTACAATCAAGGTTGGCCAACTGAGGAGGGACTGCATGCATCCTCCTGGGCATATCCTGTCCTTCTCATTGAGTCCTGATCGACCAGACCCAGCAGCATGCTAACCTACCCATCAGAGCTTCTACCCCTGTTCAGTGTAGTTTGTAGCCACTGGGCAAGTGGTCAATTGTCTTCCCCTTGGTGGTCAGTGTACATTATAGGAACTGGTCGATCTGTCGATTTTCTGCCCCCTGATGCTCAAAGCATGTCATAGTGAGCAGTTTATCGATATTTGCATATCATTAACATATTATGCTTTGATTGGTTGAGTGGCTGACCTGATGACTGGATACTTATCATATTATACTTTTATTATATAGGATAAAGAACTCCATGTTTAAAAGTGTAAAGAATATAGGTGACTAGTTCTTATCAAATTAAAATGTCAACAGATAAACAGAATGATATATGAAAAGAAAGACAGTGGTGATTTTGGCATTGAAATTCTAATAACTGTTAGGTAAAATACATTATAGGGGCTCAATAATAGATTTGAATTGTCAGAAGAAAGAATCCCTACACTTAAAATTCTGGGAAGAGTGAAAGTAGACCGGAGAGAAAGTGGGCAGGAAAAGCATTGGGAGAAAGAATGGTTGAATATTTTCAAACATATTCAATGAAAATTATCAATCTGCACATTCAATGAAATATACAGTCAGACCCACCTTGGTAAAATTATGAATGACGGAGAAAATTATAAAACCCAGAAAAAGCAAATACTCATCATAGACAAGTGAAATCTGTAAGGTGAAGAGCTGACTTGACATCACAAACTGTTGAGGACCAAATTCAGTGGGATGGCATATTCAGAGTGCTAATAGAAAAATGTCACTATGATTTTTATATCTGGCTAAACTTTCAGAGTGAAGTTTAAAAAAAGGGATTCCCAATTAAAATAATAATAATAATAATGATGAATGTGAGATGTTTGTTAGCAGATCTGCGTTAACTATAAAGAAAGTTCTTAAGGCAGATAGGTCAGCACTGAGGGAAAGAGTGTGAGTGAATGAGATAACAAAAGGGAGTACATGGACATGTGGGGCATGTGTGTATGTGTGAATGAGGGACATTTATATGCTGTAGGACTGTTGGGGACTGGCAGACCAGGCTCCCCTAGCTGGGCAACCTATACTATCACTGAAATCTCTCCTGGGGTGGCCATCTCTGCCACAGAGATTGCCCATCTTGAAGGGGAGAGAAGTTGTGACTGGGAGCCCTCTCACATCTCCACTCAGGGAGACCTCAGACACCACTCAGGACCCTGCAGCCACACTGGCCAGAACCCTAGCAGTGCAGCCCCACCCAGCCTTGAGCTTGGCAGGGAAACAAAAATTTTAAATACTCCCATGGAATTTTGAAGGCTGTTTTGAGGGACCATTTGGGCCCAGAAACTAATTCATATTCACATAGAGGCCATGTCAGAAATAGACTCTGGTGTAAATATGAATTTACATTGTCTACCAGCAGGTAGACAAGCAAATCAGGCAGAGTGTTCCCGTCAGGCTGAAACCAAAGCTGTGGCATCTGACACAGATGAGCAGTGGATCATTGGCAGCTTCAACATGGTTCTGACTGTCTAGCTGAAAGCTGAGACATGGCAGTGAGAACAGTGGAGGGAGTCTTAGGCCAGCCTCCAGGAGACATTAAATACTCAGCTGAAGCGAACAAACTTAATTACTTCACTTTAAAAAAAATATTTTACTTATGTTACTATTTATTTTATTTTTATTACTTTTTATGTATTATTATTATTTTTAACCTTACTTTTTTTGGATTAGTGTTCTACATTTTATTTTTTTATTTTATTGCTAGAGGCCTGGTGCCTGAGATTCATACATGGAGGGGTGTGGAATCTCCTCAGCCCAGCCTACACCCTCTCCAATCTGGGATTCTTCAGGGGATATACAACTGCTGGTTTAGGCCTGATCCTGGCAGGGCATCTCTCTCACAATTCTGGACTGCTGGCTCCTAATCACTCACCTCTATGCTGGCCAGGTCACCCTAACTGCCCCTCCCTGCCAGCCTAGTCACCACCAATTACCCCCACTGCTGACCTTGTTGCCCCCAACTGCACCCCCACCACTGGCCTGGTTGCCCTAACTGCCCCCACCCCTACCAGCTTGGTCACCTCTTACTCCCCCACCTCCAGCCTGGTCACCCCCAACTTCCCTCTTCTGCTGGCCAGTTCACCCTTACTGCCCCCCTGCATGCCTGGTCGCCCCCAACTGCCTGCCCCCTGCTGGCCTGGTCTCCCCTCATGGGCCCCCGCACCAGCTTGGTTGCCCCACGCAGCCTACTTGTTCAGTTGTTTGGTCATCCCTCACTAACCCCCCTGCCAGCTTGGTCACTCCACACAGCCTGCTGCTCAGTCATTTGGTTATCCCTCACCTCCTTGCTGGCCTGGTCACCCCAGGTAGCCTGCTTGTTTAGTCCTTTGGTCATCCCCCACTAACTCCCCTGCTGACCTAGTTGCCCCCCCACAGCCTGCTTTTTCAGTTGTTTGGTCATCCCTCACTAACCTCCCTGCCAGTCTGGTCATCCCATGCAGCCTACTTGTTCAGTTGTTTGTTTGTCCCTCACTAACCCCCCTGCTGGCTTGGTGATAGGCAACCATCTTGTGAGGATGTGATGGTCACAGTGCATATCACCTCTTTATTATATAGGGTTTATCATTATTTTATTCTAACTCATTTTTTTCCTTTATTCCAAACCTTTCTTCCTTGCTTCCCCTTTTTCATCCTGTTTCTCTTCTCCTATTACTGCTTTAGCTTTCCTCTTTCCTTCCTTTTTATTCCTTGCTAAAAATTGATCTTCTTTATCTGTTTTATTGAGACATGACTATTACAGTAGTCTCTCTAGGCTTAATCATATTTTTAAATTCCTTTCCCCTGCTCCAAGTGCATCCACCCTTCTCCTCTTTCTCTTCACTAGTCATTTTTTTCTTGTTGTTGTTGCTTGTTTGATATTGTGTTAGTCTGTTTTCTTTTCATTTTATGCTTTTATTTTTCTTCTCCTTGCTTGCTCTTTTCTTCTACTAAGATCTTAATTAGTCTCACCAAACTAAGGCCTATCTTCTGCCTACTCTATTCTCCTTTCCCAAAAATAGATGAATATATAGACATATAGATTAAAGAAAGGGGGAATTTATTGAGTATTTTGTCCTTTACTTTCCTTCTTATACACTCATTTTCTTTCTACCTCCTCTATACTGAATTATGGACATTTCTGCAATCATTAAATCCATTACCTTACCTTCTGGAAGCAATCTCTGTCTTGTCAGATTAATCTCCCCTCCTTTTTTTTCTGGGGGTTTGTTGCTTGCATTTGTTGTTGTTTATTTGTTGGTTTTGTGGAGTTTTCTCCCCATATACATATATATCTATTTTTTTCTTCTTTCTTTTCCCTTCCTTTTTATTTCCTCTTGTACTTTTTTTCCTTTTCTCAATATAATTTTTTGTGATCTTTTCTTTCCCCTAAAACTCTTTTGTCTGACAGTCACCTTACTTTGGGGTTATTAGTGTCATGAATACATTAATGTTTTGTTCCCTCTGTGTCATTTATTGTAGAAGTATATTTTGTGCCTTTTGGTCAAAATATTAGACAGTGAGTCACATAACTAGACACCCTGAGAGGACTGAAAATGGGAAGACAGAGAAACAGCCCCCACACAAAAGAAAAGGAGGCATCTCTTGGAAAGGAGGAAAATGAAATGGAGGCAAGCAATTTTTCAAAGACACAATTCAGAGCAATGGTCATGAGGACACTGAAAAGGATGGAAGATAAATTCAACAAACATGTATAAAGAATCAAGAGGAAATGAAGAACCAAGAATAAATGAAGAATGATGTAGTTGCAATAAAGAACACAATAGAAAACATCAACAGTAGACTAGTAGAAGATGAAGATTGCATCAGTGAGAAAGAAGACACAGTAGAAAAAAAATACCCAAGCAGAGAAGCAACTGGAAGAAAAAAGAAAAAAAACTTTAAAAAAAACCAAAAAAAAAAAAAAAACAGGAGGAGAACCTAAGAAAGCTTAGGGACAACACCAAATGAAACAACATCTGCATAATAGGGATGCCAGAAGGAGAGTAAACTGAGCAGAAAGAGAAAACCTGTTTGAAGAAATAATGACAGAAAACTTCCCTGATGTTGGGCGGAAAAAAAATCTCACAAAAGTCCAAGAAGCTCACAGAGTCCCAAACAAGATAAACCCCAGAAGACTGACACCAATAAACATAATAATTAAGTTGGGAAACACCAAATACAAAGAAAGAATCTTAAAGGCTACCAGAGAGAGACAGAAAGTTACCTATAAGTTACTTGTAGGGGATCTTCATTATACTATCAACTGATTTCTCAACAGAAACACATCAGGCCAGAAGGAAATGGAATGAAATATAAAAAGTGATGAAAAGCAGAGTTATGAATCCAAAAATACTATATCCAACAAGGCTGACATTCAAAACAGAAGGAGAGATCAAGAACTTCACACGCAAAAAAAAAAGGGGGGGGGGGAGGTTGGAGGTTAGAGGTGGTTTGTGACCACCAAACCAGCAATGCAAGAAATGATAAAGGGTCTGCTATAAAAAGAAAATTAGGCATGGAAGAAGTAACACAAGCATAAATAATGAAAATGGTGACAAACAAGTTCCTTTCAATAACAACCTTAAGTGTAAAAGGAATAAATATTCCCATCAAAAGCCATAGGGTAGCTGAATGTGTAAGAAAACATGACCCATATATCTGTAGACTCACATCAGAACATAAGACTCACACAGACTTATAGTGAAGGGATGGAAAAATATTTTCAGGCAAATGGAAGTGAAAAAACAACTGGGGTAGCAATACTTATATCTGACAAGTTGGACCTCAAAGTGAAGGTCATAACAAGAGATAAGGAAGGCCACTTCATATATCATGTACTGCTACTAAAGGAAGCAATTCAACAAGATATTACTCTGGTAAACATGTATGCACACAATACAGGAGTATCCAAATACATAAAAAATCTTCTGGAAGATAGCAAGGGAGATATTGAGAACAATACAGTCATAGTAGGGGACTTTAATACCCCACTGACACCACTGGACAAATCCTCTAAACAAAAAATCAGCAATGAAACATTAATCCTAAATTATTCACTAGATCAGATGGAATTAATTGACATCTTAAAACATTTCACCCAAAGCCATAGAATATACTTTCTTCCCAAGTGCACACATGACATATTCTAAGCTAGACTATATACTGAGGCACAGGCAAAGTCTCTCCAAACTCAAGAAGCTAGAAATCATATCAAGCATCTTTGCAGATCATATTGGCATAAAATTAGAAATCAACTACAATAAAAACAATGGGGAAAAATCAAACACTTGGAGGCAAAATAGCATGCTATTAAACAATGATTGGGTTGCCAAAGAGATCAAAGAAGAAATAAAAAGCATCCTGGTAACAAATGATAATGAAAACACAACAATCCAAAATCTATGGGACACAGTGAAAGAAGTCTTGAGAGGGAAGTCATAGCTCTACAGACCTACCTCAAAAAAGAAAAAACCAAAAAAAAAAAAAAAAAACCCAACAATAAAAAATGCTAATAAATTATCTAATCTTATAACTCAAAGAACTACATAGAGAGTAACAATAAAAGTTCAGAATAATCAGAAGGAAGGAAATAAATATCAGAGTGGAAATAAATGACATAGACACCATAAAAGTAATACAAAAGATCAATAAAACCAAGAACTGGTTCTTTGAAAGACAAAAGTAGATTAATGAACATCTATCCAGGTTCACCAAGAAGCATAGAGAGAGGACCCAAATACACAAAATCAGAAATGAAAGAGGTGAGTACCCACTGACCCCACATACATACAAAGGATTATTTAAAAAATACTATGAACAACTCTATTCCAACAAAATGAACAACCTAGATGAAATAGACATAATATTTAAAAAATATAAGCTTCTTAAACTTAATCAGGAAGAATAAAAAATCTTAATAAGGCCTATAACTCCTGAAATATTAAAACAGAATAGAAAACAAATTCAACAACATGTTTAAGAATAAAAAATCTGCCAAAACCGGTTTGGCTCAGTAGATAGAGCATCAGCCTGTGGACTGAAAGGTCCCAGGTTCGATTCTGGTCAAGGGCATGTACCTTGGTTGTGGGCACATCCCCAGTAGGGGGCGTGCAGGAAGCAGCTGATCGATCTTTCTCTCTCATGAATGTTTCTAACTCTATTCCTCTCCCTTCCTCTCTGTAAAAAAAAAAAAAAAAAAAAAAAAAAAAAAAAAAAAAAAAATCAATAAAATATATATTTTTAAAAAGAATAAAAAATCTTCCAGTATAGAACTGACTTGGTTCAGATGGATTTGCAGGATAGTTCTAATAAGCATTCAAAGAAGAACTAAAACCTATCATCTTCAGACAATTTCAGAAATTAAAGAGAAAGGCACACTTCCAAGCTCTTTCTATAAAGTCAGCATTACCCTAGTTCTAAAATGGGATAAAGATAGCACAAAGAAAGAGAACTACAGGCCAATATTCTTGATGAACATAGAAGCTAAAATCCTCAACAAAATTCTAGCAAATAGGATAGAACATTACATTAGAAAGATTTTACACCATGATCAAGTGAGATTCATTTCAGAGATGGAAGAATGGTACAATATCCACAAATAAATATATGTGATACTAGAGGCCCAGTGCACAAAATTTGTCCACAAGGGTAGGGGAGTCCCTCAGCCTGGCCTGCAATGACACCAGCATTCGGTGCCCTGGCAGACCTCTGGCCAGAGGCCCACTTGCCCTCCCTCCATGGACCAGGGCACACGGGATGCTAGGACTCATCGCCAGGGAAATGCCGCCAATATCCAGCACTTCAGCTGCTATGGGTGCCACCGCCTTTGTGATGGAGTAATGGTTAATTTGCATATTAACCTTTTATTAGCTAAGATATCACATAACCACATTGAGAAACAAAACCACATAATCATATCAAGCAATGCAGAAAAAGCAACACTTTTTCTTGACAAAAACACTCAGCAAAGTGGGAATAAAGGAATCATAAATCAATATAACAAAACCCTTATATGATGAACCTACAGCAAACATCATACTTAATAGGCAAAAACTAAATTCATTTTCCCTAAGAACAGGGAAAAAATGTGAACAACACAGGTATGCCCACTTTCACCACTCCTACTCAATATAGCACTAGAAGTGCTAGCCATAGTGATCAGAAAAGAAGAAGTAAAGGCATCCAAATTGAAAAAGAAGTAGTAAAATTGTCATTATTCATAGATGACAGGATACTATACATAGAAAATCCTCAAGACTCCATCAAAAGCTAACAATAAATAATTTCAGCAATGTAGCACAATACAAAATTATCATCCAGAAATCTATGGCTTTTATATACATCAACAATGAACCCACAGAAAGAGAAACTAAAACAAAAAAAAAGTACCATTGCACCCAAAAAAATTAAGATACCTATGAATAAACCCAACTAAAGAGGTAAAAGACCTGTCTCTAAAAACTACAGGACATTCAAAAAAGAGATAGAAGACATAAATAACTGGAAGAATATACCATTTTTATGGATTGGTAGAATCAACATCATAAAAATGTCCATACTACCCAAAGAAATTTGTAGATTTAATGCAATTCCCATTAAATTATAAATGGCAGCCCTAGCTGGCTGAATGTTTGGCTCAGTGGATAGAATGTCAGCCTGCAAACTGAAAGGTCCCAGGTTCAATTCTGGTCAAGGACACATGACCGGGTTGTGAGCTCTATTGCCAGTGAGGTACTTGCAGAAGGCAGCCAATCCATATCCATGATTCTCTACCATCATGGAGTTTATCTTATTCTCCCTCTTCCTCTCTGAAATCAATAAAAATGTATTAAAAACTATCAATGGCATATTTCACAGACCTAGAAAAAAATCCTCCTAAAATTCATATTGAATAAAAAAAAGATCTTGAATGACTACAGCAATTCTGAAAAAGAAGACCAAAGTTGGCGGGTTCATAATACAAGTTATCAAGCTATATAACCAAACCATGGTTCTCAAAGCTGCCTGGACCTGGGCACAAAAATAGATATATAGACCAATAGAACAGGACAGAGAACTCAGAAATCAATCCAAGGAAATATGCTCAATTAATATGTGAAAAAGGAAGCAAGCTTACAATGGAGTCAAGAGAGTTTCTTCAATAAATGGTGTTTGGAAAACTGGAGAGATACATACAAAAAAATGAAACTAGACGTCCATCAACTTACACCACACACACACACACACACACACACATACACACACCAAACAAACAAAAAAAAACAAAACAAAACAAAAACACTCAAAATGGTTAAAGGACTTAAATATAATTCAGAAAACCATAAAAGACTGTAGGCAGCAAAATAGCAGACATTTGTCATAGCAATATTTTTTCCAATACAGCTCCTAGGGCAATGGAAACTAAAGAGAAAATAAACAAATGGGCCTACATCAAAATAAAAAAACTTCTGCACAGCAAAACAAAACAACAAAGCCCACTGCATGGGAGAGCATAATTGCCAATGCTATTTCAGGTAACAGTTTAATCTCCAAAATTTATAGAGAACTCATACAACTTAACAAAAAGAAGATAATCCAATTAAAAAAATTGGCAAAGGACCTAAATAGACACTTTTGGAAAGAGGGCATACAGAAGGCCGAGAGACATATAAAAACATGCTCAAAGTCACTAATCATCCAAGAGATGTAAATCAAAATGACAATAAGATACCATCTCACACCTGTCAGAATGCCTATCATCAACAAATCAACAAACAACAAGTGCTGGCCAGGATGTGGAGAAAAAGGAACCCTTGTGCACTGCTGGTGGGAATGCAGACTGATGCTACCACTGTGGAGAACAGTATGGAGTTTCCTCAAAAATTAAAAATGGAACTCCCTTTTGACCCAGTAGTCCTAGTAATTCTAGGACTATATCCCAATAATCCAGAAATACCAATCAGAAAGGATATATACACCCCTATGTTCATAGCAGTACAATTACAATAGTTAAGGTTTGGAAACAATCTAAGTGTCCATCAGCAGATGAGTGGTTTAAAAAACAGTGGTACATCTACATAGTGAAATACTATGCTGCTATAAAAAAAAGAATGAACTTTTATCATTTGCAACAGCATGGGTGAAACTGGTAAGCATTATGCTAAGCGAAATAACCTGTCAAAGAAAATTAAATATCACATGATTTCACTCATGTGTGGGATATAATTATCAACATAAACTGATGAACAAAATTGGTTGTAGAGACAACATGGTACTGAGAAGATCATCCAACTTTGGGGAGAATTCAGGGGATGGATGGTTTGAGATCAACCAAAGGACTTGTATACATGGATATTAGCATGACCAATAGACACAGACACTGAGGATGTGTTTGACCTCAGGGTTTGGGTGTCAATTAGGAAACAAAAAGACATGTAATACTTTAAACAATAAAGAAGAAAGTTTTTTTTTACGTTGAAAGCAATTGAGTTCTCACAGTAATGTGAATTCTAAGAAAGCATGGATTCAATAAATTATGTAATTCTAATTGACAATAAGAATTCATGTTTTTTCTCCATAGTTGATTCAAAAGGCAATTGCATAATCAATATGTGTATCATTGTATTGTGTGCCTATAAAATGTGTAAAAGGAATACATTCCACTGTAGCAGCACAAAAGAGATGTATGAACATGCCAATATATTTTAGTAAGATGATACAGAACATGTTAACTCAAATATTCCAGAGCAAATGACTAGTGACTAGAATCCTATATAATAAAAGCCCAGCAACCTAATGACCAGAAACCAGAACCACCATGGTCCCTCATCATGCTGGCCCCACCCCCCAGCAAGCAGGTAGGGGTGATGAGGCAGGCAGGCCAGCAAGCAGTTGGGGGCAATCAGGTAGGCAGGCGAGTGGTTGGGGGCAATCAGGCAGGCAGGTGTGTGGTTGAGGGCGATCAGGCAAGCTGGCGAGCAACTGGAGGTGATCAGATAGGCAGGCAGGCAGCTGGGGGTGATGAGGCAGGCATCACCTCAAAGAGGGAGACCCAGGCCACAGCCAGTGGGAGGGATGCTTAGTGGCTGCAGTGGGAGGTGCTGGCAGTGGTGGACGCTGCAGGGTGGGGCTGGCGCCATGATGGCTCCTGTGCGGGCATGGCGCCTGCAGCCTGACCCAGGCCCCAGGGTGGCAGCCTCTCCCTGCAGCTTCTGCAGGGCTGGACTGCCACTCCTCCTGCAATAATGCCTGGGCAGATCCTGGACCCTTCCATGACTGCAGTCTCTCTGCCAGGGCTCAGCCCCCTGCATGAACTCCCCAGCTTGGCCCTGACTGCAGAGAAGCTGAAATACACTGGCATCCACAGCATTAGGGCTATTATTGTCCCTTTGCATCTCCTGAGGGTGAAACTGTGCAAGAGGCCTTACATTGAAAAATGTGAGCTAGACTAGGAAAAGATGCAGAGGAAAAGGCACTGGGAAAAGAGCAAAATGGTGGCAACCCCGTACCGTTATAAGGAGTGGAAGGAGTTTTTGCAGATGGAATCTGAGTGGCTGGACCTCATCAATGCAGAGCCGAAAACCCAGATGGAGGAGCTGAAGCAGGAGTGGGCAGAAGCTCATCTTGATGCTCAACTGGCATCACCCACCTGCGTTGCCAGGACCAACAGTGTTAAGACTCCCTATGCAGAAGGCAACCACTGCTGGAGCAGCTGGAGAAGAAGTGACCATAGTCTGGGAGAAAGAAGAGGAGGAGGAGGAGGTGAGGAGAGGGAGGATGGGGAGAGATAAGAGGAGGAGATGAGAAGAGGAAGAAGAAGGAGGGTCCCAGAGGGCTCTTCCTTGCTGCATAAAAAACTCTTCAATGAGGCTCAGTGCAGCCAGCATTGGCCAGGCTTTTTTTTTTTTTTTTTTAAACTCAGATCAGCCACACCAGGGGCAGAGACCCAGGCTAATGAAACCCAGGACCAAGCACTGAGACCGAAGTAGTCCTGAAGGAAGTGCTGTTCTGCCTGGCACCAGGCTTGCAGGAGGCAGGACAGAGGCTCTGGGCTGCAGAGATGCCCAACCAGGCAGCTGTGGGCACTTCTCTGGCCTCTCCGCCAGGGCACCCACCTCTGAGAAGCCAGGAAAAGCCATGATTTGCAACTAAAATTAGGCTGAGTATGGAACTCAGAATTGAAACTGCAATCTCCCTGCCCCTAGCTCTGACCCTGATGTGATGCAAGGCTGGAGAAGGACACAGTGCCAGGCCCTGCTTACCTATCCACCATGGTCCTGCCCGGAGTGGCAGCCAGGGTGCACCCCATTGGCCCTGCTGGAGTTGCTGTGGGCATGAGACACAGTTGCCCTTGCAAAGCACATACTGAGTGTTATCCTGGCAGGGATTTCAACTGCACATGTTTTTTATTTGTTCTTTCTTTTTATAATGTTTTTTAAAAATAAAAAAGATTTTATACAAGCAATATATATTTCTATAATAACTCAATGTGATACAGTATAAATATGCTATGGTTTGTTTGTTACAAAAAGATATTCAACAGTTATGGCTGTTGCATGTAACTTCTACGTACTGTTGTCTCTGCATGTTGGGGATGGCAGGGGGAGGGTGCCAGTAAATAAACTTAAAAAAGAAAAAATAAGAAAAGAGGAGGCCCAGGCCACCACCCAGTAACACATGCAGCCAGCCAGCACTCACCCTGCAGAGGAAGGCCCAAGCCAGCCAAGCCATTGCACCCTATGTCTGTGCAGAGGGAAGCTACCAGTGGCAAGGGATGTGGGGGGGGGGGGGGTTGTGGAAGTACTGCACAGATGGCAGGCATTGGCAGTGGCAAGGGTGGGGCCAGCTGCCTGCAGCCTTGGGAGAAAAAGCCCCGATAGGCTCTGATTTCATGCCAGGCCGAGGGACGCTACCTGAGGGGTCCCAGATTGTGAGAGAGCAGGCCGCCCTGACGCTCTCTCCACCCCTGCAGCGTACTAATTTTCATGCACTGGGCCTCTAATTATAAATAAGAAGGCTAACATAAAATAAAGTTGCAAATATATACCTTTTTCTTCATTCTTCTCTTAGCTTCTTCAGAGAACACACAGTTATAAACAAATGAGTATAACTTTATATCATAGGTATATTTAGTACCATCATCACCATTGTCTATAGTTTCCATATGTGCAGATTTCGTTCTTCATGGTCATATATCAAATGGAATATATCAAATGGAAAATGCCAAGGATAAATAATTCATAAGTTTTAAATTATTCACTATTCTGTGGAGTGTTGTGAATCTCATGCCATTCTCCTCTGTCCTACCCAGGACATCAATAATCCCTTTGTCCAGCCAGTTCACTCTGATAACACTACCTGCCCTTTTGTCACACAGTAGCCTTCTCAGTTATCACATGGGTAAGCCTGTCCTGGTATTGCACTACTTATGTTCAAGTATACATAATTTTACTTCATACTGGTCCAACATGCAAGAGTATAGATGCTGGCAGTTTGGATATACCAAAGAGAAGCCAACATTTTTTATCACAGGTAAGTTTATAGAGGAAAGCTCATAATATATTTAGGGTTTGGTACAATCCATAGTTTCAAGCATTCATCCACTGGGGGATCTTATGGGTCTGCTGTGAAATAGTAGCACAAAAATGGGAAGAAATAAGATAATTTTATGGCATTAGCATTTCTAGATCTCCTTGGTATTTATTTAGTATCAATCTGAACTAGATTCTAAAATGATCAGTGTTAGTAGTTATACAATTATGAGTATAAATTTTAATAACCCATTAAATTTCACACTTTATATGGGCAAAATGAATTGTATGCCTAAATAATTGCTAAAAATAGCTCTCTGAACTGCAAAAGGTAATCTATTAAGGAAGCTTTAAACCAATGGGAAGATGTTTATGGTAAAAAAATTGTGATTCCTCCTGTAAGTTTCTCCAACATTTCTCCCCTCAAAGCCTACCCTGATTGCCTCCCTCTTATCTTAGTATACTTTGCATTTTTATTCTTCTGACGTGGTATTTTTTATATATATATAATGGAGAAAAACCAAATCAACTGAAATATATTGGTTAATGTTGCCCAGTGTTGTATTGCACTACTTCATGTATCATTCACAAAATGTTTCTATCCTGTTTCCCCAAAAATAAGACAGTGTCTTATATTAATTTTTCCTCCCAAAGATGCACTAGGTCTTATTTTCAGGGGATGTCTTATTTTTCCATGAAGAAGAATACAGTACACATTTATTGTTAAATGAAAATAAAGGAAGTTTATTACCTGTATATACGGTACGGTAGTACGGTAGTTGTCAACACAACCCAGATAATCTGTGAATCCTGTAGTATCAAGAATTTACTCATTTATTCAATGACAGTCATGTCATCATCTTCTGGAACATCATCATAACAATCCAATTCCTGAATTTCCTGGTGAATTTCTTGTGACTTCATTTCTTTCAGAATCAGTGGACCAAATCTCTCATGTTTAGCAATAGCACTGTCTTTAAATGAGTACTTCTTGTCAAGGTAGCCTGCTCACAGTCCATTTGCAATGCAACTGTCAGTGATTTTCTCCCATGAATTCTTCAGCCAAGTCACAACTTCTTGCAGTTTAGGTTTTACAAAGTTTCCACGCTGATTTCTCTCCATTCACACAACAGTGACGTCAGGACTCCGTGTAATGTCACTGGTTGCTAGAGGCCAGTCAGGGCGGCCCTAGAGACCAGTTTATGGTAAATTAATTTTCATTCTGAGACAGAGCCTGGGCCTTATTTGTGGGGGATGCCTTATATTTCACTCAGAAGGAAACCTGTAAGTAGGTCTTATTTTCAGAGGATGTTGTATTTTCGGGGAAACATGGTAATAAACTTTTTTTTTTTTTAACCAAATATGGGCCTGCTGTGTAATATCACATCTGGGATGCTCTATGTAAAGATGATGTTATGGTACTTGTTGGCCTGTAGAGTCATAGTGCTACCTTTTATATTTCTTCATTGCATTAGCATTTCTAGATCTCCCTGGTATTTATTTAGTATCATAGTGCTACCTTTTATATTTCTCAGGCAGGCATTATTTCAATGCAAGAGGTCTGCTTTGTAGTGTCAGGACCATGAGATGTTTCCAACTACACTTGCAAGGTCACTAAAACTGACTTTCACTCCATATATTATTGGCCCCCAAGTCCACTTTAGCTCCTGAATCCAATTTATCCCTTCCACAGTGCCCATTTTTCTTTAATACCTTTCATTCATGATATTATGTAGCTTGATCAAATTATTAGTTGGTAATTATAGGAAAAACATGGAATCATATGAAAACTCTGCTGGAAGTGGATCCAACCAGTGTCCTGTTATGGCTGAAAGCTTAACAATTTCCTCCTTGCATGTCACAAGTTCTCCATACACAGGAACCTTACAAGGCATTTTTTCTCAATCTTATCAATGTCTTTATTCTCATACTCATTGATAACTACATGCTATATAGTTACAAAATTTAAAGGGGAATTAAAATATTATCTAGTGAGTCATGGGAATTTCTGTAACTATACAGTTGGTGGTGTGGAACTTGTCTAGTAGAGAAAAATAAGCAAACAAACAATGAAACAAACAGTGATATTCTATTTCATGAGGTATATCCCTACAGAAAGAGTGTGCATTTAATATAAGCCTACAGGTAATTTTTTTATCATAAATTCACTGGAATGATTTCAATTTGCATGATAAAGAATTCGTATGGAATAAGCAGAGTTTAAGAACTATGAGACATAGCTTCTAAAATGTATATCAATTTGACCATTTCCTGGTTGTTTTGGATAAATCACTAAATGTCTCTGAACATTAGCATAATATGGCTGATATATTTATTCCATCTGTTCCAATATATGTTTTTGTGAATTTGTAATCAAGATATTTCAATGGAATTTTGATAGGCTAGATACAGCCAGCATATACACACACTCATGGAAACATATATATTCCTATGTAAATAATTTGTACATAAATGATCACAATGATGTGCTTTGAAATTTATGTTTCAATAGGGGCTAATGCAGAACACCCCACAAATGCAACTACACGTGGCATAACAAAGGCTCAGCTGAAGACACCATCAAAGGAACTCCTTGGTAAGAAAAAGAATTTCAAAAATAAAATGTCAGGTTTATTAATCTTTTTGGAATTGAATTAAGTGTTGAAATTAAAGCACAAAATTACCTGTAGGTTACTATTACACGGAGAAAAGTTTTGATGGATAACCTCCTTTAATTAGTTAAATTATTGCTTTAAGTGCAGGCATGGCATACCTTGAAGATTCTGTGGACTGTGTTCCAGACCATTGCAATAGTGTGAATAACACAAGCCACATGCAATTTGGGGTTTCACAAAGTGTATAAAATGATTATTACACTGTACTAAATTCTATTCTGTGTACAGTAGTATTTTATCTACAAAGAAAATAATATACATATTTAATTTAAAATACTTTATATTTAGAAACTGAAAATAACCATTTGAAACTTAACTGAGTTGTAATCATTTTGTATGTGTAGGGTCTTATCTCAATGTTGATGACTGATGTTGGTTTAGACTGGTGGTTGCTATAGTCGAGGTAGCTGTGGAAATTTGTTAAAAAGTAGAGTTAGCCATATGAACTTACTCTTCTGCTCATGGATGAGTTCTCTGTCGCATGTGCAGCTGTTTGATTATAGCCACAGTAGGCCTTGTTTTAATTTGGAGTGGTACTCTCAAAACCAGCCACTTCTTCATCAGCTAAGTTTAGGTAAATTTCTAAAACTTTGCTGTTAATTTATCAATCTTCTTTGCATCTCTTCTAAGAGTGGATTCCATCTCAAGAAACCACATTCTTTGATCATACATAAGAAGGTGCTCCTCATCCTTTAAAGTTGTAACATGAGATCACTGCAGAAATCCAGGCTGCATGTCTTCAGTCTTAACTTATTATTCTAGTTCTCTTTATATTTCCATCACCTCACCAGTTATTTCATTGATGGAAAATTGAAATATTTGAAGACATGTTACACCCATATTTCATGATCCCCAAGGCCCACCAGAGAGCCAAGTCCGATGCAATTGCACAAAGCCTGAATTCCATGCTAGCATAGGTTCTGTCCCACTCACACCAGCATTGGCATGGCAGAAGAACACTGGCTTCAACAGGTTCAGGGGTTTTATAGAAGTGGTGATGTCACTGCTTTGGCTGACCCTGATTAGATGGGTGAGGGCTAGGGTCCAGTTACAAAATGGAGGATAGCTCCGCCCTGCCCCACAGTACAAAATGGAGGCAGGAGTTAGCCCGCCCCACCCTGCCCTCTCATTCCCCCCTTGTCAAATCATTGACTCCGTCCACTTCCTTTTAGGGCATTCACTGTTCTGTTATCTAGCCTTACTTAGCCCTGGACTTTCTCACTGGCTAATAAAAACATTCTGGACAACATGAGTAAGAATCAGCATAAACAACAAATACAGTTACTAAGACTCTTATTACCAGAGTTCCTATCAGTATTGTCCTCGCTGAAGTCCAGATCCCCTCCTGCAGGCATCAAGTCTCCTCCTGGCCTGCATGGAGCTCAGGCTGGGGATCTCACAGGTGAGGCCGCTAGTTGCCAGGATCCAGGCCATGCAGGAGCTGAGAGTCACGTATTCAGCTCTGGGTGCCATATACTTCAACAGCCGTGGGCGTGCTCAGGAAAACAGTGTAGCATCCCTTTGAGTCCTTGGGCAGTGAATTTCTTTACCCACACTGAGTTCCTGGGCTACGGGTCTGCGGTGGACACTGGCAGTGCATCTGGAACAAGCAAACTGCAGAGCCTGTAAGTACTTGAGCAAGGGAATGGTTATGAATTCCAGCTTTCAGTTTCTCCCTGACCCTGGGAAGGATGGAGGGAGGTTTACCATACATGACCCCCCCAAAAAAAGGGGGGAGGGATCCATCCCAGTAGGGGGTATACCTGGCAAAGGATAGGGGTTTGGTCCAATTTTCACCAGTTCTAGGACACATTTAGTTAAACCCCTTTTCAGAGTCCTCCTTATGCCTGTCCTAAGGCTTGAGCTATACTTTGAGATACCTTGACTACAAAGGTTGGGCTGTTATCTGATCCTATGACTACTGCAACCTGAATCGAGATATAATCTCTTGACTACTATAGAGGCAGTTTCTGTCTACAAAAACTAGACCTTAATGCTGGTGGCTTAATCTCTGAAATCCACCTACCAATGCTAGCATTTACCTATGCACAGACAGTACTTCTAATTACCTTATCTAAGCTTGGTAGTGTCTGCCTCACAGAATCTCAGAAGTCTTGGTGACACCTGAGTGGGTAACCTGGTGTCACTGGGCAACTAACATCTGACCTAGAGCTTCTAGGACCCAAAGTCTATCATCTGGAGGGTACACAAATCACCTGGTCCTTCGGTGGCTTGCTTCTGTTCAGCCAATTCCTTCCAGCTGCAGTTGGTAACCCTTTTTCTCTGTGGATGGTACAGTGTCCCCATCAAAGGGCCTGGATTAAGGCCAAAAGTTCAAGAATTATGCCCAAATAGTGTGGTCCAGGGTAACTACCTCTGCCTCTACCTCATCTGGTGATGATGGCAGCACTGTGTCACCTCCATGCAACCACAAATGGGCTCCTCTGGACCATCATCCAGAAGCAGGCCAGCAGGGCTGATGGCCAGTGTAGCTCTTGGCCCAGAGTCTGCTTATCTGCCTCCTTCACCAGCAATGCAGTGGTGGCCACTGCCAGGAGGCACACTGGACACCCTGCTACCACAGGGTCCAGTCTCTTAGGCAACAGTCTCTTCCAGGGACCTAGAGTCTGAGTGAAAATCCCTTTGGCAATGCCCCTTACCTCACTCATGTAGAGGTGGAAGGGCTTTGCGACATCTGGCAAGGCTAGGATAGGTGCTGAGATGAGATCCCTCTTTCCAGTTCAGCAGCTGCATTCTCCCAGTACCTGTTCCTTCCAAGGTCCACAGTCCTCCTTTGATGTCCAAGGAAAGCAGGCAGTTTGTTCCGGTGTCTCCCTGAACTGATATACTGCCTCCTGATGTACAGGTTCCATTGGCTATGTCAAGACTGAATAGCCTGCCCCAGTGTCCACCAGGAAACTAACAGGTTTGCCTCTCACTTGTAAGGTTATACTAGAGGCTTACAACTTTTACAAAAACCTTTATAATCTCAAATTAATTTTCAAATTCTCTTTCTATATCCTTCAAAAATACATAACCATGCCTCAAATCTTATAGAAAAGGCAAGGGGAGAAGGGAGCAGGTCCAGTACCCTGTTCCCAGGCCTCCAGCCACTTGAAGATTAAAATGCTACATTTTCCCTACAGATATAGATCTAGCTGCACCTCTAAGCCCCCTAACAGAACATTGGTGAAAAGTATCCAAGCAGTCGCCAGGGGTTAAATCACACAAATAATTATTCTCACACTGTTTTAAATCCTTAAAATACAAATCAAACATCACACTAATATAACTATAACAGTCTCATTGGGGGTCAGAGGGTTACAAGGGAATTTCTCTCCTTGTCCCTGCCACCGCTACTCAAAACAACCCCTGGAGGGGATGGACGCTGGGTGGACAGCACCAGGGAGCGTAGTGCAGGTCCCAGATGGTGAAGGAGGTGCTCCCACTGAGGCGTTTTCATCCGGCAGTCCACTCTGTTCCCACTGGGAAAAGAGCTTGCCTCCTGCTAATAGGGGAACTGGTGACTCCTAGATTGCAATCAGACTCCCTGAATTTTCTGAAAAGCCCCTCTGCTTGAGGATATTTTTTTAAAGATTTTACAATGTACTGTAATCATTAATCACATCAAACTTAAATGGCCAATTGAGACAAAGAGTAGTTAACTTTAGAATTTGGTCCCTGCTTTTAACCTTTGGGACCACAATTGTTACAACTTCATACTTTCAAATTAATAAACATAGAAATACCAAACAAGTAATACATCTTGAATTCTTAATTATTTACTCTAGGCATTTAGTTACCACATTTATATAACTTTTCCCATTTAATTTATACTTTGAACTTTTAAAGCTGGCAAGTCAAATACATTTTGAATGTCCTAGATTAATAACATTTTACATTTCTAAGAAAAATACAAGACATAATCAATTAAGAGCTTCAATTCTGTCCTCTAGATTTTTTATGAGGCAAATTTAAACTTTACCTTTTTATTTATATAAGCAAACTTCCAAAAATATTTTTGCTGGAGGAAGTCTATAGCCATTACAATGCAAATTACCACATTCCTTAGCTTACTGGAAGAGTGGTCTTCCATATTAGATTGCCACGTGTCTCTCCCTTCCCCCATATCCTGCATACTTTGGGAGAAGTTTCAGCAACAGATTTAGCCATACATTTTTTTCATGCTTAATAAATAAAGACAGATATCAAATTTTTTTCTTTCTTTTTTTTGCTTTCTGAAGTAATAACTAGTACCCAATTTGGTCAAGATAATGCCCAATTTGCAAGTTCTTTTACAGTTTTTAAACAAAGCATTGAGTAATCTCATTGCAGGAGAGCAGATAGATTCACCCTCTCCTGCCACCTTTGAATTTCTCTGAACCAGAGGTGGATTAAGCAGTAGAGTTTCACTTCTTATTACAGATTTTAAATTCCAAATACAAACTAAGATTTTAATTTGAACAAGGAGCCACATTCTTTAAGCATATCTGAATCCCAAAACCTTCAGAGCTCACAAGTCAAACATCCAGCAACTCTCCATTAATAAACCTTTATATTTTCAAGAACAAATTCCAAAATCCAACAATTAAACCACATATTTTCTCTGCCCCAGGGAAACTGGGAGCCATTCACATGTAAACTTGTCCCTTGGCTAGCAGAGGTGTAGCCATTCAAGTGCAAATGAACACATTCTTTAAAGATATCTGAAGACTCCCAGCCATTCTATATGTAAACTTGCTACCTACTATCTCCTGGTTACTTGCCTCAGGGTGGGAAATTTCAAAAGAACTTCTGGGGAAACTAGCTTTAATTTATCTTCCAGTTCATCTCCACCATCCTTAAAGCTAAAAAAAAGTTTTGGGTTTCATTCTGTACACAGAAAAGATTTAAGCCCAGCCCAAAACTATGCGCACTCGTTTTGAACCAGCCTTTCCACCTTACAGGAGTACAGAAATCCCCAATGCCTAAATGATGGCGAGTATGAGGCCTCTTCTGCCTTCCCCCACCTCCTGCCTGCTCTGGGAGAAAGAGTCAGCAAATTTACAAACAAGAGCAAACTGAAACCCTTACTTATACAAACATATAAACAGGCAACACAGAAACAAAGGACCCCTAAGAACAGTCTTACGATGCAGACCGGTGGCCCTCTGACATTGAAAGCTAGCCACTCACTAGAACAACAAGTCTGCCATCGGCCCTTCTGGACCACCTCAACACAGAAAATCACAACAACCAACAAGAAGAGGGTGCCCAACATCAACGTTTCAACTTAAAACCAGACGTGGGAGAGGTTTCTACATCTCTCTTGCCTGTAAACTAGACGTCGGCCTCACGCCGATCGCCATCCTGGGAGAGGTTTCCACATCTCTCCTGCCTGTGAGGGGCCCTCCTGGGAGGTCAGAACATCTTCTGAATCCTTCAGCTCATGGTCTTCCAGCAATGTGTCCATCTAGACCTCTTCGGATACTACCAACACGAGGGGTTTCCATGCTCCTCCAGAGCGCTCACATAAGCACACAGAGACACACACACTTACCGAAGCCAGTCAGGTTCTACGGATCTGGGTCCCTCAGGGTCTTGGGGATCCCGGACGAGCCCCCAAATGTTATGCCCAGATTTCGTGATCCCCAAGGACCATCAGGGAGCCGAGTCCGATGCATAAACAAAAGAGCCTCTTCCATGCTAGCATGGGCTCTGTCCCACAGCATGTCGACAACATGGTGGAAGAGCACAGGCTTCAACAGATCAAGGGGTTTTATAGGAGTGATGTCACTGCTTTGGCTGCCTCTGATTGGTTGGGTGAGGGCTAAGGTCCAATTACAAAATGGAGGATAGCTCCACCCTGCCCCACAGTACAAAATGGAATCAGGAGTTAGGCCCATCCTGCCCTTCCCTCTCATGAGTTTTATATTATTTTTGTTAATTTTATAATATTAAACTTTAATAATAACAAATAATTGTTGAGAACTGGTTTTCGACAATAGCTTATCAAAGTTCGTATTGTTGATCAGTTGTTAGAATTTAACTACCGTTGTTTGGACTTAATGAACAATGGCATTTTTGGGGATTGGGAACGACAAAAACATTTTGTAACTGTCTCTCAGACATACACATCGTACTGCATGCTAGTAAGCTAGTTAAACAAGTGATGTCATTACAAATCAGCTATTCAGATAATTTAGGTAAGTAATTTATGTATTTCATAAATACATAAATTTTCTTGGATTTAGCAGACAGTACTCGTATTATTTATATTTTATAGTGGCGCCAAAAAGTCTAGCGCTGGCCTTGAAGGTGACACTTAAGACTATACATAATTTTTATTTATTATATTTGTAAATTGTACTTATGTTGAAATTTAAAATATATATATATATTACAATATATTTTTGCATACTATCAAAATTTTTGTTGTTCCATATAGACCAAATTTTTAATCAAGACTGCCCCCCTTCCTCCCCTCCACCCCCCTCAATAGTGTCCCATTTTACCAATGTTAAAATCTGGTCACCATAAACTATATGACTTTTCCCAACTTAATTTGAACTTTAAATTCTTTTCTTTTTAAATATATTTTATTGAAATTTTTACAGAGAGGAAGGGAGAGGGATGGAGAGCTAGAAAGGTTGATCAGCTTCCTCCTTGGACACCTCCTATTGTGGGTGTGCCTGCAACCAAGGTACATGTCCTTGACCTGAATCCAACCTGGGACCCTTCAGTCTGCAGGTTGGCTCCCTATCTGTGCCAGAGCGAGTCCCCAAGAGATAGACCACAGGAGCCAATTTAATTGAGCATGCAAAAGTTTATTACAGATTCGAATCTGGGCTCCTGCCTTAGCTGAGGCAGCAGCAGGCAAGCGCCTCAGCAAGAGCCCGGTAGGAGGGGCAATCCCTCCTTTTGTCCTCTATCCCTCCCCCACTGCTGGCTTTTTGCCCTCTGATTGGCCCTTAGGGGTTTAAGGAACTAGCTGTTGCTAGCCGGGTTTGTGCAGAGTTCTTTGTCCAGTCGGGCCAGAGTCACTGTCTGATTGGCTCTTAAAGTTTAAGGAACTAGCTGTTGCTAGGCAGTTTGGTTGAGAGCTCTTTGCTGGAATGACAGGAATTTTGCAAGTTCCAGCTAAGGGGAGGATTGCTAGGTGACAATTTTAAATTTACCTCCTCTGGTCTGTAATTTTCCCCTGGCCCGTTTTCAGCAACCTTAACTCAGGGGCCAACTGCTACACTATCCACTGAACCAAACCAGTTAGGGTAGAATTTTCAATTCTTAGAAGCCTTAAATTTTAGCAGACAAATTAAATACTTAACATTTTTCAGATTAGTAACACCTTCATATTTGTAAGGACAAATTCCAAATAAAATACAAGACATACTTAATATATTTAATTTTATCCTCTAGACTTTTCATATGAGGCAAATTCAGATTAACATTTCAGCACTTTAGTCATTTCAAAAAACCTAGATATTTAATAAACCTTTATTATTTAATTCAGTAAACTCTAAAGCTTTAAGTTGCCAAAGGTTTTGGAAGCAAGCCTGATCTATTTAAATGTAAATTGCCACATTCTTCCTTAGAAGTTGCTTCAGGCCAGGACCAGCCCCCTCCTTAAACAAAGAGTGAAACTAGTTTTCCCCTGGGCTACTAGACATTTATAATTAATGCATTATCTATCCACGTTTCAACAATTTTGAGATTCTAAAACCAATTATTATTATTCAAGACATTTACTTTGCCAAATTCTGTAACAGATAATTTACTGACTTTGTAGTGTCCTTAATATTAATTTTGGAATGTGGCCCATTATTATTTAAAAACTACTGTTTATTATGGAAATACCAATCTTGTTGCTTAGAACCTGCCTGTATTTTTTCATTTGGGTCATTTTTGCCATATTTTTGAGAAAAAAGTTTTGAGGTTTATTTTGTAGCATCCATAAAGAGATTCAACTTAGCTCACAACTTTGTCCAACATCGGAGGGAGCACTCTCTTGTTTTAAGCTAGCTTTCTCTCTTTATGAGTACAGAAATTCCCAGACACATTCCTAAATTTTGCAAAATTTTTAAATGATGGACTGGGGAAAAACAGGGCAGAAATGAGTTTTTCTAACAGTACTCTCCAAAGTGGGTGTCCATTTTATAGGATCACCATGTTTCTCTCCACCCCCACGTCTCTTGCTTCCTTTGGAGAAATTTAGTAAATGGTCTGGCCACCCAGGTAAATAAAGCAACAGAGAGTTCCTCTTTAAGAGAGGTGATGGCTCCACCCTCTCTAGCTACCCTTGAACTTCTGGACACCAGAAGCAGAAGATCTGGTGGCTTTTTAGAAAATACAGACTTTTAATTCCAAATACAAATTGGGCATTTTGCAATTTGAACAAGAAGTCATATAGTTAAACATTACAACAGCACCCTGTTTACTTAAGTCTGATTTAAGAAAGTGTCTTTTGACATTTCAATCTCTTTACACTTGAACATACAAGCTAAACATTTACAAAGTATGTTTGCCTTTGAACTGAATTATTTTCTATTATAGTCTGGCTTGAAACAAAAGACATTCCCACCTAGTCTGGATTCTTGGCTTCCAAAGTTGATGCAGGCTTTATGCACAGTCTCTTCCTGCACCCTCCATACTCCTTTCCCTCTGAGAATTATCAGCCCACTCCTTTTCTATGCCTCTGGTTCTGTTATAGTCACCTGTTCATTCTGTTCATCAGATTTTTAACTGACTTGATTTTTAGGTTCACTTGTTGATAGAGATATATTTGTTGTTCATAATTTTTATCTTTTTTCTTCTTCTTCCTCTTCTTAAAAAATAGCTTTCAGCATTTCATGTAATACTGGTTTGGTGGTGATGTACTCCTTTAGTTTTTCTTATCTGTGAAGCTCTTTATCTGCCCTTCAATTCTGAATGCTAACTTTGCTGGGTAGAGTAATCTTGGTTGTAGGTTCTTGCTATTCATCAGTTGGAATATTTCTTGTCACTCCCTTCTGGCCGCAGAGTTTCTGTTGAGAAATCAGCTGACAATCATATGGGTGCTCACTTGTAGGTAATTAACTGTTTTTCTCTTGCTGCTTTTAATATTTTCTCTTTGTCTTTTGCCATTGGCATTTTCATTATGAGGTGTCTTGTTGTGGTCCTCTTTGGATTCCTTTTGTTTGGGGTTCTGTGTGCTTCCTTGACTTGTAAGTCTATTTCTTTTGCCAGGTGGAGGAAGTTTTCAGTCATTATTTCTTCAAATAGGTTTTTAGTATCTTGCTTGCTCTCTTCTGGCACCCTCATAATTCTGATGTTGGTATGCTTGAAGTTGTCCCAGAGGCTTCTTACACTATCTTCAAATTTTTTAATTATTTTCTCTTTATGCTTTTCCAGTTGAGTGTTTTCTGCTTTTTTGTATTTCAAATATTGACTTGATTTTTGTGTTCCTCTTGTGTACTGTTGGGTTTCTGTATATATATATATATATATATATATATATATATATATATATATATATATATATTTCTGTGTATACTTAATTTCTAGTTGGTCCTTTATTATATCCTCAAGTGTCTCGCTAAATTTATCAGCCTTTCCTAGGAAATTCTTGAAAAACCTAATAACTGTGGTTTTGAACTCTATATCCAGTTATTTGTTTTCCTCAATTTCTTTCATTTGTGATCTGTTTATTTGTCTTCGCATTTTTGCTGCTTCCCTGAGTTTGTAGGGTAGGTTTGTGTACTATGTGTCCTATATGGCCCAGTGGCTCAGCCTCCCCAGTTACCTGAGGTGGACACTCTTGTTGCACCCCTTTGTGGACTGTGTGCAAAGCTTTGTTGTAGATAAGTCTTGATTGTTGTTTTTATCACTGTGAGTAATTGATCTCCAGGCCAATTAACTGAGTATCAGCTGTGTCTATGGCAGGAGAACTTCTGTGTTGGAGTGAAAGGACTGTCTTGACTCCATAGTATGCTCTTGCTCCTTTGTCAAATATTAATTGAGCAAATGACTTGGTTTAATTTCTGGATTCTCTGGTCTGTTCCATATGTCTGTTCTTATTGCTCCCTGAAGTCCCAGTCACCAGAGCCTATGGCTTCATCCCAGGAGAAAGACAAGCTGCCCACCCCATAATCCCAGGCACCTGCAGCTGAGACCCAGGTGAAGCCACCAATCCATAGTCTCTTGTGGCTGCGGCCATCCCGGGCAAAGCCAGTCCAGGTTGTGGGTGCCTGCAGCAAACCAGAGGGAGGGAAGCCAGGGTCCCAGGTGCCTGCAACTGGCTGAAAATGGAATCCTGGATCTGGGTGTGGGGTGAGTCAGAGGCAGTTAGGGTAATCAGGCCAGCAGGGGAGTAGTTAGGGGTGATCAGGCAGGCAGGCAGAGGGGTTAGGGGTGATCAGGCAGACAGGCAGGTGAGAAGTTAAGAGCCAGGAGTCCCGGAATACGAGAGGGAGTCAGACATCCCCCAAGGGGTCTTGGATTGGAGAGGGATAGTCCAAGCTGAGGGACCTCCTCCATGCATGAATTTTGTCCATCGGGCCTTTAGTTTAATTATGTCTTGGAGTTTTACTCTTTGGGTTTGTCTTGTTTGGGACTCTGTGAGCTTCTTGGACTTGTCTGCATTTTTTCTTCCTGATATTAGGGAAGTTTTCCGTCATTATTTCATGACAGACAGAGAAAACTCTCACTAGCTAAGCATTTGGGGCAGCTGATGCCTTGAGAGGAAAGGCAGTGAAGTACTCAAGATTAAAAACTCTCAGTAGCTGCTGGGAAGTTCCTACAATCCTTGCCATGGATTCAGCTGGCTATAAGCAGCTAGGACTCTCTGCAAATTGGGAGATGACACATCTTTAAACAAATTAAATCCAACAATAAAGGGACACAAAACAACATTCTACAGACACTCATATAAATACTAGAGGTCTGGTGCATATAATTTGTGCATGGGATGGGGGTTCCCTCAGCCTGGCCTGCACCCTGTCACAATCTAGGATAACTCAGAGGATGTCTGATGGCCTTCTCATAATTTGGGACTGCTGGCTCCTAACTGCTGGCCTGCCTGCCTGCCTGGTTGCCCCTAACTGCCTCTGTTTTCCTGCCTGATCACCTCAACCACTCATCTGCCTGCCTGCCTGATTGCCCCTACACACTTGCCTTCCTGCCTGATCATCCCTAACCCCTTGCCTGACTGCCTGATTACCCCTATCCAATCTACCTGCCTGACTGATCACCCTTAAACACTAACCTGCCTGCCTGCCTATTTTCCTCTAACAGCCTCTGCCTGCCTGCCTAATTTCTCCTAAAGACTTGCCTGCCTTCCTGATAGCCCCTAATGACTGTGACTGCCTGCCTGACCTCCCCTAACTACTCTCCTGCCTGCCTTATCACCTCTAACTACCTCTGTCTTGGCCCTGCCACTGCAGGTTTATCCTGAGGACGTGTGGAATGATGTCTGGAAGGTCATTTGGCTGTCTAGTATAATTAGTATATTAAGCTTTTTCATTATAGACTAAAGGCCTAGTGCATGAAAATTCATGCACTGGAGGGGTGTCTTTCAGCCAGCATGCTCCCCCTCACAGTCTTGGAGCCCTCAGGAATGGAAGGCAACCTGGGTGATCAGAGGAAGGCAATTTCACCATCACACCTCTGCTGCTGCCACTGCCAATAGTACAAGCCTCATCCAGCCCTGTTTACCTGAGCCTCAGGTAGCCCTGGGTGACTGGGCAGCCAACACCCAAGGCTGGCCTGTGCCTTGGGCCTGCCCTAGGTGCCTGGGGGGCTGAGGGGACTGGGAGCTGCCATGTTGTGGCTATGGGCACTGTCATCATTGGGGGCATGGCAGTCAATTAGCATATTCCCTCCTTATTGGCTGTGGGCACCGCCATCATGATGGCCCATTAGCATATTCCCTCTATTAGATAGGATTTATAAATGCAAAACCCACAGACAAGAGCTTCACACCATTCTTATCGGCCCAGCCACAGAAACCTCAGAATTCCCTGCCTTTAAAAGAAATCATTGAAGCAGAGCAGTGTCTCCTATCCTAAAGCAGGACAGGCTACATGCATAAAGATTAGGCAAGGACCATTGGAAGTTTCTTGCCACCTGGAGCTAGTCAGGCTCTATAAGACAAGAGGCAGTACTATTATAGTAAATGCCCCCCTTGCCATACACAATAAATGCATTGAATGCATTACAAAGAAGCTCAAGCAAGACACAGCAAATGCCTGTCCTGTCATGCAAAAATGCTTGATTAAACTTAGGTCTTAGATGAGTTGATGCGGATTGCTAAGGTTGTGGCTGGGACATGAAAGAGGAAAATTCCTGGCAGCACTGGAAATGAAAATTCCATACCTCAGCTCCAGGAACCCCCAGTCCATGCAGCAAGTGGCGTCCCTGGTGGTCATACCAGGTGATCATATCAGTCCCTAACAGATTTCTTCATGAAAAGATGTTAACAGAGGAATTAAGTTACTGTAATATAAGGGAGTTAGGTTCTTGGTATACCACAGAAATAAGAATTTTGAGAATCCACAGGGGATAATGAAATGTGGTAAAAGGCTTTATTGCATGGGCTTACATTCCTTCAGTCGTAAAGTACCATCCTCCTTAAGCCAATCCTGAAAGATGGGCAGCTGTGGGCTCCAGCAGAGCTAAAAACAAGGCCAGAGTCCAGAGCTTCCATTCCATATTGAAGCCTGGGGTAGTTCAGCATATAAGCTAATTAAACTTCATTAGTTTATTGTGTATAGGCCCACATGACCATGAGTCACTGGTCAAGGAAATTGATCGTATGCCATAGGAGATCCAGATTAAAAACCATACAAATAATGGGTCCAAGTTGTCTGTCATTATTTGAGCCAATTAAATAGAGGCATAGTAGAATCATATATGAGTGTTTATTTCAGTAATGCTGGTAGTATGGAAGAGCAGCAGGTCATTCATAAAAATCTGCTTGAAATGCTTCTCCCTCTGCATAAACCAGATGCTTATATTGGGTAGGACAAAGATTACATGGGAAAGTAGGCAAAATAGATTAAGGATGTGTGCTGGGGGTGGGCTTCTCTGAGTGTCCAGGGTTTAGGCAACAAGATTGTTAATCTTTCTATGATAATAGGCAGTTCTTAATCCCAGATACCAGCCAGATCAGAATATGATTTCTTTAATCAGAGCAAAACAATCATAGTTAGCAGAGAATAATTAATATCCTAATATAATAAAAGAAGGGGCCATCATGATGGAATAAAACTGAACAGAGGACTGAACATCAGGCTTCATGGGGTGATCTGGCTGGCAGGAGGATTAGTAAGGGACAAAGGACTGAAAAGCAGGCTGCATGGGGCAACCAGGCCAGCAAGGGGAGGGGGGGGCAATGAGGGATGATCAAATGACTGAACAGCAGGCTGTGTGTGGCAACCAGGATGGTGGGGGTAGGAGATAGTTGGGGCAACCAGACTAGTAGGGAGGCAGTTGAGGGCAACCATGCCAGCAGGAGGGAAGTTTGTGGTGACCAGGCTGGCAGGGGGATGGAAGTTGGGTGTCCAGGCCTGAAGGGGGAGACATAAGGGGTGGCCAGGCCATCAGGAGGCAGGTAGGGATGACCAGGCAGGCAGAGGGGCAGTTGGAATTAACAAGGACAGCAGAGGGAAAGTAAGGGGTGACAAGCTAGCAGAGGGGCAGTTAGGGAGACCAGGCTGGCAGAGGAGTAGTTAGAAGTGATCAGCTCAGCAGGTAGGGGCAGTTAGGAGTGATCAGACAGGAAGGCAGGTGAGCAGTTAGGAGGCAAGGGTGTGGAGAGGGATGCCTGTGTGCCAGTTGAACATCCCCCGAAGATATCCCAGATTGGAAAAGATGCAGAGATGGCTGAGGGGATTGCCCCATCTTGCATGAATTTAGTGCACTGAGCCTCTAGTTTCTTAAAATTATAGCTAGCCACAATATTCTATATCTGTACCCCACAGATTCCTTCATGAAAAGATGTTAACAGAGGAATCAAATTACTGTCACCCAAGGGAGTCAAGGTCTTGGTATACCACATATGTAAAAATTTTGAGAATCCACAGGGGATAATGAAATGTGATAAAAGGTTTTATTGCATGGAGTTACATTCCTCCAGTTGTAAAGAACCATCCTTCTTACGCCAGTCCTGAAAGAGGGGCAGCTGTGGGCTCCTGCAGAGCTAAAAACAAGGCCAGAGAAAAATTACAATGGCTACATCAAAGATAATTATGTACATATCACCATAACAACTGTAGTACTAATAATAATGTTAGGAAAATTATGAGATCTAAAATGGATCTCAGACATGCAACAGGAGCAAATGCTGTTGGAAAGAGGACCCTAACAACTTGCTTGATGTAGTGTTGCCAGAAATGTTTATTTAGTAAAAAGTACAATATTTGCAAAGAAAAATGAAGGTATGGTTAACATATTTCATCAAATAAATAGCATTAGCCAAAAGAGAAAATTTTATATTAAAAAATGCAAATTCTGGTGTTAAAAGGGAGAATGAATCAAATTAAGTGTAGACTTTAAATAAAATGGTACTTAGAGTTTAATATTACATGGAGAAATTTTTCATCAATACCTTCCTTTAATTAGGTAAATTCTTCCCATAAGTACAGGTATACCTGTGTATATTTTGGGTTTGGTTCAAGAGCATTGCAATAGAGTGACTATCAAACAAAGAAACAAACAAACAAAAAAACACACACACAAAAGCAAAACAAAACACGTAACATGAAATTTTTGGTTTCCAAGAAGGTACAAAAGTGATCATTATGCTATGTTGTATACTATGGTTATATTCATAGGCTCAGTCATTTTGGAAAAAACAAGGGTGCCAGTCCATGATGCCTGCATTACCCTCTCAATCCATTTGAAAGTGAAATTATTATTATGATTGTTATTATTATTACCCAGAAAACTTTACCCCATAGCTGATGCAGATTCACCATAATAATCATTTCTTTCTGCAACATGCATTTTTTAAACTAAATCTCATTATAGTTTTCCTGTCATTGGGCCTAGAGACTTGTTTCCAAATCCAGCAAAAGGTGAAAATCACCTAAAGACATAAATATATAGTGACTCAATATCAATGCTCACAATATTGCAAATTATCTGCTTTCTTTTTCCAACTAGAAGGCCTACAAAGTTGTAAGACTTGAGAGTATTTTAGCTCTACTTCTGTCCACAAATTGCCTGTTATTCTTTCCCAAAGCTAGCCAATGCTTAACAGTTTCACACTTATAGAATTAAAAAGAAGGTGAGGACATGGATATGTTGATGGACAAGTCTAAGAATTTCTGCCTCTTAAGAAGGTTCTGTGACTAAGATGACCATTGTTTGCAACCTGACATGGACAAAGGGTTTGAACCTGCCCAACTAGGTTTATCCTTGCAATTGAAATGTCTCTCTGTGTGTTTTAACTTATGTTACTAATATAAACTCTCTAAGATGATGGAAATTTGCAAAACAACATGTAGTTTATGAGTAAAGATCCATAAAGACATCATTTTGTGATGGAATTTTGTCATTAGTTGGGTGTGACATCTTGGTCAAATCACTGAACATGTATAAGCCTCTGTGCAATGAGGGTTATGTGATGGCTAATATAACGATTTTAAGGTATTTATTTCTGAAACATAGATACTTCAGTGCAATCCATTTCTAGTGATAAAAATGCTAATAAGGGGAGCACTAGTCACATACACACTTATACATGAAAACCAGCACATACATATGTTAATACCTTATAAAATTGATTGTAAACTGTTTATTCTATAGGGACTGTTAGAGAATACTTAACCGATGATTTTGGAAGAAATATCATCCCGGGGCAAGCCAAGAAACCACCAATGCAATATGCTGGTAAGAATAAGAATATTTCAAGTCCATTTATAGTTCATTTGTTTTCTCAGGAGTTTATTTAAAGTTTACACCTTCAATTACTACATTACCTAAATGCTATTTTATGTAATAAAACTTCTCCATAATTTCTTCCTATAATTATTAGAACTCTAGCAGTTACCATCAATGGGTACTTAGATATATAATTTCTGTTTTAAGACTCATCTGCTTAAGGTCATCCATGAAAATCCAATGCTATTGTGAGCTTGGTATATGTTTGATGGAAGCCTCTAAAATGCCACATTACTCATTTTCTTTTTTAGACCCAATTAATTAATTGAATGGTATTTGCAAATTCTGAAAAGTTTTCTTAAGAAAGGGATTAGAAGAGGAATTTAGAAAATAGATGTTGTATTGCTTATTAATTCCCTCCTTGTGATTAAAAACCAGAAAATATTCTAATATATCAGGTGATGGTACAACCTGATTTTTTCCAATTTTAATACACTTTAGGGTATAAATTACAGCTCCTTCATCTGCCAGATCAGTGGCTAACAGAATTTATCTCCATCTTTGACATGATAGCAAAGGAAGTAGACAGGTTAAGGGAGCAATTAGGAAAGGATATTCTGATAGAGATGTTTTCAAAACACAAGTCATCCAAAGGTGATGGTGCTCAGAGCCCAAGTTCATGCCTTCATAGGAACAGCACTATAAGTTTCACACTGCAGGAAAGGACTCTTCAGTAAAATATGAAATAGCACAGCCTCATCACTCAGTAAATGACCAGGCACACAATGACAAGCTGCCAAATGCAGTAATAGTATGCACATTGCCTAAAATAGGTTTTACCACAAAATATATGAGTCATGTAAAGGAACAGCAAGTGTGAACTCTATATAGGAGAAAAGCAGATCAGAACAATTTTTTGTGTGTGTTCTTGTTCTAGATTTTCCTATAATTTATGAATATTTTAAATGAAGAACCCATGTTTAAAAGAGAAAAGACCATAAGGGGCTAGTTCTCATCAAATGAAAATGTCAACAGAGAGACAGAATGATATATAAGAAGAAAAACACTGAAAATTTTGGTATTGAAATTCTAATAACTGTTAGGTAAAATGAATTATAGGGGCACAGGAATAATTGGAATTGTCAGAAGAAAGAATTTCTACACTTGAAATAATGGGAAGAGTAAAAATAGAGCAGAGAGAAAAGGGGCAGGAAAAGCTTCAGAAGAAATAATGGTTGAATATTTTCAAACATTTTCAATTAAAAATGTAAATCTGCACATCCAAGCTTAAAAAAATCTAAGTACAATAGGTAAAATGATATATACAATCAGACCCATCTTGGTAAGAGGTATGAAGGACAGAAAATATAATATAGCCCACAGGAGCAGACAACTCATCTTAAAAAAGAGATGTTGAAAAGTAAGGTGAAAAGCTGACTTGACATCACAAACTGTTCAGGACTACAGGCAGTGGGATGGGATGGCATAGTCACAGTGCTAATAGAAAAAAATGTCACTATGATACTTATATGTAGCAAAACTATCTTTCAGATTGAAGATTATAAAACGGGATTCCAATTTTCAAAAATAAAGGTCAATCAAGAGTGGAATATATTAAATGGAAAATGCCAGGGATAAATAATTCATAAATTTTAAATTATTCACTATTCTGTAGAGCATGGTGAATCTCATACCATCCTCCTCTGTGCAACCCAGGACATCAATAATCCCTTTGTCCAGCCAGTTCACTCTGATAACGCTACCTGCCCTTTTTACATAGTAGCCTTCTCAGTTATGACATGGGTAAGCCCTGTCATGGTATTGCACTGCTTATGTTCAAGTAAACTGGATTTTGCTTCATACTGGCCCCAACATGCAAGAGTAGAGATACTGGCACTTTGGATATACCAAAAAGAAGCTGACATTTTTTATCAGAGGTAAGTTTATATAGGAAAGCTCATAATATATTTAGGGTTTGGTACAATCCACAATTTCAAGCATTCATCCACTGGGGGATCTTATAATGGATCCCTCACTGATAAGGTGGGCCTGCTGTGAAATAGTAGCACAAAAATGGGAAGAAGTAAGATAATTTTATGGCATTAGCATTTCTAGATCTCCCTGGTATCTATTTAGTATCAATCTGAATTAGATTCTAAAATGATCAGTGTTAGTAGTTGTACCACTCTGAGTAAAAACTTTAATAACCCATTAAATTTCATACTTTATATGGGCAAAATGTATCATATGCCTAAATAATTGCTAAAAATAGCTCTCTGAACTACAAATAGTAAGAGATTAAGGAAGGTTTAATCCAAAGGGGAGATGTTTATGGTATAAAATTGTGATTTCTTCCATAATTTCTCTTACATTTCTCCTCTCAAAGCCTATTCTGATTGCCTCCCTCTTATCTTAGTATATTTTGCATACTTGATTCTTCTGACATGGTGTTTTTTACACATACCTAATTGAGAAAAATCAAATCAGCTGAAACATAGTGAGTAATGTTGCCCAGTGTTGTGTTGCTCTACTTCATGTATCTTTCACAAAATGTTTCTAATCAATAATGAACTTTTATTATTTTGCCCAATATGGGCCTGCTGTGTAATAATACTACAGCTGGGACGCTCTCTGTAAAGAAGGTGTTATGGTACTTATTGGCCTGGAGAGTCGTAGTGCAACCTTTTATATTTCTTTATGGGCTCAGGCATTACTTCAAAGCAAGAAGTCTACTGTGCAGTGTTAAGAACATGAGATGTTTCCAACTAACCTTGCAGGGTCACTAGAACTGACTTCCACTCCATACATTCTTGGCCCCCAAGTCCACTTTAGCTCCTGAACCCAATTTATCCCTTTCACAATGCCCATTTTTCTTTAATACCTTTCATTCATTTTTTAATGTCACTGGACCAAATTATTAGTTGGTAATTACACAGGACAAACATGGAATCATATGAAAACTCTGCTGGAAGTGGATCCAACCAGTGTCCTGGTACTGCTGAAAGCTTAACAATTTCCTCCTCGCATGTCACAAGATCTCCATGCAAAAAACCTTACAAGGCATTTTTTATAATCCTATCAATGTCTTTATTCTCTTACTCATTGATAACTGCATGCTTTATTGTTATAAAATCTAAAGGGGAATTAAAATGTTCCCTGGTAATTTAAAGTATTTTTGGTTCAGGGGAATGTCTGTGACTAAATAGTTTGTGGTGTATAACTTGTCTGTTGGAGTAAAACAAACAAACAAGGAAAGCAACAGTGATGTTCTATGTTGCAATAGAGATATGAAATATATCTCTATTGAAAGAGTGTGCAATTAATGTAATCCTCCAAGTAATTTTTTTAACATAAATTCACTGGGATGATTTCAATTTGCATGATCAAGAATTTGTATGGAATAAGGAGTTTTTAAGGAACTATGAAACATAGCTCTTATAATGTACATCAATTTTACAATTTCATTAATATTTGGTTTTGGACACTTGATGTCTCTGAACATCAGCATAACAGGGCTGGTATATTTATTCTATCTGTTCCAATACATGTTTTTTTTTAATTTACAATTAAGATATATCAATAACTTTTTGATAGGCTAGAAATAGCCAGCATATATGCACACTCATGGAAATGTGTATATTCCTATGTAAATTATCTACATACACAAAAACCCAGCTACTAGAACACTATAACAACTGAAATGACCTATCTCTATGATGCACACTATTGCAAGCAAACTGGCCCAATTGGCCTATTTGACCCAATTGGAGGAGAGGTCAGCCCCACCCTTGATCAGCCTCTCCCACCCTGATTGAGGGCCCTTCCCCTTAGCTGTCTAAGCCCCTGATCAACACCCCCCCACCCCAAAGTCTGTAGCCTCTTCCCCAGGCTGGCCCTACCTCTGATTTCCCTACTACCCCAATTGTGGGTGGTGCCCACCAGCCAATCACCCATAGCTCCTGCCCACAGCCAGCCCAGCCCTGATCATGCCCCATGCCCCAACCCAGGCAGGCTGGCTGGACCGTACATGTGCATGAATGAGTTCATGCACTAGGCCTCTAGTTTGTACATAAGTGATCACAATGATGTGCTTTGAAATTTATATTTCAGTGGGAGCTAATGCAGAACGCTCAACTGGTGGCATAACTGATGAAGCTCCAGGTGGCATAATAAAGGGACAACTGAAGACACAACCACTGGAACTTCTTGGTAAGAAGAAGAATTTAAAAAATAAAATATTTCAGGTTTATTCATCTTTTTAGAGTTGAATTAAGTGTGGAACTTAAAGCACAAAAGCACCTGTAGGTTACTATTACATGGAGAAAACTTTTGATGAATACCCTCTTTTAATTAGTTAAATTCTTGTCTTAAGTGCAGGCATACCTTGGAGATTCTTTGGGTTGTGTTCCAGACCATTGCAATAAAATGAATATCACAAAACAACACAAGGCACATGAAATTTAGGGTTTCACAAAGTATATAAAATGATGATTACACTATACTGAATGCTATTCTGTGTACAATAGCATTTTATCTACAAAGAAAATAATATATGTACTTAATTTAAAATACTTTATGTCTAGAAACTGAAAATAATCATTTGAAATTTAACTGAGTTGTAATTATTTTGTATATCTAGGGTTTTATCTCAATATTGATGGTTGACGTTGGTTCAGACTGGTGGTTGCTGAAGTTGAGGAAGATGTGGAAATTTGTTAAAATAAGACAATAGTAGAGTTTGCCATATCAACTTACTTTTCTGCTCATGGAAGAGTTCTCTGTAGCATGGAAGGCTGTTTGATAGCATTATATCCACTGTAGTACTTCTTTTACATTTGGAGTAGTATTCGCAAAACCTTCCACTTCTTCATCAGCTGAGTTTAGGTAATGTTCCAAAACTTTGTTGTCAATTCATCAATATTCTCAGCATCTTTTCTAAGAGTAGATTCCATTTCAACAAACCTCTTTCTTTGATCATACTACATAAGAAGGTACTCCTCATCTATTAAAGTTGTATCATGAGATCACAGAAGAACTCCAGGCTGCACTTTTTCAGGCTCCACATATTATTCTAGTTCTCTTGATATTTCCAACACATCTCCAGTTATTTCCATGATGGAAAACTTAAAATTTTCATGGTCATTTAGGGGGGCCTGAGTCAACTTTTTTCAAACTCATGTTACTATTGGTATTTTGACTTTTCCCATGAATCAGAGGTTTTTATAAATGGCATAGATAAAAGTATGGGCCTGAATAATTTACAACTTACTGAATTTTCTGAATGTTTACAACTTACTTAGCCCAGATCCATTGGAGCCATTATTATGTATGGTAGCTATACCATTTTCAAGTGTGCTTCTCATATAATAAGACTTGAAATTACTCAGAATTATTCATCTTCACCCATCTGCTTCAGAAGGTATGTAGTGTTGGCTAGTGTGAAACACCATTAATCTCATTGTCCTCCCTCTCAGAACCCTTGGGTGACCAGGTGCCTTGTCAATTCGCAGGAATATATTGAAAATATTCTCTTTTATGAATGGTAGGTCTTAACAGTGGGCCAAAATATTTAGAAAATTGTATTATAAGCAGATATGTTGTCAAAAGGGCATTGTTGTTCTCATTATAGAGCACAGACAGAAGACATTGAACATACATGTGAAGGGTCATAGAATTTTTAGAATGGCAAATGAGCACTGGGTTTTAAATAAACACACCAGTTGAATTAAATCTTCATGATTTTGTCAGTCTGTTGTTTGAAACCCTGGAGGTAGTCACTGACTTTTGCTCCCTGGCTATACAGGTTCCTACTGCCATTTTCATTTAAAAAAAGGGGGGGGGGGGCTATTCTATCACTATTGAAAACTTGTTGTGTAGTGTGGCCACCTTCACTAAGTGTCTTAGCTAGAGCTTCTGGTTACTTTACTGTGGCTTCTCCAGGAGCACATGCAGATTTCCCTGCACCTTTATGTTTAAAGTGCTGGCTGCTTTTTTTAAACCTCCTGAAACAATCTCTGTGAACATCAAACCTTTTTCTGCAACCTTCATAGTATTTAAGAGAGTTAGGGTCTTGTTCTGGATTTGTTTAGGCTTAAGAGAGTGTTCTGGCTGGCTTGATCTTGTACCCAAATCACTAAACTATTCTTCATGTCAGCAATAAAACTTTTTTGCTGTCTTATAGTTCTTAGTTAGCCATGGTTTAACACCTTTACTTTTCTTCAAGATCTTCTCTATATTCTCAGTATAGATTACTGCCAGCACTTTCAGCCTTGGCTTTTGGCCTTACTTACTAAACTTAATAATAGCTAGCATTGGATTTAAGGGAGACGTATGAGATTCTCCCATTCGCTTGAACACTTAAAAGCCAATGTGAGGTTATTAATCAGTATGATTTGAATATTGTTTTGTCTCTGGGATTAGGGAGAGCTAAGGTAATGGAATAAGGCAGAAATGTTCAATGACTACATCATTCAAATAATGCACAGCATTTATTGGTTAAGGTTATCCTTTTATGTGTGCATGGAATTCTTACAGGGAACCAAATGTCTCTATCATTAGTGAGAGTTAGGTTTTTGGGATATTGCTGAAATAAGATTATGTGAAAGTCCATGGGAGAATGTGATGTGGCAACATTTTTTATTAGTATGTATTTACCTTACTCATGTTTTGAAGTTCCATGCCCCTTAACCCATTCCTGAAAGAAGGGCATCCGGAGATACAGCAAACAAAAAAGCAAGGCCAGAGTCCAGAGCCTCCATAATTGAAGTTCATTAATCCTTTGTGTGGAGTCCCACCTGGTCTTGAGGCTGGTGGACAGAGTGTAGTACTTCCCCTGCGACAGGAGTGCAAGGAAGCAGGTGCACCAGAGAGAGAGAGAGAGAGAGAGAGAGAGAGAGAGAGAGAGAGAGAGAGAGAGAGAGGAGACAGACAGAGTGTGTCTTTAATTTAAATGTTTAATATTCAGGTTTCATATGCTTGCAGTAGACATGCCCATTCTGGCCAATTACTTGTTTCCAAGGTGATTGATGGGAAATTACCTTCCATTGTCACTCAGACCTTATTTGGCATGCTTCCAAACTGCCTTTGTCCAGAGTTTAATCTTACTGATCAGTGGGGAACAGTGTTGGAGAGTGTTCAATTCATTGGTGATAGATTAGGGAAGTGGGGTAGAGCAAAGCAGGGAAACCTCTGGGATAGGGTAATTAGAGCACTAGTTAATATACAATTTTACCTATATGTTCCCAAAAATTCTAATTTAGCACTTTTTAGTTGGGATTCAGGAATCTGTATTTTAACAACTCCACCAGGTGATTCTCATCATGAGAGAAGTTTGGGAAACATTGGGTAAAGATGAAATGATAGACATGTACTTCTTTTACTGAGTTGGATACAGGATACTTTAACAGTTGACAATTAACTTGATAACAACAACAATGAGGGAATGTCTAGAAGCCATTTGTTGTGCCCTGAGGGTTCTGGGGTAAAAAGGAAGTTACAAGATACCCAGGCATCTCACAGATATGTTATCTTAGAGGCAAAAAAGCAAGTGGGCTCAGTAGAGAAGATCTGAATTGATCATTGTCAGGTGAAATGTTGGTTTAGAACATGACTACCCACTATAACCTGTTTGTAGTTAGATATTTAATTTTCAAACGATCTTTAGTGGTTATTTTAGGTCTCTGAGTTTGCAAGACTGCCAGGCAGGCCTCCCCTGAGCTTGTCAGGTTAGCATGTGGCTCTTTTCGTTCACAATAAATTATTAAACAAGTTTCAGAAAAACAGGCTTCTTATTGGCAAACATCAACATGCACTGATTTAGCAAACCAGAGATGAATTGAGCTAAACTGATTGGCTGAAATAGCTTGGGTTCAGATGAGAACTATTTTAAATCACTAGATCTATTAGTAATCACAGGTGAACTTAATTAAATTGATTGCCTCAGATGAGATCTTTTTCTCTGAATCTGCATTCCATGCCAGAGTGTGGGCACTTTTGAGGAATGAAAATTGTATTGTTGTTCATTTCAAGGAGAAATAAAAACTCTGGAATGGAGAGAGATTGGAAAGCTGAGGAAATGGTTGAGTGTCCTCAATATGCTCAAGCTTTCTGGTCATGTGCCAGAGCCTAGGATTTTCACAGGACCACCCACTACCAGTCTCTGCATCCAGAGAATGGTATTTTGCCCTTCCTTTCCCACAATGGGATAGAGAGACCTTTCCAAAATAACAATACAACTTTGCCCAGTGTGAAGAGTTAGATTGTTAGTGCTGATCTGGCATCCTTGGATTGATCTTATCTCCACACAGAAGATTCTTTTTGCCTCTGATCTTATTGGAAACTTTCATAGAACTTAGAATCTGCATTCCAACAGATGACTCAGATAAGACTTTTGAAGACTGGGCACTAGAAAGGCAGTTAAAGGCAGACAGTTTTCTTTGACAACCCAGAATAAAATTCCATTCCAGTGTGGGGCACTCTCCCAGAATGGAAATTGTGTTATTGTTGCTTTCAAGGAGAAAAGAAACAAAAGTGGAGGGAGGGATGATTCCCTTCTATGCTGAGGAGCCCACAGGGGGATGGACATGTACCTGAAGTCCAACAAGGTTGCTAGGGGTGATGCCATGGACCCCTTAGCATAGAAGAGAGAGGCTGGGGCCACTGCAATCAGCAAAACCAGTTAGGCAGCTTTTCTTAATGCATCCAATGGGGCGCCCTTCTCCCCCTATTCTCTAGCAAGAGCACCAGGAGATCAGAGCCCTGGGAAGTTTCGCAAATCTCCCAGGCCAGACACAGAGCCCATTAAACTGGAATTCAGTGTGTGTCCCATGGGGGTTCCCAGACCTGAATACTATGGTAGTGGCACTGAGGAAGCACCCAACCCATTTTCAGGGGCTAGGGTAGGTACAGCTGTGGTTGCTTCTGTGCCAGCCATAGCTCCAACCAGAGACACAGCTGGATACCCTGCTCCCATGAGGTTGGCCTTGAGTCTGAGCAGCAAAAAGCAGAAAATGAATTGCCTATAAAGGAATTAGAATATAGGAGAGAGATTCTCAGAATAGGGAAGCCAAATTCCATTTCTTACTGGGCACCCCAAGTTCTTGGTCAGTCTTCACCTTTGCTTCTTCATCCTCTGAATCCTGGAAGGGAGTAATTTTCCCCATGCATTTTACAGATTCACTCTCTTACTTATTATACTCCTGAATTTTAAACTGGACAACCAATGGGTCCAGGCTGTCTGTCACTATTTGAAACCATTAAGCAGAGACAGGATTGAATCATATATGAGTGTCTATTTCAATAATGTGGCCAGTATGGGAGAGTAGCAGGTCTTCCATAAATATCTGCTCTGCAAGCCTGCCCTTACCATTTTCTCTCTGCCTCCCCCAAAACCCATAAGACATCTGTTTATATTTGGTAGGACAAAGATTGCATGATAAAGTAGACAAAAGGCATAAAAATGGGTATAATGGTGTCAGATTATATGCAATGCAGGTTGTCTATGGGTACCTCTGGGATTCCATTATCTAAGCAACAAGATTGTTCGTCTCTCCATGATAATAGATAGTTCTGCACTCACAGGTCTTAGCCATTTCAGAATGTGAAAAACAATTATGGTTAACAGAGCATGATTAATATATTTTTTTAAAAAATCTTTGAATTCTTTATTGATTGAGGTATTACATGTGTTCTCATCCCACATTAACCCCCCAAAACCTCCCACTCATGCCCTCACCCCCCTGTTGTCTGTGTCATTTGGTTAGGTTTATATGCATGCATGCATACATATAAGTCCTTTGGTTGATCACTTCCCTCTACCCCCACCTTCCCTACCTTCCCTCTGAGGTCTGTCAGTCTGATTGATGCTTCTCTGTCTCTAGATCTGTTTTTGTTCATCAGTTTATGTTGTTCACTATATTCCACAAATGAGTAAGATCATGTGGTATTTATCTTTCTGTGACCGGCTTATTTCACTTAGCATAATGTTTTCCAGTTCCATGCCTGCTGTTGCAAATGGTAAGAACTCCTTCTTTTTTACTGCTGCAGAGTATTCCATTGTGTAGATGTACCACTATTTTTTAATCCACTCATCTGCTGATGGGCATTTAGACTGTTTCCAAATCTTAACTATGGTGAATTGTGCTGCTATGAACATAGGAGTGCATATATCCTTTCTGGTTGGAGTTTCTAGTTTCTTGGGATATATTCCTAGAAGTGGGATCACTGGGTCAAATGGGAGTTCCATTTTTAGTGTTTTGAGGAAACTCCAAACTGTTCTCCACAGTGGTTGCACCAGTCTGCATTTCCACCAGCAGTGCAAGAGGGTTCCTTTTTCTCCACATCCATGCCAACACTTGTCCTTTGTTGATTTGTTGATGCTAGCCATTCTGATAGGTGTGAGATGCTAGCAAATTGTTGTTTTGATTTGCATCTCTTGGATAATTAATGATGTTGAGCATGTTTTCATGTCTTTTGGCCTTCCTCTGCCTTTTTTCTAAAAGTATTTATTTAGGTCCATTGCCCCTTTTTTTGGGTTGTTTATCTTCCTTTTGTTAAGTTGTATGTATTTCCTATTAATGTCAGAGATTAAAGCCTCATCAGTGATAACATTGGCAAATATATTCTCCCATGCAGTGAGCTTTCTTGTTATTTTCTTGATGGTTTCCTTTGCTGTGCAAAAGCTTTTTATATTGATGTTGTCTCATTTGTTGATTTTTTTTATTAGTTTCCATTGCTTAGGAGCAGTATCAGTGAAGAAATTGCTTCGGCATGTGTCTGAGATTTCGCTGCCTGTGGATTCCTTGAGTATTTTTATGGTTTCCCATCTTATGTTTAAGTCTTTTATCCATTTTGAGTTTATTTTTGTGTATGGCATAAGTTGGTGGTCTAGTTTCATTTTTTTTGCATCTATCTGTCCAATTTTCCCAACATCATTTATTGAAGAGACTGTCTTGAGTCCATTGTATGTGCTTGCCTTTTTTGTAGAATATTAATTGGGCATAGTGGTTTGGGTCGATTTCTGGGATCTCTGTTCTATTCCATTGATCTATATGTCTATTCTTGTGCCAGTACCTGGCTCTTTTAAGAACAGTGGCTTTATAATACAGTTTGATAACTGGTATTGAGATCCCACTTACTTTGTTCTTCTTTCTCAGGATTGCTGCAGCCATTTGGGGTCTTTTTTTTTTTTAATTCCAGATGAATTTTTGTAACATTCATTCTAGGTCTGTAAAATATGCCATTGGTATTTAATGAGGATTGCATTGATTCTACAGATTGATTTGGGTAGTATGGACATTTTGATGAAGTTGATTCTACCAATCCATGAACACGAAATGTTCATTCATCTGTTTATTACTTCCTTTATTTCTTTTTTCATTGTCCTATAGTTTTCCAAATATAGGTCTTTTACCTCCTTAGTTAAGTTTATTCCTAGGTATCTTTTTTTTTTTTTTTTTTTTTTTGGTGTGATGGTAAATGGGATTGGGTTTTTAGTCTCTCTTTCTGTAAGTACACTATTGGTATAAATAAATGCCATTGATTTATGGGTGTTAATTTTGTATCCTGCTACATTGCTGAATTCATTTATTACGTCTAATAATTTTTTGATGGAATCTGTAGGGTGTCCTATGTATAGTATCATGTCATCTACAAATAAGAACAGTTTTACTTCTTCTTTTCCAATATGGGTGCCTTTTATTTTTCCTTCTTGGCTGATCGCAATGGCTAGCACTTCCAGTACTATGTCAAACAGGAGTGGTGAGAGTAGGAATCCCTGTCTTGTTCCTATTCTTAGGAGAAATGGTTTTATGGTTTTAGTTTTTGTCCATTGAGAATGATGTTTGCTGTGGGTTTGTCATATATTGCTTTTATTATGCTGAGGTATGATCCTTCTATTCCCACCTTGTTGAGAGTTTTTATCAAGAAAGGGTGTTGGATTTTGTCAAGTGCTTTTTCTGTGTCAATTGATATGACTATGTGATTTTTATCTCTCAATGTTTATGTGATGTATCATGTTTATTGATTTGTGGGTATTGTACCATCCTTCCATCTTTGGGATAAATCCTACTTGTTCACGGTGTATGACCTTTCTAATTTATTGCTGGATCTGATTTGCTAGAATTTTATTGGGGATTTTGGCATCTATGTTTATGAGCAATATTGGCCTATAATTCTCTTTCATTGTGTTGTCTTTATCTGGTTTTGGTGTTAGGGTAATGCTGGCTTCATAAGATGAACTTGGAAGTGCTCCTTCCATTTGAATTTATTGGACTAGTCTGAGGAGGATAGGTTTTATTTCTTCCTTGAATGTTTGGTATACATCCCCTGTGAAGCTGTCTGGTCCTGACTTTTGTTTGCTTTTTTTGATGACTCTTTCCCATTTCTTTCATAGTTTTCAGCCTATTGAGATTTTTAGAATCTTCCTGCTTGAGTTTTGTAAGGTTGCATTGTTCTAGGAATATGTCCATTTCCTCCAGGTAGTCTGGTTTGTTGGAGTAGAGTTGTTCATAGTATTTTTTAACAATCCTTTGTATTTCTATAGATTCTGTTGTTATTTTGCCTCTTTCATTTCTGATTTTGCTTATTTAAGTCCTCTCTCTTTCCTTCTTAGTGAGAATGGCTAGAGGTTCATCAATCTTGTTTATCCAAAAGACCCAACTCTTGGCTTCATTGATCTTTTGTATTTTTTTTGTCTATATGTCATTTATTACTGCTCTGATCTTTATTATCTCCTTCCTTTGCCTCACTATGGGCTTTTCTTGTTGCTTTCTTTGTAATTCTTTGAGTTGTAGAGTTACATGATTTACTACCATTTTGTTTTGTTTGTTTTTTGAGGTACGCTTGTAGAGCTATAAACTTCCCTCTCAGGACTACTTTCATTGTGTCCCATAGCTTTTGGATTGTTGTGTTTTTATTGTCATTAGTTTTCAGGGTCTTTTTAATGTCTTCTTTGATTTCATCGGTAACCCAGTCATTATTTAATAGCATGCTATTCAGCTTCCAAGTGTTTTAGTTTTTTTTGGATTGTTTTTATTGTAATTTATTTATAATATAATGACATTGTGGTCTGAGAAAATGCTTGGTATGATTTCAATCTTACTGAATTTGGGGAGACTTTGCTTGTGCCCAATATGTGGTCTATTTTTTAAAATGTTCCATGTGCACTTGAGAAAAACATATATTCTGTGGCTTAAGGTGAAATGTTCTGAAGATGTCAATTAAGTCTATCTGATCTAGTGAGTCATTTAGGATTGCTGTTTCTTTGCTGATTTTTTGTCTAGAGTATTTATCCAATGATGTCAGTGGTGTATTAAAGTACCTACTATGATTGTATTGTTGAAGATCTCTCCCTTGATATCTTCCAGGTGCTTTTTATGTATTTGGATGCTCCTGCATTGGGTGCATATTTATTTATCAGGGTTATATCCTCTTGTTATATTGATATGGTTAGTATTTCCTTTCCCTTTTGTATTTTGAAGTGGCCTTCCTTGTCTCTTGTTATGGCCTTCACTTTGAGGTCTATTTTGTCAGATATATGTATTGCTACCCCAGTTTTCTTTTCATTTCTATTTGCCTGAAAGATATTTTTCCATCCCTTCACTTTCAGTCTGTGTGAGTCACTTGTTTTCAGGTGGGTCTCTTGTAGACAGCATATACCGTATTTGCCGGCGTATAAGACGATTTTTTGGCCCTGAAAAATCTGCCTCCAAGTGGGGGGTAGTCTTATACGGCGAGTATATAACAAACTCTGTATTTTGAGTGGAAATGTTAGGGGGTCGTCTTATACCCAGTCATCTTATACGCCGGCAAATACAGTATTTTTCAGGGCCAAAAAATCATCTTATACGCTGGCAAATACGGTATATGTGTCGTGTTTTTTTTAATCCATTCAGCCACTCAATGACTTTTGATTGGAGCATTTAGTCCATTTATGTTTAATGTTATTATTGAAAGGTACTTATTTGTAGTATTTCTATTTTTGTGCCTGTGTTCTTTCTTACCTTTTTATTTCTTCTTTTTATAGCATTCCCTTTAGCATTTCTGGCTTGGTTGTGATAAACTTCTTTAGCCTTTTTTCTGTCTTCAAAGCTCCTGATTTCCCCTTCAATTTTGATTGATAGTATTGCTGGATTGAGTATTCTTGGATTCAGTCCTTTGCTTTGCAATACTTTGTATACCTCCTTCCATTCCCTTGCAGCTTGATGTGTTTCTGTTGAGAAATCACTTGATAATCTGATGGGGTATCCTTTGTAGGTAGCTCTCTGTCTCTCTCTTGCACCATTATGATTCTCTCTTTGTCTTGAACCTTTGCCATTGTAATTGCTTGGGACACTCTGTACTTATGTCACTTTTTTCTTCCCCAGATCCGGGAAATTTTCTGTCATTATTTCTTCAAATATATATTTTTAATTTTTGCTGCTCTTCTTGTCCTTCTGACAGCCCTATTATAAGTATGTTATTTTGTTTCATGTTGTTCTAAAACTCCCTTAGTCTCTCCTCCTGCTTTTGAATTTTTTTCTCCAGTTGCTGTTCAGATTCAGCTGTGTCAATACCTTCACTTCTAACTCAGTAATTTGGTCCTCTGCTTCTTCTAGTCTACTGTTGAAACCTTCCATGGTGTTTTTGGTTATAGCTATATCACTTTTCATTTTTTCCTATTTCTTGCATAAGTTTTTGTTTTTCTCATCCAACCATTGCTCTGAATTATTTTTGTGTCATGTTGCATGCTTCAATTTCACTAATTTTCTTTATTGCGACTCCTCATTTTCTTTCCTCTGTGGATTGTGTGGTCTCCCTATTCTGACTATCACCAGAAGGTTCAAATGTCAAGTTGTATGGTCCAGGGTCATGTGCAGTGGGAGCCTTCCACCACCTGAATGTCACTGAAGACCTCTAACACTATGATGTGTGGCTGCTGTGTGTTGGTGAGAACCTGGTTCATCAAGAGTCAGCATTACCAGCATTCAGTGTGGCCTAGTGTACACACCTAGAATCAAGAATCCTGCCTGCACCGCTGAAACAGAGACCCTGCCAGTGTGTGTCAAAAATCAGAGCCCCCTAGTGCATGCCAGAAGTCAGGGTTCCTGTGTTCCTGCAACAAGAATTGAGTATCAGAGTCTCTGTTGCTTCATGTGGCCTTGCTCTGAGAATCAGCATTCCCGTGTGAGCATACACCAAGAATTGGAGTTACTGGCTGTTAGTGTGAATTCACTTGGAGTCAGAGATTCCAGGCACATGCAATGAGAAGCAGAGCAAGCCACTGGTGCTTAGTGCTGCCTCCCGCCTGGAGAATCAGGGTCCAGGTCAGCTTGGGGGACTGGGTTGCAGAAGAGCACTGTGTTGGCAGGAGGTCCGCTCCTGCACTGTGGAAAACTGACTTCCGTGTGTGCTTGCCCAGAATTGAAGTCAGGTGGCATTGCCACCCTGCATGGCTTTGGGTTTGGTCACCCAATTATATTACAGGGAACATATTCCCAGTTTCTGCATGCTCCCAGGCTCAAATTCCTGTAGTAGCATTATAGCTTGTGTGAGAAACAGGTCTATTAGTTACTATGGTGCTGCCCGTGAGCCTGCAGGGAGAGGGATAGGCTCTGTAACTCACAGAAGTGGTAGGATGTCTGGATTCTTGGTGTCTGTGGGTCTGCAGCTGTGGTTGCAGGTCTCTGTCCCCAGTCACTTCAGGGTCCTGGTTTGCATCTGAGACCAGGCTGGTTGGTGCTGAGGGCAGGATCCTAGTCTCAAGCAGCTCTGTTTCTCAAACGGCATGATCTCTGTGCCAGTGCTGACTGCCCTGGAGTGTCCATGTTCTGCCTTCTGAGACTTCCCTTTTGCCTGCCACTTGGAAGACCTGCAGAATCTAACTGTCCCTAGCGCATGCGCGCGTGCACACACATACACACACACACACACACACACACACACACACACACACAACCACACACACACATACACCATACATCCATACACTCCTCTATCACTCCCTCACTCTCTCAAAGTCTCTCCCTTCCTAGCTTTCTGCCAGTCATCATCTTCTAATGAATATTTTTTTATCATTATAACTGGTACCCAGTATTCTATTTCTGCCCCTAATATTTCTCCCTGCTATTTCTATCACATCATATCTATGAAATTAGTTTTAGGTCAAAGGCCTCCTCTTCCTGGACTGCATTTGCTTCTGTCCTGAAAGCAGATCCTGGGAATTGAATATAGCAAATGCATGATCTATAAATAGGAAGATATTGAATACAGCAGCATATAATCAGGCTATAAAAGTAAACTGTAGAAAAATAAAAAGTAGTAATTCCCACAACACAAACAGGTATCCAAGAGTGTAACTTGGATTAGCCAAATTCACAGAAAAATCATTCTTATTGTTTTACCTTGTAGATGGTTTCCCAAATTTGTTGAATGTTGTTTTTATCAATTAATAATTGTCAGAAAGATAAAACACCACATTCCTTTAAAATTCCTTTGAAGTGCTACATCAATTGTTAATGTCACCTAATGAGGAATGCATGAGTCTAAACATGGTAAGGGATTATGAATTTATTAGATGATCTGGATACCAAAGGGTTGAGCTCTAGTAAGGCATCAGCACCCAGGGACAGGGAGTTAGAAGTTTAAAAGGACTCTAGGCAGGCATTTTCAGCAGAGAAATCTCTGGGCAGGTCTGGATCCTCGAAAAGTGCAGATGGGAAAGGTAATGGTCTTAGCGAGTGGAATGTGATCTAGCCAGTGGAATGTGGTCTAAGCAAAAGGAAATGTCAGTTGTAAAGTGGACTAAAGGTCAGTTCCCAAGGGAGTAGGTATCAATTCAATTATTCCATCAGACCTAACAGTCCAGCCTTTTTATATTATAGAACTAGTAGCCCTGTGCACGAATCCATGTGCCAGTAGCTGGCTGCTGTTCTCCTGTAGCTCTCCCGCCCCCTCTCACTTCACCCTCCTCAGAGCTTGCTGCCCTGCCCCCTCTTGTAGATCTTCACCACTTGCTTGTAGTTCACTGCCCCAGCCTCCTGCAGATTCATGATCCAGTCATTACATGGTCAGTCGTTATGTCTCACAGCTTAATGATAATTAGCATATTCCTCTCTTATTATATATAACAGGGGAAGAGGTCATATCTTCCATAGTTACTTCCTGTAGAAGGGGTACATCCAGGCTGTAGGGGGATAGAATCTGGTTGTAGTTGGCTGGAACACTGTATAGATTCCTCGTGGTTGGAGTGAGGGGTACAGCAACATGATTTCCCTGAATGACTGGTTGCTGAAGGCTCAAAAGCAGGCCTGAAGGAAAGATAAAAAATGTCTCTGACCACATGGGCCAAAAACAAGGATGAGGAATAGGAATGTTAATGTTCCTATGAAGTGTAGTAGCCAGGTATACCAATTTATATTCTTTAGGCTGTAAGCCCATTATTTTGATTGATGTTTTCTAATCTTTGTGGCCCTTTCTATTAAATTTTGGGCAGCATTCCTGACTAGGCCAGACTGATTGACATAAAAACAATATTCTTCTTCCAGAAAGAGTCATAGTCCCCCTTTTCTCTGCAGTTAGCAGGTATAATCCTCTCCAAATTTGGAGGGTGACAATCACTAATGAATGCTTCTGATTCTGAATTTAAGTAAACTTTGGCAATGCCATCTAGGTTTTCTTATAGGTCCTGAGACAGGATTTCAAAATATGATAGAACAGTGGTTAAACTCCCTATGCTAGTCCCAATACCTGCTGACATACCGAGGATTATGAGGAGAGTGTTATCTGGATTGCTCTTTTGTGCCAGATATGATGGGTTATGGGGATAGGTAAAGGTTATTGGGGACTACATCTAATTTTGGAGAGATAGACAAGAGTACAGGTTCTTGTCCAGTTGGTCAGGAGGCACATGTATGTGTTTTCCCAACAGAGGAAGAAAATTTTCTTATCATGGAAACAAGCTGGAAGGTGTAGAGAGAACATGTGGACTAATGAGTATGGGGTTCCTTTCTAGGTTAGGGGTTCCTTTTCCAGGTTCAGTGCTCTTAACAAAGAGGGTAGTTGTGATAAGAGGTGGCAGATGAGAGATTGAGATTCTATTGCTGTGAAATTGTGCAAGGACACTAGAAAGGAATATTATCCAAGGGAAAAGTGAAACAGAAGGAAAGTGGTGGTTGAAGCCTTTGGAATAGATAGTTGCATAAGAGGTAAAATGGACTGGCTATAGGAAATAAGTATTGGCTTCTAGGGAGACCTGGTTGTCAGCCTTTTAGGACCAATGGCCATTCAATAGTTCTAGGTTAACTGTGTAATTGCAAGCTGGTGATGGAAAATGTGCTATTGTTATATTGCCCTGTGACATTGTAAAGCATAAAGGAGCTTGGGTGATTAGTGGGTTGAGTAGAGTAACGTGGGTCTGGGATGGAGGAAGGAGCTGACTTAGTAAGAGACTGAATGTAATATGGAAAAAAAGGGAGGCTTGATTTTCCTGGTCTGTAGGATAATTACCTAGAAGGGTTTCTGCCTTTTTTAAGAAATATAGTTCCACTTTCCTTTTTATAAGCTTGAGTGATTTTTGCTTGATTCCATCTCTTCATTGATATAGGGATTGTGGTATATGCTGAAGACTAAAAGAAAGGGTAGAGCCAGATATTCCTGGTTAAGGTTGAATTGGTCTGATTTAGGAGGGAAGTGTAAGGTTAAGGGTTCTTTTGAGATGAGTGGAGGTTAGAAAGTTCCTTATGGGTGTAGGAATAGGGTGAGAAGGAGAGCTAATACCCACTTCCAGGGTCAGGATTGTCCTAAGGGAGGAGGGGAAAGGTACATATGAGATCTAGAAAAAATAAAATCTTATACCATCTGTAATCTAAGCCCCCTTATAGACTCCAGTAGGGTTGATCTTTGAGCATCAACCCATAGAAAGGTAAGAATCCTGATGTGAAGTGAGAGGTGGCAATAGCTAGGACCTCGGTTATTTGTATTGGGAGGGTGGGTGGGCTTTCAGGGAAGTCAGGATTATAGGGTTAGTACATAGCGGGTACATGAAGGCATGCCCACTCATTCATCCTCTTCTGGGATACAGGTAAGGTAGAGTCTGGTGGGCCTGATCTGGTGACTGTGATACTGCTCATGCAATGGTGGTATGCCCGAGGTTAGTTTTAATCTAGAAATCTGGAACCATGGGGTATGCCCTGATAGTTTAGCTATAGTTTGGGATAGTTAGGAGTACTTGATAATTGTCTCGCCAATGGGGCTGTAAATTATTTGATGAGTGGGCTTCATTTAGAAGGACCCAGTTCCCTCACTGTAGAGGTGTAGAGGGATGTCTCCCATTAAAGATTCAGGGAGGACCAACATGACCAACATGTTCTCTCAATAATTGTTGGATGAGATTTTAAATGGTAATATAGTCTCTTAGACTAGCCAATAAGATTTTATGGGCCTATCCCTAGGGAAGGATATATTTTCCCTGATATTTTAGCCATGGATCTTTCTGGGTGGCACAAAGAGTTAATAAGAAATGAAATTTCTCTGTAGGGTATTTCGGTGTTATATGAGGTATCACTAAGAGTTAGGGAGACAGAGGCTTTCTGTGAGCTGCTGTCTTAGCCTCCTGGTCTGTTCTGTTATTTCCCTGTATTAAGCAATCATTCCCAACTTGATGTCTTTGCAGTGTGACTTTTAAGAAGTCTAGAAAAGTGGAGAGAAGTTCCTAAACACCAAGCAGGGAGATATGTTGAGACTTTAAATAATAGTGTCAAGGACTATCAATGAACTGTGGAAATGAAGAAAATCTAGGCTCTGATCTAAGGACTTAAGCAACAGGGGAGAGCATGGGAAGGGTCACTTTATCTTATAAGGAGAGAAGGGGTCCCTTCATATATCAGGGGTGACCAGGTCCTGACACTGGAAAATGTTTTTTACAACTTCAACAAAAATGTATTCCCATTGACAAATATTCAGCTTCACCCAAAATGTAAATTTGGGAAAATACTTTAAATACCCCATTACTTTCAATAAAATGTACCTTCAACAAAGTACAGGGGTAGGAAGAGAAGGTGGTTGCTGGTTAGGAGGGCTTAGGTCCTGGATTCTACTGTGAAGGAGAGCACACAAGAGGTTGGAGGTTGATGGCCTGCTAAGTTACAAGTAGATTCAGAATCAGAAGTGTTAGGGGCATGATGTTTTGTGTGAAGGAGAAGGATCTTACTGGTAGAGCAGGACTGACAGGGTAGAGGCAGAAGACTGAATAAGGGCTAGAATAAGGAATCTCTGACCATTTTCCATTGCAGAGACAGCAATGATCTAAATCACACAATATGTTAAAATAAAAAGTGTTATTTTCAGGTCAATGAGATTTATTTTAAAAAATATGTATTTTTCCAAAACCGGTTTGGCTCAGTGGTAGAGCGTCGGTCTGCGGACTGAAAGGTCCCAGGTTTGATCCCGGTCAAGGGCATGTACATTAGTTGCAGGTACATCCCCGGTAGGGAGTGTGCAAGAGGCAGCTGGCGATGTTTCTCTCTCATCGACATTTCTAGCTCTCTATCTCTCTCCCTTCCTCTCTTTAAAATATCAATAAAATATTTGTAATCTCCTATGAATCAGGAGATTACAGTTTGATTCCGATTTGGGGCACATACCCAGGTTGTGGGCTTAATACCATTTGGAGTATGCAGGAGGCAGCCTATGGATGATTCTCCCTCATCATTGATGTCTCCTTCTATCTTTCCCTCTTCCTGTCCCTCTCCTTCTCCTTCCCTTTTTCCCTCTTCCTCTCTCTTCTTCTTTGAAATCAAGAATACTATATTTAAAGCAGCAAAACAAACATGTAACTTTCCATGATATATATCTATGATCCTTCTTCTATGCCAGGGATGGGGAACTTTTTCTGCCAAGGGCAATTGGGATATTTATAACATCATTTGTGGGTCAAACAAAATTATCAGTTAAAAATTAGCCTGCTGTATTTGGTCAGATATTTAATTAACTTACCCCCAATGCATTGGCAGGGCCAGAGGTGCTTTAGATTTTTAAAGTGATAGGGAGTGCTCCCCATGATAATGTGATTTAACTTGGCCCATGAGGGGAAGAGTGACAGACTACAAGTCCAAAGGTGACTATGTAGGACAGGCATCCCCATTGCTAAAGAAATCACTACAAGAAATGAGGATTAACTCTACAGACTGGGCATCCTCACTCCAGAAGGACCAGAAGCACAATGGCTCAGGAGTGTTCTGGCCTAGTACTAGGACTTTTGAGATTAGAGGACTTTGAGAAGTCAGTGAAACTAAGTTGGCAGAAGACTCAAGACTAGTGAAACTGAAGAATATCACTCACCTAGAGAAGATTGGCTGGTGTGGGATAGAGGGTCAGCAATGGGGAAGGACAGATTCCTAAACTGGAGTCCTTCTGGCCTGGTTTGGGAGGGACCATAAAGGAGGGAGGCCTAATTGAGGCTGGCAATGGAGTCATCCAAGTAGGATTAGGAGGTAAGCCCAGGATGAATTACCACTACCTATCTTTCTCTGAGTAGCAAACTCTGGGGGAACAAAGCTGGAGCAATGCCTCCCCTTTCCTATGGAACCCTCCTGGATATAGGTACCAAATATTAAGATAATTGAAAGAGGAAAGGATGGGATTATATATTTATTAGGTCATCTTTTTTTAAAATATATTTTATTGGTATTTTACAGAGAGGAAGGGAGAGAGATAGAGAGCTAGAAACATCGATGAGAGAGAAACATCGACCAGCCGCCTCCTGCACACCCCCCACCGGGGATGTGCCCGCAACCAGTGTACATGCCCTTAACCGGAATTGAACCCGGGACCCTTCAGTCCACAGACCGACGCTCTACCACTGAGCCAAACCAGTCATCTTAATACCCAATGATTGAGCCACAAAAATGGTGTCAGCTCAAAGGACAGGGAGTCAGAGATTTTAAAGGACTCTACGTGGGCTTTTTCAGCAGGGAAATCTCTGGGTAGGTCTGGATCCTGGAAAAGTCTGGAAGGGAAAGATAACAGTCTTAGCAAGTAGAATGTGGTCTAAGTGAAGTGAATGTCTGTTGTGAAGTGGTCTAAAGGTCAATTAGCAGAGGAAGAGGGATCACTTAGTTTATTTCATTAAACCTAACAATGTCAAGTAATTTGCTGCTGCCAGATTCTCTAGAACTGCCTCCCTCACCTGGCTCAGTTCCCGATTTATTCCATATATAGCCCTGCAAATGGTATTCAAAGTTTTTACTATACTACAGCTAGCCTAGCCACTTCTACATTAAGAGAGTCTATCGTTACCAGCATAACAAAAACGGTTAAAACAATGTATTCAGCAGGTTTTCACAGGTGGAGATTATCATTGAAGTCCTGTGCCATAGCCATGAAAAGGTCTCTTTTGGTCCAAACGCTGGTGTTTTGGGGGTATAACAGTCAGTCATCCTGAGGAACAAGGCTTCTCTGATGCTCTTGGCAGGGCTATATGAACTAGTGGTTACCCCATATATCAGAAACCAGCCACACAGCAACTTATTATGCCCATTACTATAAGGAAGGGTGAAATTCTCTGAATTCATACTGCAGTTATTAAACACTGAACAATAATATGGAACATTCAATAAATGTCAGACATTCACACAGGAAGCTACTCCAGTAACCTTTAGGGAAAACATCTCTGCATCCTTTTCCCAGACAGTGGGTCCCAACATATAAAGGTCCCTATCTGTAACTTTCTTCCCAAAATGAATACAAGAATTCTGTATATTAGTAATAGGTGTCCCAATTCCTACGAGGCAAGATGTAAAGGTCTGTTCTCCATTATCAGCTTCAGAGAAGTTGGAGTAGTGAGAAGCACATCTCAGAGTCTTATCCATTTTTTTTTTTCTGTTTGATCATCTGGCATTCTACTCCCCATGTTTTGAGTAGAACTCTGTCTCCTGCTTCAAAGAGATGTAGTGGACCTGGCCCATCATCTTTGCCCTGCTCATGTCTATTTAACTGTCTCCACATCACCTCATCAAGGATCGTGGCCTGAATTATTTCAAAGAAAAAAGGTGGCCTTTTCTGTAGCTGCTTCATACTGAGGAAAGATGAAGTTTTCATCGGATCCAAAGATCCCCTTCCCTGTCTGAGGGACAATGAGGGCTGTGCATGGGAAAAAGTGCTAATGGTGTCTAGAGATGGTATTCCCTGAGTGTGAATTGAGCTTGTAACTTGTTGGAGACAAACTTAACTATAATGTTTAATTTGGGGGGGGGAAGGGCGATGTTAAAATAGCAAGAAAGCTTTGAAAATAGTTAATTGAATTAGAGTATAATATTTACAGTTGGGTATTACAGAGTCTATTGAAACAAAACTTTCCCCCTAAAATTATCCTAATTTTTATTAAAGTCCCAAATTAAGATGAATTTATTTATTCTATTAAGACTAGTTATAATTTGGCCTGATGTACCAATAAGGATACATTTTTAAATTGCTTTAAAAATGTACCCTTATTGGTATATTGGGGGAAAAGGATTATAAATCAGAAATACATACAAAAAAGTTACAAAAATTATATATTTTCAGGTTATTCAGTCATATAATTAATTTTTATTTCTCTTGAGTTTTCTTGACAACATTTCTATAAATCCAGGTACTATGTAGAGTTCTAACAATTTTTACCCTGTTGGAAGAGGATGAACTGAAATTTGATTCTCATAGATATCTAATTTAAAATAAATCATAGTCCTTCCTATGGATCCCTTAGAAGATGTAACATTTTTGTAAATGCATTGTAACAAAACAGTGACTATCTCTTATAATAAGAAGAAATTTTAAATGACACCATTATGGTTTGATTATAATGCAATTGACATGGAATCCTGTCCTTTTTGCAAAACATAATATTCCATAACAATAATTGGAGCTATAGATGAAAGCATATTATAATTTATACACTCCTGGGTATTTTTAGAGCCTCTATTTTAATAATATGCATACATAAATAAAATATAGTTATTATTTCTTTATTTGACAAAGTTTCTTATTTGACATGTACCTTAAGTATAAAATTTTCCTTCATAAGGAGAAAAAACTTAATCCTTGAGGGATTCCAGGGCCTATTGAAATGACCTAAAGCCAAGTCCAAGTCAAGAAAATTTTTCTTAAAGTTCAAACCCTGGGAAGTTTGTCAAGCTTACTTTACTAAAAGATTATCTATCCTTACTTTTATTCTGTAATGGTATTAGACTATCCATTCAAAGTGACAAAAGTGTATTAAACACAAACATAGGCTAGTAAAACTTCAGTTCCCACATTTAAGAAGATGGCTTTTTCAAAGTATTCAAGTACCTGATAAATATAACATAATAAATCACAATTTCAATAATTTATAGAATTTTTGTTCCTGGGCAAATACAGGAAAGATATTTTCCATTTCAACAGACTGGAAAAGGACAAGACATATTCTGTACTAGCTTTCTTCTGGTTTATTAAGGTAATTAAATTTATTAATTCAGATTAGCTATATTTTTAATTTTAAGATTTCTCTTTACAGCCTTTCTACAACTTTCACAAACCCTCTTTCTCATTCTGGGGGTGGGGGGTGGGGGGAAGCAGCTTTAGAAAACTCACTTTCATGTTTTCTTCAAAATGTATCTCCACACTTCATGCTTCCTATTACCAAAACTATAGAATTTATTTCCAATTATTTAGAATTCTTAACTCTTAGAAACCTTAATTTTTAAGTGGCAAGTAAGTAATTAACATTCCCCACAGTAGTAATACAGTCACATTTTAAAGAGATATATCTATAATAATAAAAGTGTAAGATGCTAATTAGACCAGACAGCTGAACAAACTTCTGAATGTCAGTCCAAATGTCCTTCCTGATGAAGCCATGGCAGCAGGGGCCAAGGCAGAGGCGGTTAGGGTGATCAGTTAGGTAGGATAGCAGTTAGGGGTGATGAGTAGTTAGGGGCAATCAGGCAGAGTAGTTAGGGGCAATTAGGCAGAATAGTTAGGGGAAATCAGGCAGGCAGGCAAGTGGTTAGAAGCCAGTGGTCTGGGATTGTGAGAGGTTGCAGGCCAGGCTGAGGAACACCCCCCCATGCACGTATTTTGTGCACCTGGCCTCTAGTCTATATATATAAAAGCCTAAGTTACCTTTATGACTGAATGAGCAGAACAACCAGAAGGACAGGTCAACCGTCACTATGGCACAAACTGACCACCAGGGGGTAGATTCTCAATTTTCAGAGCTTCCCCCTGGTGTTCAGGGAGCATCCATTGCCATGCTCCTGAGGCCCCTCCCCACATCCAGTCAACCTCTTGTGGCCCCTCCACCTGTCAGAACAACCAATCCTTTCTCCTTATGTGCCCCCCTATTGGCTCCAATGGGAGATACGACCAGCTAATCTCCCACAGGCCCTCCTCCCAGCAAACCAACCTCCCATGGCCCCTATTTCTACCCACCCCTGCCAGCCAACCTCTAAGGCACCTCCCCTATTACCCCTACCCAGTCAAATCCTCCTCTTGCATTTCCCCAGTGCCCCCCCCAACACTGGCTGGCCAACCTCCCATGGCCCTTTTGCCCAGCTGTTCAGCTCTCCTGAAGGGTACCAATTGGGGGGTGCCAGCCAGCCAACCTCCCATAGTCCCTCCCCCACAGCCAGCCAACCTCCTGCAGTTCCTCTCCCGCTGCTGGGTAGCACCCACCAATAAATCCTAATCAGGGGGCCAGTGGACCAACCTACTGGGGTCCTTCTCCCCAGCCAGCTGGCCCCACATAGGCCTCAGTCAATGGTCAGGCCTAAGGACCTCACCCATGCACATATTCGTGCACCGGGCCTCTAGTTTCAAATAAAATATAAGACATATTTATTAACAGATTAAAATTTATCCTCTAGAATCTCTGTAATAAGAAACCAAAAGTAGGCAAACTGAGAATAATTAATATTTGGAGCATCTTGTTACATCAAAATACCTAGATATTGAATAATTTTTACTGTTTAACCCAGCAGAACTCCAAAGCTTTAAGTTATCAAATACTTTACTTTTTCTTCACAAAGTAGGAGTGGCCCTTCAGTGCCACTTCTGCAGCTTACCCTCTGGGAGAAAAACTTGGGGAGTTTAAAAGGTTAATTTTGCATATGTTTTTTTTTTTCTGAATAGAATGTAACAACACGAAATCTTGTGTATTAGAAGATATCTTATCCAATTTTAAAACGGAAATAAAAACAACCCTAAGATAAATAAATGACACTTACAAAAGGATGGGCTGGGACATTGGCCTTAGAATTTTATCTTACATTAACCCAGCCAAGCAAATGACCTGTGTTCTAAGTAGTGCAAAGCCCACATAGCAGAGACAGAGGATCTCCTGTTTTCATAAAATGGTGACCCCAAAAGATAAGAAATCAAGCAAAGAACATCTGTAACCGAAGTTATATTACAGACAGAGAAAACTCTCACAGGCGCATTTGGGGCAGGGAGGTACCCAAGATTAAAAACTCTCAGTAGCTGCTGGGAAGTTCCTGCATTCCTTGCCATGGTTCAGCTGGCCATAAGCAACTGGAGACCCTCAACAATGTTGAATATATGCCACATCTTTAAACAAATTAAACCCAACAATAAAGAGCCACAAAACAACATTCAACAGAGACACTCATATAAATATTTATAGGCACACAAAACCCACAGACAAGAGCTTCACACCATTCTCCTTGTCTTCCCTGCCATAGAAACCTCAGAATGCCCTGTATTTAAAAGAAAACATTGAAGCAGAGCAATGTTTCTTGTCCCAAAGCAGGTCAGGCTATGTGCTTGGACATTAGGCAAGGACCATTGGAGGTTTCTTGCCACCTGGAGCTGATCAAGTTCCACAAGAAAAAGGCATTAAGGAGAAATTCAGAACTAAGACCCAGGAACACCCATTCTAGGCAGCAAGTAGGAAAGCTGCTGGTCCTATCTGGGTCACCAGATTTTGATATCATATAAATAATGGGTTCAGGTTGTCTTTCCTTACTTGAGCCAATTAAGCAGAGGTACGGTTGAATCATATATGTGTGTTTATTCCAATAATGCTGGCAGTGACCATGCCCCTTCCAGCAACTGCCTCACTCCTAGTTCTGATGGAGAGCAAAGAATCTTCCCAATTCACCCAGACCTTACTGGCCATGCTTCCAATCTGCCTTTGCCCAGTCCCTTGCCCAATCAATTGGCAGGGAACAGACTTAGAGAGTATTAAGTGGCGTTTTGTGGCAGAGTTTTATAAATGGCATATTTATACAATCTGATCTCCTTTTAACTCCTTTACTCTTTAATTAAAAATAGATTATTGCAACAGCATCAGTATGAGGCACTTCATAAAAATTACAGTGGCAACATCAAAGATAATTAAGTAATACTAGAGCCTGATGCACAGATATGTGCTAGAATGGGTTTTCCTTCCCAGGTTGCTGGCACTGCCTTTCCACTCCAACCCAGACCCTTGCTTCTTAAGCCTTGGAACCACCTCTTTTGGCTCCAGCTCCACCTTCCCATGCTGCCCAGATGCCCTGAGAGACTGGAGGTGGGGCATCCTGCCCCAGTCACTTGATGCCTGTGTATGCAAATTAACACCATATTTGTTGGGTTAATTTGCATACCACTCTTGATTGGCTGGTGGTGTAGTGGAAGTATGGTCAATTTATATGTTTGTCAATTATTAAGTAAGATAATCATCACAACTATAATACTAATGAAAATGTTTGAAATATTGTGAAAACCAAAATGGATCTCAGATATGCAACAGGAGCAAGTGCTATTGGAAAGAAAACCCTAATTATTTGTTGATTATAGGGTTGTGAAAAAAATGTTTATTTAGTAAAAAATACAATATTTGCGAAGAAAAATGAAGGTATGGTTCATCAAATACATAGCATCAATCACAAGAGAAAATTTATATAAAAAGAAACAAATGCACATTCTGATGTTGAAAGGTAGAATAAATCAAATTAAGTGTGAACCTTGAAGAAAAAGGTACCTAGAGTTCAGTATTACATGGAGAAAATTTTTTATCAACCCCTTCCTTTAATTAAGTGAATCTTTCCATAGAGTACAGGTATACCTTGGATATATTTTGGGTTTGGTTCCAGAGCATTGCTATAGAGTGACTATCAAGATGATGATGATGAAGAAGAAGGAGAAAAAGAAGAAGAAGAAGGAGGAGGAGGAGGAGAAGAAGAAGAATTAAATTTTTTATTTCCAAAAATGTAAAAAAGTGATAATTATACTATATGTTAACATTCCTCACAGTAGCAATACAGTCACATGGTTATATTCATAGGCTCAATCATTTTACCAAAACAAAGCTTCCCATCTATGATACCTGCATCATGGCAAGTTTTCATCTCAATTCCATTTGCAATTGAATCATAATAATAATTATTATTATCATTATAAATGCTCAGAAAACTTTACTCAAAAGGTGATGCAGACTTACCATATAATTACTTTTTTCTGCAAGATGTATCTTTTAAACTAAATTTCATTATATTTTTCCTGTCATTGGGCCTAGAGACTTGTTTCCAAATTCAGCAAAAGGTGAAAATCACCTAAAGACACAAATATATAGGGACTCAATACCAATGCTCACAATATTGCAAATTATCTACTTTCTTTTCACAGCCTACAAAGTTGTAATACTTGAGAATATTTTAGCTCTACTTCTGTCCACAGATTGCCTGTTATTCTTTCCCAAAGCTAGCCAATGCTTAACAGTTTCACACTTACAGAATGAAAAAGAGGGTGAAGACATGGATATGTTGATGGACAAGTCTAAGAATTTCTGCCTCTTAGGAAGGTTCTGTGACTAGGATGACCATTGTTTGCAATCTGACATGGACAAAGGGTTTGGACTCACCCAACTAGGTTTATCCTTGCAACAGAAATGTGTTTTTTAAATGAAAGATATGTTATTACAATAAGCTTCCTAAGATCATGGAAATTTGAAAAACAGTGTGTATGTTCTGAGAAAAGACCCATTAAGAAAGTTTGAGACATCAGTTTGTGATTGAATTTTATCATTAGTTGGATATGACACCTTGGTGAAATCACTGCACATGTATAAGCCTCAGTGCATTGAGAATTATGTGATGGCTAATGTCTGTAATGATCTTAAGGTACTTATTTCAGAAACACAGATACTTCAGTACAACCCATTTCCAGTGATTAAAATTTTAATAAGGGAGCACTTGTCACAAACACACTTATATGTGTAAACCAATAAACATACACATATGTTAATATTTGCCTTACAAACTCATTTAAAATTGCTTATTTCTATAGAGACTGATACAGAGCACTTACCAGGTGCTTTCAGAAGAGGTTTAATGAAAGGGGGAGCCAGGAAACAATCAATGCAGTATGCTGGTAAGAACAAGAATATTTCCAGTCTCTTTATGGTTTATTTATCTTCTCAGAAGTTTATTTAAGTTTACACTTTCAATGACCACAGTAACTAAATGTTATTTGACATAACTATATAATTTCTTCCTATAATTATTAGAGCCCTAGCATTTACCATCAATGGGTATTTAGATACATAATTTCTGTTTTAGGACTCATCTCCTTAAAGTCATCCACAAAAATCCGATACTATTGGGAGTTAGGAATATACTTGATGGAAGCCTTTAAAATGCCATGTTACTCACTTTCTCTTTCAGACCCAGGTCATTGGTTGCTTTGTATTTGCAAATGTAGAAAAACTACCTTAAAAAAGGAATTAGAAGAGGAATTTAGAAAATAAATATTGCATTGTTTATTAACAATTTCCTCCATGTAATTACAATACCAGGATGATTTCTAATATTTCAAGTGATGGTGGAACTTGTATTTTTTTCTTTTTAATGCAGTTTAGGATATAAATTATTTATTGTTCTGGCAGATCAGTGACTAATACAAAGTCACCACTTTTGACATGGTAGCAAAGGAAATAGGCAGGTTAAGGGAACAATCAGGGAAGGAGATACTGAAAGAGATGCTTTCAAAACACGAGTTATCCAAAGGTTATAGTGCTCAGGCCCCAAGTTCATGCCCTCACAGGAACAACACTAGAAGCTTCATGCTGCATGTAAGGACACTTCAGTAAAATATGAAATAGCACAGCCTCATCACTCAGTAAATGACCAGGCACACAATGACAAGCTTCCAAATGCAGTAAGAGTACCCAAATTTGCTACAATACATTGCCTAAAAGGCACATATTTTACCAGAAAATATATGAAACATGTAAAGGGATAGCAAGTGTGACTCCACATAGGAGGAAAGCAGACCAGAACAAATCTTTGTGTCTGCCAGTTGTAGATTTTCCTATAATTTATAAATATTTTAATTTAGAGACCCGGTGCACCAATGCAATTTATCCCTTACACAATACTAACTTTTCTTTTATACATTTCATGCTTTTTTTAATGTCCCTGAACAAACTTAATAGTTTAATTACAGGGGGAAAAAATTTAAATTATATGAAAACTCTAGTGGAGATGGATCCAACCAGTACACTGGTATTGCTGCAAACTTAACCAATTCCTTCTTGCATGTCACAAGATCTTCATGCCAAAGGATCATCAGGAGGCATTTTTTTCAGTCCAAACAGTGCCTTTTTATTCTTTTAATCATTGATATATAGATGATTAAATACAGAACCTAAAGGGAAACTAAAATTTTCCCTGCTGAGTAAAAGTATTTCTGCTCATAGTAGGTTTATGTGACTACATAGTCTATGGTTTGCAACTTGACCTGTAGTGAATAAATGAAAAATTAACGAACAAATGGTGATGTTGCAATTGATGAGTCATGTCCCTAAAGAAAGGGTGTGAATTTAATACAAGCCTGGAAGTAATTTTATTATCATAACTTCTCATGGATGGTATCAATTTGCATAAGAGATAATGTGTATGAAATAAGCACTATTTAAGGAATTATGTGACATAGCTCTTAAAATGTATATCAATTTTGAGGAACATCCAAGATGGCGGCCTAGGCAGTCTCCTAAGCTGCCGCCTCATCAACAATTTAATTAAAAAAACAACTAAAATCAAAAAGGACTTCACCAAAACCTCAGGAAAGCTGGCGGAGTGGAATAGCTACAACTAGAAAGAAAGAGAGAGGCTCACGGATCGGACTGGGAGCCGAAAAGCACTGAGGTAGGGAGACGCTCGCGCACGCGGCCGCTGAATACCTGCCTGGCGGGAGGGGAGGAATCCCCGATTGCACGGAACCCTTTCGGACTGTACTGAACCCCAGCCCCGGCTGAAATCCCGTGGTCCCAGGCTCATACGGGTGGAGTCTGGACTGCAGAGAAAGGCACCCAGAGACTCAGAGACCCAGAGACCGGGGACCGGGAGCCGCAGTCGCAGTCTGCAGGGTCTACAGCCTCGCACGCGCGAGCTAGTACGCGCTGAGGTCTGACCGCCGCCTCTCCGGAGCGGAAGGAGTCAGAAGCTCCAGGTCTGACCGCGGAGGCTGCCGCCGCCTCTCTGTACAAGGTGGCGGCCTCTCCGTAGCGGAAGGAGTCAGAAGCTCCAGGTCTGACCGCGGAGGCTGCCGCTGCCTCTATGTACAAGATGGCGGCCTCTCTGTAGCAGAAGGAGTCAGAAGCTCCAGACTACAGAGACCAGCCCAAGTCCGGGTGAGCCCCTGCGGCACCCACGCTCTTGCTTGGGGAAACTGGGACAGTCAGGCGGAAACTCAGGCGAGCGAGCGCACAAGGGCAGGGCAGAAGCCAAGATTGTCAGTTCAGCCCTGAGACTCCGCCCCATCCAAGCTGAGCAGAGGTTTCTGCAGTTTTTCAAGTCTGATCCTATAAGACTGTCTCCAATACAGAAGTTATCCCAGAGTAGACACAGCTGATACCCACATCCAATTGGCCTGAAGGTCAATTCACAACAATAGAGACTTAGCTACAACAAGGCTGTGCACGCAGTCCACAAAGGGGATCACCAAGAGTGTCTACCTCAGGTAACTGAGGAGGCTGACCCACTGTGCTATATAGGACACCAAACACACAAAGCCATCCTACCAACTCTGAAAAATAGTGATAATGCCGAGACAAGGAAATAGATCTCAAACAAAAGAGATGGAGGATATAGAATTCAGAACTACGGTTCTAAGGTTATGCAACAATATCCTAGAAAAGCTCGATAAACTTCATGAGACCCAACTAAAAAGTATAGATAAACTGACTAAATTGGAAAATATTATGCAGAGATCCAACAGCAGAATGGAAGAACACAAGAATCAGGTCAAAGAGCCAAAAGACACTCCACTGGAGAAGGAAGAAGAAAAGAGGATCCAGAAAGTTGAAGATAGTGTAAGGAGCCTCTGGGACAACTGCAAGCGCACCAACATCAGAATTATGGGGGTGCCAGAAGAAGAGGGAGTGCAAAATACTGAAAACATATTTGAAGAAATAATATCAGAAAACTTCCCTCACCTGGTGAAAGAAATAGACTTACAAGTACAGGAAGCCTACAGAACCCCAAACAAGAGGAATCCAAAGAAAAATTCTTCTCGACACATCATCATCAATATGCCAAGGGTAAAAGACAAAAAGAGGATCTTACAAGCAGCAAGAGAAAAGCAGTTGGTTACCTATAAGGGAGCACCCATACGACTATCAGCTGATTTCTCAACAGAAACCATGCAGGCCAGAAGGGAGTGGCAAGAAATATTCAAAGTGATGAATAGGGAGAACCTACAACCAAGATTACTGTATCCAGCAAAGTTATCATTCAGAATTGAAGGGCAGATAAAGAGCTTCACAGATAAGAAAAAGCTAAAGGAGTTCATCACCACCAAACCAGTATTATATGAAATGCTGAAAGGTGTTACTTAAGAAGAGGAAGAAGGTCAAGTGAATTAAAAATCTCAGGAATAGAATAAACTGGTGAATATAATAGAATCAGGGGCAAAGAAAGGGAGTGGATAGATAATTATCAGGGTGAAGGGGTGTGGGGTGCAGAAAGAGACTGGATTAAAATTGTATAACCTATGGATGAGGACAATAGTGGGGGGAGGGGGTAAGGGCAGAGGGTGGGGTGGGAATCAGGTGGAAGGGAGCTATGGGGGAGAAAAAGGAGAAACAATTGTAATAATCTGAGCAATAAAGATTTAAAAAAAAAAAAAAAAGAACATTATAAACTAATGAACAGAAAGATAGATATAGAGACAGTAAAATAACAAGCAGACTGTCAAATGACAGCGGGGGGGGACGGGGGGACAGGGAGATCTGGGGGAGATAAGAGATCAACCGGAGGACTGGTATGCATGCATATAAGTACAACCAATGGACACAAAACTCTGGGGAGGGAGGGCATGTATGGGAGGGGGGGGCAATGGTAAGCTATGTACACATATAATACCTTAATAAATTTTTTAAAAAAGAAAAAAAAAATGTATATCAATTTTGCCATTATATGGATATTTGGTTTTAGAGAGGTCAGTAAAAGTATCTGATTATCAACATAATATGGCTTTATATCATTATTCCGTCTGTTCCAATTTAAGTTTCTCTAAATCTGCAATCCATATAATTTAATATAATGCTTTTCTGTACAATAAAACATGCTATTTACAACCAGCATACAAACATGCTGGAAGCATATATATGCTTATGTAAATGGTTTATATGTAAATGATGATATAATGGGTCTGAAGTCTGTTTGTTTCTGTAGGAGTTAATGCACAACGCCCAAAAGATGCAATTTCACGTGACGTAATTAAGGGACAACTCCAGAAACTACCAATGGAACCCCATGGTAAGAAGAATTTAAAATATAATGCAGTTTATAATACAGAATTTAAAATATATATACTAGAGGCCTGTTGCACAAAATTCATGCACTGGGTTAGTGGAGCCCCCTCAGCCTGGCCTTCACTGTCTGGGAGCCCTCGGGGGATGTCTGACTGACAGCTTAGGCCTGGAAGCCAGCCTAAGCTGGCAGTTAGACATCCGTAAGGCTGCTGTGCAGCCAGGCTTCTGGCCCTCACACAATCCAGGAGCCCTGAAGGGATATCTGACAGCTTATGCCTGTGGAGTCTAATTTACAATTGAAACAGATGGAAGCTTAAATTGGAACAGATGGAATAGTGATATAAAGCCATGTTATGTTGATATTCAGAGATTTTTACTGACCTCTCCAAAACCAAATATCCAGATAATGGCAAAACTGATATACATTTTAAGAGCTTTGCCACGTAGTTCCTAGGGCTGCTGTGACATCTGTAGAGCTGGCGTGAGCCAGGCTTCTGGCTCAGTGATGCTCTCCCTGTGGTTGGAGCGCACTAACCACCAGGGAGAAGCTCCTGCATTGCTCATCTGCCCCCTGATTGTCAGTGTGTGTCATAGACCTGCCATTTTGCTGCTTAGTCAATTAGTGCACATAAATAATTAGAGGAAATATTTTAATATTTCAAAACCTACTGGAGCACCTTGGCTGGCCAAAGCCTTCTCCTCTCCAACTTTTCTCATCTGTTGAATAGGGACATTATTATATGCAGAGATCCCAGAGTGCTGTGAGAAAGTAATCAGGTTTGATGAGACACCCAGCTTAGTTCTTGGGCACAGTTATGGTATATGATCAATAAATGTTGGGTGCCTTCAATTTTGAGTTTTTAAAAATTGTAAATTCTTGCCCTGGCTGGTTTGGTTCAGTGGATAGAGAGCACCTGCCCACTGACCGATGGGTCAGGGGCTCAATTCTGAGTCAAGAGCATGTACTTCAGTTGCAAATTTCCCAGTGTGATAAGGGTGCAGTGGGGAGGCAACCAATTGATGTGACACATTGATGTTTCTCTCTCTCTCTCCTCCTGCCTCCCTCACTTCCACTCTCTGGAAATCATAGGGAAATATATATATATATATATATATATATCCTCAGGTGAGGATTGTTTTTAAATTGTAAATTCTTAAATTTTAAGGTAAATTTGTTTCAATGTAAATTCCTAAAGGACCACTAATGTCTCAAGATAGAAAGGTCCAATTGCTATATTGCTTGACAAAATTGGGTCATATCCACTTTACAGAATGTAGATTTTTGTCTCCAGTGGGTGTGGAAAACTTACTCCTGGGATTTAAAGAAGACAAAATCCTATTAACTCAACAAATCAGCCCCTGATTTCAGAGCCTGGTGGGTACTGCTTAGGTGGGGTCTTTATAGGAAATGCTTAGACCCTGGTCCCTTGGTCACTCCCAGCACCAGGACCACAGGGAGGCATTGCCTCCACCTTTGGTTGCCTAACCAAGTTTTGGCCTGTTCCTCCCCCACCTACCCCTAGTTCTCCCACCCCCCAAGATCCACCTAGGCCTAGGTCTTCTCAACACATTCTCCATTTGCCCCATGACACTCCCTTCCCCATATTTGCAATGCAGCTCGTACAGTCAATCCTCTCTTGCACCCCTCTAACATCTCTTCCTTCCTCCCCCCCACCCTGCCTTGTTAGGGCTTCCAGATAAAACACTGTGTGCCCAGTTGGATTTGAATTTCAGAAAAATATAATCAATGGCTTTTAAAAGAAGTGTGGCCTGTGCAATATATAGGACATACTTATACTAAAAAAACTTATTGGTTGCTTATCCGAAATTCAAGTTTAACTGGGATTCTTGTATTTTTATTTGCTAAATCTGGCACCGTACCCCAATCCCAGTGCCCTCTCCCACCTCGCACCCCTCCATGCCCCCAACTCACCTATTTCTGTCCAGTGTCCATCTCCCACTGGTGTCCTGGCCAGTGCACCTCTTCCATGAGCACCACCCACCCACCCACCCACCCATTCAAGCCCACTCCAAGTGCAGCACATAGTCCTTGCACCCCCTTCTCTGGAATGCTCCTCAACTCTCCAAGCATCCCTCTCCATTTCGCCCCCAAGCCTCACGTGCCCTGATCTATGCCTCGCACAACTTTCTTCATGTGCACCTTCAGGCCCAGAAACCTACGTGAACAGCATCCTTACACCCCTGCTGCAGCCCCAAACCCCGCTCTCCAATGCGCCCAGCACTCCCCAGACCTACGAGTAGTCTATGCAGCAGTCCTGCGCCGAGGCACACACCTGGTTGCAGAAACAGCACAGGGGCCTGCATGCTGCACAGGTCGGTTCACAGCCAGGGCAGCAGCTGCCCAGTGAAGAGCAGCCCTGCCCTGCCCAGAGTGTGTCTGGTGGGCCTCTCACCCAGGACACCGTGGCCACTGTGGCTAGGGTGAGTGCCAGGGACAGAATTCGATCTTCTTCATTAGGGGCCATCACTGAGCTCAGACTGGGAAGCAGATGCTGAGGGTGACTGACCCTAGATTTCTGCCCTGTATTGGGGCAGAGGCTCCCTACCCAACCCCTCCCCTACCTGTCATAGAACTGATATCTACCTCCATTCCTCCCACCCAAACTTTGCACAGCTAGTGGAGGTGAAATATCAAGATAATGGTGAGAATCATTGCAACAACTTTGCAGGTTCCCCTAGGTTCCAGGGAAATTGAGGTGACTGGAGGACTCCAGTAGGGTGGCCACTCATGCTGCTGCTCTCAGCAGCCCCCCTGGGACTGGAAGACTCCAGTGGGGCTGAGAGGACTGGGCACCACCATCTTGTGGCTATGGTTGCCACCATATTTGTGATGGAATGGTGGTTAATTTGCATATTACCCTTTTATTATCTAGGATAGGATATTTCAGGTTTATTTATCTTCTTTTGAGTCACATGAAATTTTGGGTTTCAAAGAGTGAACAATAGTGATGATTACACTATAATGTAGTCTAACCTGCATGAAATAGTATTTTATCTACAAAAGAAAATAACACATATGTTTAATTAAAAATACTTTATGGCTTCAAACTGTTAGTAATCATCTGAGTCTTCAGTGAGATATAATCCCATTGCTGATAGAGGGTCTTACCCCAATGTTGATGCTGCTGATGGATCAGACGGGTGATTGCCTAAGGCTGGGGTAGCTGTGGTTATTAAAAAAAGACAACAAGGAAGCCCCAAATTCATAATTCAATTAAGAAATTATGAGACTTCAGTTTATGATTGAATTTTTGTCATTAGCTGGTTATGTCACCTTGGTCAAATCACTAAACATGTATAAGCCTCAGTGCAATTAGACTTAGGTGATGGCTAATGGATCTAACAGTTTTAAGATGTTTATTTCAGAAATACAGGTATTTCAGTATGATCCCTTTCCTGTGATAAAAAGGCTAATATAAGGGGAGTGCTAGCCACAAACACACACACGGAAAACAACACATACGCAAATCAACACACATAGTTAAATATTTACCTTACAAAACTAATTTAAAACTGCTTATTTCTATAGAGACTGATACAGAACACTTACCCGATGCTTTTGGAAGAGGTATAACAAAAAGGAAAACCAAGACACAAGCAATGCTCCATGCTGGTAAGAACAATAATATTTCCAGTCTATTTATGGTTTATTTAGTTTCTTAGAAGTTTAAGTTTGTGCCTTCAATGACCATAGTATCTATATGCTGTTTTACATAATAAAACATCTCCATAATTACTTCCTATAATTAGTAGAACTCTAGAAGTACCATCAAGGAATACTTAGATACATAATTTCTGTTTTAGGACTAATGTCTTTAAAGTGATCCCACAAAAATTCAATGCTAATGTGAGCTTGGAATGTGCTTGATGGAAACCTTTAAAATGTCATTTTACTTACTTTTTTCCCCCCAGACTCAATTCATTAGTTGCTTTGTATTTAAAAGTGAAGAAAAGCTACCTAATGAAAGGTATTAGAAGAGGAATTTATAAAATAGGTATTGCATTGTTTATTAATATTCCCAACCTAATTACACCATTAGGCAAATTTCTAATATCTCCACTGATGGTGTGACCTTTACTTTTTGTCGTTTTAATACAGTTTAGAGTATAAATTATTGATCCTTGTCTTGGCAGATCAGTGGTTAACACACTTTGTCACCATTTTTGACAAGGTACCAAAGAAGTGGGGAGGTTAAGAGAGCAATCAGGGAAGGAGACAGTGAAAGACAGGCTTTTAAAATACTAGTTATCCAAACGTGATGGTGTTCATGCCCCAAGTTCATGCCCTCACAGAAACAACCTTAGAAGCTTTACACTGCAGGGAAGGACACGTTAGTAAATTATTAAACAGTCCAGCCTCATTGCTCAATAAATGACAAATCACACAATGACAACAAGCCTTCAAAGGAGCGGGAAGAAAGCCCATATTTGCTGTAATGTATTGCCTATATTGCTTAGGTTTTACCACAAAATATATGAGACATGCAAAGAAATAGCAAATGTGAACTCTACATAGGAGAAAAGCATACCAAATTTTTGTGTGTGTTCCAGTTGTAGGTTTTCCTATAACTTATAAATATTTTAAATAAAGAACCCCATATTTCAAGAAAAAAGAATATAAGTGGCAAGTTCTTATTAAATGAAAATGTCAAACAGAGAGACAGAATGATATATGAAAAGAAAAACACTGATGATTTTGGCATTGAAATTCCAATAGCTGTTAGGTAAAATTATTAGAAGGGCTCAGGAATAGATTGGAATTGTTAGAAGAAAGAATCTCTACACTTAAAATAATGGGAATAGTGAAAGTAGAGCAGGGAGAGAAGGGGTAGGAAAAGCATTGGAAGAAATAATGGTTGAGTGTTTTCAGCAAATTCAATGATAAATTTCAATCTGCACATCCAAGCTCAATGAAATCTAAGTAGAATAGGTACTGTGAAATCTACAACCAGATTTTCTACAACAGTCTTGAAAAAGTTATGAAGGACAGAGAAAATCATAAAAGCCGCCAAGGGCTGATGGAAAACACTGTCACTAAGGTTATATCTAGTCAAACTATCTTTTAATGTGTAAAAAGAGATTCCCAAATTTGAAGAAAAAAAAAAGATAAAACAATAAAAAACTAATTTTGATTAGGTTTTTTGTTGTTGTTGTTGTTGTTTTTGCCAGCAGAGTTGCCTTAATAGTAAAAATAAGGAAAGTGGGGTTTATTTTGTTTGTTTGTTTGTTTGTTTTATGTTGAAAGCAATTGACTTAAAGCAATTGTTAACATAAAAAAACATTGAAACCTGTAAGAATTTCTGTGAGTTTATTTGAATCAAATTGTGGACATATGCCAGGAAGCAGAACCTCAAGGAATTGTGGTAATGCTCTGGAAAATGGCGGGTTACATCTGTATTTATACACTGCAATCAAAGGAAGGGAAATAAGTAGTTTACATGAAATCCATTGGTGATAGATTAGAGAAGAGAGAGAAAGCAAAGGGCAGGGGAGACCCTTGGGGTTGGATAAAAAGTAAAATGATGGACACTTAAGTGGGTGCAGAAACAATTAACATGATAATGAAGGGATTTGTGGTATCTGTCTTCGCTCCCAGCACATTTGGTTGTGCCCCAGGGGGCATCCAGAAAAAGGGAAGTTACAAGTTACCTAGACACTTCAAGGGTATGTTATCATAGATGCAAAAAGATAGATAAGCTCAGTTAAGGTAAAGGTTGACCTTGTCAGTGAAGTTATCAGCCTACAACTTAACTGCCCACCATAACTGCTTTTAGTTAAAGTTTAATTTCAGACCATTCTTTGTGGTTATTTTACATCTCTGAGTTTGCAAAACTGCCATGCAGGCCTCCACTGAGCTTGTCAGGTTATCATGTGGCCCCTTTTGTCCACACAGTAATTTGATTCCCTCCTTTAAAGGACATGGGTTCAAAAAATTATGTAATTCTTACAGACACTATGAATGCACGTTTTGTCTCCTTAATTGATTCAAGAGGCAATTGCATAATCGAAATGCATATCATTGTATTGCTGTGCCTATAAAATGTGGGAAAGGAATACATTCCACTGAGTGGAAGTCACAATGTATTTCAGTAACATGCTACAGCATTGTAAACTCAAAAGTTCAGGAACAAATGAAGAGAACCTGGAATCATAAATAAGTAGACTAATATAAAAAACACATAATAAATATAGTATACTTCCTCTTTTTTTTTTCTCTTAGCTTCTTCAGAGGACACACACTTATATAAATATAACACATAACTTTATATCATAGGTGTATTTGGTACTATCATCTTCCATTGTCTACAGATTTAATTTGGGCAGTTTCTGTTACCCATACTCAATCATGAATCGAATATATCAAATGGAAAATTCCAGAAATAAATAATTCATAAGTTTTAAATTTGCACTCTTCTATGGAGAATGTGGTGAATGTCATGCCACCCCTTCTGTCCCACTCAGAACCTCTGAGTTTAATCTCTAAAGGTTATCTATAGTTTCTACCCCTGAAGCTACTGAGTCAGTGGGAATCAACCTCCTGTAACTACCCTATTGTTTAAGCAAGTAAGCTAATGTTGAAGTCAGGATAGTAGGGTTAAAATTCAAACAGCAGTTTTTACCCAATATGGTTGCTACCATATTTCACTAATGTTGGCCAATTTGGTATTATTCTAGCTCATGAATCTTTAAAAAATATTTCTAATCAGTTAATGAGCACTTGTTCTGTCCAATATTGAATTTTTTTTATTTTTATTTTTTATGGTACCCTAGCTGGGAAAGTCTGTGAAGAATGTATATGATATGTGTTGGCTGGCAGAGTCATAGTACAACCTTTTATATTTCTTCCTGGGCTCAGGCATTTCATCAAAGCAAGAGTCTGCTATGCAGTGTCAGGACCATGAGATGTTTCTAAATATACTTGCAGAGTACACTAGAACTGAATTCCAAAACACCATAAATTGTTGGCCCCAAAGTCCACTGTAGTTCACCAATCCAATTTATCCCTTCCACAAAACTAATTTCTCTTTAGTATATTTCTTGCATTTTTATGTCACTGGACAAACATAATTGTTACTAATTGTAGGAAAAACTTTGAATCATCTGAAAACTCCAGTGAAAATGGATCCAACCAGTACCATGGTACTGCTGAAAATTTAACACTTTCCTCCTTGCACATCACAAGCTCTCCATGCCAAAATATCTTCAGGGTTATTTTTCTCATTCCAAACAATGTCTTAATCACTGATGTCCACATGGCTTACAGATACAAAACCTAAAGGGAAATTAAAATTTTCCTTGGTGAGTCAAAACATTTCTGCTCACAGTAAGTTTATGTGACTATACAGTTTAGGATTTGTAACTTCTCCTGTGGTAAAAACAACAATAACAAAAACAAAACAACAAACAGCCAAAACCGTTTTTGGCTCAGTGGATAGAGCATCGGCCTGCAGACTGAAAGGTCCCAGGTTCAATTCTGGTTAAAGGCATGTACCTTGGTTGCAGGCACAACCCCAGTAGGGAGTGTGCAAGAGGCAGCTGATCGATGATTCTCTCTCATTGATGTTTCTAACTCTCTATCCCTCTCTCTAAAAAAAAAAAAAAAAAAAAATCAATAAAATATATTAAAAAAAACAAAACAAACAAACAAAAAAAACAGAAAAGAAGCAACAAAGAGTAAAGTTCTTATTCATGAGGTACATCCCTAAAGAAAAAGGATGCATATAATTTGTATGTAATGAGCATTGTTTAAGGAATTATGTGGCATAGCTTCTAAAATGTATATCAATTTTGTCATTAATTTGATATTTGGTTTTGGACAAGTCAGTAAAAGTTTCTGATCATAAACATAATATGGCTGATATCCTTGATCTATGGGTTCCAATTTAAGTTTCTGCGAAGCTATAGTCCATATATTTTAATAAAATACTTTCCTATACAATAAAGCATGCTAGTTATACTCGGCATACAAACATTCTCATGTAAATAATTAGTTCGTTACTGATGATATGATGAGTTCTGAAGCCTGTTTTTTTCTATTGGGGTTAATGCAGAACCCTCAACAGATGCAACTGCACTTGGCATACCAAAGACACAACTCAAGACACGATCAATAGAACTCTTTGGTAAGAAGAATTTAAAAATTAAAATATTTCAGGTTTATTTATATTATTTTGAGTTGAGTTAAGTGTGAAACTTAAAGAACTAAAGTACCTATAAGTTACTATTATATAAGTTACTATTATATCGAGAAAAGTTTTTATGAAAATTGTCCTTCACTTATTTTGTGAAGTACAGGCATACTTTGGACATGTTTTAGGTTTGGTTCCAGAGCATTACAATACAGTGATTAGCACAAAAATAAGCACAATAAATTTTGGGCTTCCAAGAGTGTACAATAGTGGTGAGTACACTATATTGTAGTCTACCCTGTGTGCAATAGTATTTTATCTACAAAAGAAAAGAATACATAACTTTACTTAAAAATATTTTATGGCTTCAAACTGCTAGTAATCATCTGAGTCTTCAGTGAGTTCTAAACTCTTTGCTTAACCCAATATTGATGGCTACTGATGAATCTGACTGGTAGTTGCCAAAGGTCACATCGCTTGGCAATTTCTTAAGATAAGATCACAAATCTGCCACTTCTTTATCAGCTAAGTTTAGGTAATCTTCTAAATTCTTTGTTGTCAATATAGCATTCTTCCCAGCATCTTTTTGTTTGTTTTCTGAGAGCCAATTCAATCTCATGAAACCACTTTCTTTGATCAGCCTTTAGAAGGTACTCTTCATCAAATTTTATCATGAGATCGCAGCAAAAATCCAGGCTCCAGTTCTTCAGGTTCCACATATTATTCTAGTTCTCTTTCCCACCACTTCACCAGTTATTTTCTTGATGGAAAACTTAAACTTTTTAAAGTCATTTAGGAGGGTTTGAATAAATTTCTTTCAAACTCCTGTTACTATTGATATTTTGTCCGCCCTTGTGAATCACAGGTTTAGTTAATGGTATAGTTCAAAATGGGTCATTTCTTAAAGGTCTACAACTTACTTTACCCAGATCCATTGGAGCAATTACTATGTATGGTATCTATGACATTTTGAAATGCTCTTCTCATATAATAAGACTTGAAATAACTCAGCATTACTTCCTTCACCCATGTGCTTTAGAATGGATGTAGTGTTGCTGATGTAAAACACCATTAATCTCACTGGCCATCTCCATCAAAGCACTTGGATGGCCTTGTGAATTGCACCAACATTTTGAAGAGATTATTTTTTTTCTTGAATGGTAGGTCTTAACTGTGGGCCAAAACATTCAGAAAAGTATGTTATAAGCTGATGTACTGTCATCTGTGCATTGTTCTCACAGTGTTTAAGCCATTCACCCCTTGAGGGTTATTCTCATTGCCTTTATGATTACTAATATTGCTTTTCTCTCTCTCAATACAAAGGAGTCAGTTCTTCTAATTATAGTTTTTGTAGAAAAACCAAGGAATTACACATGTCTGCTAAGGTTGTTCTGTCATGTATTACTATAATTGATGTTACTTTCACAAATGTCATAACTTACTGTGGCAAGGTTTTTCTGCCCAATCCAGTATGTCTTTGTCTTTGCTAATGTAGCACCTTCGTAATTTCATCTCTGCTTAGATTGTTATGGTGGTATGTTTATACTACCATGGTGATATTCATGGGCTCAGTCATTTCATTAAAACAAGGCTTCCAGTCTCTGATGTCTGCATCATGGCAAGTTTCCATCTCAGTCCATTTGGAACCATTTTATTTTATTTATTTATTTATTTATTTATTTATTTATTTGTTTGTTTGTTTTGCCCAGAAAACTTTATAGAGTATGTAATGTGGAGTCGCCATTCAAATTATGCTTTCTGCATGACACAGATTTTAAAACTAAATTTAAAAACATTATAGGTTTGTCATTGAACCTAGAAAGTAGTTTTCAAATCTAGCAAAAAGGGAAAATCCCCAAAGAGTCATGTGAAAAGGGACACAATACCAATGCTCACATTACTGCAAATTACCTATTTTCCCTCCCCCGCCAGAAGATTTAGATTCTATAAGACTTGAGAGGACATAAACTTTACCTCTGTCCACCAATTACCTGTTATTCTTTTCCAATGCTAGCTGATGCCTAACTGCTTTACACTTACATAACAAAAAAAGGATGAGGGCATGAATATATTCATGGACAAGTCTAAGTATTTCTGCCTCACAGTGGGATTCTTTGACTATGAAGATTATTGTTTGCAATCTGAACTTGAAAAAACTGTTTGGACCTACTAGATTTATCCTTGCAATAGAAATGTGTTGTTGCTTTTTACACATGAAAATTAAGTTATTAAGATTAGCTCTCTAGGATAATTTGAATTTGCAAAATAATTTGTACCTTATGAGAAAACACCCAGTTAACAAATTATGAGACATCAGTTTGTGATTTAATTTTGTCATTAGCTGGGTATGTCACCTTGGTCAAATCACTGAATGTGTATAAGCTTCAGAACAAGGAGACTTATCTAATAGTTAATCATTCTAACAATTCTAAGGTGTTTATTTGAAGACACATATATTTCAATATATTATTTTTCCTATGAGAAAAAAAGGCTAATATAAGGTGAGTACTATACAAACACACTTACACACGGAAAACAACACATACACAAATCAACAAACATCTATACATATAAAGAAGTAATATGCTAATTGCCATTATGATGTCCCAGTAATGACCAATTTGCATATTGATTCATGCGCAGCAGGGGGTGGGCAGCTGGAGCCAAGTTCCCAGGGGTCTGAGGACAGTGCCTGACAGGAGCCCGGACTGCAAAGAAGGAAGAGGAAGTGGCCACTGGGAGCTCTTCCAATCCCCCTGCATGGACACCCTACCCCAGCCCCTGCACCCTCCCACCCCCCCCCCACCCCCGAAGGATGGGAAGGTTGGTCAGACAGGGAGAAGACCCAGTCTAGGGGGTGATAGCGGCCGCCCACACCTCCGACTCCCCATCTCTTCCCCTTCCCCTCCCCGCCCCCAATCACCCCCTTCAGGGCACCCACAACAATAGTACATTGGTGACCACCTGTCAGTGCCCCAGGGGCACCCAGAGCCTGCGATGCCCAGCCTCCCTCTGCTCCCTAGCCCTCTGCTTGGGCCCCGCACGCCTCCCCTCCCTACAATTGCAGGCCCAGGTTGAAGCAGGCCTGAGCGATCCCCCAGGGTCAGACACCCCCCCCCACCCCTCAACCCCCACCCCCCCGCCAATCCCGGACAGCAGCAGTGCTGTCTCCACAGCAGAAGCACACTGAACCTCGTTGTGGGTATGGCTGAAGCCGCCCTCCTAGCCCACCTAGTTCAGCCCTGGCCGGCCCCCACCCTGCCCCAGGAGATAGGAGTCCCGACCTGAGCAGGTACATCTGTGAAACAGCCATGTACAATTTAAAGAATGGTGCCAAGCTGGAAGATTTGACAGTTACTTCCCCTTTAGCCTCGCCACCCCAACCACCCGCCTAACTCCCTGCTCCCCTCCAGCGCTTCCAGGGACGACCACTGCTGCAGGGCTGCTGGCCAGAGCCCCCCCTCCAAGGACTGCGGAACCCTCTGCAAAGCTTCCATAGCTACAGTCCCAGGAAACAATCATGCCTTCCTCCCCTAATCAGCACCTGCTACCTGTGAGGGTACCTGTGGGCTTAAAAATAACAATCCCTTCCTGTTTAGACATCACTTTCTCAATGAAACATTTCTAGGTTAATTAGCTCAGAACCTGCTCATGACTGCCCAGTGAGGTAGGCAGAGAAGAGATTATAGTTCCTGCGGTATATGCATATGTGTTCAGAAATGAAGCTCAGAGAGGAAAAGTGTCAAGCCCAGTGGTTCCCAAGGTGCAGCACACGCCCCACAGCAAGGGGGAGGGGGGATTTGATTTTAAGTGGGGGCAATTTTAGAATGAGTTAACAGTGAATTTTTTGCATTTCTTATAGTTCTAGGGGACCTCATCTACAGTGTATCCTTCATAATAAAAGGCTAATATGCAAATGACCGAATGGTAGAATGACCAATCACTATGATACGGCTGACCACCAGGGGCAGACACTCAATTCAGGAGCTGCCCCCTGGTAGTCAGTTTGTTCCCACAGGGGGAGTGCCACTCCACCAGAAGCCGGGTTCATGACTGGTGAGGTGAGCACAGTGGCAGAGGTGGGAACTTCTCCCATCTCCGAGGCAATGCTAAGGATGGCTGACTTTCGGCTTAGGCCCACTAATCCATCAGTCAAACATCCTTCCAGGGCTCCTGGACTGCTAGAGGTACAGCCCAGGCTAAGGGACCCCTCCCCCCCCCCCACACACACACCAAGTTCATGAATTTTGTGCACCGGGCCTCTAGTAGTTTAATATCTGCCTTATAAAACTGATTTAAAACTGCTTATTTTTAGAGACTGATACAGAACACTCAACAAGTACTTTCGGAAGAAGTATAATAAAGGGAGAAGTCAAGATGCAATCAATGCACCATGCTGGTAAGAACATGAATATGTCTATTTATCTTCAGATAAATTTATTTGAGTTTGGACCTTCAATAACCACAATGCCTATATGCTGTTTTACATAATAGCATAATTAGATACATATTTTTACCTAGAATGTTGTTGTTATTATTATTGTTGTTGTTGCTTATGAGGTGATTTTATTTTGCTTTATTTTTTTTAAAACTTTAATTTTGAAAGTATTACATGGGTCCTCCTTTTCTCTCCAGGAATTTTTCCAGCCTGCTTCCTGCCCACCCCCCACCCCCAACTATCTGTGTTTGCTGGTTATTTAAATATCCATACAAGTTCATTGGTTGATCTCTTCCCACCCACCCTCACCTGCCTTCCCTCTGAGGGCCTACAGTCTGTTCATGTTTCTATGTCTCTGGATATATTTTTGTTCATCAGTTTTCTTGCTTCATTAGATGCCACATATGAGTGATATCATGTGATACTTATCTTTCACTGATTGGCTTATTTCACTTACCATAGTACTCTCCAGATTCATCCATGCTTTTGCAAATGATAAGAGTTATTTCTTTTTTTATTGCTGTGTAACATTTTATTGTGTAAATGCACTACAGTCTTTTTTATAAACTCATCAGCTGTTTCTAAAACTTAGCTATTGTAAATTATGCAGCTGTGAATGTAGGCATATATATATATATATATATATATATATATATATATATATATATTCTTTCTGATGAGTCTGGTTTCTTAGGATATATTACTAGAAGTGGGATAAATGGGTCAAATGGAAGTTCCATGTTTAATTTTTTGAGGAAACTCCATACTGTTTTCCATAATGTTCGCACCAGTCTGCATTCCCACCAGCAGTGCACGAGGGTTCCCTTTTCTCCACAATCTGGCCAACACTCATCGTTAGTTTATTTGTTGATGATAGCCATTATGTCAGATGTGAGGTGGTACCTCATTGTCATTTTGATTTGCATCTCTCAGATTAGTGACTTTGAGCAATTTTTTCATATATCTATTGGTTTTTTGCACATCCACTTTGGAGAAGTGTCTATTTAGATCCCTTGCCCATTTTTTTATTTGGGTGGTTTGTCTTCCTTTTATTAAGTTCCTCTATATTTTGGAGATGAATCCCTTAATGGATGTATCAATGGCAAATATGAACTTCCCTCTAATGTGCTCTCTTGTAATTTTGTTGGTAGTTTCTTTTTTAGTGCAGAAGCTTTTTATTTTGATGTAGTCTCATTTGTTATTTTCTGCTTAGTTTCCATTGTTCTAGGACCATGGTCGGCAAACTGCAGCTTGAGAGCCACATGCGGCTCTTTGACCCCTTGAGGGTGGCTCTTCAGTAAAATACCATGGCCTGGGCAAGTTTATTTTGAAGAGGTGGCATTAGAATAAGTTTAAGTTTTAAAAATGTGGCTCTCAAAAGAAATTTCAATCATTGTGTTGTTGATATTTGGCTCTGTTGACTAATGAATTTGCCGACCACTGTCCTAGGAGATATATGTGTAAATGTATTGCTAACTAGAGATTTCTGAGATTTTGGTGCCTATGGTTTCTTCTAGGACTTTCATGGTTTTATGTCTTATATTTGAGTCATTTAGACATTTGAGTTTATTCTAATGTATGGTATAAGATAGTGGTCTAGTTTCATATTTTTGCATGTATCTATGGAATTTCCCCAAAACCAATTATTGAATAGACTGTCTCTGCTCCAATGTATGCTCTAGCCTATTTTGTCAACTATTAATTGAGCATAATGGCTTGGGTCAATTTCTTGGTTCTCTGTTCTGTTTTATTGATCTATAAATTTGTTCTTGTGCCTGTACCAGGCTATTTTGAGCACAATAGCTTTAAGTATAACTTGATATCTGGTATTGTGATTCCTCTAACTTGGTTCTTCTTTCTCAAGATTGTTGCTGCTATTTGGGGACATTTTTGGTTCCATTTAAATGTGTTTTGTTCATTCCAGATTTGTGAAATAAGCCATTGATATTTTAATAGGGAATGCATTGAATCTATAGATTGCTTTGGGTAGTATAGAAATTTTAATGATATTGATTCTACCAATCCATGAACATGATATATTCTTCCAGTTGTTTATATTTTCCTCTATCTCCTTTTTCAATGTCCTATAGTTTTCAGAATATAAGATTTTACCTCCTATAGGTTAAGTTTATTCCTAAGTATCTTAAATTTTGTTGAAATGGTAAGTGGGATTGTTTTTTTAGTTTATCTTTCTGAGAGTTCACTAATTGGTAAAAATGCTGTGGATTTTGGGGTATTAATTTTGTATGGTGCTACCTTTCTGAATCTGTTTACTAAATCTAGTAGTTCTTTGATGTAGTCTTTAGAATTTTCATCAAACTCTACAGTATCATGTCACCTGAGAAGAATAAAAAATTTACTGCTTTCTTTCCAATTTGAATGCCTTTTGTTTCTCTTGTCTGATCACCAGGACTTCCAGAACTACATTGAACAAGAGTGATGAAAGAGGTTATCCCTGTCTTATTAATGTTCTTTGGGGAAATGGTTTTAGTCTTTGCCCATTGAGTATGATGTTGGCTGTAAGTTTGTCATATATGGCTTTTATTATGTTGAGGTATAATCCCCCTATTCCCAGATTGCTGAGAGTTATTATCAAAAAAGGTTTTGGACTTTGTCGCATGCATTTCCTGCAGCGATCGATATATTCATTTGATTTTTGTCTTGCAATATGTTAGTGTACTGTATCACTTTTTTTTTATTTGTGAATATTTTACCAGCCTTGTATCCCTGGAATAAATCCCAATTGGTCATGGTGTGTGAAATATATTTTTTAAAATATATTTTATTGATTTTTTTTACATAGAGGAAGAGAGAGGGATAGAGAACCAGAAACATCAATGAGAAAGAATCATCAATCAGCTGCCTCCTGCACATCCCCCAGTGGGGACGTGCCTGCAACCAAGGTGCATGCCCTTGACCAGAATCGAATCTGGGACCCTTCAGTCCGCATGCCGACGCTCTATCCACTGAGGCAAACCGGTTTCGGTAGTATGTGATATTTTTAATGTATAGCTGGATCCTCTTTGCTAAAATTTTGTTAAAGATTTTAGTATATATGTTCATCAGTGATACTGGCCTGTAGTCAGTCTCTTTCTCTCTCTTCTCTCTCTTTTCTTTTGTCGTTCTTTATCTGGTTTTGGAGTTAGGGTAATGCTACCCTCATGAAAAATGTTTTGGAATGTTACTTCCTCTTGAATTTTTCAGAATAGTTTGAGAAGGATAGGTATTAGTTCTTTGAATGTTTGGTAAAATTCCCCTGTGAAACTGTCTTTTGTTTGCTGAGGTTGTTTTTTTGTTTGTTTGTTTGTTTTGTTTTTGTTTTGTTTTTACTGCTTCTATTTCATCATTATTTATTGGCCTATTCAGGTATTCTGATTCTTCTTGATTGAGTTATGAAATGTTGTAGGTTTCTAGGAATATGTCCATTTCATCCAGGTTATCCCATTTGTGGGAGTAGTCATTCATAGTATTGTTTTATGATCCTTTGTATTTCTGTATGATTACTTTGTTACTTCACCTCTTTCTTTTCTGATTTTATTTATTTGGGTCCTCTTCTTTTGTTTCCTGGTGAGTCTGGCTAGAGATTTATCATTCTTGTTTATCCTTTTGAAGAATCAGTTCTTGGTTTTATTGTTCTTTTGTTTTGTGTTTGTGTGTGTTGTTGTTGTCTGTATGTCATTTATTTCTGCTCTGATCTTTATAATTTCCTTCTTTCCACTTGTTCTGGGCTTTTATTGTTTTGTTTTGTTTTTATTTCTTTCTAATTCTTTAAGTTGTAGTGTTAGCTAACTTATTACCAGTTTTTCTTGTTTGTTTTTTTGAGGTAGGCCTCTCTGTGCTATAACCTCTCTCTGGATTGCTTTTATTGTGTCCCTTAGATTTTGGACTATTGTGTATTCACAGGTCTGCCTGCTCAGCTTCCATTTTCTCCTCCCTAGATACATAATTTATATTTTAGGATTAATCTCTTTAAAGTGATCCACAAATATCCAATGATAGTGTCAGTTTGGAATGTGCTCAATGGTAGCCTTTAAAATGCCATTTTACTCACTTTTTTAAAAAATATTTTTATTGATATTTTGCAGAGAGGAAGGGAGAGAGATAGAGAGCTAGAAACGTCAATGAGAGAGAAACATCGACCAGCTGCCTCTTGCACACCCCCTACCGGGGATGTGCCCGCAACCAACGTACATGCCCTTGACTGGAATCGAACCTGGGACCTTTCAGTCCGCAGACCGACGCTCTACCACTGAGCCAAACCGGTTTTGGCTTTACTCACTTTTTAATCAGACCCAAATCATTAATTGCTTTGTATTTGCAAATATACAAAATATGCCAAATGAAAGGTATTAAAAGAGGAATTTATAAAATATATATTGCATTGTTTATGAGTACCCTCCATGTAATTACACTTTAGGCAAATTTCTATTATCTCAGGTGATGGTGCATACTTTAGTTTTTCTCTTTTTAATACAGTTCAGAAGTATAAATTATTGCTTCCTGTCCTGGCAGATCAGTGGCTAACTCACTTTGTCACCATCTTTCACATGGTAGAAAAGGAAATGGGCAGTTTAAGAGAGCAATCAGAGAAGGAGACAGTAAAAAAGACGCTTTCAAAGCACCAGTCATCCAGAGGCGAGGTATTCATGCCCAAGTTCATTCCTTCACAGGAACAACCCTAGAAACTTCACAATGCAGGGAAGGACACGTTAGTAAAATATAAAATGGTCCAGACTCATCACTCAATAAATTAGTACACACACAATGACTACAAGCCTTAAAATGAGGGGGGGATCATACTACCCAGATTATCACAAAAATGCATGAGTCATACAATGGTAGAGTAGATGAACTCTCTGCAAGAGAAAAGCAGACTACAAAAACTCTTTGTGTGAGGAAACCCATATTTAAAAGAGAACAAAATATATGTGGTAAGTTCTCACTGAATAAAACTATCAACAGAGAGACAAAATGACATCTGAAAAGAAAAACACATGATTTTGGTATTGAAATTCCAATAATTGTAAGGTAAAATTCTCTAGAGGGGCTCAGGAATAGAATGGAATTGTCAGAAGAATCTCTACTCTTAAAATAATGGGAAGAGTAAAAGTAGAACAAATAGAATGGAACAGAAAAAGCATTGAAAGAAATAATGGTTTAATATTTTCAAACATACATATCCTCTCTAATAAAGAATGGATATGCAAATTAACCATCACTTCACAACAAAGATGAAGGTGCCCATAGTAGCTGGGCAGGATGCTGGCATCATCACTTGGGCAACAAAGTTGATGGTTTTCCCACTGTATCTGCCTCCCAGGGGTTCCTATATGGGGTTCCAACAATTGTGGAGCAGTCAGATCCCAGGGCCACCATCAATACCGAAAACCAGGAGGCTGCTGCCCTGAGGCCCAGGTGAGAGCATGACTCTGCCTCCTGCTTTTTATACCTACCAGGACACAGGTGCAGAGCCTGGCCTTCAAGGTCTCTCTAGAAGCAGCCTCCCAGGGCAAGTGAGCAGGCTGGAGGTCATGCCTCCGGCTCCACGCCTTTTGACAGACAGGGAAGAGGCAGCTCAGCTCTGTCACTTCTTCCTTTATCTCCTCCCTTTCTAACTAGGGCCTCAATGGGAACTTAACTTTCTTTGTTAAACAGGGAATTCTGTGAACCAAGCGGGAGAACACTTCTGGGGCAGGGGACCAGGCAGTGACTGTGCACAAGCACACACCTCTCTGGAACAGCAGGGATCTGCTGAGCAGTTCCTGGGCATCCGGGGATCAGTCTGCCTGTGAAGAGGTTACAGGAGAAGGGTGTCTCTCTGCCGCAGGTGCTCTGGCCAACCCCTGTGACAACCCGAACGGCGATATTTCCCACAGAAACTGCAATGCAGGACGAGACCTGCATTTCCTCACCATCGAGCTCTCTGAGAAACTAAGAGGCTTCCAAAGCTGTGACTGTGAGTGCTTCACCCAAACCCATACCAACCGTCTCCCCAGCCAACACCTGATGGTCTTCCACGTTCCGTTCAAATCTATGACAGCACACACCTCCATCGCTGTGAGCTTAGGGGACCGTGATGGAAGAAGGCACCTGACTGCTCCAGGGATGCAACAGTGGGGCAACTCAGAGGGCAGAGAACTGGCCGCATTCTTAATGCCGGAATTTGTTTACAGTGCTCGATCAAGACTCCAACTCTCCAGGCTGTGCCTTCCCCATAAGCTCCTCACAGCCCCAATGGGCACTGCACGGCTGAGCAGCACAGAGCAGAAGCTTGAGACCTCATGCCCCCTTCCGCTCAGGAATGAGCCAGTCTCAGGCAGCTGGTCATGAACTGGCCACTGAGGGGTGGCTCTGCTGGCCGTTCCCGAACTCAATTGCCTGCTGAGGTCCTGACCCTATGGTTTGGTTCACTCCTCTTCCTACCCAGCCCCCTCTAGAGAACTGAACTTGTAATATATAGTCATCTGAAGAAAGAATGATTCAAAATTTAGCAAAAGATAGTAAAAACTATAAACCCACAGATCAAAAAAGCTTGGTGAATAGCAAACACAGGACATAAAGAAAGCTACATCAAGACACATAAAAATCACATTGTTCAACACCAATGATGAAAAGAAAAATCTTTTAAGTAGTCAGAAGAAAAGAGACACACTATACACAGGTATAAACATAAGGATTACAAACGATTTTTCATTAGAAACAGTGTAAGGGAGAAGATAGTACAGCAACATCACTAAAGTACTCACAAGGTGGGGGGGGATCCTCTCAATTTATAATTCTAGACTGAGTGAAAATATTTTTTAAAATAGTTAAAATATATTGTCATGTATAAAAGGTTGAATTTTTTAATCACCAGCAGGTTTTTAGTGTAAGAAATGTTAAAATAAGTCTTGCAAGCAGAAATAAAATTTTGCCAGTTACAAAAAACTATCTATGCCAAGAAATGGGAAACACCAAAGACAGTAAATGCATAGGAAAAAAATATAATAGAAGTTTCTTATTATTTAAGTATATTTAAAGATAATTAATTATTTAAACAAACAATAATGTAATGTCAGTTTTATAACATCAGTGAAAGTAAAATACATGACATCAATAGCCCAAAGATTGCCAGGGAAAAACGAAATTTTGTTATAGTTAAGTTTCTATACAAGATGTGAAGTGGTATAATATCCTCTTGAAGACAGACCATGACAAGTTAAAATCCTATATAATAAAGAGCTAATATGCAAATAGTCATCACATTCTCATGCCATCACACCATAATGGTTCAGACATCAACACTAAGGATAAAGAAATGGTGACCAGCCAGGCTGTGGCCTGAGAGAGGGACAGGCCACCCACTCCAGCGTCCCAGATGCCAGCAGATGTGCCTGCACCTCTGGCCCAGGAGAGGGACAAGTTGCATGCCCTGTGGTCGCGGGTGCCTGTGGCTGCAACCTGGGCGAAACTGCCCGCCCATGGTCTCTTGCAGCTGCGACCAAACTGGAATAATCTGGAGTTTGTGGTGATCAGGCAGGCAGGCAGAGGTAGTTAGGGGTGATCAGGTGGCAGGCCGGTGAGCAATTAGGAGCCAGTGGTCCCAGGTTGCTAGAGGGATGTCCAACTGCTGGGATGTCCCACGGGGATCAGACCTAAACCAGCAGTGTAACATCTCTGAAGTGATCCCTGATTGGATAGGGTGCAATCCCTCCCTCCATGTGTGAATTTTGTGTACTGGGCCACTAGTTAAATTATAAATATTCATGTGCACGTCTAAGCTCAATAAAACGTAAGTAGAATAAGTAAAGTGAAATCTATACAAGACCCATCTTGGTGAAAGTTATGAAGGATAAAAATCATAAAATCCACAAATGGCAAACAAGGAAAAGAGAAACCTGATAAGATGAAGAGCTGCCTTGACATCACAAATTGGCGAGGCCTGAAGACAGTGGGCTGGCATATTTAAAGGGCTAATGGAAAACACTGTCACAAAGAAGGTTATATCTGGACAAACTGTCTTTCTCTATTTCCTTTTTTAGAGGTAAATAATTATGAATTTATTAGGCCATCTGGATAGCAAAATGGCACCAGCCAAGCCAAGCTATTTTTCAAAGTGTAGGTGACAAAAGTCAGATTCCAAAATTAAAACAAAACAAAACAAAAAACAAAACATAAAACAAAACAAGACATCTGTTTGCCAGCAGACCTGCCTTAACAGTAACAGTTAGGAAAGTTGTTTATGTTGAAATCAATTGACTACATGCAGTAATTTAATTCACTCTTTTAAAGGAGCAGGGGTTCAAGGGATTGAGTAATTCCAAATGACTGCTTGAATGCATCTTTTGTCTCTATAATTGATTCAAAATGCAATTGCATAATAAAAATTGTTATATTTCTTGCCTATAAAATGTGGAAAAGGAATACATTCTACTGTAGCAGCACAAAGGAGAAGTGTGGGAGTTACAATGTATTTCAGGAAGATGTGACAACAGATGTAACCTCTAACACGCAGGAGTAAATGAAAAACAAATGCAGCAGAATAAAAATTGTGAGGATAATATAAAAGAATGTTGTGAATATATACTTCCTATTCTTTACTTAGCTTCTTCAGAGGGCACACACTTATATATAAAAAAGTATAACACATAACGTTATATCATAGGTATATTCAGTGCTATCATTTCCCATTTCTTGCTGTTTTATTTTATTTTATTTTTTTTTAAATATATTTTATTGATATTTCGCAGAGAGGAAGGGAGAGAGATAGAGAGCTAGAAACATCGATGAGAGAGATACATCGACCAGCTGCCTCCTGCACACCCCCTACTGAGGATGTGCCCGCAACCAATGTACATGCCCCTGACCGGAATCGAACCCGGGACCCTTCAGTCCGCAGACCGACGCTCTACCACTGAGCCAAACCGGCTTCGGCCATTTCTTGCTGTTTTAATTTGTGCAGTTTGTTTACCGTGGTCAGTCACAAATTGAATATATCAAATGGAAAATTGCAGAAGTAAACAATTCATAAGTTTTAAATTTGCACTCTTCTATGGAGCATGGAGATTCTCATACAGTCTCCATCTGTCCCACCCAAAACATAACTAATCCCTTTGTCCAGCTTTTAAATGCTGAAAATGGCCCAAACCGGTTTGGCTCAGTGGATAGAGCGTCAGCCTGCGAACTGAAGGGTCCCGGGTTCGATTTTGGTCAAGGGCATGTACCTTGGTTGCAGGCACATCCTCAGTAGGGGGTGTACAAGAGGCAGCTGATCGATGTTTCTCTCTCATCGATGTTTCTAACTCTCTCTCTCTCTCTCTCTCTCTCTCTCTCTCTCTCTCTCTCTCTCTCCCTCTCTGTAAAAAAAATCAATAAAATATATATTTAAAAAATGCTGAACATGCTTCCTGACCATGATCATTCTGCAGCCTTATTATTTTTCACATGGGTAAGCACTGTCATGGTATTGCAGTGAAATATATCAGCTAATGTTGTCCAGTTTTGTGTTGCTCTATCTCATTAATCTTTAAAAAATGTTTCTAATCAAATAATGAAAATTTGTTCTGCCAAATATGAGGCATTTATGTTTATTTTGTTAATGGAACCCTAGCTAGAATATCCTCTATAAACAAGGTGTTATGGTGCCTGTTGGTTGGCAGAGTCATAGTACAACCTTTTATATTTCTTCATGGGCTCAGGCATTTCATCAAAGCAAGAGGTCTGCTGTGCAGTGTTAGGACCCTGAGGTGTCTCCAACTGCACTTGCAGGATCCACTAGAACTGACTTCCAAAACCCCATACACTGATGGACTCGAAGGCCACTCTAGTTCACCAAGCTAATTTATCTCTTCCACAATACTAATTTCTATTTAATACCTTTCATGCATTTTTATGTCACTGAACAAACGTATTAGTTGTTAGTTGTAGGGAAAACTGAATCATCTGAAAACTCCGGTGGAAATGAATCCAACCAGTACCCTGGTACTGTTACATACTTAAGAATTTCCTCCTTGCATGTCACAAGCTCTCCATGCCAAAGGATCTTCAAGGGTCATCTTTTTCAATCCAATCAATGTCTTTTTATTCTCCTAATCACTGATATATACAGGGCTTACAGTTATAGAATCTAAAAGGGAATTAAAATCCTCCATGGTGAGTCAAAGCATTTCTGCTCATGGTAAGTTTCTATGACTACACAGTCTATGGTTTGCAAATTGTCCTGTGGTTTTAAAAAAATGAAACAGAAAGTAACAAGCAGTGAGGTTCTACTTCAAGAGGTACATCCCTAAAGAAAGAGTGTGCATTTAGTATAAGCCTGGAAGGAATGTTATTATTATAATTTCTCTGGGATGATTTTAATTTGGATAAGAGAGAATTTGTATGGAATGACCACTGTTTATCTGGGTATTTGATTTTGGACAAGTCACCAAAAGTCTCTGAACATAAACGTAAAATAGTTTTATATCCTTGTTGCACCTGTTCCAAATTAGGTTTATTATAATTTAATATAATGCTTTACTGTACAACAAAATATGCAAGTTACAACCAGCATACATACTTACTCTTGGAAACATATATTCCTACATAAATGATAATATAATGAATTTTGAAGTCTGTTTGTTTCTGTAGGTGCTAATGCAGAACGCTCAACAGATGCAACTGCACATGGTATAATAAAGGAACAATTCAAGACACAAGCAGTGGAACTTCCTGGTAAGAAGAATTTAAAAAATAAAATGTGACATTTATTTACCATTTTTAGAGTTGAATTAAGTTTGGAACTTAAAGAATAAGAGTATCTAGAGTTTACTATTACATGGAGAAAAGTTTTAATGAAAACATTCCTTTTATTAACTTTTTTTATAAAGTACAGGCATACTTTTGAGATATTTTGGGTTTGATTCCAAAGCATTCAAATACAGTGACTAGCACAAAAACAAGTCACATAAATTTTGGGTTTCCAAGAGTGTACAAAAGTGATGATTACATTATATTGTAATTACACTATATAGTCTATCCTGTGTGCAATAATATTTTATCTGCAAAAAAATAATCCAAACCTTTATTTATTTTTTTATATTTTTTATTAAGGTATTATCTGTATACATAGCTTATCATTGCCCCCCCCCCCATAGATGCCCTCCCTCCCCAGAGTTTTGTGTCCATTGGTTGTTCTTATATGCAAGCATACCAGTCCTTCGGTTGATCTCTTATCTCCCCCAGATCTCCCTACCCTCCCCCCCCCCTCGCTGTCATTTGGCAGTCTGCCTGTTGTTTTACTGTCACTATATCTATCTTTCTGTTCATTCGTTTATAATGTTCTTTAATATCCATAAATGAGTGAAGTCATGTAGTGTTTCTCTTTCATTGACTGGCTTATTTCACTCAGCATGATGCTCTCCAATTCCATCCAGGTTACTGCAAATGATGAGAATTCCTTCCTTTTTATGGCAGCATAGTATTCCATGGTGTAGATGTACCATAGTTTTCTGATCCATTCATCTACTGACGGGCACCTAGGCTGTTTCCAAATCCTAGCTATTGTAAATTGTGCTGCTATGAACATAGGGGTGCATATATCCTTTCTGATTGGTCTTTCTAGTTTCTTGGGGTATATTCCTAGTAGTGGGATTACTGGGTCAAATGGGAGTTCCATTTTCAGTTTTTTGAGGAAGCTCCATTCTGTTCTCCACAGTGGTTGCACCACCCTGCAATCCCACCAGCAGTGCAGGAGGGTTCCTTTTTCTCCACAACCTCGCCAACATTTGTTGTTTGTTGTTTTGTTGATGTTGGCCATTCTGACAGGTGTGAGTTGGTACCGCATTGTTGTTTTGACCTGCATCTCTCGGATAATTAGTGACTTGGAGCATGTTTTCATGTGCCTCTTGGCCTTCCTTCTGTCTTCTTTTGGAAGAATTCTATTTAGGTCCATTGCCCATTTTTTAATTCGCTCATTCATTTTCCTTTTATTGAGTTGTATAAGCTGTCTGTAGATGTTGGAGATTAAACCTTTATCAGTGATATCGTTTGCAAATGTGTTCTCCCATACAGTGGGTTTTCTTGTTGTTTTGTTGATGGTTTGTTTTGATGTAAAAAAGCTTTTTATTTTGATGTAGTCCCATTTGTTTATTTTCTCCTTAGCTTCCATTGCCCTAGGGTTAGTATCAGTGAAGAAGTTCTTTAGGCATATGTCTGAGATTTTGCTGCCTGTGGATGTCTCCAGTATTTTTATGGTTTCCCGTCTTATGTTTAAGTCCTGTATCCATTTTGAGTTTATTTTTGTGTATGGTGTAAGTTGGTGATCTAGTTTCATTCTTTTGCATGTATCTGTCCAATTTTCCCAACACCATTTATTGAAAAGACTGTCTTGGCTCCATTGTATGTTCGTGCCTCCTTTGTCAAATATTAATTGAGCATATTGATTTGGGTTGATGTCTGGATTCTCTAATCTATTCCATTGATCAATATGTCTGTTCTTGTGCCAGTACCAGGCTGTTTTGAGAACAGTTGCTTTGTAATACAGCTTGAAATCTGGTATTGAGATTCCTCCTACTTTACTCTTATTTCTCAAGATTGCTGAGGCTATTCAGGGTCTTTTATTGTTCCAAATGAATTTTTGGAGAGTTCTTTCTAGGTCTGTGAAGTATGTCCATGGTATTTTCATGGGGAGTGCATTGAACTTGTATATTGCTTTGGGAAGTATGGACATTTTGATGATGTTGATTCTACCAATCCATGAACATGGTATGTTCTTCCATCTGTTTACATCTTTCTCTATTTCTTTTTTCAGTGTCGTGTAGTTTGCTGCATATAGGTCTTTTACCTCCTTGGTTAAGTTTATTCCTAGGTATCTTAATTTTTTTGGTGCGATGGTAAACGGGATTGCTTTTTTAGTCTCTGTTTCTGTAAGTTCACTATTGGTGTAGAGAAATGCCATTGATTTCTTGGCATTGATTTTGTATCCTGCTACATTGCCAAATTCGTTTATTAAGTCTATTAGCTTTTTGATGGAGTCTTTTGGGTTTTTTATGTACAATATCATGTCATCTGCAAATAGTGACAGCTTTACTTCTTCTTTTCCAATTTTGATGCCTTTTATTTCCTCTTCTTGTCTAATTGCAATGGCGAGTACTTCCAGTACTATGTCAAAGAGGAATGGTGAGAGTGGGCATCCCTGTCTTGTTCCTGTTCTAAGAGGGAATGGCTTTAGTTTTTGCCCATTGAGTATGATGTTGGCTGTGGGTTTATCATATATAGCTTTTATTATGTTGAGGTATGATCCTTGTACTCCCACCTTGTTGAGAGTTTTTATCAGGAAAGGGTGTTGGATTTTATCAAATGCTTTTTCTGCATCAATTGATATGACCATATGATTTTTATCTCTCAATTTGTTTATGTGATGTATCACTTTTATTGATTTGTGGATATTGTACCATCCTTGCATTCCGGGAATAAATCCTACTTGGTCATGGTGTATGATCTTTCTGATGAGCTGCTGGAGCCGATTTGCTAGAATTTTTTTGAGTATTTTGGCATTTATGTTCATGAGAGATATTGGCCTGTAATTCTCTTTCATTGAGTTGTCTTTATCTGGTTTTAGTATTAGGGTGATGCTGGCTTCATAGAAGGAGTTTGGAAGTGTTCCTTCCTCTTGAATTTTTGGGAATAGTCTGAGGAGGATAGGTTTTAGTACTTCCTTGAATGTTTGGTAAAACTCTCCTGTGAAGCCATCTGGCCCTGGGCTTTTGTTTGCTGGAAGCTTTTTGATGACTGCTTCAATTTCTTCCCAAGTTACTGGTCTATTGAGATTTTTAGATTCTTCCTGATTGAGTTTTGGAAGGTTGTATTTTTCTAGAAATATGTCCATTTCCTCCAGGTTGTCCAGTTTGTTGGAATAGAGTTGTTCATAGTATTTTGTAACAATCCTTTCTATTTCGGCGGGGTCTGTTGTTATTTCACCTCTTTCATTTCTGATTTTGCTTATTTGGGTCCTCTCTCTTTGTTTCTTGGTTAGCCTGGCTAGAGGCTCATCAATCTTTTTTATCCGTTCAAAGAACCAGCTCTTGGTTTTGTTGATCTTATGTATTGTGTCTTTGGTCTCTATGTCGTTAATCTCCGCTCTGATTTTTATTATTTCCTTCCTTCTGCTTACACTGGGCCTTTCTTGCTGTTCTTTTTCTAACTGTTTGAGTTGTAGGGTTAGATAATTTGTTACCATTCTTTCTTGTTTTTTGCAATAGGCTTGTAGGGATATGAACTTCCCTCTCAAAACAGCTTTTGCTGTATCCCATAGATTTTGGATTGTTGTGTTTTCATTGTCATTAGCTGCCATGATGTTTTTGATTTCTTCCTTGATTTCTCTGGTAACCAGTCTTTGTTCAATAGCATGCTATTTAGTCTCCATGTGTTTAATTTCTTTGGCTTATTATTATTGTAGTTCATTTCCAATTTTATGGCACTATGATCTGAGAAAATGCTTGATAAGATTTCTATCTTCTTGAATTTGAAGAGACTTTGCCTATGTCCCAACATGTGGTCTATCTTTGAGAATGACCCGTATGCACTTGAGAAGAATGTATATTCTGTGGCTTTGGGATGAAATGTTCTAAAGATGTCGATTAATTCCATCTGGTCTAGTACGTCATTTAGGATTGACGTTTCTTTACTGATTTTTTGTTTAGATGATTTGTCCAGAGGTGACAGTGGAGTATTAAAATCTCCTACTATGATTGCATTGCTATTAATCTCTCCCTTAATGTCCTCCAGCAGTTTCTTTATGTATTTGGGTGCTCCCGTATTGGGTGCATATATGTTTACCAGGGTTATTTCTTCTTGTTGAATTGCTCCCTTTAGTATAATGAAGTGGACTTCAATATCTCTTTTTATGTCCTTCACTTTGAGATCTAATTTGTCAGATATAAGTATTGCTACCCCAGCCTTTTTTTCATTTCCGTTCGCCTGGAAAATCTTTTTCCATCCCTTCACCCTCAGCCTGTGTGCATCTTTTTTTCTGAAGTGTGTTTCTTGTAGACAGCAGATATATGGGTCTTGCTTTCTTATCCATTCTGTTACCCTATGTCTTTTGATTGGAGCATTTAAACCATTTACATTTAAAGTTATTGATAAGTAGGTATTTGATGCTATTTTTATTCTATACCCCTGTGTTCCTTCTTTGCTTCCTATTTCTCCATTTTTACAGTAAACCCTTTAGCATTTCTTGCATTGCTGCTTTGGTGGAGATAAATTTCTTTAGTCTTTTTTTGTCTGTGAAGCTCTTGATTTCATTTTCAATCTTGATTGATAGCCTTGCTGGGTACAGTATTCTTGGATTCAGACCCTTCCTTTGCATGACTTTGTATATTTCATCCCATTCCCTTCTGGCCTGATGAGTTTCTGTGGAGAAATCAGTTGCTAGTCTGATGGGGGTTCCTTTATATGTAACCTTCTGTCTCTCTCTAGCTGCTTTTAAGATTCTTGCTTTGTCGTTGTTGTTTTGCACTTTAATTATAATGTGCCTAGCTGTTGGTCTTTGGGGATTCATTTTGCTTGGGACTCTACGAGCTTCTTGTATTTGTATGGTTTTTTTCTTCTCTATCTCAGGAAAGTTTTCTGTCATTATATCTTGAAACAGTTTTTCTATGCCTTCCTCTGTTTCCTTTCCTTCTGGAACCCCTATTATTCTAATATTGTTTTGTTTTGTAATGTCCCAAAGTTCCCGTAGGCTCTCTTCCTGCTTTTTAATTTTTTTTTCTAAAAGCTGCTCTAATTGGGTATTTTTTTCCATCTTGTCATCTAGCTCACTGATCCGGTCCTCTGCTTCATCTAGCCTACTTTTGATGCTTTCTATTGAGTTCTTTACAGTAGCTATGTCATTTTTAATTTCTTCTTGGTTCTTCTTCATTTCCTCTTGGGTCTTACTCATATTGTCAAATTTGTCTTCCATTCTTTTTAGCCATCCCATGATCATTACTCTGAATTCTTGCTCTGGTAGGTTGCTTGCCTCTAAATCGTTTACTTCCTTTTCTGGTGATGGCTGATTTTCTTTCATAGGCGGGTTGTTTTTTAGCCTCCCCATGATCTATCTTTTTAGGACGCCTGTTTATGTAGTTCTCTCTCTCCTGCTTAGATTTAAAGGTACAAAATACAACACAACCAGGTACAACACACAAGGCACTGAACAGAAAAGCGTTTGCAATATTAATATCCTCCAATAAAGGTGACTAGAACCCAGCTAACAAAATCATACAATCAAATAAACAGAATAAGCAAACCAATCTTACAAAAAAGCATAAAACTTTGATATAGTTAGCATTTAGCATACAACTACAAAGGGGTAGAGAGAAGGATTTTTTGTTGTTTTTTTAAGGACAGTGATAAGGTAGGTGCGAATGGACTTGGAGTAGGGGGTTGGGGGTTAGATATACACTGGAAGGGTGAAATTTTAGGAGGGGATAAATAGAAAAAAAATAGGGAAAATCTAGAGCAGTAAAGAGTTAAGATAAGCAGGGCACCAAAGGGAAAGGGATAGGAAGAGAGTGATGGCATAAAGGTAGGGTTGAGTTAGAATAGAGTGTTGGAGAAGGAAAGGTATAAATAGTCTGTTGAATAGTAATCCCAAAGGGGAAAAAAAGAGAAAAGAAAGAAAAAGAAGAAAAAGAGAAAAAAGAAAGAAAGAAAAAAAAGGATTATAATATGTCACTTAAAAAGTAGTAATAAAAATAAACAAAAGAAAATAAGATAAAAAAGATAAAAAAGGTAAAATAGTAATAGTAATAATGTTGATTACCTATAAAAAATGAATTAATTAAAAAGGTAGGAGAACATCCAAGATGGCGGCCTAGGCAGTCTCCTAAGCTGCCGCCTCATCAACAATTTAATTAAAAAACAACTAAAATCAAAAAGGACTTCACCAAAACCTCAGGAAAGCTGGCGGAGTGGAATAGCTACAACTAGAAAGAAAGAGAGAGGCTCACGGATCGGACTGGGAGCCGAAAAGCACTGAGGTAGGAGACGCTCGCGCACGCGGCCGCCGAATACCTGCCTGGCGGTGGGAGGGGAGGAATCCCCGATTGCACGGAACCCTTTTGGACTGTACTGAACCCAACCCCGGCTGAAATCCCGTGGTCCCAGGCTCATACGGGTGGCGTCTGGACTGCAGAGAAAGGCACCCAGAGACTCAGAGACTCGGAGACTGGGAGACCGGGGACCGGGAGCCGCAGTCGCAGCAGGCAGGGTTTACAGACTCACGCGCGAGCAAGTACCTGCTGAGGTCTGACCGCCGCCCCTCGGGAGCGGAAGGAGCCAGAAGCTCCAGGTCTGACCACGGAGGCTGTCGCTGCCTCTCTGTACAAGGTGGCGGCCTCTCTGTAGCGGAAGGAGTCGGAAGCTCCAGACTACAGAGACCAGCCCAAGTCCGGGTGAGCCCCTGGGGCACCCACGCTCTTGCTTGGGGAAATTGGGCCAGTCAGGCGAGTGCACAAGGGCAGGGCGGAAGCCTTCAGCCCTGAGACTCCGCCCCATCCAAGCTGAGCAGAGGCTTCTGCAGTTTTTCAAGTCTGATCCTATAAGACTGTCTCCAATACAGAAGTTATCCCAGAGTAGACACAGCTGATACCCACATCCAATTGGCCTGAAGGTCAATTCACAACAATAGAGACTTAGCTACAACAAGGCTGTGCACGCAGTCCACAAAGGGGATCACCAAGAGTGTCTACCTCAGGTAACTGAGGAGGCTGACCCACTGTGCTATATAGGACACCAAACACACAAAGCCATCCTACCAACTCTGAAAAACAGCGAAAATGCCGAGACAAGGAAATAGATCTCAAACAAAAAAGATGGAGGATATAGAGTTCAGAACTACGGTTCTAAGGTTATGCAACAATATCCTAGAAAAGCTCGATAAACTTCATGAGACCCAACTAAAAAGTATAGATAAACTGACTAAATTGGAAAATATTATGCAGAGATCCAACAGCAGAATGGAAGAACACAAGAATCAGGTCAAAGAGCCAAAAGACACTCCGCTGGAGAAGGAAGAAGAAAAGAGGATCCAGAAAGTTGAAGATAGTGTAAGGAGCCTCTGGGACAACTGCAAGCGCACCAACATCAGAATTATGGGGGTGCCAGAAGAAGAGGGAATGCAAAATACTGAAAACATATTTGAAGAACTAATATCAGAAAACTTCCCTCACCTGGTGAAAGAAATAGACTTACAAGTACAGGAAGCCTATAGAACCCCAAACAAGAGGAATACAAAGAAAAATTCTTCTCGACACATCATCATCAATATGCCAAGGGTAAAAGACAAAAAGAGGATCTTACAAGCAGCAAGAGAAAAGCAGTTGGTTACCTATAAGGGAGCACCCATACGACTATCAGCTGATTTCTCAACAGAAACCATGCAGGCCAGAAGGGAGTGGCAAGAAATATTCAAAGTGATGAATAGCAAGAACCTACAACCAAGATTACTGTATCCAGCAAAGTTATCATTCAGAATTGAAGGGCAGATAAAGAGCTTCACAGATAAGAAAAACCTAAAGGAGTTCATCACCACCAAATCAGTATTATATGAAATGCTGAAAGGTATTACTTAAGAAGAGGAAGGTCAAGTGAATTAAAAATCTCAGGAATAGAATAAACTCGTGAATATAATAGAATTAGGGGCAAAGAAAGGGAGTGGATAGATAATTATCAGGGTGAAAGGGGTGTGGGGTGCAGAGACTGGATTAAAATTGTATAACCTATGGATGAGGACAATAGTGGGGGGAGGGGGTAAGGGCAGAGGGTGGGGTGGGAATCAGGTGGAAGGGAGCTATGGGGGAGAAAAAGGAGAAACAATTGTAATAATCTGAGCAATAAAGATTTATTTAAAAAAAAGGTAAAATCAAGTGAGGGCAGATGAAAAAATTTCTTGAGTAAACTTTGCAATTAAAGTAGGTAAAAAACAAAAATTAAACAGTTAAAAAGTAAAAATTGAAAATTAAACAAAATTTGCTGTAATGAAGGTCATTCAGTTTCTGTGTTGTTCTGTCTGGCACGCCTGTTCCCCGTCTGGGCGGTAGTTGCAGATCCCTGTGTTTCACTGTTCCTCCGTGTTGATTACAAGTCCTGATTTTTAGGCCGATCTAGAGACCATATGTGCTTTAGCCTCTGGGTGGCAGTGTTTCTGGATGACTTCCAGGACTCTAAAGCCTTTCTATCTTTCCCCCCCCCCTCTCTGTGTCTCTGATCTATGGATGGCTGGGGGTGGGGCGGTCCCGAGCTGGCTGCACTCCCCTGTATTTCTGTGGATATTTCTTGGATTCAGATCCAGATGTGCTGCTCCTTAGATATCCCCCCTCTTAGGAGCCCAGTCCACAGACAGGTGTGCCTCCAACCGAAAACCCTGGGGCTTCCTGCAAATCCAGGACCAGTCCTTCAGCCTCTGTGCGCCTGGCACTGCGTGCGTGAGCTGGTGCGCGAGAACTGGTGGGCAGGGGTTGCTGCACCGAGTGGAACTCAGTCAGAACTACCGGGCCGAGGGGAACTCACCCACCGGATCGCTGCGAAATCTGAGCTCCTCTGAGATCAAGGGTTCGCGCTGACTATGTTCAGTTGGTGTTCCTTGGGGCTGTGGATAATCAGGCCTCCGACTCAAACCTCCTCCCTTCCAAGATGGCGAGATTTCCCCGTCTGCGCCGGCAAGTATCTCCAGTAAGGGACCCAGCCGTGGGTGGTCAACTGTCGGGGGCTCCCTGATCAGCAGACCCCAAATTTCCTCTGGTGTTTTCCAGTCTCCTGGCTTGTTGACCAGCACTCCTAGCGCGATCCTCAGCTGCTCTCTCTCTCTTCCTCGGGACAAGACTCAGAAACCGCCCTTCTGCTCTTCCGCCATTTTCTCTCTCTCCATACCTTTAATTAAAAAATAACCATCTGAATCTTCAGTGAGTTGTAATCTCTTTGCTGATGTAGGGTCTTACCCCAATGTTGATAGCTGCCAATGGATCAGACTGATGGATGCTGAAGGCTGGGGCAGCTGTGGCAATTTCTTAAAATAAGACAACAATGGAGTTTGCCACTGACTCTTTTGGTTGAGGATAATGTATAATGCATTATGCCCACAGTATAACTTCTTTTTTTAAAAAAAATTGATCTAATTGGCTTTATTAAGTGATTCATGAATCAAGCAGCTTCTCACCTAGCAATTAGTAGGGCTCACTCAGGAGTTGTACAAAATGGAAGGTTTTTATAAGAAGAAGGGTGGGGCAAGAGGGTTTCCAACAAAAGAAAATATTATTTTTAGACCAGGACCTCTACATTTGGGGGAAAGAGAATTGTACGGTTGTTTTTGTGTTTATTATTATTATTGTTTATTGATTTGATGCTTGTATGTGGCCTCACTAGGGATCAAACCTGAAACCTTGGCATATCAGAACAAAGATCCAATAAACTGAATAACTGGGCCAGGGCTGTTTTTATTTTTCATTTTGGAGTGTAAAACTGGCAAGGTTTTGTAAAATTTATTTTTTTTCTTTAATGATTAAGATATTACATATGTGTCCATTTCCCCAATTGCTCCCTCACACTTCCTGGTATCTGTGTCCATTGGTTAGGCTTATATTCATGCATACATAAAATTGGAATACTCTCAAAACTTGCCACTTCTTTATCAGCTAAGTTTAGGTAATGTTCTAAAACTTTGTTCTCAACGGAACAAACTTCCCAGCATATTTTTTAAGAGTAGATGGCATATCAAAAAACCAATTTTTTTGATCATACAGAAGGAAGTGCTTCTTATTCATTAAAATATTATCATGAGATCCCAACAGAAACCCAGGCTCCAATTCTTTAGGCTTCACTTATTATTCAAGGTCTCTTGCTATTTTTACCACCTCACCAATTATTTACTTGATGGAAAACTTAAACTTTTCACAGTAATATAGGATGGTCTGAGTCAACATTTTTCAAACTCCTGTTACTATTGACTAGATGCCCAATGCAGGAAGATTCATGCAAGAATGGACCTTCCTTCCCCTGGCTGCCAGCACTACCTTCAGTCTAGTGCAAGCCACCTTTCTGCCTTTCCATGCTGCCCAGAGGCCCAGAGCAGCTGGAGGTGGTGCAGAACACTTGCATCATTACCATGGCGATGATGCAAACATCCCACCCCATCCCTGGCTGCTCAGCACCTGCATAAGCAAATTAACCCACCAGCTTTGTTAGGCTAATTTGCATACTCACTCCTGATTGGCAGGTAGGTGTCAGAAAGGTACAATTTGCATCTTTCTCTTTTATTAATGTATTTTGACCTTTCCCATGAGTCACAGGTTTAGATTGTAGTGGGTCATTTCCTACAGGTTTACAACTTACTTTACCCATTGGAGCAATTGGAGTAATTACTATGAATGGTAGCTATGTCATTTTGAAATGCACATCTCATATAATAAGACTTAAAATTACTCAACATTACTCCTTTTCACCCATGTGCTTCAGAAAAGATGTAGGGTTGGCTGGTGTGAAACACCATTAATCTCATTGGCCATCTCTATCAGAGCACAAGGGTGACCACGAACCTTGTCATTTTGCAGCAATATTTTAAAAATATTCTTTTTTTTTCTGGAAGGTATGTTTTAACAGTGAGCCAAAAGATTCAGAAAACTATTTAGCAAGCATATGTGCTGTCATCTGGCCATTGTTATTCTCATTATAATGTAGAGGCAGAGGAATTTGAACATAGGTCTGAAGGGCCCTAACATTTTTAGAATGGCTAATGAGAATTGACTTCAAAGTAAACTCCTCAAAATGTGGTCTTCCTGTTGTATGAAATTCTGGGGGCAGTCACTGACTTTTCCTCTCTAGCTATGCAGGTTCCTATTGCCATCTTCTTTAAATATGTGGTTACTGTGTCTGAACTGAAAACCTAACTCTCTTAGCTAGAGGTTTTGGTACTTTGCTGTGGCTTCTCTGGGAACACCTGCAGCTTCCCCTGTACTTTTACATTTATGGAGATGGCTTCCTTTTCCAAACTTCCTTAAATAGTCTCTCTGAGCTTCAAACTTTTTTCTGCATCCCTCATAGCATCAGAGAGAATTAGGGTGTTGCACTGGATTAGGGTTAAGCTTAAGGGAATGCTGTGGCTGATTTGGTCTTTTATTCAAGCACAATACTTTTTTCCATGCCAACAATAAGAGAGTTTCCCTAGCTTATCTTTATTGGGAAACGTGGAATATCAACTTTACTTTCCTCAAAGAAAATTTTGGGTTTATACAACCTGACTCACTGCCACCAAAGGCCTAGCTTTGGACCTATTTTGGATTTTGCCATGACTTGCTTACTAAACATAATCATACCTACCACTGGATTTAAGGGAGAGGTGTGAGACTCTGCCTTTATGTTGAAGACTTAGAGGCCAATGTGGAATTAGTAATGGGCCTTACTTTAATAGTGTGTCTCAACAATAGGAAGACTAGGGAAACCACAGTTATGGAAAGAAATCCAAAAGGTCAATCTGTAAAGCCATCAGATAAAGCACAACAGTTACTGGTTAAGTTTGTCATGGTATATGGGCATGGTACTAGGTACTTCAAAACAATTATAATGGTAACATCAAATATACCTGTTTTAATATTACTATAACAACTGCAACACTAATGAAAATGTTTAAAATATTGTGAGAATTACCAAATTGTGCCTCAGAGATCCATTTGAGCATATGATATTGGAGTGAGGATCCTAATTACTTTCTTGATGTAGGATTGTGAAAAATCTTCATTTTGCAAAAAAGTATAAAATTTGCAAAGAAAAATGAAGATATGATGAACTATTGCATTAAGAAGATAGTATCAACCAAAAGATAAAAATTAATGTGAAAAACCAAATGAAAATTTTGGAGTTGAAATGGAAAATGAGTAAAATGCGGGGTCATGGGGAGATCCCTGGAGGGGTTCAAAGAAAGATTTGACAGGCCTGAAGAAAGAACAAACATGCTTCAGGTACTGGGAATACTAGAAGGAGAGTAGAGTGAGAAATGAGCAGTAAATATATTTGAAGAAATAAAACTAAAATTTTTGAGTGATATTGAATGAAAGTTATTAATCCACATGCACATTCATGTTGAATGAAATATAAACAAAATGCGCACAAGGTAATACACAACCAGACTCACTATGCTGAAAATGTTGGAAGATAAAGAGACAAAGATTATGAGAACCATAATTGAGTCAGATAAGCAGGTGAGTGATTAAGCATCAGAGACTATGGAGACCAAAAGGTATGGGGTGGAATAGCCAAAGTGCATAATAACAGTCTCACAATTAGGAATCCTATATCAGACAAACTATTTTTCCAAAATGAAGGTGAGATAAAGACATTCCCAAACAAATACAAATGATATATGTCATTGCTTGCAGATGCACTAGTCAAGAAATACTGAAGTTAGGACATTTCTCTCAGTAGATTGAATCTACACAAAAGAAATTAAAAAAAAAATTTAATAAATCACTCCAAACAATTGTACAATTACTGAAGGCCATGAAAATGCATTTGTTACTCTTTTCTTAATTCTTTTAAAAGTAACTATATAAAACATATATTGTTTGGACTATAACCTAGAGATAGCTAGTATATATTTTAAAAGTAGCGTAAAGGAGTTGGTGATGAAAAGGATGAATTAGAAGGGGAAAAAATGACACCAGATCCACAAGAAGCACATAAAAACCAAAGATTGTAAAACAGATGGATATATAATACTCTAAATATAATCCTCTTTGAACTTTGTCTTGCAACTTCTTTAAAATTTATAGTTTATAAAGAAATAAGTATAATTACACTTATAACAGCATTTTTATCAATGCCTTTAATATGCATGTATGTAACATGTAATACAGCACCAGAAAAATGGATAATAGTGAATGAAACTGTATAGTAATCTCTATTCTATTTCTCCCAAAATTTATTTTGTATAAATCAGAAGCATATACTAAAGGGTGACTATGCTGATTATGGCACAACACTCTGAACTATTAATAACCATTAACTAGTCATTTAATATCATAATATTATATAATACTATGTTATATTACTACTTGTTACTATATGTTATATACTATTTTTGTTTAAAAATAGCTTAGGTTACTTCAAGAAGGATAGAATTTTTCAAAAGCAATGGTAACATTTTGTGTAATAAGAAAATCTTGCCTCTTAATAGATTATAACTTTCTCCACCACACTTATTTTGCTTACATTGTTAAAGCCAATCTGTCCTCAGGGCTATTCTCATTGTCTTTCTGATTATCTAAATTTCTTGGTTTTCTCAATTTAAATGGATATAAGTCTTCTAATTCTATTTGTTGTAGCAAGACCAAGAAATAACACATGCCTGCTCATGTATTGCTGTAATTAAAGTTATTTCATGAATGTCATAACTTACTGTGGCAAAGTTGTTCTGCCCAATATAGGGTGCCCTTGTCTTTGCTAATGATGCCTCTTCTGGATTCATCTCTGCTTAGATTGCTGTCTGGGTATGCTTGTATTATCAAGGGTTCATTTTGCCAATGCAAGGCTTCTAGTCTATGATATCTGCATCAGTACAAGTTCCAATGTCAGTTCCATTTGATTTGGAACAATTTTATTATTTATTTATTTATTTATTTATTTATTTTTAAATTTTTTATATTTGTCCACAAAACTTTACCAATTATGTGATGCAGAGTCATTATTCTAATTATGCTTTCTGCAAGATACAGATTTTAAAACTAAACATCATTACATTTTTCCCATTACTGTAACTAGAGAGTAGTTTCCAAATACAGCATAAGGTAAAATCTAAAGACTCAAATGGAAAGCTTACATTACTGTAAGTTACCCATTTTCTCTCCTCAGGTAGAAGGTCTACATGCTTATAAGATTTGAGATGGCGTTAGCTTTACCTCTGCCCACAAAATGGCTGGTATTTTTTTCCAATGCTAGCTAATGCCTGAGTATTTTAAATTTACATAACAAAAAAGAGGGGAGTACATTGATATATGTCTAAGAATTTCTGCCTCACTATAAGATTCTGTAACTATGATGACTATTGTTTGCAACCTGACTTGGAGAAAATTGTTTGGACCTGCCCATTAAGGTTTATCTTCGCAAAACAAATGTGGGTGTTGTGTGATTTTTCCCCCCCAAAATGGAAGATATCTTATTAAGATAAACTCTGTAGGATTGTTTGAATTTGTAAAAGAATTTGTATGTTATGAGAAAAGACCCAGTTAAGAAATAATGAAGACATAAGCTTGTGATTAAATTTTGTCATTAGCTGGATATGTCACCTTGGTCAAATTACTGAACATGTATAAGCCTCAGTGTAATGGGATTTATCCAAAGGCTAATGAGTCTAAAGATTTTAAGGTGTTTATTTAAGACACATAGCTATTTCAGTTTAATCATTTTTCTGTGATTAAAAAAAAAGGCTAATAAAAGGGGAATACTAGACAAACACACACACACTAAAAAGAGCATGTACACACATCAATACACTTTTGTTAATATTTGCCTTACAAACTGATTTATAACTGCTTATTTTTATAGAGATTGATACAGAACTCTTATCAGGTGCTTCTGGAAGAAGTAAAAGGAAAGGGGAAGCCAAGAAACAACCAATGCGCCATGCTGGTAAGAACAAGAATATTTCGAGTCTATTTATGGTTTATTTATCTTCTCAGAAGTTTATCTAAGTTTACACTTTCTATGACCATGGGAACGAAATGTTATTTGACATAATAAACTATCTCCATAATTTCTTCCTATAATGAATAGAACTCTAGCAGCTACCACCAATGGATAATTAGATACATACTACATGTTTTAGGACTCATCTCTTTAAAATGATCCACAAAAATCCAGTGATGTTATGAGCTTATTCTGTGCTTGATGTAAGCCTTTGAAATGGCATTTTACTCACTTTTTCCCCAAAAACCTAAATAGTTAGTTGCTTTGTATTTGCAAATGCAGAAAAGCTACCTAACGAACATTAGAACAGGAATTTAGAAAATAGATATCACATTGTTTATGAATACTCTCCACAGAATTACTAAAAGGCAAATTTCTAATATCTCAGGTGATAGTGAGACCTTTAGTTTGTTTTTTTGTTGTTTTTTTTTGCTATTTATTTGTTTGTTTTGTAATAGAATTTATAGTATAAATTATTGCTTCTTGTTCTGGCAAATCAGTGACTAACATACTTTGACTCGATCTTTGACAAAGGAAATAGGCAGGTTAAGAAAGCAATCAGGGAAGGAGACAGAGGCTTTCAGAACACCAGTCACCTGAGGGGAGATGTTCATGCCCAAATTCATGCCCTCACAGAAACAACACTAGGAACTTCACACTGCAAGGAAGGACACTTCAGCAAAATAAAATACTCCAACCTCATTCAGTAAATTACCACATGCACAATGACTACAAGCCTACAAATGAGGGAAGGAGGGAACACAGTACCCAGATTTGCCATAATACATTGCCAAATTGTGCATGTTTACTGAAAACTGTATGAGACATGCAAAGGAATAGCAAGTGTGAACTTGCCTCTTGAGAAAAGCCGACCAGAACAAATCTTTTTGTGTGTTCTAGTTGTAGATCTTTCTTTAATTTATAAATATTTTTAGTATGAATCCTATGTTTAAAAAAGAAAAGAATATAGGTGGTATGATCTCATTGAGCAAAAATATCAACAGAGAATCAGAATGATATGTGAAGAAAAGAAAAAAAAAACACTGAGGGAGACAAAATGGCAGCCTAACAGATGGACCTGTTCTGAGCCTAGTCCCAGAGCAAATAAAAGGATCGCCTGAGAGTCACTGGGGGGGTGTTAGTTGGCAAGATAAGGGGTAGCCGCTCGGGGGGGGGGGGTGTTAGTTGACAAGCTAATAGAAGGTATAGGGTTCTGTTGGACAGGATTTTCTGACCAAGCAGCCCACACTGCAGCCGAGACCTATCCCGGAGCTACAGGCTCAGAGGGAAAACTACTCCATCTTACAAAGAAAAGAGGATCTTATCTGAGGCCTGAAAAACCCACAACAGTGGAGACCACCGGACAGCTGTGATGCCCCAATTGGCGCAAACATGTGGATTCAAGGGAGTTATTCAATCACCCACGGAAAGATCAGAGTTTGCCGGGGATAAGGTGAAGAACTGGGTCCTCGGAGGCAGTGGCACCGGCAGCTGAAGCGGCTCTGCACCCAGGGCAGCTCCACTTCCTGGGCGGCTGTGCAGCCAGAAAGGCTCCAAAAGAGGCAGCGGTTGCAGAGAGAATCCCTCGATGCAAGACACAGTGCTGGGCTTGGCGTGATCTCCCCCAAAATCAGGGCTTTTTAAAAACACCAAGGGACGTGAGACAAATTGTTAAGAATCAGGACTGTCCCACCAAAAGCAGAACATTTGGACACCTTTGTGCAGATCCATCCTGTGCCTGGTCCCCTTCATCCCCTTGCTTAGGAGTACTAGGGTAGGACTGCCCAGTTTGACATATCCTGGGAAACTGCAGGGGGAAATTGCCTTCCTGGAAACAGGGGATCAGAGACCATCTGGGAACCAGCACCAAGGCAGCCTACCTTGGGAGACTGCAGAGAATGCCATAGAAAAAGGAGACTAGAGTAGCCAAAAAAGACAGGGTAGTCACTCCAGAAACACTGCCACCAACAGTAGGGGCTAAATTACAAACTGACTTTAAAACTATATATATATTTTTTATTGATATTTTACAGAGAGGAAGGGAGAGAGATAGAGAGCCAGAAACGTCAATGAGAGAGAAACATCGACCAACTGTCTCTTGCACACCCCCCAATGGGCATGTGCCCACAACCAATGTGAATGCCCTTGACTGGAATCGAACCCGGGACCTTTCAGCCCGCAGACTGACGCTCTACCACTGAGCCAAACCGGTTTTGGCCAAACTGACATTTTAAATTACTTTTAATTAATTTTAAAAAATTTAAAAGAGGACACAAATAACTAAAAAAAATAGCCTACTTAAAATTAAGGACTAGCTTACAAAACTGAAGTGTAGCAGAATGCAGGGAATTGTAATACTGTCTGGACTGAGAAACAGGCATGCCAAATAGAATAACAGAGGAAGTGAATGACCACTAGCGAACATTTTTATGCTAATTTTTCTATTTTTTATTTGATTTTCATTTTTACATCTTTTACTTAAGTAACATTTTTTTTTCTTTTTTCCTCATTGATTTTACCTTTTCAATTATTACACTTTTTAGTTTCAATCATCGTTATTACTTTGCTATTTTACATTTTTTGTTTCCTTTTTCTTTTTCTTTTTTTAAGTACCATTATATTTTCTCTTTATTCTACATTGGAATTAATCTTCTTCATTCTATTTTCATCTCTACTATAGCATCGTTCAACGCTTTCTAAACTTGACCTTTCTGCCATCACTCTCTTACCAACCTTTCCCTTTTTTGTCTCCTGTTTATCTTAACCCTCTCCTGTTTTAGTTTTTCCCTATTCTTTCTGTATACCCCCTGCTAAAATTTTCACCCTACCTATATACCTAATTTCCAACCCCCTCCTCCAAGTGCATAAATACCACTCTCTTCACTATATTAAGTAAAAACAAACAAAAAAAAAAACAACTGTTATCCTCTCTGTCCTTACGTAGATGTTTGCATGAATGTTGATTATATTGAATTTTTATGCTTTTTAATTAGATTTATATGCTAAATCTTTTGTTGTTATTTTTGCTTAGTATTTTTTAATTGCTTTCTTTTTGTTTGTTTTTTACTTCTGTTTATCCAAGCCTTCCTTGATATTAGTGGGTATTGTAGTTTCTTTTAATCTCCAAGTATTGTTGCTGGCATTTGCTGGGATTAGTGGTTGCTCTATTGGAATTTTCTCCACATATATATAGTTTGTTCCCCTTTTCTCTCTTAGTCTGCTTCTTATCTCACACACACACACACTCTCTCTCTTTTTTCCCCTGTTTCCCATTTTCATTTTGACACTACTTTTATTTTTTATATATCACTTTATCCCTCTTTTTTTTTTTTTAACTTTTCAACTTTCTCTCCTATCCCCTAATTTGCCTTTCTCTAATGGTCACCTTTATTAGAGGTTATTAATATGACAAGCCCATTCACACCTACCTTGTTGCTGCCCCACCCCACCAAAAAAAATTCCTTCTCTCTACCCCTTTGTAGTTGTATGTTGAATGCTAACTATATCAAAGTTTTATGCTTTTTTGTAAGATTGGTTTGCTTATTCTTTTTATTTGATTGTATGTTTTTGTTAGCTGGTTCTAGTCACCTTTATTGGAGGATATTAATTTTGCAAACACATTTCTGTTAAGTGACTTTTGTGTTGTACCTGGCAGTGTTGTATTTTGTGCCTTTAATACACGAAGGACAAACAGAATGACATCACCAGACATCCTGAAAAGAGAGACCATGGAGAGACGTAGACATAGCCCGCACATGAAAGAAAAGCAAGCATCATCAGAAAAGGAAGTAAACGAGTTAGAGGCGAGCAACCTTCCAGAGCAAGAATTCAGAGTAATGATCATAATATGGCTAAAAAGAATAGAAGACAAATTTGACAATATGAGTAAAAACCAAGATGATATGAAGATGAAATAAGAAGAAATGAAAAATGGCATCGCTACTATGAAGAACTCAATAGAAAGCATCAACAGGAGACTAGAAGAAGAAGAGGACCACATCAGTGAGCTAGAAGGCAAGATGGAAAAAAAAATACCCAATTAGAACAGCTTTTAGGGGGAAAAAATAAAAAGCAGGAGGAAAGCATAAGGGAGATTTGGTACAATACAAAACAAAACTATATTAGAATAATAGGTTTTCTAGAAGGAAAGGAAACTGAGGAAGACTTGGAAAACATATTTCAAGAAATAATGACGGAAGACTTTCCTAAGATAGAGAAGAAAAAACCCACACAAATCCAAGAGGCTTGCAGAGTCCCAAGAAAATAAATCCAAAAAGACCAACGCAAAGGCACATTATAATTAAATGGGCAAACACCAACGACAAAGCAAGAATCTTAAAAGCAGCCAGAGAGAGACAGAAAGTTACATATAAAGGAACCCCGATCAGACTAGCAACTGATTTCTCCACAGAAACTCACCAGGCCAGAAGAGAACGGGATGAAATATACAAAGTCATGCAAAGGAAGGGTCTGAATCCAAGAATACTGTACCCAGCAAAGCTATCCATCAGAATTGAAGGAAAAATCAGGAGCTTCACAAACAAAAAAACACTAAAGGAATTTATCTCTACCAAACCAGCAAGGCAAGAAATGCTAAAGGGTCTACTGTAAAAATAAAGAAATAGGAAGCGAAGAAGGAACACAGGTATAGAATAAAAATGGCATTAAATACCCTGTTTCTCCAAAAATAAGACAGTGTCTTATATTAATTTTTGCTCCCAAAGATGTGCTAGGTCTTATTTTCAGGGGATGTCTCATTTTTCCATGAATAAGAATACGGTACACATTTATTGTTAAATGAAAATAGAGGAAATTTATTACCTGTATATGGTACAGTAGTACGGTAGTTGTCAACACAAACCAGACAAACTGTGAATCCTACAGTATCAAGAATTTACTCATTTATTCAATGACAGTCATGTCATCATCTTCTGGAACATCATCATAACAATCCAATTCCTGAATTTCCTGGTGAATTTCTTGTGACTCCATTTCTTTCAGAAACAGTGGACCAAATCTCTCATGTTTAGCAATAGCACTGTCTTTAAATGAGTACTTCTTGTCAAGGTAGCCTGCTTGCAGTGCATTTGCAATGCAACTGTCAGTGATTTTCTCCCATGAATTCTTCACCCAAGTCATAACTTCTTGCAGTTTAGGTTTCACAAAGTTTCCACGCTGATTTCTCTCCATTCTATTTTCAATGTAGTCATTAATTTCGAAGCACAAATTGTCTTTGAATGGCTTCTTTATTGCAATATCAAGAGTCTGGAGATAGGCAGTCATTCCTGCGGGAATCATTATCTGATCTATTTTTCTTTTGTAAAGAAATGTCTTTATGTCTTTAGTGCTGTGAGTTCTGGCTGCATCCCAGACTAGCAGACCTCTTTGGCTCCCTCGCATAACAAGTGGCAGCACTAAATCGACCCACTTCCTTATAACTGCTTGTGTGGCTCAGGCATTTTAGTTTCAATAATAAAAACGCCACAACACATTCAATCTTTTCCTTCTTGCCATTAGAAATGCATAAAGGTGGGATTTTGGTGCCATCAAACGAATTGCCAAAATACAGGAAACACGTGCACTTTCATAAGCAGTGGAGGGAATGTACACTAATGAGGCACCCCGCTGTTCAAGATGTTTTTGAACATTGTTTGAGATGATTGGCCCATAAACACAGTTTCATCCATAGCAATCATGTTGGAAAGATTGTATTTAGAAAACTCAGCGTCATCAATAAAGGACTTGAATGCAAGTGATCACTTAATAACTTGAGTATCTTCCAACCTAAACAATGTTGTAGATATTCTTAAAGACAATTCACTTTGCTGAAGGAAATTATCCAGCCAGTGTTGTGATGCTTTGAAGTCTTTGGGGGCTATGTCAAACTGTGGTGCCATTGCAAGGGCAAATTCTTGAATCTGAGCCCTATTCACAACCAAAGCCTTTGGTCTCCTGTCAACAACCCATTCATAGATCATGTCTTCCAGCTCAGAAAATAATGGTTGCCGACCTGATCCACACTTGTGCTTTTTAGAATTTCCCTTGTCTACTTGTTCAATGAGGTTACCACACTCTGCTTGCCATTTTCAGACCAATCTGATAATCAACATCTTCTCTTTGCAGAAATCAATAAGATTTGGGCCCCAAGAGTCTTCCATGATTCCTTTCTTGTACTCCACAGAGTAGCTTTTTCTTTTTGCGCTCATTTATAGGGGTAAAAAAAATGGAATTGGGGTATCAAAGTGGGGGGAGGGCGATCGCTTAAAATGACACAGTGGGGATTAGAGGGGGGATTGCCATTTTAGTAACCCCTTTTGATCCTCCTGTGTCATTTTGATTGTCCCCTCTGATCCTCCTGTGTCATTTTAAGTGATCCCCCTCCCCCCACCCCTGTGCCACTGAACACTTTCACTAGACATACCACCTACCCCTTTATCAAACATTTACCCCCTTGAGCCTGGATCTGGGCTGGAGCAGGGTCTGCCACTCACTGAGAACCTTCAGTTATCATGAAGGCGGCTGGCAGCGTCAGGTAGTATTACCAGAGACAGACCAGCACTCACCACCTTCACCATATCTGTCCACTCTAATCCTGCTGTTCTTCTACATTCATCTGCGAAAGTCTCCTCCTTTCTCCCACCCCACGCTCACTGCTCATTCTGACCTCCGCTCTACCTGCACACAGAAGTGACATGAGGATTCCAAATAAGGTCACTATTTGCTAGACGACAGTTGGGGCGGCCCTAGCAACCAGTTTACGGTAAATTAATTTTCATTCTGAGACAGAGCCTGGGGGCCTTATTTTTGGGGGATGCCTTATATTTCACTCAGAAGGAAACCTATAAGTAGGTCTTATTTTAAGAAGATGTTTTATTTTCGGGGGAACACGATAAGTACCTATCAATAATAACTTTAAATGTAAATGGATTAAATGCTCCTTTCAAAAGACATAGGGTAACAGATTGGATAAGAAAACAAGACTCATATATCTGCTGTCTGCAAGAAACCCATTTCAGAAAAAAAGACACACAGAGACTGAAGGTGAAGGGATGGAAAAAGGTTTTTCCAGGTGAATGGAAATGAACAAAAAAAGCTGGGGTAGCAATACTTACATCTGACAAATTAGATCTCAAAGTAAAGGACATAACAAGAGATAATGAAAGCCACTTCGTAATACTAAAGGGAGCAATCCAACAAGAATAAAAAACCCTGGTAAACATGTATGCACCCATATGTTCAGGAGCACCCAAATACATAAAAAACTGCTGGAGGACATTAAGGTAGAGATTAATAGCAATACAATCATAGTATGAGATTTTAATACCCCACTGTCAACTTTGGACAACTCATCTAAACAAAAAATCAGCAAAGAAACATCAATCCTAAAGGACGCACTAGACCAGATGGAATGAATCGACATCTTCAGAACATTTCACCCCAAATCTACAGAATATACATTCTTCTCAAGTGAACATGGGTCATTTTCAAAGATAGACCACATGTTGGGATATAGGCAAAGTCTCTTCAAATTCAAGGAGATATAAATCATATCAAGCATCCTCTCAGATCATAGTGGCATAAAATTGGAAATCAACTACAATAAAAAAAATCCAAAGAGATCAAACACATGGAGACTAAATAGCATGCTATTGAACAAAGACTGGTTACCAGAGAAATCAAGGAAGAAATTAAAAACATCATGGCAACAAATGACAATGAAAAAACAATCCAAAATGTATGGGACACAGCAAATGCAGTTTTGAGAGGGAAATTCATATCTCTACAAGCCTATTGCAAAAAACAAGAAAAAATGGTAACAAATTATCTAACCCTACAACTCAAACAGAAAAAGAGCAACAAGAAAAGCCCATTGTAAGCAGAAGAAAGGAAATAATAAAAATCAGAGCGGATATAAATGACATAGACACCAAAGAAACAATACAAAACATCAACAAAACCAAGAGCTGGTTCTTTGAAAGGATAAACAAGATTGATGAACCTCTAGCCTGGCTAACCAAGAGACAAAGAGAGTGGACCAAATAAACAAAATCAGAAACGAAAGAGCTGAAATAACAACAGACCCCGCTGAAATTCAAAGGATTGTTACAAAATACTACAAACAACTCTATTCCAACAAACTGGACAACCTGGAGGAAATGGACATATTCCTTGAAAAATACAACCTTCCAAAACTCAATCAGGAAGAATCTAAAAATCTCAATAGACCAGTAACTTGGGAAGAAATTGAAGCAGTCATCAAAAAGCTTCCAGCAAACAAAAGCCCAGGGCCAGATGGCTTCACAGGAGAGTTTTACCAAACATTCAAGGAAGAACTAAAACCTACCCTCCTCAGACTATTCCAAAAAAATTCAAGAGGAAGGAACACATTCAATCCCCTTCTATGAAGCCAGCATCACCCTAATACTAAAACCAGATAAAGACAACTCAATGAAAGAGAATTACAGGCCAATATCCCTCATGAACATAAATGCCAACATCTTCAACAAAATTCTAGCAAATCAACTCCAGCAGTACATCAGAAAGATCATACACCATGACCAAGTAGGATTTATTCTGGGAATGCAAGGATGGTACCATATCTGCAAATCAATAAACATGACATGTCACATGAACAAATTGAGAAATAAAAATCATATAGTCATATCAATTGATGCAGAAAAAGCATTTGATAATATCCAACACTCTTTCCTGATAAAAACTCTGAACAAGGTGGTAGTACAAAGATCATACCTCAACATAATAAAAGCTATATATGATAAACCCACAGCCAACATCATACTCAATAGGCAAAAACTAAATCCATTTCCTCTAAGAACAGGAACATGACAGGGATGCCTACTCTCACCACTTCTGTTTGACATAGTACTGGGAGTACTAGCCATTGCAATCAGACAAGAAGAGGAAATAAAAGGCATCCAAATTGGAAAAGAAGTAAAGTTATCCTTATTTGCAAATGACATGATACTGTACATAAAAAACAAAAAGACTCCATTAAAAAACTATTAGACTTAATAAATGAATTTGGCAATGTAGCAGGATACAAAATTAACGCCAAGAAATCTATTGCATTCCTATACACCAATAGTGAACTTATAGAAACAGAGACCAAAAAATTAAGATACCCAGGAATAAACTTAACTAAGGAGGTAAAAGACCTATACACAGAAAACTACATGACACTGAAAAAAGAGATAGAGGAAGATGTAAACAGATGGAAGGACATACCATGTTCATGGATTGGTAGAATCAATATCATCAAAATGTCCATACTTCCCAAAGCAATTTATAGGTTCAATGCACTCCCCATTAAAATACCAGTGGCATACTTCACTGGCCTAGAAAGAATTCTCCAAAAATTCATCTGGAACAATAAAAGACCCCGAATACCCTCAGCAATCTTGAGAAATAAGAGTAAAGTAGGAGGGATCTTAATACCAGATCTCAAGCTGTATTACAAAGCCACTGTTCTCAAAACAGCCTGGTACTGGCACAAGAACAGACATATAGGTCAATGGAATAGAATAGAGAACCCAGATATCAACCCAAATCACTATGCTCAATTAATATTTGACAAAGGAGGCACAAATATACAATGGAGTTAAGACAGTCTCTTCAATAAATGGTGTTGGGAAAATTGGACAGATACATGCAAAGAATGAAAATAGATCCCCTACTTAAACCATACATAAAAATAAACTCAAAAAATTCAGGACTTAAACATGAGATGGGAAACTATAAAAATACTAGAGGCATCCACAGGCAGTAAAATCTCAGACATATGGCAAAAGAACTTCTTCACTGATACTGCCCCTAGGGCAATGGAGGATTAAGAGAAAATAAACAAATGGGACTACATCAAAATAAAAATCTTTTTTACAGCAAAAGAAACCAACAAAACAACAAGAAAGCCCACTGTATGGGAGAACATATTCAAAAATGTTATCACTGATAAAGGTTTAATCTCCAACATTTACAGACAGCTTATACAACTTAATAAAAGGAAGATAAATGATCCAATAAATAAAATGGACAATGGACCTAAATAGAATCTTCTCAAAAGGAGACAGAAGGAAAGCCAAGAAGCACATGAAAAACTGCTCAAAGTCACTAATTATCCAAGAGATGCAAATGAAAACAACAATGCGGTACCATCTCATACCTGTCAGAATGACCAACATGAACAAATCAACAAACTACAAGTGTTGGCGAGGTTGTGGATAAAAAGGAACCCTTGTGCACTGCTGGTGGGATTGCAGAGTGGTGCAGCCACTGTGGAGAACAGTATGGAGTTTTCTCAAAAAACTGAAAATGGAACTCCCATTAGACCTAGTAATCCCACTCCTAGGAACATATCCCAAGAAACTAGAAACACCAATCAGAAAGGATATATGCATCCCTATGTTCATAGCAGCACAGTTTACAATAGCTGAGATTTGGAAATAGCCTAGGTGCCAGCCAGCAGATGATTGGATCAGAAAACTATGGTACATCTACACAATGGAATCTATGCTGCCATAAAAAAGAAGGAATTTTTATCATTTGCAGAAACCTGGATGGAATTGGAGAACATCATGCTGAGTGAAATAAGCAAGTCATTGAAAGAGAACCATCACATGACCTCACTCATTTATGGATAATAAAGAACATTATAAACTGATGAAGCAAACGATAGATATAGAGACAGTAAAGCGACAGACTGTCAAATTACAGTGGGGAAGGGAGGGAGATCTGGGGGAGATAGATCACCCGAAGGACTTGTATACATGCATATATGTACAACCAATGGACAGAAAACTGGAGGAGGGAGGGCATGTATGTGAGGGGAACAATGATAATATATGTACACAGATAATAATTTGCTAAAAAATATATATTAAAAAAGAAAAAAACATTGCCGAAACTAGTTTGCCTCAGTGATAGAGCATAGGTCTGCGGACTGAAAGGTCCCAGGTTCAATTCTGGTCAAGGGCATGTATCTTGGTTGCAGGCACATCCCCAGTAGGGGGTGTGCAGGAGGTAGCTGATCGATGTTTCTCTCTCATCGATATTTCTAGCTTTCTATTCCCTCTCCCTTTCTCTCCATAAAAAAACAAACAAAACAAACAAATAAAATAAAAAATCTGACAATTTTGGCATTCAAATTCTAATAACTATTAGGTAATATGCATTGTAGGGTCTCAGGAATATATTGTAATTGTCAGAAGAATCTGTACACTTAAAATAATGGGAACTATAAAGGTAGAGCAGAGAGAAATAATGGTTGAGTATTTTCAAGTATAATCAATGATAAATAGCAATCTGCACATCCAAACTAAAAAAAAAACCTATGTAGAAAAAGTACAATAAAATTGAAAACCAAACCCATCTTTGTAATATTTATGAAGGAAAGAGAAAATAAAAAACCCACAAAGGGAAAACAACTTATCTTGGAAAAGAGAAACATAGTTTAATGAAGAGCTTCCTTGACATCATGAACTGTCCAGGTCAGAAGGCAGTGGGATGACATATTTAAAGGGTTAAGGGAAACCACTGTCACCAACAAGGCTATATCTAGTGAAACTATCTTTCAGAGTGATGTTGACAAAAAGATTCTCAAATTCCAAAGACCAATACAAATAAACAAACAATAAAAACAAAGAAATAAGATTTAAAAAAACACAGGGAATTTGTTTGACAGCAGAACTACCTTAACAGTAACAAGCAGGATTTTAAGTTGGAAAAAAAAAATTGACTACAGAAGTAATTTGATTCCCTGCTTTTTTTTCAAAAAATAAAAATCTTTATTGTTTAAAGTATTACAAATATTATTACATATGTCTCCTTTTCCCCACATTGACCTCTCCCCAGCCACCTCCAACCTCTTCAGATGCCCTCATCCCCCTAGTATCTTTATCTATAGGTTATGCTTATATGCATGCATACAAGTCCATTGGTTGATCCCTAACCCCCACAACCTCCCCTACCTTCCCTCTGAGGTTTGAGGCTCTGTTCAATGCTTCTCTGTCTCTGAATCTATTTTTGTTTTTGGATTATGTTGTTTATTCCAAAAATAAGTGACGTCATAGGATATCTACTTTTTTCGATTGGCTTACTTTGCTTAGCATCATGTCTCCATGTCCATCCATGTTGTTGAAAATGGTAAGAGTTTTTTCTTTTTTACAGAAGTATAGTATTCCATTGTGAAGATGCACCACAGTTTTCTAATCCACTCATCTGCCTATTGGCAGTTAGGCTTTTTCCAAATCATAGCTATTGTAAACTGTGCTGCTATTAATATAGAAGTGCATATATATCCTTTCTGATTGGTGTTTCTGATTTCTTGGGGATATAATCCTAGAAGTGGGATCACTGGGTCAAGTGGGAGTTCCATTTTTAGTTTTTTGAGGAAACTCCATAGTTTTTTTCCACAGTGGCTGAACAAGTTTGCATTCCCACCAACAGTGCACCAGGGTTCCTTTTTCTCCTCATCCTCACTAACACTTGTTTGTTGACTTGTTGATGATAGCTATTCTGGCAGGTGGAAGATGATTCTGCAATATCAATGTAATTTGCATCTCTCAGGATGCTTAGTGACTGAGCATGTTTTCAAATGTCTCTTGGCCTTTCTTATGCATTCTTTTTTAATTTAATAAATCTTTATTGTACAGATTATTACAATTGCTCTTCTTTTTCCCCCCATAGCTCTCCTCCACCCAGTTCCCACCCCACCACTGCCCTCATCCATTGGTGTACGATTTTTGTCCAGTCTTTTCCCACATCCCCACACACCTTTCCCCCTTGAGAATTTTCAGTCCATTTCATTTCTATCCCCCTGATTCTATTATAGTCACCAATTTATTCTGTTCATCAGATTTTTAATTCACTTGATTTTTAGATTCGCTTGTTGATATACATGTATTTGTTGTTCATAATTTTTATCTTTACTTTTTTCTTCTTCTTCCTCTTCTTAAAGAATACCTTTAAGCATTTATATAATTCTGGTTTGTTGGTGATGAACTCCTTTAGCTTTTTATTTGCCAGAATATTTGACTTGATTCTGGCATTCCTCTAGTCTGCTGTTTCTCTGTATAATATTTTTTATTTCAGTCAGTGTATGTTTAATTCCTAGTTGGACCATTTACATAGCCTCAAGGGTCTCTCTAAATTTATCAGCCTTTTCTAGGAAATTCTTGAAAACCCTTATAAATGTGATTTTGAACTCTATACCAATTGTTTATTTTTCTCTATTTCTTTCATTTCTGATCTGTTTCTTTATCTCTGTATTTTCATTGCTTCCCTGAGTTGGTAGAGTGTAGCTTTGTATGCTAAGTGTCCTATAGGGCCCAGTGGCTCAGCCTCCCCAGTTACCTGAGGTGGATACACTTGGTGAACCCCTTTGTGGACTGTATGTACAATCTTGTTGTAGTTAAGTTTTGATTGTTGTTTTTACCACTGGGAGGAATTGACCTCCAGGCCATTTGGCTGTGGTGATCAGCTGTGTCTATGCTGGGAGAACTTCTGTGCTATAGACAGCTTTATGAGACAAGACTTTCAAAATTGCAAAAGCCTCAGTGCTCAGTTTGGATGGGGTGTAGTTTCAGGGCTGAGCAGACAGTCTTGGCTTTCCATCAGCTCTGCCCTATAGGCCCCTGGGTCTCAGTGTCCCTTGGTAATAACTGTAAGCGCCTCTCAAAATAAGCTGCCCTTGAGTTTCACCTGCTACCAGACAGTCCATTTTCTCTCCCAATGAATCTGGATTCCCCAATTCTCACCTGGAACTGGAGTTCAGTGTAGTGTTGAGCTTCCATTTCCCGCCCACTAGAGAAAGCCATCAGTTGCATCCATCAGTCAGTCCTCTTTTCGCGCACTCACGTTCATGCCTCCAGACCTCTACCTTTCACAGCTCCTCTGAGTTTCCGCCTAACAGTTCAGATTCCTCCCGTATAAGCCTGGGTCCCCAGGGTCTTGACCAGAACTGGGGTTCAGTGTAATCAGAACTGGGATTTAGTGCAGTTGGGAGCTCATGTCTCCTTCCTGCTATAGAAAGTCAGCCAAGCATTCAGGTGCCTGCGCATGTATCTCTGTACCTCAGTCTTTTGAAGCTCCTCTGATTCTTCGTGTGCTTTCCTATTTCCTTCTAGTTGTAGAATTTTCACTCGGCCAATTTTCCTGTGGTTCTGGGTGATGTTTGTTTTGTCTTTTAGCTGTAGTTTTAAAATTGTTTGCAAGGCAGCAGTTTAAGTGTTTACCTATGCCACCATCTTGGTTTCATCTATTTCCCTCCTTATGTCTTCTTTTGAAAAATATCTATTTAGATTCATTGTACATTTTTTTGATTGGGTTGTTTATCTTCCTTTTGTTAAGTTGTATGAGTTATCTGTAAATGTTGGAGATTAAACCCTTATCATTGACAGCATTGGCAAATATGATCTCCCATGCAAGTGGCCTTTCTTGTTGTTTTGTTGATGGTTTCTTTTGCTGCATAGAAGCTTTTTATTTTGAGGTAGTCTTATTTGTTTATTTTTCTTGTTTCCATTCCTCTAGGAGCTGTATCAGTAAAGAAATTGCTTTGGCATATGTCTGAGATTTTGCTGCCTATAGATTTCTCTAGCAATTTTATGGTTTCCTATTTTATGTTTAAGGCCTTTATCTATTTCAAGTTTGTTTTTGTGTGGGGGATAAATTGGGGGCCTAGTTGTTTTTTATTTTTTGTTTTTGTTTTTATTTTTATAAAACTATCCAATTTTCCAACACCATTTATTGAAGAGATTGTCTTGACTCCATTGTATGTTCTTGCCTCCTTTGTAAAATATTATTTGAGCAAAGTGGTTTGGGTTGATTTCTAGGTTCTCTATTCTATTCCATTTTTTCTATATGTCTATTTTTTGTGCTAGTACCTGGCAGTATGAAAACAGTGGTTTTTTAAATACAGCTTGATATCTAGTATTGAAACCCCTACTACTTTGTTCTTCTTTCTCGGGATTACTGCAGCTATTAGGGTTCTTTTTTTTATTATTATTCCAGATGAATTCTTGGAGAGTTTGTTTTAGGTCTGTGAAATATGCTATTGGTATTTTAATGGGGAGTGCATTAAATCTTCAGATTGCTTTGGTGGTATGGAGATTTTAATGATGTTATCTCTATCAATCCATGAGCATGGCATTCATCCATCTGTTTATTTCTTCCTCTATCTTTTTTTCAGTGTCTTGAAATTTTGCTGAATACAGGTCTTTTACCTCCTTAGTTAAAAGTTTATTCCAGAGAGGAAAGATGGTGGCTGGCAGGACAGAGGTGAGGGAGAGGAAATTAGTGAGTAAGGATATGAAAAGAGAATGTGGGGGTGTGCATGGTGTGTGTGTGAGTGAGTGAGGGAAAGTTAAATCTCAGGAGCAGCAGGGGCTAGCAGACAGGCTCTCCTTGACAAGGAGAGACTACCACCACTGTGAGCACTCCTCGGATGGCAGGACTCCATAATGAAGCCCATGCCATCTTGAAGAGGATAACTGCCTTTCTTAAGAACTCATCAACACTACCAGCAAGATAGGCCTTGGAACTGCTCCATGACCCAGCAGCCACTCCAGCCAAAAACATGCTACCCCAACTGCAGACCTGTAGACCCTGGGACCTCCACCTCCAATTATGCAGTGCTCAGCAGCACAAGACACCATGAAAGGCACACATGGTATCATAACAAGCCAAAGGAAAATCATTTGGGCAAAAAATGAAACAAGATCCCAAGTCAAATTTATAGAAAATATTCCTTTATTAACTTTTGGTCGAGAATACGTTTGTATATTTTCAGAAAACAACTCCACGACCATGTGGATTCCTGCAACAGAGAGAAATTGGCAGGACTGCTCTAGCCATGAAGACAGAAGAGAAACAGTCCAAAGATGAAAGATGCTGATGACACCTTGCCATACTAGCAAACAGCAGCTGTGTGTCACTGAAGGTTGCCCAGGACCAAATAGAGAGGGTTGGACCTGCATCACCACCATTTGTCCAACATCCAGAACTGAAATCTCATTGCTGACATGTACACATAAGGAACTGTTTGACATTGAAATTGGGAATCAAAAGAACTGTTGGCCCAGAAAGAAAGTCACTACAGACTGATTGATTCATTTGCCTCTCAGCATAACCATTATTGCTTGTTTCATTTTTGGTTTTTATAAGTGTATTTCTTGTGTCATATGATCTAATGCACCTAGGGGAAATGATGAACAATATAAACTGATGAACAAAAACAAACCCAGAGACAGGGAAGCATCGATCAGACTTTCAAATCTCAGAGAAAAGGTAGGAGAGGATGGGGGAAAGAGGAAGAGATCAATCAAAGGACTTATATGAATGCATATAAGCCTAACCAGTGGTCAATGACAACAGGGTGGTGGGGGCATACGTGGGGATGGGTTAGGGATGGGAATGGGGGAATGTGATACCTTAATCAAGAAATTTTAGAATAAAAAGAAATTAAGGGAAAAAGTAAGTAAACAAACAAACAAACAAATAAATAATAAAACATTAGGAATAAAAAAAGTTTATTCCTAGGTATCTTGATTTTTTTGGTGCGATGGTAAATGGGATTTTTATTTTAGTCTCTCTCTCTCTCTCTCTCTCTCTCTCTCTCTCTCTCTCTGTATGTTCACTATTGGTGTATAGAAATGCTATAGATTTTGTGGTGTTAATTTTGTATCCTCCTATGTTGCCAAATTCATTTATTAAGTCTAATAATTTTTTTGATGGAGTCTTTAGGGTTTTCTATGTATAGTATTATGTCATCTGTGAATAAGAATAGTCTTACATTTTATTTTCCAACTTGGAAACCATTTATTTTTCTTCTTGACTAATAGCTATAGCTAACACTTCCAGAACTATGTTGAACAGAAGTGGTGAAAGTGGACATCCTGCTGAAACCGGTTTGGCTCAGTGGTAGAGCGTCGGTCTGCGGACTGAAAGGTCCCAGGTTCGATTCCGGTCAAGGGCATGTACCTTGGCTGTGGGCACATCCCCGGTAGGGGGTGTGCAAGAGGCAGCTGGTCGATGCTTCTCTTTCATTGACGTTTCTAGCTCTCTATCTCTTTCCCTTCCTCTCTGTAAAATATCAATAAAAATATTTTAAAAAAAGAAAGTGGACATCCTTATCTAGTTCCTGTTCATAGGTGAAATGGTTTTAGTTTTTTTTTCCATTGAATATGATATTGGCTATAGGTTTTTCATATAAGGGTTTTATTATGTTGAATTATGATCCCTCTATTCCCATTTTCCTAAGGGTTTTTTTTAAGTCAAGAAAAGGGTATTTGATTTTGTCTGATGCTTTTTCTGCATTAATTGATATGACTATGTGATTTTTATCTTTCAATTTGTTTATGTGATGTATCACATTTATTGATTTGCAGATATTGTACCATCCTTGCAACCTGGGATAAATTCTATTTGGACATGGTGTATAATCTTTTTGATGTAATGGTTGATCATAAAGCTGGAATTTTGTTGAGGATTTTGGCATCTATGGTCATGAGAGATATTGGCCTGTATTTCTCTTTCATTGTGTTATCTTTATCTGGTTTTGGTATTAGGGAAATACTGGCTTCATAGAATGGGCTTGAAAGTGTTCCTTCCTGTTAAATTTCTTAGAATAATCTGAGGAGGATAGGTTTCATTTCTTCCTTAAATGTTTGGTAAAACTCCCATGTGAAGCCCCCTTGCCCCAGGCTTTTGTTTGCTGGGAGCTTTTTGTTGACTGCTTCAATTTCTTTCACAATTATAGGCCTATTGAGAATTTTAGAATCTTCCTGATTGAATTTTAGAAGGTTGTATTTTTCTAGGAATATGTCTATTTCCTCCAGATTGTTTAGTTTGTTGGAATATAATTGTTCATAGTAATTTTAAACAATCCTTTGTATTTCTGTGGGATCTGTTGGTATTTCACCTCTTTCATTTCTATTTATTTGAGTCCTCTCTCTTTGCTTCTTGGTGACCCTGACTAGAAGTTCATCAAACTTGTTTATCCTTTCAACAAGTCAGCTCTTGGTTTCATTGAACATTTGTATTGGGGTTTTTTGTTTGTTTGTTTGTTTGGTCTCTATGTCATTTACTTCTGCTCTGATATCATCTCCTTCCTTATGTTCTCCCTGGGTTTTTCTTGTTTCTGTCTTTCTAATTCTTTAACTTGGATATTTCTATTATTTACTACTTTTTTCTGACTTTTGTTTGTTTGTTTCCTTGCTTTTGTGTGATATATACATTAGGTATGCCTGTAGAGCTATAATCTACCCTCTCGTGACTGCTTTCATTGTATCCCATAGATTTTTACTTATTGCGTTTTCATTGTCATTCATTTACACAATTTTTAAAAATTTCTTCTTTGATTTCTTTGGTAACATATTCATTGTTTAATAGCATGCTATTCAGCCTCCAAACGTTCGAATTTTTTACTGTTTTTATTATAGTTTATTTCTCATATTATGCTGTTGGGGTTTTAGAAAATGCTTGATATGATTTCAATCTTCATGAATTTGGAGAGGACCCAGCATTAGGTCTTTTTTAAAAAATGTCCCATGTGCACTTGAGAATAACATGTATTCCATGGTTTTGGGTGAAATGTTCTGAAGATGTCAATTAAGTCCATCTGATCTAGTGAGTCATTTAGAATTGATGTGTCTTTGCTGATTTTTTTGTCTAGAGGATTTATCCAGTGATGTCAGTGGTGTATTAAAGTCCCCTGCTATGATTTTATTGTTGTCAATCTCTCCCTTAATATCTTCCAGGTTTTTTTTTTAAATGTATTTGAGTGCTCCTGAATTGAGTGCATATATGTTTACCAAGGTTACATCCTCTTGTTGTATCGATCCCTTTGGTATTATGAAGTGGCCTTCCTTAGCTCTTGTTATGGCCTTCACTTGGAGGTCTACTTTGTCAGATATAAGTATTGCTAATCCAGTTTGTTTGTGTGTTTTTTTTTCATTTGTCTGAAAGATATTTTCCACCCCTTTACTTTCAGTTTGTGTAAATTTCTTGCTCTGAGATGGGTATCTTGTAGACAGCTTATATGTGAGTCATGATTTTTTATCCCCTGAGCCATGTCATATCTTTTTATTGGAGTATTCAGTCCATTTACATTTAAAGTTATTATTGATAGGTATTTGTTTGTAGCCATTTTTATTTTTTTTTCTGCCTGAGTTCATTTTTCCCTTTTTATTTCTTGTTTTAACATTTCCCATTGCTAGATTGGTAGTGATAAATTTTCTTAGCGTTTTTTTATCTGAAAAGCTCCTGATTTCCCCTTTAATTTTGAATGATAGGCTTGCTGGATAGAGTATTCTTGGATTCAGTGCCTTGTTTGCATCACTTTGTATACTTCATTCCATTTCCTTTTGGCCTGATGTATTTCTGTTGAGAAATTATTTGATAATAAAATGGGAGATCCTTTGTAGGTAACTCTCTCTCTTTTGCAGCCTTTAAGATTATATTTTTGTCATTAATGTTTGCCAATGTAATTATGATGTGTCTTGGGGTCTTTTTGGGTTCCTCTTGTTTGAGACTCTCTGTGCTTGTGTGACTTTTTTCTTTTTCAAACCAGTGAAGTTTTCTGTAATTATTTCTTCAAATTGGTTTTTTAATCTTGTCCTTCTGGCTAACCCTTTTATACTTATTCTACTTTGTTTCATGTTGTACTAAAGTTTTTTTAGGCTCCCCTCCTGCTTCCCAATATTTTTCTTCAATAGTTTTTCAGATTGGATGTGTTTCTCTGCCCTATCTTCTAACTCACTAATTCAGTCTTCAACATCTTTTAGTCTACTGTTGAAACTTCCATCATGTTTTTTTTGTAGCTATATCATTTTTATTTCGTCTTGATTCTTACATAAGTTGCTGATTTTCTCATCCATATGGTTTATGATTTGTATGACCCATACTCTTAATTATTTTTCTGACATATTGCATGCCTTCATTTCATTTAGTTCCATTTTTGGTGATTCTCCCATTTCTTTACTTGGGGGTTGTTTCTTTGTCTCCCCATTGTCTGTCTCTTTTGGCTCTGTGCACCCTGCTTAGGATTTGAGAAGTTGAAGATCCTATCAGGGCAATGGTCCAGAAATCATTAGACCAGAGGCTGGGTCTGCCATGAGTATCATGTGTTTATTATCTCTGTTCTGAGTTTTATCATCCTCTCACACTGATCTGGTCCCTCGGTTGTCTTCTTCAGATGCTTGGGCTGGTGGGAGTGTGTACATAGTTCCTCTGATGTGTGACTCCCTGTGAGGACCCAGAGCCCTCTGACATGCAGTGTTCTGTGCAGCCCAGCACCTGTTGCAGGGTGGCATGCTAGGTCCCTCTGGAAGCATACTTGCCCCCACTGTCCTGTGGCCACTGGCTGGACTGGGCACACCAGCTTGCTCTGGGTTGCCCCAGCAGCACTTTCCTATGGCCAGGAGTGAGGCATGTGCTTGGTTGCGCTGGGTAGCCCCTTTAGGACTATCCCAAGTACTGGTTAGAAGTGGGTGTGGGTTGCTCTGGATTGCACTTTCCCAGCTTTCTTGAGCCCAGAGTGAGATGCATGCTGGGTTGCTCCAGTTCACCCCTCCTCAGTGTGGAGCAGAGGTGGGTTACTCTTGGTTACCTCAGTCTGTACTCCCCTGTAGCCTGAATAGAGGTATATGCTCCCCTGTTACTAGGAGTGAGGTGCACACTGGGTTGCTCCAGATGGCCCTGCAAGAACTGTCCTGGGGCAGAGTAGAGCAGGTGTGAGTTTTTCTAGGTCACACAGTCAGAGCTCTTCTGTGGCATGCTTTGGGTTGGTCCAGGTCACCCAGTCAGCAGGTCTCAGTACTGAGGGTGGAACAAGTGCTGGGTGGCTTCAGGTCAGGCTAGTTGCATGGTTCTGGGGTCTAGGGTGAGGGTGGGACACAGGGTTCCCCTGGCTTGAACTCACTGTGGAATCTTGGAACCAGATCATAGGACGCTGGGTCCCAGCTGGCTGGTGAGGAGGCCTGGTGTTGGAGTTTATTCTGCTGGCATGTGGTCTCTGCAGAAATTTCTGATTCCTTTCTTTAAAGGATCATTGGTTCAAGGAATTATGTAGCTCCAAAATAATGTATGAATGAATGCTTTTTCTCTGTAATGCTTTTTTTGTACAATAAAACATGCTAGTCACCACCAGCATACACTCACTCTTGGAAATATATATATATTTCTATGTAAATGATTTGTACATAAGGCAATTGCATAATTAAAGTGTATGTCATTGAATCGTTGGGCCTATAAAATGTGGAAAAATAATGCATTTCATTGTAGCAGCACAAAGGAAAATGTGGGAGTCACAATGTATTTCAGTAACATGCTACAGCAGGTGTAAACTCAAAAGTCCAGGAACAAATGAAAAGAACCCAGAATCATAAATAAGGAGACTAATATAAAGAACATTGTAAATGTTTACTTTCACTTTTGTCTTCTCTCAGCATCTTCAGAAGGCAAACCGTTATATAAAAATAAGTATAACAGATTACATCATAGGTGCATGCAGTACTATCATCCCCCATTGTCTGAATTTTTAAAAAAATATATATTTTATTGATTTTTTTTTACAGAGAGGAAGGGAAAGGGATAGAGAGTTAAAAACACCAATGAGAGAGAAACGTTGATCAGCTGCCTTCTGCACACCTCCAACTGGGGATGTCCCCGAAATCAAGGTACATACCCTTGACCTGAATAGAACCTGGGACCTTTTAGTCTGCAGGCTGATGCTCTATCCAATGAGCTAAACTGGTTAGGCTGAAGTTTTTATTTGTGCAATGTCTGTTATCCTTGGGCAATCCCAAATTGAATATATCAAATCTATACATATAAAGAGGTAATATGCTAATTTGTCCTTTATGGTGTCCCAGTCACATCCAGTCTGTGGGCAGGAATGGGGGCAGGTACTTCTGCCCCAAGCACTAACATCATGCTGCCTGCTTGCATCCCACAAAGCACTAAGGTGAAGCTGCCTGCTTGGATTCCCAGCTAGGGACGTGACACTGCCTTCGTGCTTCCCTGTTTAGCACTGACATGATCCTTCTGGGCTTGATGGGGGACCTTGGGGTGGGGCCCAGCACTGCGTCAAGAGACATTAGGCTGCCCTGTGGGGCTTAATGGTCATGCCCTCACCCAGAAGGTCTTGATGGGGTACCTCAGGCCACATCCCTTGCCCAGCAGGGGTTGACAGGGGACCTCAAGCTGCATCCCTGCCCTGGTGCCAGGCCAAGAGACCTCATGCAGTGCACCCTGCCCCAGCACCTGGCCGGGGGACCTCAGGCTACATCCCCTGCCAGGCAGGGCTTGACAGGGTCTTTAGGCCACACCCACACCCCAGCACTGGGCAGAGGGACCTTTTCCACATTTTATAGGCACATCCCTACCCAGTGCTAGGCTGGGGGACCTGAGGCTGTACCCCCAACTGGAGGGGCTTCATGGGGTTGGGGCCCCCTGGTCTTAGTCTCCTGTGTTTTCAAAGTACATGCGGGTGGTGGGCAGGGACTTGACTCTAGGTCCCGAGATGTGCCCCAGACTCTGATAGGAGGGAGATTTTATACAAAAATCTTTATACTAATTTTCTTTAATCTCTGATACTTCTATTATAGAGAAAGGGCAAATAGCAATATTAAAGTATTTCTAATTCTCTTTTAATGTGCATGAATTTCATGCACTGGGCCAGTAGTGGATAAATAAAGGAATAAATAAATTACAAGTTCTAAATATGCACTATTTTGTGGAGCATGGTAATTCTCATGTCATCCACCTATGTGCCACCCAGAACATAAGTAATCCCTTTGTCCAGCTTATAAATGCTAAGTATGCTTCCTGCCCATTATCACTCTGAAGCCATCTTGTTTTTCACATGGGTAAGCACTATCGTGGTATTACAGTAAAATATATCAGCTAATGTTGTCCAGTTTTGTGTTGCTCCAGCACATAAATATTTTAAAAAATTAATAATCAATTAAGTAACATTTATTCTGCCCAATAGGAGGCATGTGTGTTTATTTTGTTAATGGCACCCTAGCTAGAATATCTTCTATAAACAAGGTGTTATAGTGCCTGTTGGTTGGCAGAGTCATAGTACAACCTTTTATATTTCTTCATGGGCTCAGGCATTTCATCAAAGCAAGAGGTCTGCTGTGCAGTGTTAGGACCCTGAGGTGTCTCCAACTACACTTGCAGGATCCACTAGAACTGACTTCCAAAACCCCATATACTGAAGGACTCAAAGGCCACTCTAGTTCACCAAGCTAATTTATCTCTTCCACAATACTAATTTTTATTTAATACCTTTCACGCATTTTTATGTCACTGAACAAACGTATTAGTTGTTAGTTGTAGGGAAAACTGAATCATCTGAAAACTCCGGTGGAAATGAATCCAACCAGTACCCTGGTACTGTTACATACTTAAGAATTTCCTCCTTGCATGTCATAAGCTCTCCATGCCAAAGGATCTTCAAGGGTCATCTTTTTCAATCCAATCAATGTCTTTTTATTCTCCTAATCACTGATATCTACATGGTTTACAGTTATAGAACCTAAAAGGGAATTAAAATCCTCCATGGTGAGTCAAAGCATTTCTGCTCATGGTAAGTTTCTATGACTACAGTCTATGGTTTGCAAATTGTCCTGTGGTTTAAAAAAAATGAAACGGAAAGTAACAAGCAGTGAGGTTCTACTTCAAGAGGTACATCCCTAAAGAAAGAGTGTGCATTTAGTATAAGCCTGGAAGGAATGTTATTATCATAATTTCTCTGGGATGATATTAATTTGGATAAGAGAGAATTTGTATGGAATGACCACTGTTTAAGGAATTATGTGGCACAGCTCCTGAAATGTCTATCAATTTTATCATTATCTGGGCATTTGGTTTTGGACAAGTCACCAAAAGTCTCTGAATATCACATAATATGGCCTTATATCCTTGCTCTATTTATTCTAATTTAAGTTCATGTGAATCTAGAATCCATATATTTTAATATAGTGCTTTTCTGTCCACTAAAACATGCTAGTTACAACAAGCATACACACTCACTCTTGGAAATATATGTATTTCTATTTAAATGATTTGTACATAAATGGTGATATAATGAATTTTGAAGTCTGTTTCTTTCTGTAGGGGCTAAGGCAGAAAGCTCAACAGATGCAACTGCACATGGCATAATAAAGGGACAACTTAAGACACGATCAGAGGATTTCCCTGGTAAGAATAAAAAATATTACATTTCTTTATCATCTTTCAAGTTAAATTAAGTGTAGAATTTAAAGAACAACAGTACCTAGAGGGTACTATTACATGGAGAAATGTTTTGATGAAAACCTTCCTTTAATTACTTAACTTTTTTTTTATAAAGTATAGGCATACTTTGGACATATTTTGGGTTTGGTTCCAGAGCATTGCAATATAGTACTAGCACAATAACAAGTCACAAATCTTTTGTTTCCAAGAGAGTACAATAGCTATAATTACACTATATTGTGCAATAATATATTATCTACAAAAGAAAATAATACATATTTTTACTTAAAAATACTTCATGGTCTCAAACTGCTAATATTTATCTGAGCCTTTAGGGAATTGCAATCTCCTTGATTATGGAAGGTCTTATCTCAATGTTGATTGCTGTTAGTGGATCAGACATGTGGATTCCAAAGGTTGGGGTTAATGTGGAAATTATTAAAATAAGACAATTATTATGCAATGCTGATTGATAACATTATACCCACAATAGAACTTCTTTAAAAAGTGGAGTAGTACTCTCAAAACCTGCCACTTTTTTCCCTGGTAAGTTTAGGTAATGCTCTAAATCCTTTGTTGCAAATTCAACAATCTTCCCAGCATCTTTTTAAGAGTATATGACATCTCAAAAAAACACTTTCTTTGATCAGCCATAAGAAAATACCGTATTTTTCACACCATAAGATGCACCCGACCATAAGACGCGCCTGGTTTTTAGAGGATAAAAATAGGAAAAAAAATATTCTGAACCAAATAGTGTAATAAAATATTTAATAAAGTATAACAGAATAATATTTGAACCATATAAACTGAACAGCAGTCAACAGTGGCATTGAGAACCATTATCACTGTCATTAACACATAAAGACAAAGGTTTGAGTACTCTAGTCTTCTTGGGAAAATGTAGTGTAGTGTAGTGTGTGTGTATGACATTTTACCTCAGAAGCCGATGACTGGAGTGAGGGGCATGCGCACTGCTGTGTACTGTAACACCGCCTACTACATGCTATCCTCCAATAGCATACGGCGGTGACACAGTACAGCAGCATCGCGCCTTCCTGCACACATCGGCTTCTGTAAGGAAGGTGAGGGAGGACCCGCTGCCACTCTGCCAGTATCTCAGTGGACTACTGAGAAGCCTGGATACGGGGCGGGGGAGGGATGATGCAGTCCCCAGGGACACGGAAGGTCCCAGGGGACCCGCTGCCGCTCTGCAACTCGGACCATAAGACGCAGGCACTTCTTCTATTCGGACCATAAGATGCAGGCACTTTTCCTCCCACTATTTGGTGAAGAAAAAGTGCGTCTTATGGTCCGAAAAATACGGTAATCTTTATCCGTTAAAGTTTTGTCATGAGATCACAGCAGAAATCCAAGCTAGGGTTCTTCAGGCTCCACTTATTATTCTAGTTCTCTTGCTATTTCCATGACCTCACTAGTTATTTCTTTAATGGAAAACTTGAACTTTTCAAAGTCGTTCAGGAGGGTCTGAATCAACTTTTTTTCAAACTCCTGTTATTATTGATATTTTGACCTCTCCCAAGAGTCACAGGCTTTGTTAATGGGCATAGATCACAATGGTTCATTTCCTGGATGTTTACAACTCACTTTATCCACATCCATTGGAGAAATTGCAATATGTGATAGCTATGGCATTTTGAAATGCACTTCTAATATAATAAGACTTAAAATTATTCAACATTACTTCTCTTCCTCCATGTGCTTCAGAATGGATGTAGGGTTGGCTGGTGTAAAACACCATTAATCTCATTGGCCATTTCCATCAGAGCACAAGGGTGCCTAGGTGACTTGGCAATTTGCACCTGAATGGTATATCTTAGTTAATGGGCTACATATTCACTAAGCTATGTTGTAAGCAGATGTGCTATCATCTGAGCATTTTTGTCCTAATTATAGTGCAGAGGTACAAGAGTTTGAATATAGATCTGGAGTCCAAAAATTTTTTGAATGCCAAATGAGCATTAACTTCAAAATAAACTAATCAGATGTGTTAAGTTCTAAAGATGTGGTCTGCCTATTGTTTGAAACTCTGGAGGCAGTCACTGACTTTTCCTTATAGCTATGCAGGTTCCTATTGCCATTGTCTTTAAATATAAAGCTACTATACCACCTTTGAAAACCTGTTGTGTGGTATCATCACTTTACTAACTACCTTAGCTAGAATTTCTGGGCACTTTCCTCTGGCTTCTCCAGGAGCACCTGCAGCTTGACCAGCACATTTACATTTTTTGAGATGGTTACATTTGTAGAGACAATTTTTCAAAATACTGAAACAGTCTCTATGAGCTTCAAAGTTTTTTCTGCAACTTTCATAGTATTGAAGAGAGTTGGGGTCTAGCTGTGGATTAGGTCTAGGTTTTAAGGAATGTTGTGGCTGACTTGATCTTTTATTCAAACCACTATAATTTTCTTTTTGTCAACAATAAGTCAGTGTTGCTAGCTTAACTTTCTTGGGATTCCTGGAGAATGACTTTTACTTTCCTTTAAGAAAATTTTGGGTTTACCCCATCTGCCTCACTGCCTCAAGAGGCCTAACTTTAGCCCTATCTTGACTTAATGCATCTGGAGAGTTTACTTTGAAGTCAATGGTCATTAGCCATTCTAAAAATACTAGGACTCTTTGATTCTATGTTCAAATTCCTCTGCCCTGTGCACTATAATGAGAATAACAATGGCCAGATGACAGCACATCTGCTTACTAAATAGATGTAATAGATTTCTGAATCTTTTGGCTCACTGTTAAAACATACCTTCCAGAAAAAAAAGAATACTTTCAAAATATTACTGCAAAATGAGAAGGCTCATGGTCACCCAAGTGCTCTGATGGAGATGGCCAATGAGATTAATGGTGTTTCATACCAGCCAACCCTAAATCCATTCTGAAGCACATGGGTGAAAAGGAATAATGTTGAGTAATTTTAAATTTTATTATATGAGAAATGCATTTCAAAATGCATAGATATCACACAAAGTAATTGCTCCAATGGATCTGGGTAAAGTAAGTTGTAAACCTGTAGGAAATGACCCATTATGATCTATACCATTAACAAAACCTGTGACTCACAGGAAAGGTCAAAATATCTACACTAATAAAAGAGAAAGATGCAAATTGACTGTACCTTTTTTCTTAATTGTTTTAAAAGGCAATTGTATAAAGCAGTAGGCAAAACATATATTTTGGGTATTATAACCTAGAGACAAATGGCATATATCAAAAAAGTGGTATAAAGGAGATGGTGATGATAAGGATGAATTAGAGTATGAAAATGACACTAGATCCAAAGGAAGCACATAAAATATCATGGCAATTAATAAGACACATATATAATGAACACTTTAAGTATATTCTTTCTTTAACTTCTCTCAGCTTCCATAACAGGTATAGTTTCATAAAGGCATAATTATAGCAGCATTTTTAGCAATGCCCTTGATATGCAGGTATGTAACATGTAATACAGTAGCAGAAAAATTGGAAATCTGTACTAATAAAAGAGTAATATGTTAATTAAACTGGGAGACCATCTGGAGACCTTCTGGACAAAGTTGGGGACTTGACTAACCTGCAAACTGCCCCCAATCATCCCTCAGCCCCTTGCCCAGGTCGGTCATATCCCCCAGCGAGACCCTAACCCCAGTGGGGGCATGGCCAGCCTGAAAAGGCCTTCAACCCCTCACCGAGGCCAGCCACATCCCCAAGTGAAGGCCCCCCACCCCGATGTGGGTGTGGCTGGCCTGCACACTGCCCTAGACTCTCACCTAGGCTGGCACTGCTCCCAAAGGGACCCCTACCCTGGTAGGGTGTGTGACTAGCCTGAAAACCATCCCAGGCCCCTTGCTCAGGCCAGCCCCACCCCGCCCCCTAAAGGGACCCTCACCCTGACCCAGGATCCCCCTCAAGGCTGACCGGGGCCTCTATTCTATATTAATAAAAGGGTAATATGTTAATTAGACTGGGAGATCTTTCAGACAAAGCCATGGTGGTGGGGCTGAGGCAGAGGCAGTTAGGGGCAATCAGGCCAGGAGGGGAGGGCAGTTGAGGGTGAGCAGGCCAGCAGGAGAGGGCTGTTGGGGGCAATCAGGCTAGCAGGGAAAGTTGTTTGGTATGATCAGGCCAGCAGGGGGGAGTTGTGGGTGAGTTTGACAGCAGGGTGGCAGTTGGGGCAAGCAGGCTAGTGGGGTGGGTCAGTTGGAGGCAATCAGGTTGGCAGGGGGCAGTTGAAGGTGAGCAAGCTAGTGGGGGGGGGGGGGTTAGTTGGGGGCAAGAAGGCCAGTTGGGTAGGCAGATGGAGGTGAGCAGGTCAGCAGGCATAGTGGTTAGGAGCGATCAGTCAGGCAGGCAGGTGAGCAGTTGAGCCAGATTGCAAGAGAGATGTCCAACTGCAGGTTTAGGCCTAATCCTTTTGGCAATTAGACATCCCCTGAAGGGTCCTAGATTGGAGAAGGAACAGGCTGGGCTGAGGGACACACCCCCCACCCCCCGTGCATGAATTTCATGCACTAGGCTACTAGTAATTAATAAAAACTGTATAGCAATCTCAAGTATAGACTTTGCCAGAATTTATTTTGTATAAATTAGAGGCTTATATTAAAGGGTGACTATACTAATTGTGGCACAACCCTCTGATAACCATTGAATAGTCATTTAATATGGAAATATTATAGAGTAATATGTTCTATGTTGATTTTTTTTAAAAAGATAGCTTAGGTAACTTCAAGAATGATAGAATTTTTTTAAAGGCTCAAAATCAATGGTAGGATTTTGTGAAAAGAAGAAAATTATGCCTCTAAATAGATATAGGTTTCTCCACACACGGTTTTTTACACACAATGTTAAAGCTAATCTGCCCTTAAGGGTTATTCTCATTGTCTTTATGATTATCTAAATTTTTTTGCTCCCTAAATTTAAATGAATTAATTCTTATAATTGTATTTGTTGGAGAAAGACCAAGAAATAACACATGCCTGCTAAGGTTGTCCTGTCATGTGCTGGTATAATAACTAAAGTTACTTTCATGAATGTTATAACTTACTGTGGCAGTTGTTCTGCCCAATCCAGTCTGTCTTTGTCTTTGCCAATTGATGCCCCTTCTAGAATTCACCTCTGTTTAGATTGCTGTAGTGGTAGGTTTCTACTGACATGATGAAAATCATGTGTTCAGTAATTTTGCCAAAACAAGGCTTCCAGTCTATCATTTTACATCCTGGCAAGTTTTCATGTCAGTTCCATTTGATGTGGAACAATTTATTTATTTATATTTATTTATTTATTTATTTATTTATTTATTTATTTATGACCAGGTGCACAAAATTTGTGCAGGGGTGGGGAGGGGTGTCCCTCAGCCAGACCTGTACTTTCTCCAATCTGGGACCCCTTGAAGGATGTCCTACTACCAATTTACAGGGATCTGGCCTAAACTGGCAGTTAGACATCCCTCTCGTAATCTGAGGCTGCTGTATCCTAACCGCTCACCCGCCTAATTGCCCCTAGTCTGCTTGCCCCCAACTGCCCCCTGCCACCAGCCTGCTCACCCACAAATATCCCCCCACCAGCCCAATCAGCCCCAACTGCCCTCTGTGCCAGTGTACTCACCCCCAATTGTCTCCACCCCCCCACCCCACCCCGCTAGCCTGCTTGTCACACCTCTCCTCTCCACTGGCCTGCTCACCCCCAACTGACCCCCTGCTGGCCTGCTCACTCCAATCTGCCCCCACCACTATCTTGATCACCTCCCACTGATCGCAATTGATGTCCTGTTCCCCCCCAACTGGCCTCCCTGCTGGTGTGCTTATCCCCAACAGCCCCGCCCCAACCAGCCTAATCACTTACAACTGCAGTCCCATCCTGGCCTGATCACCCACAACTGCCCTTCCCTCTTGACCCCTAACCACCTCTACCTCAGCCCTGCTTTGTCCAGAAGAACATCTGGAAGGTCTTTTGGAAAGACTTCCAGTCTAATTAGCACATTACCCTTTTATTAGTATAGATAGAGGTCTGGTGCACAGGTGAGAGCTGGTTGGTTTGCCCTGAAGGGTGTCCCGGATCAGGGTGGGAGTTCCCTTGGTGGGTAGGCAACCTGGGTGAGGAGCTAAGGGCTGTCTTCAGGCTGGCCACACACCCCGGTGACCCAGCTCCTCCTCCTCCTTTTTTTTTTTTTAGTGCCTCCTTAAGTGGAGGCCAGGGCTGATAGCTGGAAACAAGTATCTGGAATTTATCTTCTATAATTGAAACTTTGTAGCCTTGAGCAAAGGCCAGGGCTGGCCAGGGCAGGTGGGAAGCTTGGCTTCCTCCATTACCAGGGGAAACCCAAGCCTCCTCCTTGCTCTAGCTTTGTGGCAGCCACCATCTTTGTTGGGTTAATTTACATACTCACTTTTGATTGGCTGGTGGGCGTGACTGGTAGGTGTAGTGGAGGTATGATCAATTTGCATGTTTCTCTTATATTAGTGTAGATTTTCAGAAAACTTTATCCAGTACATGATGCTTTTAGCAAGATACAAATTTTAAAACTAAATATTGTTATAGTTTTCTGTCATTGGGCCTAGAGAGTACTTTTCAAATCTACCAAAATGTGAAAAGCACCTCAAGACTCAAATGGAAAAGAACACAATACCAATGCTCACATTGCTGCAAATCTGCCATTTTTCCTCCCCAGCTAGAAGAAATACACGCTTGTAAGACTTGAGAGGGTGTAAGCTTTACCTCTGTCCACAAATTACCTGTCATTATTTTCCAATGCTAGCTAGTGCCTAACTGCTTTACACTTGAATAATAAGAAAGAGAATGAGGACATGGACATATTCCAAAACAGTTCCAAGAATTTCTGTCTCACAGTATGCTTCTGTAACTATGAAGACCATTGTTTGCAACCTGACCTGAGGAGAACTGTTTGAATCTGCCCAACTAGGTTTATCTTTGCAATAGAAATTTGTTTTTGTTGTTGTTTTTACACAAGAAAGTTGTTATTGAGGATGATTTGAATTTGCAAAAGAATCTGTATGTTATGATAAAAGACTCAGTTAAAGAATTATGAGATATCAGTTTGTGTTTGAATTATGTCATTAGCTGAATATGTCACCTTGGTCAAATCACTGAACATATATAAGCCTCAGTACAATGAGACTTATGTGATAGCTAATGGCTCCAGAAATTTTGAGGTGTTTATTTCAGATGCATAAGTATTTCAGCTTAATCTGTTCCTGTGAAAATAAGACTTATATAAGGGGAATACTAGACAAAAAGACACTTATGTGGGTACATGCATCAATACATATATATTAACATTTGCCTTACAAAACTGATTTTAAACTGCTTATTTCTATAGAGACTGATACAGAATACTTATCTGATGATTTAAGAAGAGGTATAATAAAGAGGGAAGTCAAGAAAAAATCAAAGTACCATGCTGGTAAGAACAAGAATATTTCCAGTTTATTTATGGTTCATTTATCTTCTCATTTAAGTTTATATAAGTTTACACCTTCAATGACCACAGTAACTATATGTTATTTGACATAATAAAACATCTCCATAATTTATTCCTGAAATGAATAGAAATCTAACAGCTACTATCAGTGAGTAATTAGATACATACTATATGTTTTAGGACTAATCTTTTAAAAAGTGATCCCATAAAACTCCACACCTATTGTGAGCTTAAAGTGTGCTTGATATAAATAAGCCTTTGAAATGCCATTTTACTCACTTTTCCCCCCCAAACCCAAATAGTTGCTTTGTATTTGCAAATACAGAAAAGCTACCTAATGAAAGGTATTAGAACAGGAATTTAGAAAATAGATATCACATTGTTTATGAATGCTTCCATGGAATTACCAAGAGGTATATTTCTAATATCTCAGGTGATGGTGCGACCTTTAGTTTGTTTGTTTTTTTATTATAATAGAGTTTATAGTATAAATTATTGCTTCTTGTTCTAGCAGATCAGTGGCTAACACACTTTTGAATTTGCAAAAGAATCTGTATGTTATGATAACTGGAAACAAGTATCTGGAAATACTTGTTTCCATCCTTAACATGGTAACAAAGGAAATAGGCAGGTTAAGGGAACAATCAGGGAAAAAGACAGTAAAAGAGAGGCTTTCAAAACACCAGTCAGCCAAAGGTGAGGTGTTCATGCCCAAGTTCATGCCCTCATAGGAACAACACCATAAGGTTGGCTCTGCTAGCAAGGACATTTCCATAAAATATGATAGTTCAGCCTCATAAAGCAATAAATTACTATACACATAATGACAATAAGCTTTCAGATTTTCCACAATACATTGCTTAAAATATTGCAGGCTTTACCAAAAATATATGAGACATGCAAAGGAAGAGCAAGTGTGAACTCTGCACAGGAGAAAAGCAGATCACAAAAACACTTGTGTCTATCCCAGTTTTAGGTTTTCAATAATTTATAAATATTTTAAGTAAATAATTCCATGTTTAAAAGAAAAAATATATATAGCTGCAAGTCTTCATCAAATAAAAATGTCACTCAAGAGATAGAATGATATATGAAAAGAAAAACACTGGTGATTTTGGCATTGAAATTCCAATAACTGTTAGTTAAAGTGAACTAGAAGGGCTCAGGAATATATTGGAATTGTTAGAAAAAGAATCTCTACACTCAAAATAATGGGAAATTTAAAAGTAGAATAGAAAAAAAATGGGTCAGGGAAAGAATATCAATCTGCACATTCAAACTCAATGAAATCTGGGTAGAATAAGTACAATTAAATCTACTACCAAGCCCATCTTGGTAAAAATTATGAAAGCAGAGAAAATAATAAAATCCAAAAAAGGGAAATGACTTATCATGGAAAAGAGAAACTTGGTAAAATGAAGAGCTGCCTTGACATCACAAACTACGAGCCAGAAAGGAGTGGGAAGGCATATTCAAAGGGCTAATAGAAAACACTATCACCAAGAATTTTATACCTAGCCAAACTATCTTACAAAGTGAGGATTACAAAAAGATATTCTCACATTACTTTGTGTGTGTGGGGGGGTAAGATTTATTTTTTTTCCACTTTTTTATTAAGGTATTATATGTGTCCATATTTTACCTTTGCCACCTCCACACCCTACTCCCATAGATGCCCTCACACCCCAGTGTTTTGCTTCCATTGGTTATGCTTATATGCATTCATACAAGTCTTTCAGCTGATCTCTTATCTCCCCATCTCTCCCTAACCTTCCTGCTGTAATTTGACAGTCTGTTTGATGCTGTACTGTCTCTGTATCTATCTTTCCTTTATCAGTTTGTACTGTTCTTTATTATCCATAAACAAGTGAGGTCATGTGGTATTTTTCTTTCATTGACTGGCTTTTTCATTTAGCATGATGTTCTTCAATTCCATCCAGGTTGCTGCAAATGGTAAGAATTCTTTCTTTTTAACAGCAGCATAGTATTCCATTGTGTACATACACCATAGTTTTTTGATCCAGTCATCTACTGATGGGCACATAGGCTGTTTCTAAATCTTAGCTATTATAAATTGTGCTGCTATGAACATAGGGATGCATATATCCTTTCTCACTGGTGTTTCTAGTCTCTTGGGATATATTCCTAGGTCAAATGGCAGTTCCAGTTTCAGTTTTTTGAGGAAACTCCATACTGTTCTCCACAGTGGCTGCACCACTCTGCATTCCCACTAGCAGTGCACTAGGGTTGCTTTTACTCTGCATCCTCACCAACACTTGTCGTTTGTTGATTTGTTGATGATAGCCATTCTGATAGGTGTGAGATGGTACTGCATTGTTGTTTTGATTTGCATCTCTCTGATGATTAGTGACTTTGAGCATGTTTTCATGTGCCTTTTGGCCTTCCTTCTGTCTTCTTTTGAAAAGATTCTATTTAGGTTCATTGCCCATTTTATTTATTGGATGATTTATCTTCCTTTTATTGAGTTGTATAAGCTGTCTGTAGATGTTGGAGATTAAACCTTTATCAGTGATAACATTTGCACATATGTTCTCCCATATTTTCTTGTTTTGTTGATGATTTCTTTTGCTGTAAAAAAGCTTTTTATTTTCATGTAGTCAGATTGATTTATTTTCTCTTTAGCTTCCATGCCCTAGGGGAGTATCAATGAAGAAGTTCTGTTGGCATATGTCTAAGATTTTGCTGCCTGTGGATGCCTCTAGTATTTTTATAGTTTCCCATCTTATGTTTAAGTCCTGTATCCAGTATGAGTTTATTTTTGTGTATGATGCAAGTTGGTGGTTTAGTTTCATTTTTTTTTTGCATGTGCCTGTCCAATTTTCTCAACACCATTTATTGAAGAGACTGCCTTAACTCCATTGTATGTCCATGTCCTTTGTCAAATATTAATTTAGCATAGTGGTTTGGGTCTATATCTGGATTCTCTATTCTATTTTATTCTATTCTATTCTATTCTATTCTATTCTATTCTATTCTATTCTATTCTATTCTATTATCAATATGTCTGTTCTTGTGCCAGTACCAGGCTGTTTTGAGAACAGTGGCTTTGTAATACAGCTTGAAATCTGGTATTGAAATCTCATACTTTACTCTCCTCAGGATTGCTGTGGCTATTTGGAGTCTTTTTTAATTATTATTATTTCACATGAATTTTTGGAGAGTTCTTTCTAGGTCTGTGAAATATGCTATTGAAATGCATTGAATATATAGATTGCTTTGGGTAGTATGGACATTTTAATGATGTTGATTCTACCAATCCATGAATCTGGTATATTCTTCCATCTGTTTATATCTTCCTCTATCTCTTTTTTCAGTGTCCTATAGATTTCTGTGTATAGGTCTTTTACCTCCTTATAGTTAAGTTTATTCCTAGGCATATTAATTTTTTGGTGTGATGGTAAATGGGATTATTTTTTTATCTCTCTTTCTGTAAGTTCACTATTGGTGTATAGAAAGACCATAGACTTATTGGCTTTAATTTTGTTTCCTGCTACATTGCTGAATTCATTTATTAAGTCTATTAGTTTTTTATGGAGTTTTGAGGGGTTTTTTTGTACAATATCATGACATCTGCAAATAAGGACAGCTTTACTTCTTCTTTTCCAATTTTATGCCTTTTATTTCATCTTCTTGTCTAATTCAATGGCTAATACTTCCAGTACTATGTCAAACAGATATTCCCATATTTCAAGAAACCAAACAAATCAGAAATGTGTTTGCCAGCAGACCTGCCACAGAAACAGTCAGGCAAGTTGTTTATGTTGAAAGCAGACTGCATGAATTCATGTTCTGTCACCATAATTGATTCAAAAGACAATTCATAATCGAAATGCATATAATTGTATTGTTGTATCTATGAAATGTGAAAAAGGAATACATTCCACAATGGCAGCACAAAGGAGATGTGTAGGGGTCATAATGTATTTCAGTAAGATGTTACAGCAGATGTAACCTCAAAAGGGCGATAGTAAATGAAGAGAACCCAGAATCATAAATAAGGAGACAAATTAAAAGGACATTGTAAATTTATATTTTCACTTCTTCTCTTAGCTTCTTCAGAGGGCATACATTTATATAAAAATAGCATAACACATAGCTGTATTCAGTAATATCACCCCCCATTTTCTGCATTTTTAATTTTTGCGGTTTCTCTTATTCATGGTCAATCATGAATTGAATATATAAAATTTAAAATTCCAGAATTAAGTAATCCATAAGTTTTAAAATTATGCACTATTCTGTGGATGTGGTGATTCTCATGTCATCCCCTATTTGACACCCAAAACATAAATAATCCCTTTGTCTAATATATACTAGTATATGCTGAGTATGCTTCCTGCCCATTATCTCTCAGCAGCCTTCTCCTTTATCTTATGGGTAAGCAGTGTCATGGTATTACAGTGAAATATACTGGAGAATGTTGCCCAGTGTTGTGTTGTTCTAGCTCATGAATCTTTTAGAAATTTTTTCTAATCAATTAATTAACATTTTTTTCCTGCCCAATATAAGCTATTGTTGATCATTTTGATAATGGTACCCCAGCTGGAACACTCTCTGTAAAGAAATTGGTGTGATTTAGATAGGCTGACAGTCATAGTGTAATCTTTTGTATTACTTCAGGCATTTCTTCAAAGCAAGAGGTCAGTCATGCAATGTCAAGACCATGAGATGGTTCCAACTACACTTTCAGGGTCCAGTAGAACTGACTTCCAAAACTCCATATGTTGTTGGCCCCAAAGTCAATACTAATTTCTCTTTAGTATCTTTCATGCATTTTTATATCACTTGAAAAACTTGATAGTTGTCAATTATAGGAAAAATTTGGAGTCATATGAAAACTCCAGTGGAAATGGATCCAACCAGTACCTAGTTCTGTAGCATACTTAACCATTTCCTCCTTGCATGTCACGAGCTCACCATGCCAAAGGATCATCAGGAGATATTTTTCTCAATCCAGTCATTGTTTTCTTATTCTCTTAATCATTGGTATATACAATGATTATTTACAGTTACAGAACCTAAAGGGGAATTAACATTTTCCCTGGTGAGTCAAAGCATTTCTGCTCATGGTAAGTTTCTGTGAATAAACAGTCTATGGTTTGCAACTTGTCCTGTGGCTAAAAAAAGAAAAAGAAACAAACAAACAGTGAGGTTCTACTTCATGAGGTACATCACTAAAGAATGAGTGTGCATTTAGTATCAGTCTGGAAGTAATTTTATTATCACAACTTCTCTGGGATTATTTCAATTTGCATAAGAGAGAATTTATATGGAATGAACATCACTTAAGGAATTATGTGACATAGCTCTTAACATGTATATCAATTTTGTCATTATCTGGATATTTGCTTTTGGACAAGTCAGTAAAAGTCTCTGAAATCAACATAATATTGCTGATATTTTTGTTTCATCTGTTCCAATTTATATTTTTGTAAATCTATAATCCATGTTTTTTCAATATAATGCTTTTCTGTACAATTAAACATGCTAGTTACAATCAGCATACACTCGCTCTTGGAAAAAATATACATATTCCTACATAAATGATGATATGGTGGGTTTTAAAGTCTGTTTGTTTCTGTAGGGGCTAATGCAGAACAATCAACTGATGCAACTGCACAAGGCATAATAAAGGGACTAATCAAGACACAATCAATTGAGCTCCCTGGTAAGAAGTATTTTTTTAAATATATATTTTATTGATTTTTTATAGCAAGGAAGGGAGAAAGATAGAGAGTTAGAAACATTGATGAGAGAGTCATCAATCAGCTGCCTCTTGCACACCCCACACTGGGGATGTGCCCACAACCAAGGTACATGCCTTTGACTGGAATCGAACCTGGGACCTTTCACTCCGCAGGCTGACTCTATCCACTGACCCAAACCGGTTTTGGCAAGAAATATTTTTAAAACAAAATATTTCCAGTTCATTTACCAACTTTTAAATTGAATTAAGTGTAAAATTAACAAAATTATCTATAGGTTACTATCGATAATCAGAATTGTGAACTAAGGGTTTTTTCCCGGGGTCATATCTTGTGATACTGAAGATTCTTCACTGTGAACCGGACAATTTAAGCAAAAGGGTGGAAATTTTATTGCAAGTAGATTCATACTTCCTGCCTGGGGAGGGTGCCCAAATAATGGGTTTCCAGTCAAGCTAGTAAGTCTAGGGGTATATATGTGCTACAATCCTCCTCTATATCTATCTGTGTTACCACATGATTGATTCCCTCATTGGTCTTGCCCAGCAATGGACCTGAACTTTTGCTGTTCCTACAGGTCAGTACATCTTATTGCTGCAGGCCCTCCCTTGGTTTCAAAGGCCTCCCATTCTGAGTTAAAAACAAAACAAAACAAAAAAAACAACACTCTATTATTTCTGCATGTTTGGTTTCTGTGATTGGGATTGCTCAAACTGCTCTGCTACCCCTACCTATGTTCTATGTGCCTTTGTTTTTAATTGAACCCCTGCCATGTCTGCCTGCATGTCAAGATAACTCCTCTCACTATTAAATGGAAAAGAATTTTGATGAAAAAACCTCCTTTAATTAGTTAACTTCTTTTGTGAAGTATAGGCATAATTTAAACATACTGTGGGTTTGGTTCCAGAGCATTGCAATACAGTGACTAGCACAAAAACAAGTCACATGAAATTTTGGGTTTCTAAGAGTGTACAATAGTGGTGAATACACCATATTGTAGTCTACACTGCGTGCAATAGTATTTTATCTACAAAACAAAATAATACATATGTTTAATTAAAAATACTTTATGGCTTCAAACTACTAATAATCATCTGAGCCTTCAGTGAGTTGTAATCTTGTTTCTCAATGTCAACAATAAGTCTGTTTTGCTAGTTTATTTTTCTTGGGATCCCTAGAGTAGCACCTTTACTTTCCTTCAAAAACTTTTTCTCTGTGCACACAACCAGACTTACTGCCATAAGAGGCTTATCATCAGGCCTATCTTGGATTTTATCATGCCTTGTTTACTAAACTTTATAATATATAGCTTTTGTTCAGGCAGAGGTGAGAGACTATTCCTTTCCCTTGAAGACATAGAGGCCAATGAGGGATTATTAATGGGCCTAATTTCAATATTGTTGTATCGCAGGGACTAGGGAGGCCAAACATATGAGAAAGAGAATGATGAGTGGAGCAGTTAGCTATAGCAAAACCTTTATTGGTGTAGTTTGTCATATTACATCGGCATGGTATGAGGAACTCTAAAACAATAATAATAGTAACATCAAATAACTGTGTTTGCATATCATTATAACAACTGCAGTACTAATTAAAATCTTAGAAATATTGTGCAAATTACCAACATGGGATTCAGAGACACAAAGTGAGCAAATGCTATTGGAGCTAGGACCCAATTATTTGCTTGGTTTACAAATATCTACATTTTGTATAAAAATATAATATTGGAAAAACAGTAATGAAGGGATGATGATTATATTATATCACATAGATAGTATCAACCAAGAAATAAAAAATTATGTAAAAAAACAAATATAAATTCTGGAGTTGAAATTGAAAATGAATAAAATAGAAAAATTCACTAGAGGGTTGAAAGGAAGATTTGACAGCCCAAAGAAAGAACCAGCACACTCCAGGTACTGGAGTACCAGAAGGAGAGTAGAGAGAGAAGGAGAGTAGAGAGAAAAATAAGCAATGAAATTATTTGAAGAAATAAAGCTGAAAATTTTGAGTGATATTGAATGAAAGTTATTAATCCATATCCACATCTGAGCTGAATGCAATCTAAGTATAATGCACACAAACTAATCCACAAGCAGGCCCACTATGCTGAAAATATTGAAATATGAAGACAACAGAAGGTTTTGAGAAGAAGTGAGTCAAATGAGCAGGTGACTTGACTGAACATCAGAGACTATGGAGGCCAGAAGATATGGCATTTAATTGCCAAACTGCATAAGAGCAATCTGTCAACTAGCAATCCTTTCTCAGGGAAACTATTTTTCAAAAAGGAAGGTGAGATTCCCAAATAAATAAAAAATGAGAGAATTCATTGTTTGCAGACCTGCTAGACAAGGACATCTTCTCACTCAGTAGTTTGAATCCACACAAAAGAAATAAAAAGTAAAGAATTTTAAAATATCACTCAAAATAATTTTATAATTACAGAAGGTCATGAAAATGCATTTATTACTTTATTATTGTTTTTATTTATTTCATTTTTTTATCCCCCTGGCTTCTTCTACCCCTAGCATATGCCCTCCCTGCTCCTCCCAGTGTCTTGCTTCCGTTGGTTATACTTATATGCATGCAAACAAGTCCTTTTATTCATCTCTTACCTTACCCCAACCCTCCCCTGCCTTCCCGTTGGAGTTTGACAGTCTGTTTGATGCTTCTTTGCCTCTCTATCTATTTTTTTTCATCCTATATAACAAAGAGGCAATATGAAAATTGACCACTCCAACACACAGGATGGCCACCCCCATGTGGTCAAAGATGGCCATTTCCATGTGGACACAAGATGGCCTCCATAAGATGCCCAGCAGGGGAGGGCAGTTGTGGGCAATCAGGCCAGCAAGGGAGGGCAGCTGGGAGGAACCAGTCCTGCAAGGGAGAGTAGTTTGGGGTGATCATGCCTGCAGGAGAAGGCAGTTGTGGGGAACCAGGCCTGCAGGGGAAGGAAGTCAGAAGTGATCAGACCTGCAAGGGAGGGCAGTTGAAGGGATGAGGCCTATAGGGAAGGGCAGTTGGGGGTGACCAAGCCTGCAGGGGAGGGCAATTGGGGGGACCAGGCCTGCAGGGGAGGACGGGGGGGGGGCAGGCTGGCAGAGGAAGGCAGTTAGGGACAAACAGGTTGGCAAGGGAGGGAAGTTAGGGGTGAATGGGCCAGTAGGGGAGGGCAGTTGGGGGCAACCAGGCCTGCAGGGGAGGGCAGTTGGGAGTGACCAGGCTGCTAGGGAGGGCAGTAGGGGGTGATCAGGCTGGCAGGGGAAGGTAGTTAGGGGCAACCAGGCTGGCAAGAGAGGGCAGATAGGGGAGCAGTTAGGCATCGATCAGACTGGCAGGGGAATGGTTAAGGGGTGATCAAGCTGGCAGGCAGAATGGTTAGGGGCAATCAGGCTGGTGAGCAGTTGCGAGCTAGCAGTCCTGGATTGTGAGAGGGATATCCAACTGCCCAGTGGGATTGGGCCTAAACAAACAGTCGGACATCCCTTGAGGAGTCCCAGATTGCAGAGGGTGCAAGCTGGGCTTAGGGACACACACCCCCATACACAAATTTCATGCACTGGACCTCTAGTTATATATATTTTTAAATAGCTTAGGTAACTTAAAAAAGAATAAGAATTTTTTAAAGGCTCAAAAGTAATGGTAGGGTTTTGTGAAATAAAATTATGCCTCTTAATAGATTATAAGTTTCTCCCACACATATCTTTTTTGCTCATAGTATTAAAGCCAATATGTCCCCAAGGGCTATTCTCATTACCTTTCTGATTATATAAATTGTTTTGTTCTCTATTCAAATGAATTAATTCTTTTAATTGCATTTGTTGCAGGAATACCAAGGAATAACATGTGTGTGCTAAGGTTGTGCTGTCACGTGTTGCTATAACTGATGTCATTTTTACAAATGTCATAATTTATTGTGGCAAAATTGTTCTGCCCAACCCAGTGTGTCTTTTTCTTTGCTAAAGATGCCCCTTCTTGACTTCACCTCTGCTTAGATTGCTATGGTGGTATATTTGTACTGCCATGGTGATATTTATATTCATGCCAAAACAAGGCTTCCAGTCTATGATGTCTGCATCGTGTAAAGTTTCCGTCTCAATTTCATTTGCAATGATACTATTATTATTATTATTATTATTATTATTATTATTATTATTCCAGAAAATTTTATCCAGTAGGTGATGCAGTGTCACCATTCTAATTATTCTTTCTGCAAGATGCAGGTTTTAAAACTAAATTTCACTATAGTTTTCTGTCACTGGACCTAGAGAGTAAATTACAAATCCAGCAAAAGGGAAAAATCACCTAAAGACTCAAATGGAAAGGGACACAATACTAATGCTCACATGCATGCAAATTACCTATTTTCCCCTCTAGAAAGTCTACATACTTATAAGACTTGAGAGGTCTTACATATGACCACTAATTACCTGCCATTAGTTTCCAATGCTAGCTATTCCCTAACTGTTTTACATTTATATGACAAAAATATGGTGAGATCATGGATATATCCATGGTCAGGTTTAAGAATTTCTGCTTCACAGTTGGGTTCTGTGACTATGATTATAATTGTTTCCAACCTGAGCAGTGGAAAACTCTTTGTACCTGTGCAACTAGGTTTATCCTTGCAATAGACATGTGGGTGTTTTGTTTTGTTTTGTTTTGTTTTGTTTTTACACATGAAAGTTACTCTCTGTTATAAGATAAACTCTCTGTTATATTTAATTACAAAGAATTTCTATGTTATGAGAAAATACCCTGAAAAAGAATTATGAGATATCAGTCTGTAATTGGAGTTTGTTATTAGCTGGATATGTTACCTTGGTCAAATCACTGAATATGTGTAAGCCTCAGAACAATAAGTCTTATCTAATGGTCAATCACTCTAAGGATTCAAAGGTACTTATTTCAGAAATACAGATATTTCAGTATAATCCTTTTCCTGTGATAAAAATTCTAATAAGGGGAGCCCAATTTTTTTTTTTACACACAGAAACCAAGAGACACACACATCAACACACATAGTTTAATATTTGCCTTACAAAACTGATTTATAACTGTTTATTTTTATAGCATCTGATACAGAATACTTACAGGTCGATTTCAGAAGAGAGAAAAGAAAGGGGGGAGCCAGGAAACAATCAATGCACTATGCTGGTAAGAACAAGAATATTTCAAGTCTATTTATGGTTTATTTATCTTCTCAGAAGTTTATTTAAGTTTACACTTTCAATCACCACAGTAACTAAATGTTATATAACTATCTCCATAATTTCTTCCTATAATAAGTAGAACTCTAGCAGTTACCATCAATGGTAATTAGATACATAATATATGTTTTAGGACTCTTCTCTTTAAAGTCATCCACAAAAGTCCACGCTTTTGTGTGCTTGACACATGCTTGATGGAAGCCTTTAAAATGACATTTTGCTCACTTTCTTTATCAGACACAATTCATTAGTTGCTTTGTATTAGTAAAAGCAGAAAAGTTACCTTATAAAGGGATTAAAAGATTTTCCATTGTTTATTATCTCCCCCCCCCATGTGATTGATTATACTATCAGCCAAATATCTAATATTTAAGGTTGTGTAGTATCCTTTATGGTTTTCTTTTTTTAATGCAGATTAGAGTATCACTTACCGCTTCTTATCTTGGCCGACCAGTGTTTAACATACTTTGTCATGATCTTTGAGGTGGTACCAAAGGAATTAGGCAAGTCAAGAGAGCAATCAGGGGAGGAGACAGTAAAACAGAGGCTTTCAAAGCACCAGTCATCCAAAGGTGATAGTGCCCATGCCCTCACAGGTAAATACTAGAAGCATGGCACTGCAGGGAAGGGCACTTCAATAGAATATGATATAGTCCTTTTTCATCACTCAATAAATAACCAGGCACACAATGACAACAAGCTTTCCAATTTGGGGGAGAGGGTGGACACAGTACTCAGATTTGCTACAATACATTGCCTAAAATGCTGAGGTTTTACCACAGAATATAAGAGACATGCAAAGGAACAGCAAGTGTGAACTCTACAAAAGAGAAAATCAGACCCCCCAAAACTCTTTTTGTTTATTCCAATTGGAGGCATTTATATCCTATATAATAAAGAGTTAATATGGAAATTGACCATCATACCCTCACAAGATGGTTACTTATGACCAGGCCAGCATGGGTGTTAGTGAGGGATGACCAAACAACTGAACATCAGGTTGCATGGGCAACCAGACTGGTGGGGTCCAATGAGAGGTGACCAGACCAGCAGAGGAAGTAGTTAGGAGCAACCAGGCCAGCAATGGGGGACAGTTGGGGGCAACCTGGCTGGCACCAGGGGACAGTTCGGGGTGGCCAGGCTGGTGGGGAAGTAAATGATTAGGAGCCAGTGGTCCAAGATTGTGAAAGGGTTGTCTTACTGCCGAGTTAGACCAGGTCTCTGGGATTGGGCCGAACCTGGTTGTCAAACATCCACTGAGTGTTCTTGGATTGGAGAGGGTGCAGGCTGGGCTGAGGAGACACCCCCCCTCCCCCCTGTGCATGAAATTTGTGTACCAGGACTCTAGTAATATATAAATATTTTAAATACACAATCCCATTTTTATTGAGAGAAAAATAACATAGCAGCCAAGTTTTCATTGAATAAAAATATGAACAAAGTGATATATAAATACTGAAAAAGTTATTAGAATGGCACTTTAAAGAATTCTATCAAGCATATTCCAAGCTCATAATAGCATTGTTTTCTTGTGGATCAGTTTAAAGAAATGAGTTCTAAAAACGTTGGCATTGGAATTCCAATAATTGTAAGGTAAAATGCTCTAGAGGGGCTCAGAAATAGATTGGTATTGTCATAAGACAGAATTCCACACTTAAAACAATGGTAACTGTGAACATAGAGCAGAGAGAAAAGGAGCATGAAAAGCATTGGAAGAAATAATGGTTGAAATATGTCTAATATATGTGATGATAAGTATCAATGTGTATATCCAAGATCAATGAAATCTAAGTAGATTAGTACAATTAAATCTACAACCAGACCCATCTTGGTAAAAATTATGAATGCAGGGAAAACAACAAAACCCACAAAGGGCAAATAGCTCATCATGGAATATAGAAACCTGGTATGATGAAGAGCTGCCTTGACATAACAAACTGTTAGGGCCAGAAGGGAATGGGGTGGCATACTCAGAGTGCTAATAGAAAACACTGTCACCAAGAATGTTATATCTAGCCAATCTATCAGAGTGAAGGTGACAAGAATATATTCCCAAATTTCACAAAGCAAAACAAAATAAAAGGGATCTGTTTGCCAGCAGACCTACTTTAACAGTAGCAGTCAATCATATTGTTCATGTTGAAAGCAATTTGACTTCAGGCAATAATTTGATTCCCTCCTTTAATATAGCACAGGTGCAAGGAATTAAGTAATTCTAAAAGAATGCATGTTTTGCCTCTGTCGTTGATTTAAAATGTGGAAAAGGAATATATTCCACTATGGCAGCACAAAGGATAAGTGTGGGAGTCTCAATGTATTTCATTAAGATGCTTTAGTAGATATAACCACAAATGTGCAGGAGCAAATGAAGAAAATCAAGAATCATAAATATTTAAAAGAACATTGTAAATATATACTATACTTTCTGTTCATTCTTTTAATTTCTTCAGAAGACATACAGTTATATAAAAACTAGAGGCATAATACATGAAAATTCATGCATTGGAGGAGGGGTCCCTCAGCCCAGCCTGCCCCGCTGACATTCCAGGAGTCCTCAGGGGTGAGAGGCGACCTGGCACTCAGGGAAAGGTGATGCTCCATCCACCTCTGCTGCTGCCACTGCTGGGGGGGCTGAGGGGATTGGGGACTCCGCAGGCAGGTGCATGGAGTGGCTGAGTCCTCCTGGGGGCAGGCCCAACCTTGCCCCATGCCTGCAGCCCCAGCAGGGCATAGAGGACTGGGCACTGCCATCTTGTCACTGTAGGCACCACCATCTTTGAGAACAAGGAAGTAAATTAGCATATACCCTCCTTATCTTTGTGATGGCATGAGGGTCAATTAGTATATTCTCTCTCTATTAGATAGGATAATTATAACACATAACTTAGACATATTCAGCACCATTGTTCTCTATTGTTTGCGGTTTAATTGGTCCAGTTTCTGTTATTCATGGTCAATTACACACACACACACACACACACACACACACACAATCAAATGGGAAATTCCAGAAATAAATAATTCATAAATTTTAAATTATGCACTATTCTGTGGAGTATGGTGAATCTCATGCCACTCCCCTAAATCTTGCCCAGAACATGAATAATCCCTTTCTCCAGCTTATACCCGCTGAGTACACTATCTGCCTTTTTGTCACTCAGTAGTCTTTTCGGTTATTTCATGAGTAAACACTGTCATGGTATCACATGGTGTCTTTTGAAATCTGTCTGTTATGCAGTGCTTGTATTTAAGTAAATATGATTTTACTTCATACTGGCACCAATAGGCAAGAATAATGATGCTGGCAATTTGAATGTGCCAAAGGGAAACCCCCCATTCCTATCCCAAACCTCTCCCCATGCATATCCCCCATCCCCCTGTTGTCTGTGACTACTGGTTAGGCTTATATGCATGCATACAAGTCCTTTGGTTGATCTCTCTCCCATATACCCATCCTCCCTTACCTTCCCTCTGAGGTCCGACAGTCTGATCAATGCTGTTTTTGTTCATCAGTCTATGTTGTTCATCACTTCATTGAATTTCACACTTTATATATGAAAAAAAGTATTGTATACTATACATTTGCTAAAATAGCTATCTGAACTACAAAAGTAAGAGTTAATCTTTGCATTGCAATAAAGTGACTATCAGAAGATTTAAAGCAATGGGAAGATATTTATTGCAAGAAAGTTTTGATTCTTGCCATATTATAAATTTCTTCCCTCAAATGCTATTTTGATTACCTCCCATCTATTCTTCAGTCTTGGTGTTTCTTACTTATACCTATGGAGAAAGACCAGAGAAGGTGAAATATATTGGCTATACTGTTGCCAAGTGTTGTGTTGAATCATTCACAAAATCTTTCTAATCAATTAGTGAAGATTCGTTCTGCATAAAAATGAGCTACTTGTTTGATTTGTTATTGATACCCCAGCTGGGACACTCTCCGTAAAAAAGGTGGTATGGTATGTGCTGACTGGCAGAGTCATAATGTGACCTTTTAAAATTTTTCATGGGTTCAGGCATTTCTTCAAAGCAAGAGTTCTGCTGTGCAGTGTTAGGATCCTGAGATGTTTCCAACTATACTTGTAGGGTCCACTAGAACTTACACCAAAACCCTACCGTAAGCTGTTGGTCCTAAGATCCACTCTAGTTCACAAGTCAAATTTATCCCTTTCAAAATACTAATTTCTATTTAATACCTTTAATGCATTTTTATGTCTTTGGACAAACTTAATAGTTGTTAATTATAAGAAAAACTGAATCATATGAAAAGTCCAGTGGAAATGGATCCAACCAGTACTGTGGTACTAATGCAAACTTAACCATTTCCTCTTTACATATCACAAGCTCCCCATGTCAAAGAATCATCAGGAAGCATTTTTCTCAATCCAATCAATGTCTTTTTGTTCTCTTGATCACTGACTTCTATATGGTTTACAGTTATAAAACCTAAAGAGAAATGAATCAAGTATTTCTGTGACTATACAATCTATTCTTTGCAACTTGCCCTGTGGTTAAGGTTCAAACTGACAAACAAACAGTGTAGTTCTACTTCATGAGGTACATCTCTTAAAAAAGAGGCACATTTAATATAAGCCTGGAAGTAAGTTTATTATCATAATTTCAATTTGCATAAGAGAGAATTTGTATAGAATAAACACTGTTTGAGCAATTATGTAGCATAACTTCTAAAATGTATTTCACTTTTGTCATTTTCTATATATTTGATTTTGGATAAGTCACTAAACATCTCTGAACATCATCATAATATGGCTGATATCCTTGCTCCATCTATTCCAATTTAACTTTTTGTGAATCTGCAATCCAGATATTTTAATATAATGCTTTTCTTAAAAACAAAACACATGCTAGTTACACCCAATATACACACACTCATGGAAAAATATATTCTTATGTAAATTATTTATATGTAAATGATCATATGGTGTCTTTTGAAATCTGTTTGTAATGCAGAAAGCCCAACAGATGCAATTGCACATGGCATAATAAAGGGACAATTGAAGACACAATCAATGGAATTCCATGGTAAGAAGAATTTATAAAATCTGATATTTCAGGTTTATTTATCTTCTTTTGAATTGAATTAAGTGTGTATATTTAAGAACAAAAATATCTAAGGGTTTTATTATTACTTAGAAAAAAAGCTTGATGCATACCTTCCTTTAATAAGTTAAATTCTTACATTAAGTACAGGCATTCTTTGGAGATACTTTGGGTTTGTTTCCAGAGCACTGCAATAGAGTGACTATCAGAAAAAGCAAGTCATATAAAATTGTTAGTTCCAAAGAGTATATAAATGTGATAAATACTTTATATTATAGTCTACCCTGTGTGCAATTGCATTTTTTTCTACAAAAGAAAGCAATACACATCTTTAATTTAAAATACTTTGGCTAGACTGGTAATAATTATCTGAGCCATCAGTGAATTGTAATCTTTTTGCTGATAGTCTTACCCCAATATTGATGGCTGCTGATGCATCAGAGTGGTGGTTGATGAAAGTTGTGATAGTTGTGGCAATTTCTTAAAATAAGACCAGTTTGCCACATCTATTGATCCTTCCTTTCATGGATGAGTTCTGTGCAGATAGCAAGGCTGCTTGGTGTCATTATACCCACAGTATAACTTATCTTAAAATTGGAGTAGTACTCTCAAACCACTTTATTTTATTTTGATATTTTTATGTATTAAATTGATTGCGGTGACATTGGTCAACATGAACTTACATGTTTCAGATGTGAGTTTCTATGTTACAAGATCTGTATATTGCACTGTGTGCCTACCACATAAGGTCAGATCTTCTCCTGCCACCTTATATTAGGACCTCTCCCTGCCCCCATTCCCGAACACTCTGCCAACCATCGCACTGCTGTTTATGTTCATGAGTTTCAGTTTTATAACTCACATATAAGTATAATAATATGGTTCTTAGATTTTTATGACTGACTTATTTCACTTAACATAATATTCTCAAGGTCTATCCATGTTGTTGGAAATGGCACTTTTGTGGCTGAGTAATATTCCACTGTATATGTGCACCACATCTTCTTTATCCGGTCCACTCTTATGGGACACAGTGTTTTGTTTCATTTTTTCCATGTCTTGGCCACCATGAATAATGTTGCAATGAACATAGATGTTATCTTTGTGAGTACATGATTTCAAGATTTTTGCATATATACAAAAGAGAGGGATTGCTGGGTTATGGGTTATAAGGTAGCTCTACTCTTAATTTTTTGAGGAATTGCCAGAGTTCTTTCTGTAGTTGTTATATCTGTCTATATTCCCACCAGCAGTGAATGAGGGTTGCCTTTTCCCCACAATCTATCCAATACTTATTATTGCTTGTGTTGTTGATAATGGGCACTCTAACAAGTATAAAGTGGTATCTCATTGTAGTTTTGATTTGCATTTCCCTAATGCCAGTGATGTATAAAATCTTGTCATATATTTATTGTATGTTTGTACATCTCCTTGGGAGAGGTATATTTTCAGGTTCTCTGCCCACTTTTTGATTGGGTTATTTGTTTGGTGTTGAGATTTATTAATTCTTTACATATTTTAGAAATTTTTTGGAGCTACTGTTTGTAAATATCATCTCCCATTTGGTTGGCTGCCAGTTTCTTTTGCTGTGCAGAATCTTTTTAGTTTGATATAGTCTCATTTTATTTTCTTTTTATTATTTTTTATTTTTTAATTCTAAATTATTACATAAGAATCCTTTTAACCCCATTGACCTCACTCCATGTGTTCCCACACCCACAACACATGCCCACACCTCCCCCACTGACTGTATCCATAGGTTATGCTTATATGCATATAAGTCCTTTGGTTGATCTCTCAACCTCCCCCATAGAGTGCTCCCCTCCTCCCTGCACACACACAGGTTGGATGTTCTCCTTGAGGTTGGATGTTCTGTTCGATGCTTCTATGTCTCTGGATCTATTTTAGTGCATCAGTTTATGTTGTTCATTATATTTCACACATGTGATATTTGATATGTGAAACAAAAGGCATCCAAATTGGAAAAGAAGTAAATAATTCTTATTTGCAGATGACATGACACTGTACGTAAAAAACCCAAAAGACTCCATTCAAAAAACTATTAGACTTAATAAATGAATTTGGCAATGTAGCAGGATACAAAATCAACGCCAAGAAATCTATGGCATTTCTATACACAAATAGGGAACTTACAGAAAGAGAGACTAAAAAAGCAATCCCATTTACCACCCATTTACCACCACACCAAAAAAATTAAGATACCTAGGAATAAACTTAACTAAGGAGGTAAAAGACCTATATGGAAAACTATAGGACACTGAAAAAAGAGATAGAGGAAGATGAAAACAGATGGAAGAACATACCATATTCATGGATTGGTAGAATCAACATCATCAAAATGTCCATACTTCCCAAAGCAATTTATAGGTTCAATGCATTCCCTGTTAAAATACCAACAGGTTATTTCACTAACCTAGATAGAACTCTCCAAAAATTCATTTCGAACAATAAAAGATCCTGAATAGCAACAGCAATCCTGAGAAAGAAGAACAAAGAAGGAGGGATCTCAATACCAGATTTCAAGCTGTATTACAAAGCCACTGTTCTCAAAACAGCCTGGTACTGGCAAAAAACAGACATATAGATCAGTGGAAAATAAGAGAGAATCCAGATATCAACCCAAATCACTATGCTCAATTAATATTTGACAAAAGACCTCAAGCATACAATGGAGTCAAGACAGTCTCTTCAATAAATGGTGTTGGGAAAACTGGACAGGTACATGAAAAAGAATGAAACTAGATAACCAACTTACACCATACACAAAAATAAACTCATAATGGATACAGGACTTAAACATAAGACGGGAAACCATAAAAATACTAGAGGCATCCACAGGCAGCGAAATCTCAGACACATGCCTAAAGAACTTCTTCTCTGATACTTCCCCTAGGGCAATGGAAGCTAAAGAGAAAATAAACAAATGGGACTACATCAAAATAAAAAAGCTTTTTCACAGAAAAAGAAACCATCAAAAAACAACAAGAAAGCCCACTGTATGGAAGAACATATTTGCTAATGTTATCACTGATAAAGGTTTAATCTCTAACATCTACAGACAGTTTATACAACATAATAAAAAGAAAATAAATGAGCCAATTAAAAAATGGGCAATGGATGTAATGGAATCTTCTCAAAAGAAGACAGAAGGAAGACCAAGAGGCAATGAAAACATGCTCAAAGTCACTAATTATCTGAGAGATGCAAATGAAAACAATGCAGTGCCATTTGACATCTGTCAGAATGGCCAACATCAACGAATCAACAAATGACAAATGTTGGCAAGGTTTCTGATAAAAAGGAACCCTAGTGCACTGCTGGTGGGATTGCAGGTTGGTGCAACCACTGTGGAGAACAGTATGGAGCTTCCTCAAAAAACTGAAAATGGAACTCCCATTTGACCCAGTAATCCCACTACTAGGAATATACCCCAAGAAACTAGAAACACCAATCAGAAAGGATATATGCAATGCTATGTTCATAGCAGCGCAATTTACAACAGCTAGGATTTGGAAACAGCCTAGGTGCCCGTCAGCAGATGATTGGATCAGAAAACGGTGGTATATCTACACAATTGAATACTATGCTTCCATAAAAAGAAGGAATTCTTATCAGTTGCAGCAACCTGGATGGAAGTGGAGAACATCATGCTGGGTGCAATAAGCCAGTCAATGAAAGAGAAACACATGACCTCATTCATTTATAGATAATAAAGAACATTATAAACTGATGAACCAAAAGATAGATATAGAGACAGTAAAGCAACAAGCAAACTGTCAAATTACAGCAGGGAGGGGAGAGAGATCTGGGGGAGATAAGAGATCAACTGAAGGTCTTGTATATATGCATATAAGTACAACCAATGGACACAAAATTCTGGGGAGGGAGGGTATGTATGGGAGGGGGGCAATGATAATATATGTACACAGATAATAATTTAATAAAAAAAAGAATTTTAAAAAGCTAAAAATAAAAATAAATAAATAAATAAATAAATAGTTCTGGGAAATTTGATCAGATACATAAAAAAATGAAACTAGATTACCACTTACACCATACACAAAACAAACTCAAAATGGGTAATGGACTTAAATGTTAGATTGAAGACAATAAAAATCCTACAAGATTCCATAGGCACCAAATTATCAGACATATGCCATAGCTATATCTCTACCAAGACAGCATTGGGGACTAAGAAGAAAATAAATAAATGGAACTACATCAAAATAAAAAGAATCTGCATAGCAAAAGAAACCATTAACAAACAAAAGAAAGCCCACTATATGAGAGAATATGTGTGCCAATGCTATTTCAGATAAGGTTTAATCTCCAAAATTAAATCTCTTGATTTCACCAATTTTGATTGATAGCCTTGCTAGGTACAGTATTCTGGGATTCAGACCCTTCTTTTGCATGACTTTGTATATTTCATTCCATTCCCTCCTGGCCTGCTGTGTTTCTGTTGAGAAATCAGTTGCTATTCTAATAGGAGATCCTTTGTATGTAATTGTCTGTCTCTCTCTTCTAGCCTTTAATATTCTTGCTTTGTCATTGGTGTTTGTCAATTTAATTATGATGTGTCTTGTTGTCAGTCTCTTGGGGTTCAGTTTTTTGGGACTCTCTGTACTTCTTGGACTTGGATAGTTTTTTTCTTGCCAATATCAGGGAAGTTTTCTGTCGTTATTTCTTCCAGGAGATTTTCTTGCTCTTCTTCCTCTCCTTCTGGTATCCCTATTATTCTAATGTCATTTCGTTTTGAGTTGTCCCAAAGCTCCCTTAGGCTCTCCTCTTGCTTTTTAAGTCTTCTTTCCAGTTGCTGCTGTGTTTGTGTGTTTTTTTCTACCTTGTCTTCTACTTCGCTAATGTGGTCTTTGGCCTCCTCTAACCTACTTTTTAAGCCTTCCATTGTGTTTTTTATTGCAGCTATGTCATTCTTCATCTCCTCTTGGTATTTTTTCATGTTGGTGACATTCTCATTCAGCTCCTTGCAATTCTCTTTGAGTTGTGTGTAATTGTCATTGAGTTGTGTGCATTTATTCTCTATCTGTTTAAACATCCTTATAACCCTAACTCCGAATTCTGATTCTGATAAGCTGTTAACTTTGAATTCATTTAACTCCCTTTCTGGTGATTCTTCATTCCCTTTCCTTTGTGGATTGCTTTTTTGTCTTCCCATGTTTTCCTGTAGTATTTTAATTGTAGATCCAATTGCCTTGCTTCCCAGGTTCCTTTGGGGATGGTGCTACTGGTGTAATTTATCAGTTCCCCTGGGCTTGTTAATCTAGTGTAGCTCCCTTCTCAAGCTGTTTGGGTTCTCTTGATGTAGGTCTGTAAACTTGAGAGGTACAACTGTGGTGTCTACAAGTCAGCTGATGTGGAGGGGAGTTTCTTAAATTTTGCTGGCTTGCACCCTTAATTGTAATCACATGTGCCCTGTAGGGACTCGCAGTTGTCCCCAGGAACCATCTGTTGGGGTGTTGTGATTCAGGGAACCTGCTATTTGGAAAAGCATGGCTGAGGTGCCCAGAGATATGCAGTCGTGGAATGGGCGGACCCAGCTTTTGTTGTTGCACCTGTGGTGAATAGGTGCTTACTCCCAGTGGTGGTTCACTGGAAAACCCACGTTAGATTGCCAGTGACGTACACTAAATGACTCTGAAGGGCCCTAGCAGTGTAGTCTCGCAATTGAAGTGCCTGTGTGTCAGTAACTAGGCAAAGTGAATTCAAAGCTTCTACTGCTGGATGGGTGTGTGCCTCCTGCTTGTTCAAGATCACATCCAAGGCAAGCTCACTGTGGCTCCCACTAGTGGCTTACAGAGGCCTATCGGAACCTCACCTCTGCAGTAGCATATCCGGGGATACGCACTCTCAGGGCTCTGAGTTCTGATGTACACCTAAGGGTCCTGAACCCTGGACTAGCCTCCAGGAGGAGGGCATTCAGAATTTCCACAGCAGGGCCTCAAGCCCTGATCTATACGGGATCCACTCTCGGGTGCTCTTGGTGTCTCCCACACACTGCCCCAGGAGAGATGTGTAGCCCTGGATTGGGATGTCCTATTGCCTATGGGGTTGAAATAATGATTGCCCCAGGATAGGCATGCAACCCTAGGGTGGAGTGTTCTTGCTTGTCTTAGGCTGCGCAAGCCTGCTAACCAGTGAATCCAAGGTTTTGCTGTCTTGAGCAAATGGGCGCGAGGGGCATGAATGGGAAGATCAGGCAAGAGCCTGTGAGCGCTCAAATCTGGGCGTGAGCAAGGCGAGGGAGGTGGAAGGGGGGGCAGGCAGGAGCCCAAGGATGGGCGGGAACTAGAGTCTTACTGCCAGGCTAGAGGAGTGCAAGGGGTGGTGAATCCCAGCGCGAGGGGCAGTGTACACGCGAATCTGGGCCCAAGGGGAAGCAAAAGCGCGAATCCGGCCTGCGAGCATGTGGCTAGAGGCGGGGGGGGGGGGGGGGGGGGGGGGGTGAAGGGCCGGGGCTGACGTGAGAACCAGGGTCTGGCTCAGGCACGAACCCAGGGTTTTGCTATGAGGCTTGAGCAGAGGGGGGGCAGGGGGGTGAACGGGGTGATTGGGGAGGGAGCACTGCAATTACAGCTGCCGAGATTGGCGTATCTTTGAATGTGGAGGTCCGAGAGTCTGCAGCTGGGGTAGCAGGATATTGGCTGGAATTGGTGCTGGGTCGCGGGGCAGTTCCAAGGCCTGTCTTGTTGGTGTTGATGGATTTCTAAAAAGGGCCTTTCTCCCCTTCAAGATGGCCTGGGGTCCGAGCTGGGATCCCGCCGCCCAGGGAGGGCCGGCAGTGGTGCCAATCTCCCTGCTAAGGAGATGCCTTCTGCCGGCTCCTTCTGCTGGCTCCTGCTGCTCCTGTGTGATTTAACTTTCCCTCACTCATCACACGCACCCCACGCTGGTCCACACACCCTCCTTTCCTACTCTCACCCACTTCCTCTCTCTCAGCTCCGTCCTGCCAGCCGCCACCTTTTCCCCTTCTCCAAGAAGGAGTTCTTGCCATTTGCAACAGCATGGATGGAACTGGAGAGCATTATGCTAAGCAAAATAAGCCAGTCAGAAAAACATAAATATTACATGATCTCACACATATGTGGAATATAATAATCCACATATGATCAGATGTAAACATAATGATCCAGAGACAAATGGCAGGGGACGTGGGGAGGTTAGAGAGCAACCAAAGGATTTATATGAATGCATATTAGCATAACCAATAGAAGACGCAGACAATGGGGAGTGGGAGCCTGCTCAGGATGGGGATGGTTGGAAGGGTCAATTGGGGGAAAAGGAGACATATGTAAAACTTTAGATAATAAAAAAAAATACTTAAACTTGAATATATGTGTATATATATAGTACATCTGACATCAAAAGCACCCTGAAAGGAATTAAAAGCAGGCTTAATGAAGCAAATAATCAAATAAGCAAATGAGAAGGGAAGGTAGAAAAAAATGTAATCAGAGCAGCAAAATTCTGATGTATTTCAGAATGTAAACATTCTTAAAAATCATGAGAACAGTTTAAGGGAACTATGGGACAACATAAAATAGAACATCTGCAGCATAGGGGTACCACAAAAGAAGACAGTTACAAAGGGATAGAGAACTTGTTTGAAGAAATAATAACAGAAAAACTTCCCTAAGTTGGTAAAGGAAAAAGCCACACAAGTTCAGGAAGCACAGAGGATGCCAATCAATATAAACCCAAATAGACCCATTACAAAACACATTATAATTAAACTGTCAAATGTTAAAAACAAAGAGAGAATCTTAAAAGGCAGAAAGAAATAGTCAAAGACCATCTCAGGTGCACATGATACAGACTCAAAAATAACATGTAGGACACAAAATAAATCTCTTCAAGTACAAGATGATAGTAATCATATCAAGCATCATTTTTTATAACAATGGCATGAAACTAGAAATCAACTACAGTAAAATACACCCAAAACATTCAAACACCTGAAGGCTAAATAGCATGCTATTGAACAATGCATGGTTACCAATGAAATCAAGAAGAAATAATTTTTTAAAAAACTTCTTGGGAACAAATGAAGATGAACATATAGCAACCAAAATCTACAGGACACAGCTAAAGCAGACCTGATGGGGAACTTCATAGCATTATTGATCTACTTCAAGAAACAAGAAAATTCTATAATCAATTATCTAACCCTAAATCTAAAAGAATTATAAAGAGTACAAGAAAAGCCAAGAGTAAGTAGAATGAAGTAAATAGCATAGAGACTGTAAAAAAAAATTCAAAAGACCAGTGAAACCAAGAGCTGTTTCTTTTAAAAGATGAAAAATATTAAACTAAACTCATCAAGTAAAAGAGAGAAAGGACCCAAGTTAATAAAATCAGAAATGAAAGAGGAGACATAGAACTGGTACCACAGAAAGGCAAAGGATTATAAGGAAATACTGCAAACAGCTATATGCTTAAAAATTGGACAACCAGAGAGAAATGGAAAAATACCTGGAAACATACAATCTTCCAAAACTGAATCAGAAGTAATTAGAAAACCTGAATAGACTAGCCACATCTAATGAAATTGAAGCATTGATTTAAAAAGCTTCCAGCAAACAAAAGTCCTGAGCCAAAAGGCTTTACAGGGAATTATTACCAAACATTCCAATAGGAACTAATAACTCTTCCTCCTCAAACTATTCAAAAAAATTCAAGAGCAAGAGGAAGAATTTCAAGCTCTTTTTACAAGGCCAGCATTATCTTAATTAATGAACCAGATAAAGACACTACAAGAAAAAAATTACAGGCTAATATTCCTGATGAACACAGATTCTAAAATCCTCAACCAATATTAGAAATAGGATTCAGCAATACATTAAAAAAATGACACACAATGACCAACTGGGATTTGTTCCAGGGATGCAAGTCTGGAAGAATATTCACAAATCAATAAATGTGATTCATCACATTAACAAAATAAAAGATAACAATCACATGATCATATAAATGGATGCAAAAAAAAGCATTCAACAAAGTCCAACACCCATTATTTGTAAAAACTCTCAGCAAAGTGGTAATAGAGGACTCAAATCTCAAAATAATAAAGGCCATATACAACAAAACTAAAGCCAACATCATACTCAATGGACGAAATTAAAAATATTTCCCTTAAGAATAGGAACAAGACAGGGATTTCTGCTTTCATCACTCATTCAAAACTAGAGGCCTGATGCATGAAATTTGTGCAAGGGGCTTGGCCCCAGCAGGGCTGAGGTAACTGAGTACTGCCCTATTGTGGCTGTGGGCACTGCCATCCTTGAGGGCATGGCAGTTAATTAGCAGATTACCTCCTTATTGGCTGTGGGTGTCACCATCTTTGCAAGGGCATGAGGGTCAGTTAGCATATTCCCTCTTTAGATAGGATAAATTTCTCCAGCATTTCTCCCCTCAAATGCTGTTCTGATTGCCTCCCATTTATCTTAGTATGTTACATGCTTGGTGTTCCTTATTTATACTTATTGGAAAAAAGACCAGAACAACTAAAATATATTGACTAATGTTGCCCAGTATTGTGTTACTGTAGCACATGTATTTTTTACAAAATGTTTCTAAACAATAACATTTGTTCTGATCAATATGAGGCATTTTTATTTATTTTGTTAGTAGTAACCCAGCTGGGATACTCTCTGCAAAGAAACTGGTATGGTACATATTGGTTGATAAAGTCATAGTGGGACCTTTTATTTTTCTTCATGGGCTCAGGCATTACTTCAAAGGAAGAGGTCTACTGTGCAGTGGTCAAGACCATGAAATGTTTCAACTACACTTGCAGGGTCCACTAGAACTGACTTCTGCTCCATATATTGTTGGCCTTGAAGTACACTCTAGATCCTGAATCCAATTTATCCCTCCCACAATAATAATTTCTCTTTAGTACCTTTCATGATTTTTTAATGTCATGGGACCAAGTTAATAGTTGTTAATTATAGCAAAAGCTTTGAATCATATGTAAATTCATGTGGCAAATGATCCCATCAGAACACTCAGTACTGCTGCAAACTTAACCATTTTCTCCTTGCAAGTCACAAAGTCTCCATATCAAAGAAACCTTAGAGTACACTTTATCTGAAACCAGTCGACATCTTTTTATTCTCTGATATCTATATGGTTAACAACTACAAAGTCCAAGGTGGAAGTAAAATTTTGGTGGGTAAATTTTAAAGTATTTCTAGCTCATGGTACATTCTTTGGTTTTATAATTGTCCTGTAGTAAAAATAGATAGATGATAGATAGATAGATAGATAGATAGATAGATAGATAGATAAATAGATATAGATAGATAGATAAATAGATAGATAGATAGATAGATAGATAGATAGATAGATAGATAGATGATAGATAGAACAATCAAATATTATACTTCTTCAGGTCAATTCCTATATAAAGAGTTTACATTTAATGTAAGTATAGAATTAATTTTATTTTTATTACTTCTCTGAGATGATTTCAATTTGCAGGACATAATGTGGATGGAATAAGCACTGCTTAAGAAATTATATGGCATAGTTCTTAAAATTAATGGACAAGTCACTAAACATCTCTGAACATCAACATAATATGGGTTATATCTGTTTAAATGTAAGGTTTTGTGATTCTGCAATCCAGAGATTAAAATATAATGCTTTTCTCTATAATAAAGCATGCTAGTGATACCCACCATACACACACACACTGAAAACACATGTATTCATATATAAATAATATCTATGTAAATCATCATATGATGTTTTTTCAATCTGTTTATTTCTCCAGACAGTAATGAGGAAAGCTCAACATATACAATGGCACCTGACATAAAAAAGGGAGAATACAAGACACGGACAATCGATTTCTCTGGTAAGAACAATATTTTTTAAATATAATATTTTAGGTTTATTTATTCTCTTTAGTGTTAGAATTAAGTTTTGAACTTAAAGAACAAAAGTACCTCTAGGTTGCTATGACATGCAGAAAAGATTTCATGAACACCCTCATTTAATTACCCGTGTTTCTCTGAAAACAAGACATCCTCCGAAAATAAGACCTACTTCATGGAAACATAATACATCCCCTGAAAATAAGACCTAGCGCATCTTTGGGAGCAAAACTTAATTGTCTTATTTTCAGGGAAACAGGGTAGTTACCTTCTTTTGTGAAGTACAGGCAAACTTTGAAGATATTTTGGGTTTGTTTCCAAAACATAGCAATAGAATGACTATCACAAAAAACAAATCACATGAAATTTACACTATACAATAGTCAACTCTGTGTCAATAGCATTTTATCTACAAAAAATACACATCTTTAATTGAAAATACTTTATGACTACAAGTTGCTAATAATCATCTGAGCCTTCAGTGAGTTATAATTCCTATGCTGACGGAGGGTTTACCCCAATGTTGATGGCTTCTAAAGGATCAGAGTGGTAGTTGCTGAAGGTTGGGGTAGCTGTAGCAACTTAAAATAAGACAAAAATGAACACAGCTGATGTGGCTCAGGGGTTGAGTGTCGACCTATAAACCAGGAGATAATGTTTTGATTCCTAACCATGCTCAGGTTGCAGGCTCTATCCCCAGTAGGGGTCACACAGGAGTTAGCCAATCAATGGTTCTCTCTTATCATTGATGTTTCTCTCTCTCTCTCTCTCTCTCTCTCTCTCTCTCTCTCTCTCTCTCTCTCTCTCTCTCTCTCCCCCTCTCCCTCTGACATCAATAAAAATATTTTTGGGGGAAAAATAGAACAATGAGTTTGCCACATCCACTGACTCTTTCTCTCATGGATGAGATCTCTGTAGCATGCAAAGCTTTTCTTAAAGCATTATACTCATAGTAAAACTTATTTTTAAATTGAAGTAATACTCTCAAAACCTACCACTTATTTTTCAGCTAAGTTTAGGTAATGTTATAAATCTTTTGTTTTCAATCCAACAATCTTCACAGCATCTTTTCTAAGAGAAGATGTCATCTCAAGAAACCACTTTCTTTGATCAGCCAGAAGAAAATTCTCCTCATCCATTGAAGTTTTATCATGAGATCAAACAGAAATCCAGACTGCAATACTTCAGGCTCCACTTATTTTTCTAGATCTCTTGCTATTTCTACCACCTCAACAGTTATTTCCTTGATGGAAAACTTGAACTTTTAAAAGTCATTAAGGAGGATCAAAATCAATGTCCTTCAAACTCTTCTTACTATTGATATTTTGACCTCTCCAATTAATCACAGGTTTTGTTAATGGCATATATCATAAGTTCATTTCCTACAAATTTACAACTCACTTTTCCCAGATCCATTGGAGCAATTACTATGTATGGTATCTATGGCATTTTGAAATGCACTTCTCATATAATAAGACTTAAAATTACTCAAAATTATTTCTTTTCACCTATGTGCTTCAGAGGAGACATAGTGTTGGCTGGTGTAAAACACCATTAATCTCATTGCCGTCTCCTCTGAGCACTTGAGTGACCAATTTCCAGTAATATTTTCTCTTTTTTTTTCTGAATAGTAGGCTTCAATAATGGGGCAAAATAGTCAGAAAATTGTGTTGTAAGAATATGTGCTGTCATCTGGGCATTGTTGTCTTCATTATAGAGCAGAGGCAGATGATATTGAATATATAACTGAAAAGTCCTAGGATTTTTAGAATGACAAATGAGCATCGACTTCAAAATAAACTTATCTGATGCATCAAATCCTAACTTTATATCAGCCTGTTGTTTGAGACTCTGGAGGCAGTTACTAACTTTTCCTGCCTAGCTATGCAGTTCCTATTGCTGCCTTCTTCAAATATAAGGCTACTGTGTCACCAGTGAAAACCTGTTGTGCAGTGTGGCCACCTTCACAAGCTATCTTAACTAGAGTTTCTGGACACTTTGATATAGCTTCTTTCTGAGCACTTGCTGCTTCCCCTGGCACTTTTATGTATATGGAGTTGGCTTTTTTTCTTAAACATCTTGAAATAATTTCTGGGAACTTAAAATGCTTTTTATCTGTCACTTTCAAAGTATTAAACAATTAGGTCTTGCTCTGAATTAGGCTTAAGCTTAAGGGAATGTTGTGGCTGTCTTTTTCTTGTATGCAAATCACTAAAATTTTCCCATTTCTTGGGGTCCCTTGGGGTAGCACTTTTATTTCCTCTGTATGCATGACATGGCTTAATGGCACAAGAGGCCTAGCTTTTGTCATGCCTTCTTTAATTTTATCTAGCTTTTAATTTAAGGGAGAGGTGTGAGACTCTTCCTTTCCCTGGAACACTTAGGAGCCAATGTGGAATTAATAGGCCTAATTCAATATTGTTGTGTCTCAGGGACTAGAAAACCAAGAGACAGAAATGTTCAATGAGTGGAGCAGTCAGATAATGCACAACATTTTTCAGTTAAGTTTGTCATCTTTTATTTTACTAAAATATGTCATCTTTTATTTTACTAAACAATTACAAAAGTAAAATAAAAGATCCCTCAACAAACTAGTTTATTTGTCTTTCTTATGTAGATACCTCTGTGCAATTTAAATTAAGTATGTATCATATGTTTAATTTCACAATAAACACATATAAATAGGTTAGAACAGGTTGGAACATTGGCTATAAAGTTTTAAAACTACTACAGAAAGTCATGCCACCCAATGATAGGACCAATTACTATGGGCCATGTGATAATGTGATAATCATTCCCTGAACATTGTTTATGAGGGGTCATTCTTGGATTTAAATATATAGACCACACTTGTAGATATATAACATATATACATATATATATATATATATATATATATATATATATATAACATATATATATATATAACATATACACACACACACACACACACACACATGTGTGTGTGTGTGTGTGTGTGTGTGTGTGTGTGTGTTTTGATGAAATTACTACATTGCTTTTCCAACATCTGCCCCATTCACTAAAATTTCTTTAAAATAGCCAATAAGGAAGAGAAGATAGCTGCTGACAGGAAGGCAAACTGCAAGATAGTGTGTGAGTAAGCAAACAATGGGAGAGTGTGTGGTAGCTCAGGGAGTGTTTGTTGGTGAGTTGAGGGACAGCTATACTCCAGGAGACTGTGGGAGACTGCTAGACAGGGCTCCATTGACCAGGCAGCCCCCACTCAGAGCAACCTGAGCAACCGGCTCAGATGCAGAGACCACACCATCTTGATCGGGAAAGTGGATATTATTGGGAACCTGAAAAGCCCAGGGAATCTACAACAGCTGCGAACCCAAGAACAGCAGTCCCCAGTTGGTGCAAGCACAAGGATTCAGAGGAGCTCTACACTCCTCACAGAAAAGAGAGAGAGAACTACATAACCAGACATCTGGAGAAGAGAGATCATGGCAAGACAAAAAAAGAGCCCGCATATGAAAAAAAAAAAAAAAAAAAAAAAGCAGGCATCATCAGAAAAGAAAGTAAATGAAATGGAAGCAAGCAAACTGTCAGAGAGAGAACCACATCAGTGAGCTAGAAGACAAGGTATGAAAAAATACCCAAGCAGAGCAGCTTCTAGAAAAAAAATTTAAAAGCATAAGAAGAGCATAAGGGAACTTTAGGACAACATGAAACAAAACAACATCTGCATAATAAGGGTTCCAGAAGGAGAGAAAACTGAGCAAGGAATAGAAAATCTGTTTGAAGAAATAATGACAAAAACTTCCCTGATATAGGAAAAAAAAAACCCACACAAATCTAGGAAGCTCACAGAGTCTCAAACAGTATATACCCCAATAGACCAACACCAAGGCATGTTATAATTAAATTGCCAAACACCAACGACAAAGAAAGAATCTTAAAAGTGGCCAGAGACAGAAAGTTACCTACAATGAATCCCGCATCAAATTAGTGACTGATTTCTCAACAAAAACACATCAGGCCAGAAGGGAATGGAATGAAATATACAAAGTCATGCAAAAGAAGGTTCTGAATCCAAGAATACTGTACCCAATAAGGCTATCAATCAAAGTTGATGGTGAAATCAGGAGCTTCACAGACAAAAAAGAACTAAGTGAGTTTATTACCAGCAATGCAAGAAATGCTAAAGTGTCTAATGTAAAAAAAAAATTAAAAAGAGAAATAGGAAGGGAAGAAGGAATACAGGGGTAAAAAATAAAAATGGCGAAAAAATGCTATCAATAATAACATTAAATGTAAATGGATTAAATGCCCCAATCAAAAGACATGGGTAATGGATTGGATAAGAAAGCATGATCCATATATCTGCTGTATACCAGAAATCCACCTCAAAAAAAAAGACAAACACAGATTGAGGATAAAGGGATGGAAAACAGTTTTTCAGGTGAATGGAAATGAAAAAAAAAAATCTGGGGTAGCAATAATTATTATGGAACCCTTATTATGTAGATGCTATTTTGTTTCATGTTGTCCCAAAGTTCCCTTATGCTCTTCTCATGATTTTTAATTTTTTTTTTCTATAAGATGCTCTGCTTGGGTGTTATTTCATACCTTGTCTTTTAGCTCACTGGTGCAGACCTCTGCTTCTAGTCTAATTATACCCAACAAATTAGATCTCAAAGTGAAGGACATAAAAAGAGATAAGGAAGGCCACTTCATAATACTAAAGGGAACAATCCAACAAGATGAAATAACCCTGCTAAACATATATGCTTCCAATACAGGAGCACCCAAATACATAAAAAAAACCTCCTGGAGGAAATCAAGGGAGAACTTGACAGCAATACAGTCATAGTATGGGACTTTAATACCCTACTATCACCATTGGATAAATTCTCTAAACAAAATATCAGCAAATAAACATTAATCCTAAATGACTAACTAGACCAGATGGAATTAATTGATATATTCAGAATATTTCACACAAAAGCCACATTCTTCTCAAGTGCACATGGGTCATTTTCAAAGATAGACCATTTATTGGGTCATAAGCAAAGTCTCTTCTAATTCAAGAAGATATAACTCAAATCAAACATCTTCTCAGATCACAATGGCATAAAACTGGAAATCAACTACAACATAAACAATCCAAAAAAATCAAACACATGGAGACTAAACAGTATTCATTTAAACAATTACTGGATTACCAGAGAGATAATAAATAAATAAATAAATATCATGGCAACAAACAACAATGAAAACATAGCAACTCAAAATCTTTGGTACATAGCTAAAACAGTCTTAAGAGGGAAGTACATAGCTCTACAAGCCTACTGCAAAAAACAAGAAAAAATGGTAATAATTACCTAACCCTACAACTCGAAGAGTTAGAAAGAGAACAATAAGAAAAGACCAGTGTAAGCAGAAGGAAGGAAATAATAAAGAAAAGAGCAGAGATAAATGATATAGAGACAAAAAAAAAATACAAAACCAAGAGCTATTTCTTGGAAAAAATAGACAAGATCAATAAACTTCTAGCCAGGCTCACCATGAAGCAAAGATAAAGGCCCCAAATAAACAAAATCAGAAATGAAAGAGGAGAAATAACAAACCCCACTGAAATACAAAGGATTGTTATAAAATTCTATGAACAACTATATTCAAACAAACTTGACAACTGGGAGGAAATGGACATATTCCTAGAAAAATACATCCTTCCAAAACTCAATCAGAAAGAATCTAAAACTCTCAATAGGCAAATAACTTTGGAAGAAATTGAAGCAATCACCTAAAAGCTTCCAGCAAACAGAAGCTCGGGGCTAGATGGCTTCATAGGAGAGTTTTACCAAACATTCAATGAAGAACTAAAACTTATCCTCCTCAGACTATCCCAAAAAATTCAAAAGGAAAGAATACTCTCAAGCTCCTTCTATGAAGCCAGAATCACCCTAATTCCAACACAATGAAAGAGAATTACGGGTCAATATCCCTCATGAACATAGATGCCAAAATTATGAACAAAATTCTAGCAAATCAGATCTACCAGTACATCAGAAAGATCATACACCATGACCAAGTAGGATTTATCCCAGGAATGCAAGGATGGTATAATATCTGCAAATCAATAAATGTGATGCATCACATTAAAAAATTGAGAGATAAAAGCCACATAGTCATATCAATTGATGCAGAAAAAGCATTTGACAAAATCCAACACCCATTTTACCTAAAAACTCCCAGAAAGGTGGGTATAGAAGGATCATACTACAATATTAAAAGCCATATATGACAAAACCACAGCCAACATCATACTCAATGGGCAAAAACTAAAACCATTTCCCCTAAGAATAGGAACATAACAGGAATTCCTACTCTCACCATTCCTGTTTGACTATAGTAGTGGAAGTATTAGCCATTGAATTAGACAAGAAGAAGAAATAAAAGGCATCCAAATTGGAAAAGAAGTAAAACTGTCCTTATTTACAGATGACATGATATTATACATAAAAAACATAAGAAACATATAAAACCATGCTCAAAGTCACTAATCATCAGAGATGCAAATCAAAATACAATGCAGCACCATCTCACACCTGTCAGAATGGCAATCATAAACAAATCAACAAAGGACAGTGCTGGCAAGGATGCAAAGAAAAAGGAAACTTCATTCACTGCTGATGGGAATGCATACTGGTGCAGCCACTATAGAGAACAGTATGGAGTTTCCTTAAAAAAACTAAAAATGGAACTCCCATTTAATCCAGTAATCCCTCTTCTAGGAATATATCCGAAGAAACTAGAAACACCAATTAGAAAAGATATATACATCCCTATGTTCATAGAAGCACAATACACCATAGCTAAGATTTGGAAACAGCCTAAGTGCCCATCAGCAGATGAGTGCATTAGAAAACCATGGTACATCTTCACAATGGAAAACTATGCTGTTATTAAAAAAAAAAAGAAGGAATTCTTATCATTTGCAGCAGCATGGATGGACCTGGAGAACATTATGTTAAGTGAAATAAGCCAGGCAATGAAAGAAAAATACCACATGATCTCACTCATCTATGGGAAATAAAGAACATTATAACCTGATGAATTAAAAGATAGATACAAATGCAGTAAATCACTGAACAGACTGTCAAATTACAGCAGGAAGACTGGAGAGTGTTGTGGGGAGAGTGGGGGGAAGAGATCAACCAAAGGACTTGTATGCATACATATAGGCACAACAAATGGGCATAAGATACTGAGGGGGGAAGTAGAGGGAGGTTAGGGCATGCGACAGTGGGTAGGGGATGCTGGGGGAAGGTCAATGAGGGACAAAAGGAGATATATTTATTACTACATGTAATACTTTAAACAACAAAAAAATAAAAAATAAAAATAGCCAATAAATACTAACAAAAATAACCTGATTAATTATAAGAAAATTTATGTTAAAAACATTTTTAAATTAACAAGGTGTTAATTTTCAGAATTTTTTTGTTTTTTAAAAATAAATCGTTATTGTTCATATTATTACAAATGTTTCTCATTATTCCTTCATTGCTCCCCTCCACCAGGTTCCCACACCACCCTCTGCCCTTTCCCCACCCTCCATTGTCCTCATCCATAGGTGCACAGTTTTTGTTCAGTCTCCTCCCGCACCCCCCACTCCCCTTTTCCCTGAGAATCGTCAGTTCACTCCCCTTCCATACCTCTGATTCTATTATATTCACCAGTTAATATTATTCATCAGATTTTTTAATTCCCTTGGTTTTTAGATTCACTTGTTGATAGTTACGTATTTGTTGTTCATAATTTTTATCTTTATTTTCTTCCTCTTCCTAAAGAACCCCCTTCAGCAATTCACATAATTCTGGTTTGGTGGTGTTGAACTCCTTTTGCTTTTTTTAATTTGTGAAGCTCTTTATCTGGCCTTCGATTCTGAGTGATAGCTTTGCTGGGTAGAGTATTTTTGGCTGTAGGTTCTTGCTATTCATCATTTTTAATATTTCTTGCTATTCCCTATTCCCATCTGGCCTGCATGGTTTCTGTTGAGAAATCAGCTAACAATGTATGGGTGCTCCTTTATAGGTAACTACCTGCTTTTCTCTTGCTGCTTTTAATATTCTCTCTTTGTCCTTTGCTCTTGGAATTTTAATTATGATGTGTCTTGGTGTGGTCCTCTTTGGATTCCTTCTGTTTGGGGTTCTGTGCGCTTCCTGGACTTGTAAGTCTAATTCTTTCACCAGGTGAGGGAAGTTTTCTGTCACTATTTTTTCCAAAATGTTTTCGGTATCTTGCGCTCTCTCTTCTTCTGGGACCCCCATAATTCTGACGTTGGTTCGTTTTAAGTTGTGCCAGAGGTTTCTTACACTATCTTCAACTTTCTGGATTATCTTGTCTTCTTGCTTCTGCAGAGGAGTGTTTTCTGGCTCTTTATGTTCCAAATCTTTGACTTAATTCTTGCAATCTTCCATTCTGTTTTTAGGACTCTGTATAATATTTTTTAATATATTTTATTGATATTTTACAGAGAGGAAGGGAGAGAAATAGAGAGCTAGAAACATCGATGAGAGAGAAACATCGACCAGCTGCATCTTGCACACACCCTACCAGGGAATGTGCCCGCAACAAGATACATGCTCTTGACCAGAATCAAACCCAGGACCTTTCAGTCCGCAGACCGACGCTCTACCACTGAGCCAAACTGGTTTCAGCTGTATAATATTTTTTATTTCATTCAGTGTATGCTTTATTTATAGTTGATCTTTTTTTCACATCCTCATAGGTCTTGTTTATTTTATCGGCATTTTATAGGAAATTCTTGAAAAACCTTATAACCATGGTTTTGAACTCTATATCCAGTCACTTGTTGTCCTCCATTTCTTTCGTTTGTGATCTGTTTTCTTGTCTCAGCATTTTCACAGCTTCCCTGGGTTGGTAGGGTGGCTTTGTGTGCTAAGGTATCCTATATGGTTCAGTGGGTCAGTCTCTCAGTTACCTGAGGTGGACACTCTTGGTGCACCCCTTTGGGGACTGTGTATATGGCCTTATTGTAGTTAAGTCTTGATTGTTGTTGGTATCACTGGGAGGAACTGACCTCCAGGCCAATTGCCTATGAGGATCAGTTGTGTCTATGCCGGGAGACAGCCTTATTTGACTTGACTTGGAAAAATTGCAAAAGCCTCTAGGTTCATCTTGGATGGGGCAGAGTTTCAGGGTGGAGCCTACAGCCTTGGATTTCCATCAAACCCCCCCCCCCCATGAGGTTCCTGACTCTCAGTATTCCTCAGTGTCCTTTGGTACTCGCTGCAAGCACCTCTGAGAGAACAGTGCCCTCGAGTTTAGCCCACTACCAGACAGTCTAGTCTCTCCCCCAATGAGCCTGGAACTGGGGTTCAGTGCAGTTGGAAGTGGAGTTGGAAGTGAGGTTCAGCACAGTCAAGAGCTTTTGTCTCCTTCCCGCGAGGAAAATCCAGCAGCACAGTCAACAGTCCATCCTCTGCTTGCATCATGTGCACCTCTGGGACTCTGCCTTTTGCTGCTCCCCTGAGTTTCTGCCTTATAGCCCAGATTCCCTCCGTATGAGCCTGGGTCCCCAGCGTCTGGCCTAGAACTGGGGTTCAGTGCAGTCGGAACTGGAGTTTAGTGCAGTTGGAACTGGGGCTCAACACAGTTCAGAGCTTTTGTCTCCTTCCTGCTAGGGCAATCCAGCAGCCCAGTCAAAAGTCGGTCCTCTGTGCGCAAAGTGCATGCCTCAGGGACTCTCCCTTTTGCAGCTCACCTGAATTTCTGCCTTATAGTCTAGATTCCCTCTGTATGAGCCTGGATCCCCAGGGTCTCACCCAGAACTGGAGTTCAGTGCAGTCGGAACTGGGGTTCAGCACAGTCTGGAACTTTTATATCCTTCCCATTAGGGAACGCCAGCCAGGCACTCAGCCGCCCCCTCCTCTCCAGCTCCGTCCTCTCCCCACATGTGCACCATGTCACCATACCTTAGGCTTTTACAGCTCCTCTGATTTTCCTTCTGGTTTTCTCTTTCCTTCTAGTTGTAGAATTTCCAGTCAGTCAACTTTCCTATAGTTCTGGATAATGTCCATTTTGTATTTTAGTTTTTTAATTAAGTATTTGGTATTTTAGTATTTTACTATTTTTTTGAAATTGTTGTGCAAGGCTGCAGTTAGGCGTTTACCTATGCTGCCATCTTGGTTTCTCCAATTTTCAGAAACTTTATACTTTAAATCTGAAGTCCATTCAATCAAGGTCCACAAAATTGAGGGTTTTCTATAGTTTCCATATTCAGCAAAAGGTGAAAATCACCTAAAGACTGAAAAGGAAATGAACACAACACCAATGCTCAAATTATTGCAAATTACCAATTTTCCTTCCCAAGCTAGGTACTCATGTTTTTAAGACTTGAGAGGGCATAATCTTTACCTTTGACCAAATTTATCTGTCATTCTTTTCCAATGCTAGCTGATGCCTAACTACTTTATACTTACATAACAAAAAGAGGATGAGCACATGGATATATTCATGGACAAGTCTGAGAATTTCTGCCTCACAGTTCGGTTCTATAACTATGAAGACCATTGTTTGCAACCTGACCTGGGAAAAACTGTTTGAACCTGCCCAACTATGTTTAGCCTTAAAATATAAATGTAGATTTTTTTTTTTACACATCAAAGTTATGTTATTAAGATCAGCTCTCTAGGATGATTTCAATTGAAAAGCATTTGTATGTTATGAGAAAAGACCCAGTTAAAAATTATGAGACATTGGTTTGTGATTTAATCTTGTCATTAGCTGGATATGTCACCTTGTTCAAATCACTGAACTTATATAAGCCTCAGTATGGGCTTATATAAGTCCATATATGGCTCTATACAATCATTAGGCTAGTGGCTCTAATGATTCTAAGGTGTTTACTTCAGAAACACAGATATTTCAGTATAATCCTTTTCCTGTGTAAATTATGCTAATTAAAGGAGTACTAGTCACAAACACAGTTACACATGCAAACCAACACAGTCACACACATATATATCAACATACATATGCTAATATTTACCCTACAAAACTGATTCGAAACTGCCTATTTCTAGAGACAGAATCAGACTACTTACTGAGCGCTATAAAAAGTGGTATACTCAAAGAGGAAGCCAAGACATCATCAACGCATTTTGCTGGTAAGAACAAAAATATTTTCAAGTTTATTTATGTCTTATTTATCTTCTCAGAAGTTTATTTACTTTAGACCATCAATGACCACAGTTCCAATAAGCTCTTATGACATGATAAAACATCTTTATAATTTCTTCCTATAACTAGTAGAACTTGAGCAGTTATCATCAATGGAAAATTAACTACATAACATATGTTTTAGAACTTTTAAAAGTGATCCACAAAAATCCAATGCTATTCTGAGCTTGGAATATGCTTTTAAAATGCTGTTCTGTTTACGTTCTTTTTCAGACAAAATTGGGTAACTGTTTTGCATTTGCAAAAGCAGAAAGCTACCTCATACATGGGATTAGAGAAGGAATTTAGAAAATAGATATTACATTGGTTAATTTGCTCTAGGTAATTAATTTATCAGGAAAAATAATAAATAAGTAAACAAACAAACAGTGAAGTTCAATTTCACAAGGTCTATCCCTTAAAAAAAGAGAGAGTGCATTTAAATGTAAGCATGGAAATAATTTTATTATCATAATTTCTCTGGGATGATTTCAATTTGCATAAGAGAAAATTTGTGTGGAATAAACACTGTTTAAGGAATTATGTGGCATAGCTCCTAAAGTGTGTATAAATGTTGTTATTTCCTGGATATTTGGTTTTGGAAAAGTCACTATTCATCTCTGAACATCAATATAATATGGCTTATACCCTTGCTCCATCTGTTCCAATTTAAGCTTTTGTGAATCTGTAATCCATATATTTCAATGTAATGCTGTTCTTTGTAATACAACATGCTAGTTGCACCCAACATACACAAACCCTCATGGAAACATATATTCCTATGTAAATGACTTATATGTAAATTACAATATGCTGTGTTATTAAAGTATGTTTATTTCTGTAGGGACTAATCAAGTACGTTCAATAGATGCATTTGCACATGGTAAAGTAAAGAAACAATTGAAGACACACCAACTGGAGCTCACTGGTAAGAAGAAAGATTTTAAAAATAAAATATTACACATTTATTTATATTTTTTGAAGTTGAATTAGTTGTCATCTGAGCCTTCAGTGAATTGTATTCTCTTTGCTAATGATCTTACCCCAATGTTGATGGCTGCTGATAGATCAGACTGGTGGTTGCTGAAGGTTGAGATAGCTATGGCAATTTCTTAAAATCAGACAACAATAGAGTTTGCCACATCAACTGACTGTTCTGCTCATGGATGAGTTCTCTGTAGCATTCAGGTTTTGATAGTATTATGACCACAGTAGAACTTTTTAAAATTTGAGTAGTAATCTCAAAAATTGCCACCTTTCTTTCAGTTAAGTTTAAGTATTGCTCTAAATCAGCCGTGGGCAAACTACGACCTGCAGGCTGGATCCGGCCCGTTCGGCTGTTCTAAACTATTGAAATAATAATAATAAAAAAGACTGTACCGTTTTATGTAATGATGTTTATTTTGAATTTATATTAGTTCACACAAACATTCCATCCATGCTTTTGTTCCGGCCCTCTGGTCCAATTTAAGAACCCATTGTGGCCCTCGAGTCAAAAAGTTTGCCCACCCCTGCCTAAATCCTTTGTTGTTAATCCAAAAATTTTCTCAGCATCATTTCTAAGAGTAGATGCCATCTCAAGAAACTACTTTCTTTGATTAGCCAGAAGAAAATGTTCAAATGAATATTTAATTGGACTGAAGAAAGAAATAACCAGCACAAATAAGGTAATGGGAATATCACCAGGAGGAGAGTAGAGAAAGAAATGAGCAGTAAAAATATTTGAAGAAAGAAAGCTGAAAAATTTTAACAGTATTCAATGAAAGTTGATAATTTACAAACATATCCACACAGAATGAAACCTAAGTAGAATGAGCACCAAAAATCTACAACCAGACCCAGTATAGTAAGAATATTGAAGGATGAAAACAACTGAATATGAAAAAAAGAACCCAAGTCAGGTAAGCTGGTAATAAGTGAGCATCAGAGACTATGGAGGCTATAAGGCATGAGTGGAATAGTTTAAGTGTGTCAATGAGGAATTTTGTATCAAGCAAACTATCTTCCAAAAATGAAGCTTTGGAGATTCAAGATGGATATGGTGTAAGCAGAAGCAACACATACCTGGCAATAAACCTGATTTACAGCTAAAATTTAGAGCAATCTACCTGGAAAAAAAACTGAGGGACACCATAACTGGAGTTATCCAAGGATCAAAAATAACGAAATTACACAGAAACCAGTAAGAAGAGCGTAGACACAGAGCAGATTGATCCCTACACTCAGGTGAATTGGCTAAGACACTAGAGGGATATTGTAGCTGAAAAAGTCCACCCTGAGGAAGGTGGATACTCAACCCCACCCTGGAGTCCATAAACTAGTGCTATAAGACAAGGAAGAAGACTCTGCATAGTATTTGGGGGAAAAAATAAGTGGGGATTTTGTCTACTGGAAAGAAAAGGAAGTCTCCTAGATTCCCTGAGTTCTCTCTTTAAAGGCCAATAAACAGGGTATTGCTATTGGGCATTCATCTGGGACTCTGGTAAAGGGAAGGAGACTCAGACCATACAGAATCCATAAAGAGAAAATTTTTGTAGCATAGCTTCAGAGATCTGGAAGGTGATTACTGAGGTCACTGTCCTGCGTCATCATCCTACACCATCCTTAGGTACCATCTCCTGGGTTCAAGTACCAATATACACCATAATTAAAATGGCCAGGTTTAAGTACAAAGAAAGAATGAATCTTAAAGGCAGCAAGAGAGAAATTGTTTGTTACCTACAAAGGACTTCCCATAAGGCTGTCAGCTGATTTATCAATAGAACCACTTCAGACCAGAAGATATTGGTATGAATTATTCAAAGTAATGAAAAGCAGGTACCTCCAACAAAGATTACTCTATCCAGCAAGGCTATAATTTAAAACTGAAAATAAAACTCTCATTTGACCCAGTGATCCCACTTCTAGGAATATATCCCAAGAAACTAGAAACACCAATCAGAAAGGATATAGTCACTCCTATGTTCATAGCAGCACAATTTACAATAGTTAATATTTGGATTTAGAAACAACCTAAGTGCCCATCAGCAGATGAGTGGATTAAAAACCTGTGTCATATCTACACAATAGAATACTATGCTGCTATAAAAAAGAAGGAACACCTTCCACTTGCAATAGCATGAATAGACCTGGAGAGAATTATGCTAAGCAAAATATGTCAGTTAGAAAAATATAAATATCACGTGATCTCACTCATTTGTGGAATATAATGAACATAAATAGATCCAGAGACAGAGAAGCATCAATTAGACCATCAAACCTCAGAGGAAAGGCAGAGGAGAGTGGGTGGAAGAGGGAGAGATCAACCAAAGGATTTGTATGCATGCATATAAGGATAACCAATGGACAAAAACACTAAGAAGATGTGGGCACGAGGAGGGAATGTGGGGGAGGGGGGGATAATGGGCAAATAAGGACACATATGTAATACCTTAATCAATCAATCAATCAATAAATCAATAAAATGAAAGTGAAATAAAGAGCTTCCTAACAACAACAAAAAGGTGAAAGGAGTTCAGTACCATGAAACCAACTTTGTGAGAAATGTTATAGGGACTACTTTAAGAAGAAATATACAGAGAGAGGAATATAGACAAAAAAAAAGAAAGGCAATAATAAAGTACCTATCAATAGTAATTTTAAATATTCATGGATTAAATGCTCCAATAAAAAGACACAAGCAGCTGAATGGATAAGAAAATATGGTCCATATATATTCTGTCTATAAGACAGAACAAAAGATTCACACAGAATGAAAGTGAAAGGAGGGGGAAAATATTTCATGCAAAATGGAAACAAACAAAAATGCTGGGGTAGCCATACTCATATTTGACAAAATAAAATTCAATACAAAGGTTATAAAAAAGACAAAGAATGTCACTACATAATACTAAAGGGATCAATCCAACAAGAGTATATAACCCTGGTAACATATATAAACCCAATATAAGAGCACCTAAATATATTTTAATACTCTTGGAGAACTTTAAGGGAGAGATTGACAGTCATAATTGGAGACATTAACACCCCACTGCCATTATGGAGAGGACCTCCAGATGAAAAATCATCAAGGAAACTGTAACCTTAAACTGCACCTAAATGAGATAGATTTATTTGATATTTACTTAATCCCAAAGCATCAGAATACACATTCTTCTAAAAGTGTACATGAGATTCTCATTGATATACCACATGTTTGAAAACAAATAAGTCTTAACAAATTCAAGATTGAAATCAAGTCAAACATCTTCTTGAATCACAATGGCATGAAGCTAGAAGTAATCAACGACAATACAAACAACTCAAAAACATTCAAATACATGGAGGCTAAATAGCATGTTATTGAACAATTAATAGGTTACCAATGAGATCAAGGAAATATAAAAAATTACCTGGTAATAAAGGAAAATGAACACACAACAGCCCCAAATATATGAGACACAGTGAAAGCAGTACTGGGAGGGAAGTTCATAGCATTACAGGCCTATATCAAGAAATAAGAAAAACCTCAAGTAAACAATCTACCTCAATACACACACACATGCACACACACACACACACACACACACACACACACACCACAACACATAGAAAAAGAACAACAGGAAAATCCCAGAGTAAGTAGAAGGAAGGAAACAATAGAGATAAGGGAAGAAATAAAAGCATAGAACTTAAAAAACAATATAATAGTTCAATGAAAAAGAACTGGTTCTTTAAAAGGATAAATAAGATTGATGAACATTTAACTAGACAAATCAAGAAACAAAAAGATATGATCCCAATAAATAATATCAGAAGTGAAAGAGAAGTAACGAATGGCATCACAAAAATACAAAAGATTATAAGAAAATATTATGAACAAATTGGACATCCAAGATGAAGTATAAAAATTCCTAGAAATACACAGTATTCTAAATCAAAATAAGGAAAAAATTATAAGGCCTGAATAAACCAATAACAACTAATGAAACTGAAGAAGTAATAAAAAAATAAAAACTCCAAACAAACAAAAATCCTGCACCAAATTGCTACACAGGGAAATTTATCAAACATTCAAAGAACTAACACATATCCTCCTCAAACAATTCCAAAAAACTCAAGAGGAAGGGAGACTTCCAAACTCTATGAGTCCAGCATTATCCTAACTTCAAAGGCTGATAAAGCCATTACAAAGAAAGGAAATGAACAAAAATGCTAAAACCCTCAACAAAATATTAGTAATCTCATCCAGCAATATATTAAAAAGATCATACACCAGGATCAACTGGGTTTAATTCTCAGGATCTATGGTTGATATAATATTCACAAATCAATAAATGTGATACCTCACATAAAAAGTAACAAAAATCAAATGATCATATCAATAGATGCAGAAATCATTTATGAGAAAAACAGCCGGCAAAGTGGGAATAGAGGGATCATACCTCAACATAGTAAATGCCATATATAAAAAACCTACAGCCAACATTATATTCAATGGTCAAAAACTAAAAGTGTTTCTCTTAACATCAATAAATAACTAAGATGTTCACTTTTACCATTTATACTTAACATAGTACTGGAGGTCCTAGGCACAGGGACCAGATAGAAGAAGAAATCACAGGCATCCCAATTGGAAAGGAGGTAGTAAAACTGTCATTATTTGCAGTTGAAGTGATACTGTACATCAAAAACCCTAAAGATTCTACAAAACAACAACAACAAGAAAAACCCACACTACTAAATCTAATAAATTAATTTGGAAACGTAACAGAATACAAAATCAATATCCAGAAATCAATGGCATTTTTGTACTACAATAAAGAGATCTCAGCAAGAGATTCTAAGAAAACAATTCCATTTAATATTGCAGAAATAGTAATCCTAATAATAAGAAACTAATATGCAAATAGACCAACTGGTGGAACAACCAAACAACCAGTCACTATGACATGTGCTGACCAGCAGGGAGTATATGTGGAACATGGCAGGAATTAGCCACAGCAGGATGATGGAGCAGGTGAGCAGGGATGCCAGACCAAGGTGGGTACCAGTCGCTGTCATGGGGGTGAGCCTCTAATAGTTACTGAAAATTATTTGCTCTCACGCTCCACATCCCTGACGGGTGCCCACACCTGATGCTGGCACTGGCCTCACTCACATCTATTGCAGGTGCCAGAGTCACTGCTTGCACCAACTGCCAGTGCTGGCCCAGCTCACACCTGCTGCCAGTCCCAATCACTCGGTGCCATCAGCAGCTGTGAAAGGCAGCTGTCAGCCTTGATTGCCCCTGAGGGTTTCTCTACCCCTCCCTGCTCCTGTGGGGTGATTAGGGCAGCAGCCACCACTTGCACCTGCTGATGGCACCAGCCCCGCTTGCACTCATTGCTAGTGCCAACCCCAATCACGCCATGCTATCAGTGGGTGTGAGTGGGGCCGGCATTGTCAGCACTTGGAAGTGGCAGCAACAGGAGCGGGACTGCTGGCAGAAAGGGGGGCGGGGGCTGTGGTGAGAGGGGCCATACCGGAGTACAGAGAATGGGCTAAGACCCACCCCTGTGCCTTCTACAGCTTCATGGCCCACAGTTCCCTTCAAGGAGCACGAATTCATGCACTGGGCCCCTAGTTAATAATATTATCTAATAAAGAGGATATATACTGATTAACCCTCACACCATCACAAAGATGGAGGTACCCACAGCCAATAAGGTGGGAGTATGCTTATTAACTGCCCTGCCTTCAAAGATGATGGCACCCATATCCACAAGATAATGGTGTCCAGTCCCCTCTGCCCCCCAGCTGCTCAGGGCCAACCCAAGGTGCAGGCAAGCCTCAGATGGCAGCTGTCCAGCCTCCCAGGGCCAGCCTGAGGCTCAGGTAATCACGGCTGGCCAAAGCTTGTTCAACAGAGATGTGATGGGGTGTTGCCTTCCCCTGATCACAGGTCGCCTTCCACCCCCGAGGGCTACCGGACTGTGAGAGGGTGCAGGCCAGGCTGAGGGTACTCCCCCCTCTAGTGAAAATAATAATGTACCTGGGAATAAATTTAACCAAGAAGGTAAAATGCTTATACTCATAAAACTATAAGACATTGAAGAAACAAATGTTGAAAGATACTAATTAGTTAAAGCTTATACTGTGCTCATGATTTGGTAGAGTAAACATCATTAAAATGTCCATACTACCCAATGCAATTTATAGATTCAAAACAATCCCTATTAAAATATCAATAGCATATTTCATAGATCTAGAACAAATATGCCAAAAATTTATATGGAATCAAATAAGACCCCAAATAACCTCAGCAATCTTAAAAAAGAAAAACAAAGTTGGAGGGATCACAATACTCAAAGCCATTGTAATAAAAACAGCCTCATAGTAGCACAAGAACAGGCAAATAAATCTATGGAAAATAACACAGGTCCCTGAAAACAACTTATGCCTCTTTGGTCAATTAATATTTGAAAAATAGTCAAAAGCATACAATGGAGATGGTGTCTTTAATAAATGGTGTGGGGAGAGTTGAACTGGTACATGCCAAAAAATGCAGCTTGACCACCAATTTACACTATACACAAGAATAAACTCAAAAACTCAAAAAGTAAATGTAAGTCACAAAACCATGAAAATCCTATAAGACATAGCAGTAAAATCTCAGACAGCTCATATAACAATATTTATGTCAACAATATTCTAGTGCAATAAAAAGAGGCAAAAACAAACAATGGACTACATTAAGCTAAAAAGCTTCTGCACAGCAAAAGAAACCATCAGTAAAATGAAAAGAGAACCCACTGTATGGATTGCCAATGATACATCTGATAAGGAGTTAATTTCCAAAATATATAAAGAACTTATACAACTTATACAACTGAACATCAAGAAGATAAGTGGGCAAAGAACCTGAATAAATACTTCTCCAAAGAGGACATACAGATGGACCACAGCCAATGAAAACATGTCCAATGTCACTATTCACAGTGAAATTCAAATTATGCCTTTCAAAATAATGAAGTGTCACCTCACACTTGCCAGAATGGCTACCATCAATAAATTAACAAGTGCTGGGAAGATGTGGAAAAAAGGGAAACCTAGTACACTGCTGGTGAGAAAACAGACTGGTGCAACCACCATGGAAAACAGTGTGGGATTTCCTCAAAAACTGAAAAAAAATGGAACTATTATTTGACCCAGCGATCCCACTTTTGGGGATATATCTTAAGAATCTAAAAATACAAATCAGAAAAAATATATGTGCCCCTATTTCATAGCATTGTTGTTGATAATAGCCAAGATCTGGAAACAGCCTAAGTGCCCCCTCAGTAGATGAGAGGATTTAAAAAGCTGTGGTATAGCCCTAACCAGTTTTTCTCAGTGGATAGTGTCTGCCTGCTGACTGAAGGTTCCCAGGTTCAATTGTGATCAAGGGCACATCCCTGGATTGTGGGCTCAATACCCAGTGCAGGGCATGGAAAAGGCATCCAATTAATAGTCCTCTCTCATCATTGATATTTCTATCTCTACCTCTCCCTTTCTTCTGAAATCAATACAAATATATATTTTTAAAAGCTGTGATATATTTATATCATGGAATACTATACAAAGTAATAAAGGAGAATATCTTACTCTTTGAGATAGCATAGAGGGACCTGGAGAGTATCATTCTAAGTGAAATAAGTTAGTCAGAGAAATACAACTATCACATGACCTCACTCATATATGGAATCTAGTGAACAAAATAAACTGATAAAAAATATATCCAGAGACATAGAAGAATAGAATAGATTGTGGAATCTCAAAGGGAAGGTAGGGGTGGTTGGGAAGAAATTTACCACAGAACTTGTATGTGTATATGCATAACCTATGGACATAGACAATAGGGTGGTGAAGAGTATGTAGGGGTGGATGCAGGCTATAATGGGCCAATGGGGGAAAACAAGGGACATCTGTAATTCTTTCAACAATAAAGATTTAATTGTGTGTCTTTCAACAATAAAGACTTAATCATTAATTAAAAGCTGTAGTACATTTACAGAATGAAATACTACATGGCTAAAAAATGGAAGGAACTTTTACCAATTTTGATGGCATGGTTGGATCTGGAGATCATTATACTAGTGAAATAAGCATGTCAGGGAAAGACAAATATCATATGATCTCACTTATATGTGGAATCTAATGAAAAATATAAAGGGACAAACAAAATACAATGGGAGACAGGGATGTATGGAGCAGACTGACAGATCTCAGAGCAGAAGGGAGTGAGGTGAATGGAGTGAAATAAGGTGAAGAGAATAGCTAAAGAACATATATGCATAAACCATAGACACAGACAGCAATGTGCACAGGCTAGAAGGAAGGAGGGTATGGACTAGGTGGCAGTGGGTAGGCAAATTGGGGGAGAATAGGAGACATCTGTGATGTCAACAATAAAAATAATTTTTAAAAAAACAAAGATTTAGTCACAAGAATGTCCTGTTTTGAGTAATTTTACAAAAGCAAAATGAAAACAAAGATTATAATTTTAATGTTTTAAATAAGCCATTGATAAAAATACTATGATTATGACAGGCTGCCAGATATATATTATACAAAAGAATTATATTGCAGAATAATAAGTATATGGAAAGACTAAAAAGAAAAGCTCCAAAATGTTAGAGGTAGTTATGTCTGGGTAGTAAGAATATAGATAAATTTTACCTTTTATATAATACTAGTAGCCCATCATGTGATATCGCTCACAGTAGGCCACTTCCGTGGGAGAGGGCAAGAATCGAGGTGCAACACCAGGAGCCATGTGGCTTCTGTGGCAGGTAGAGGCAGAAGCAAGCTGCCGGAACCCACAGGAACAGGGAGGAAGCCATGCCACTTCCCTGGGAGCCAGGAAGGTCCGGTGCAGATTCCACAGGAGGTGGGAGGGAGCCATGCTGTTTCTGTGGGAGGCGGGTCCATGTCTCCTCTCCAGGCCTGTGCTTAGCCATGGAGGCTGCAGGCCGGCCCCTCTATCCCTGTCCATGTTCCCTCCAGGCTTCATCTGCACACACAACCTCCTCCTATCTGGTTGTGACCCATTACAGCATCCCGGCCTAATATACATATATGTGTGTGTGTGTGCGTACTAAATTTATTTTGATAAGTATGCATTATATTTTAATAAACCAAAACAGCACAAAAAAATTGAATGTGATACAAAGTCTTAAATAAATAATAAGAGAGAGAGAATTCTTTAATTGCAGGCCCACTTTATAATAAATGATATAGAAAGAATGTCTTTTTAATAAGTGGTGTTTGGAAAATTGGACAGGTATATGCAAAAAATTGAAATTAGACCTCCAACTTACACCATACACAAGAATAAATTCAAAATGGATAAAATACTTAAATTCTTTTTTTAATATATTTTATTGATTTTTTTGCAGAGATGAAGGGAGAGGGATAGAAAGTCAGAAACATCAATGAGAGAAACACATCGACCAGCTGCCTCTTGCACACCCCCTACTGGAGATGTGCCCACAACCAAAGTACATGCCCTTGACCGGAATTGAACTCTGGACCTTTCAGACCCCAGGCGGACGCTCTATCCACTGAGCCAAACCGGTTTTGGCAAAATACTTAAATTCTTGAAAGAAACCATAGGCAGCAAAATTTCAGACATTTCCTATAGCATTATTTTCACCAATACATCTCCTAGTACAAGAGAAACAAAAAATAAAAAATGAGAAAATGAGACTACATCCAACTAAAAAGCTTTTACACAACTCACATTTAAGTCTTTACCCATTGTGAGTTAATTCTTGTATATGGTGTAAGTTGATGGTCCAGTTTCAGTTTTTATGCATGTACCTGTCCATTTATTGAAAAGACTGTCTTTACTCCATTGTATGCTCATGCCTCCTTTGTCAAATATTAATTGAGCTTAATGATTTGGGTCAATTTCTGGGTTCTCTGTTCTGTTCTATTAATCTATATGCCTATTCTGTGTCAATATCAGGCTGTATTGACTACAATGACTGTGTAATATTACTTGATATCTGGAATTTTGACCCCTCCAACTTTGTTCTTTCTCACAATTGCTGTGACTATTTGGGGTCTTTTTTGTTTCTATATATATTTGTTCTAAATTTGTAAAATATGCAGTTGGTATTTTAATTTGATTATATAGATTGCTTTTGGTAGTATGGATATTATAATAATGTTGATTCTACCAATTCATGAACACAGTATATTCTTCCACTTGTTTATATCTTCCTCTATCTCTTTTTTCAACATCTTGTAATTTTCTAAGTACAGGTCTTTTACCTCCTTAGTTAAGTTTATTCCTAAGTATCTTAATTTTTGTTGCAATTGTAAATGTGATTGTTTGTTCAGTGTTTCTTTCTGAGATATCATATTGACATGGATATCTGAGAGTTAATTTTGTATCTTGATATACTGCTGAATTCATTTATTAAATTGAGTCGTTTTTTGGTGAAGTCTAGGGTTTTCTAAATACAATATCATGTCATATGCAAAAAACGACTTAACTGTAAGTTGTGAAACCACAAAAATCCTAGAGAAACCCATAGGCAGAAAAATCTCAGATATCTCTCATGGCAATCTGTTTATGGATACATGTACTAGGGAAAGGAAAATAAGAAGGAAATAAATAAATGGGACTACATAAAAACAAAAAGTTTATGCACAGCCAAAGAAATCATCAACAAAATGAAGAGAGCTCACTGCAGGGGAGAACATATTTACCACTGATACATCAGATAAGAGTTTAATTTCCAAAATATATAAGGAACTAATATGACTTAAAAGACAAACAATCCAATTTAAAAATGAGCAAAATACAAAAATAAATACTTCTTCAAAGTGGACATACCAGATGGACAAGAGACATATGAAAAAATGCTCAAACTTACTGATCATCAGTGAGATGCAAATTAAAATGACAATGAGGTATCACCTCAGACCTGTCCAGAATGGCTACCATGAACAAATCAGCAAATGATAAGTGGAGACTAAGGAACTTTAGTACACTTCTGGTGGGAATGCAGAGTGTGGTGCAACCATTATGGAAAATAGCATGGAGTTTCCTCAAAAAATGAAAAATTGAACTGCCATTTGACAGTGATCCCACTTCTGAGAATATACCCCAAGAAACCCAAAAGATGAATCAGAAAGAATATATAGCAGCATAATTTATAATAGCTAAGATCTGGACACAGCCCAATTCTTCATGAGGAGATGAATGGATAATAAAGCTCTGATACACTGATATCATGGAATATTATGCAGCATTAAAAAAGAAGGGTCTTTTACTATTTGAGACAGCATTGATGGACCTGAAGACTATTATACTAAGTGAAATAAGCCAGTCAGAGAAAGACAAGTGTTGAGTGATATCACAAATATGGAATCTAATGAACAAAATAAACTGATGAACAAAATATATCCAGAGACATAGAAGCATAGAACAGACCATGGAATTTCAGAGTTGAAGGTAGGGGTAATTGGGTGAGTGGGAAGAGATTAACCACAAAACTAGTATGCATAATCCCATGGACACAGATGATAGTGAAGGCCTGGGGTGGGGGTGGGTGCAGGCTATAAGAGATCAATGGATAGAGAAAGGGGACATCTGTAATACTTTCAACAACATATATTTTTTTTTAAAAAAGCTTCTGCATAACAAAAGAAACCAACAACATGAAAAGATAGTCTACTGTATGGGAGAACATATTCACCAATGATACCTCGGATAAGGGGTTAATTTCCAAAATATATAAAGAACTTATATAACCCAGGCCCAATTCCAAAAAGACAATTAGATTTTTTTTTAAATGGGCAAAGTACCTGAATATACATTTCTCCAAAGAGGACATACAGATGGCCAGTAGACATATTAAAAAATGCCCAAAGTCACTAATCAGATAGATTCAAATTAAAACCTCCTTGAGGTATGACATCACAACTGTCAGAATGGCTACTATCAATAGATAAACAAACAAGTGCTGGAGAAGATGTGGAGAACTGTTTCTCCTAGTATGCTACTATGGAAAACAGCATGGCATTTCCTCAAAAAATTAAAAATGGAACTGTCTTTTGATCCAGCAATCCCTCTTCTGGGGATATATCCTAAGAATCCAAAAACACCAGTCAGAAAAAATATATGCATCCCTATTTTATAGCATCATTATTTACAATAGCTAAGATCTGGAAACAGCCAAAGTTACCATCAGTAGATGAGTTGATAAAAATTCTGTGATACTTTTATACCATGGAATACTAGGCAGTAGTAAAAAGGGGTCTCTTACCCTTTGAGACATAATGGAGAGACCTAGAAAGTATTATACTATGTGAAAGAAGTCATTCAGAAAAAGACAAGTTACTACATGATCTCACATTGTATGTGGAATCTAATGAGCCAACACACTGATGACCAAAATAGACCCAGATATATGGATACATGGAACAAACCGGCAGATCTTAGAAGGGGGAGGGGGGGCCTGGAAGAGACGAGAAGAGTTTAACCAGGGACCTTAAATGCATATATTGTAAATGCATATATGCATAGACCATGAACACAGACTATCAAGTAGTGAAGGTATGGGGTGAGCAAGGTCTGGTTGGAGATGGCTTAGGAATGGGGAGAGAGGGAGTAGGTGGTATTGGGGAAATCTATAATACTGTCAAAATTTTTAAAAAAGAAAAAGAAAGCAGTGGTAGGAATTTGTGAAATAAGAAAATTGTGCGTCTTAATAAATTATAGGTTTCTCCGCCACATACATTTTTGCTCATAGTTTTAAAACCAATCTGCCTGATTAAGAATTTTTTCTCCCTCAATTCAAATAAATCAATTCTTCTTGTTTATTAGAGGAAGACAAAGGAATAAGACATGTCTGCTAGGGTTGTCCTATCATGTGTTGCTATAACTGGTGTTACTTTCACAAATGTCATAACTTACTATGGCAAAGCTGTTCTGCCCAATCCAGTGTATCTTTGGCTTTGCTAATGATGCCCCATTTGGACTTCACCTCTGCTTAGATTGCTGTGGTGGTATGTATGTACTGCCATGGTGATATTCATGTTCTCAGTCATTTTGCCAAATTTAGTTATTTCATTATAATCCTCTCATAATAAAAAATACTATTTTTAGTACTACAACCTTCACACTCACATACTTGTTAATAATTGTCTATTTTTATAGAGTCTGACACAGCACAAATATTGGATTCTGCAGGAAGACGTATAATAAAGAAGAAAGCCAAGAGACCATCAAACAGTTATGCTGGTAAGAACAAGAATATTTCAAGTCTATTTATGATTTATTTATCTTCTCAGAAATTTAAGTTTGTTCTTTTTTTTATTAAATATATTTTATTGTTTTTTTTACAGAGAGGAAGAGAGAGGGATAGAGAGTTGGAAACATCGATGAGAGAAAAACATTGATCAGCTGCCTCTTGCACACCCCCTACTGGGGACTTGCCCAAAACCAAGGTACATGCCCTTGACCGGAATGGAACCCCGGGACCCTTGAGTCCGCAAGCCAATGCTCTATCCATTGAGCCAAACCGGTTTTGGCTAGAAATTTAAATTTGGATCTTAAATGACCACAGTACCTATATGCTAATATTTTTCATATTTTTTTCTTCATTTCAGAGTGAGGAAGGGAGAGAGACATAGACAAACAGAAACATCAATGATGAGAAACAAACATTGATTGGCTGCCTCCTGACCACCTACCAGAGATCAAGCCTATTACTTAGGCATGTGCCATGACCAGGAATCAAACCGTGACCTCTTGGTTCATGGGTCGATGTCAATCACTGAACCATACCGGCATGGCACCTATATGCTATTATTACATGGTAGAACTTCATAATTTCCCTTTATAATTAATGGAATTCTAGCAGTTAAATCAGTAGATAATTAGCTATATAATATGTTTTAGTACTCATCCTTTTAAAATGATCCATAGAAAAACAACAATATTGTTGTGAGCTTAGAATATGGTTGTTGGAAGCCTATAAAATGATGTTCTTCTCACAGTCTTTTTCAGGTTCTATTAGATAGTTGCATTGTACTTGCAAAGGCAGAAAAGCTACTTGATGAATGGGATTAGAGGAGGAATTTAGAAAAGGTACATTGCATCAGTTATTAAGTCCATCCATGTGATTAAACTATCTAAGATTTTAATATCTTTAGATATTAAAATATCTAAAGTGAAGTAGCAACCTTTAGGAGTTTTTCAAATATAGTTTATATTATAGTCTACTGCTTCCTGACCTGTTATATCAGTGCTTAACACACTTCATCATGATCTTTTACATGGTACCAATGGATGCAGGCAGGTTAACAGAGCAATCAGGGAAAGAGACAATCAGAGAAAGGCTTTCATACCACCAGTCATCCAAAGATGATAGTATTTTTGCCCCAAGTCCATGCCCTCAGAGAAACACCCTAGAAGCTTGACATATCAGGGAAAGGCACTTCAATAAAATATAAAATAGTCCATCCTCATCACTCAATAAATGACCAGGCACACAATGACAACAAGCCTCCAACTGGGGTTGGGGAACCCAGTACACAGACTCACTGCAATACATTGAGTAAAATGCCCAGTATTTACCACAAAATATATGAGACCTAAAAAGAGATAGTGAAGTGAAATCTCCAGGGAATATTGGTTTTAAAAAACTTAATAAGGTAGTGGAAGGATATTGTGAAGATGGGAGCTTGGGATTCTTACCATATTATTTAGCACATATTTTATTTCCTAATCCTTACCCTACTTCCTATCAAATATTCTTTATAATGCCTCCTTATTTTTTTAAGCATCTCTGCATGCTCATTTCTATGGCCCATTCCTTTTTACTTATGCCAAATGGAAAAAGAACCAGAGAGCCTCAAATACATCTACTAATATCTAATTTTATATTCCTGTAACTCATATTACTTTCTCAAAATGTAGTTTTATACTTATTCAAAGTTGTTCTTTCTTTTTTATGTGTTTTTATTCACTTTTATAATGATGAAAATCAAGGTAGTTTCCATCTCTTTTTTAGGCTGCACTAGATGTCTATTTGAGCTGCTAAGGTCATAGTGCAACCTTTAACATTTTTTTTAAAATTTCTTTATTGATTTTGGTATTACATATGTGTCCTTATTTCCCCATTGCCCCCTTTTACACCCCCCGCATGCCATCACCTGCCTGTTGTCTGTGTCCATTGGTTAGGCTTCTATGCATGCATACAAGTCCTTTGGTTGATCTCTCCCTTAACACCACTCGCTCCTACCTTCTCTCTGAGGTTTAATGGTCTGATCAATGTTTCTCTGACTCTGAATCTATTTTTTTCATCAGATTATGTTGTTCATTTACTTTATAAATGAGTGAGATCATGTGATATTTATGTTTCTCTGACTGGCTTATTTCACTTGTTGATCTCTTTCCAACTCTTTGAGTTGTTGGGTTAAATAGTTTATTACCATTTTTTCCGTTTCTTGAGGTAGGCTTGCAGCGCTATAAACTTCCCTTTCAGGACTGCTTTCATTTTGTCCCATCGATTTTGGATTGATGTGTTTTATTGTCAATAGTTTCCAGAATATTTTTATTTTTTATGTTTTATTTTATTTTTTTAATTACTTTATTGATTAAAGTATCACATATTTGTCCTCATCACCCCCCCCATTCCCATCCCAAACCTCTCACCTCGCATGCCCCATCCCCCTGTTGTCCATGATCACTGGTATGTTTGGTATGGTTTTTTTTTTTTTATCCATTCACTCACTCAATGTCTTTTGATTGGTGCATTAGAACATTTATGTTTAAAGTTATTATTGAAAGGTAATTGTAGCCATTTTTATTTTCTGTTCCTGTGTTCTTTTTTAATTTTTTTTATTTCTTCTTTTATTACAAGTCCCTTTAGCATTTCTTGCATTGCTGGCTTTTAATTTCTTCTTTGAATAATTTCTGCTGCTTTGATCTCTTTGATCACTATTTAATAGCTTGCTATTCAGCTTCCAACTGTTTGAAATTTGGGGCTGTTTTTATTGTATTTTATTTTTAATATTATGTCATTGTAGTCTGAGAAAATGCTTGATATGATATCAATATTCTTGAATTTGCGGAGACTTTGCTTGTGACCCAATATGTGGTATATTTTTTAAAATGTCTCATGTGCATGTGAGAAGAATGTATATTCTGTGGCTTTTGGGTGAAATGTTCTAAAGATGTCAATTAATTCCATTTTATCTAGTGAGTCATTTAGGATTTTTGTTTCTTTGCTGATATTTTTTCTAGAGATTTTATCCAGTGATGTCAGTGGTGTATTAAAGTCACCTACTATGATTTTATTGTTGTCGATCTCTCCCTTGATATCTTCCAGTTTTTTTTTATGTATTTGGGTGCTCCTACATTGGGTGCATATATGTTTACCAGGGTTATATTCTCTTGTTGTATCAATCCCATTAGTATTATGAAATGGCCTTCTGTATCTCTTATTATGGCCTTCACTTTGAGGTCTATTTTGTCAGATATAAGTATTGCCACACCGGTTTGTTTGTTTTTTTAATTTTCATTTGCCTGAAAGATATTTTTCCATCCCTTCACTTTCAGTCTGTGTGAGTCCCTTGTTCTAAGGTGGGTCTCTTGTAGACAGCATGTATATGAGTCATGTTTTTTTGTTTTTGTTTTTTTTTATCCATTCACTCACTCAATGTCTTTTGATTGGTGCATTAGAACATTTATGTTTAAAGTTATTATTGAAAGGTAATTGTTTGTAGCCATTTTTATTTTCTGTTCCTGTGTTCTTTTTTAATTTTTTTTATTTCTTCTTTTATTACAAGTCCCTTTAGCATTTCTTGCATTGCTGGCTTGATAGTGATAAAGTCCCTTCACCTTTTTTTTTGTCAGGGAAGCTGCTTATTTCCCCTTCAGTTTTGAATGATAGCCTTGCTGGATTCAGTCCCTTACTTTGCATCACTTTGTAAATATTCTTCCATTTTTTTTCTGCCTGGTGTGTTTCTGTTGAGAAATCATTTGATAATCTTATGGGATCTCCCTTGTATACAATGTTCTGTCTCTCTCTCTTGCAGCTTTTAGAATTCTCTCTTTATCCTGAACATTTGCCATTGTTATTATGATGTGTCTTGGTGAGGGTCTTTTCGGGTTAATCTTTTTTGGGACTCTCTGAGCTTTTGTTACTTTTTTCTTCCCCACATTGGGGAAGTTTTCTGACATTATTTCTTCAAATAGGTTTTCTAACCCCTGTTCCTCTTCCTGTTGTTCTGGCATCCCTATTATTCGTAAGTTTCTTCATTTCATGTTGTCCCATAGCTCCCTTAGTCTCTCTTCCTGTCTTTTAATTTTTTTCTCCAATTGCAGTTTGTTTTGGCTGTGTTTTGCATCCCTGTCTTCTAATTCGCTAATCCAGTCCTCTGCTTCTCCTAGTCTACTATTGAAACTTTCCATGGTGTTTTCTATTGCAGCTATGTCACTCTTTTCTTCTTGATTCTTACATAAGTTATTGATTTTTAAGTTGTTGATTTTTTTTTCTTCCATCCGATTTATGAACTGTATGACCCTTATTCTGAATTCTTTTTCTGACATATTGCTGCCTCTGTTTTTGCTTAGCTGCTTTTCTGGCAATTTCTCATTTTCTTTCCTTTGGGGGTTTCTCTGTCTACCCATTTTTGTTTCACCAATTGATGTAGATGTAGAGTCATGCAGGGGTTGCTCCTTGCGTGGCAGTGGCTCCTCAGGCTGTGGTTGCTTTTCAGGTGGTCGCTGAAGTGGCTTACCTCAATTGTCAGAGGCTCCTCTGGTGGGTGCTATTAGCAGCAGTGGTGTCTCTTCTGGCTGGTGGGGAAGGCTTCTCGCACAGCTGCTGTTCCTTGGTTGGGAAGTGGGATTCTTGTGTGGTTGCTGCTCCTTTGACAGGGGCGGACTACTCTCGTGGCTCCTGCTCCACGGATCAGGGATGGCTGCACACTGATGCTGTTCCTCAGATGGGGCTGACTGCTCATGAGACTGCTGCTTCTTGGACAGGTGAAGGTTGCTTGCTGGGCTGGTGCTCCTCATATGTGTGCAGGCTCCTCGCACAGCTGCTGATTCTCATATGGGGGATTGGCTGCTTGCTTGGCTGTTGCTCCTCAGGTGGGAGTGAGCTGCACATGCGGCTACTTCTTGGATGGTGGTGGGCCACTCACCCAGCTGCTGCTCATTGGACAGGTGCAGGATGTTTGTGGCTGTTGCTCCTCGGACTAATGTAAGCTGCACAAGACTGTCGCTCCTCAGACATGGGCAGTCTGCTCCTGTGGCTGCTTCTACTCAGATGTGGGCGGGCAGCTCACCCAGCTGCTGCTTGTCAGTTTGGTTCAGGCTGCGTGTGGCTGCTGTTCCTTGGACTAGTGCGGGCTGCGCAGGACTGCTACTGCTTGGACGTGGGTGGTCTGCTCATTTGGTTGCTGCTCCTTGGTCTGGGGCAGGCTGCTTGAGCAGCTTCTGCTCCTCAAATGGGGGTGAGCTGCTCACAATGCTGCTGTTCCTCCTACAGGGATCGGCTTCTCACACAGCTGCTGCTTTTTGGACAGGGGATGGGCTGCTTGTGTGGCTGGTGCTTCTCAGAGAGGAGTGTGCTGCACATGTGGCTTCTGCTCCTTGACTGAGGGCAGGCCACTCAGCCAGCTGCTGCTCGTCAGACCCAGACCGGTGCAGGCTGCGTGTGGTTGCTGATCCTCGGACCAGTGAAGGCTGTGCAGGGCTGCTGCTCCTCAGATGGGGACAGGCTGCTTGTGTGGCTGCTGATCCTAGGATAGGGGCAGATTGCTCATGCAGCTGCTGCTCCTTGGACAGGTGCAGGGTGTGGGCTGTGCATAGTTGCTGCTCCTCGAATGGGGACGGGCTGCACCGGGCTGCCACTCCTCAGATGCGGTGGGCTGCTCTTGTGGCTGCTGCTCCTCAGATGGGGGAGGCTGCTCACATTGTTTCTGCTCCTCAGACAGGGAAGTGGGCCACTTATACAGCTGCTGCTCCTTGGACAGGGGCAGGCCATGTGAGGCTGATGCTCAGGGGATGGGCTGCTCATGGGACTGCTGCTCTTTGGACAGGAGTGGGCTGTTCATGTGTCTGCTGCTCATGTGGTTGCAGTGCCCTGGGCCTCTGAGTCTCCTTTGCCAATTCGGGTTGGATGTTATTCATTTCAGCTGTTCTTTCTATCTGCTCTGGGACAAGGCATGCGACACATCTGTCTGTTCCACCACCATTTTGTCTCTCCCTTTCATGGTCTCAAGCATTTCAACAAACACATCCATCCACCTTATAGTGTCAGGTTCATAACAGGTTTCTTACCTATGGTACTTGCTCTCCTACAACCAACTTTCATTCACAAAACATTAAATACATTGTTTGGCAGAAGTCACCTATTCTAATAATCTCGTTTTCTTTTTTTTTTCTTTTTTTTAAATACATTTTATTGATATATTACAGAGAGAAAGAGAGAGATAGAGAGAGCTAGAATCGTCGATGAGAGAGAAACATCTACCAGCTGCCTCTTGCACACCCCCTACCGGGGATGTGCCCGCAACCAAGGTACATGCCCTTTGACCGGAATTGAACCCGGGACCTTTCAGTCCACAGACCAACACTCTACCACTGAGCCAAACCAGTTTCAGCTACCTAATTAGCTTTTAAATTCAGCAAATGTAAAATCAAATTAAAAATCAAATAGCTGCAATCCCAATGTTGGTATAGCAAAACCTTAATATAATGGACTAATTCAGGCAAGAGGGTGTCCATTAAAGCTGAAATTCTATTATATAAAAAGTAGGTTTTTCAAATGTATATATTAAAAATTTGACAAATTAGATAACGTTTATCTGTTTTTACTTATTTAGACACATTTGTGTAATTAAAATTAAGTATATATGAAAAGTTTAATTTCACAAAAATTAATGCAGTAATTTTAAATTTATACTGAATGTATACATTCACCAGTCACTGTGAGTAAACAAATGCATATGGCTGGGGCATGGCCTAGCGCAAATCAGAACATTGGCCAGCCAGCACATGTTAAAACTGCTGCAAAAAGTTGTGCCATGCAACATGGTCATGAGCTAATCATTCACTGACCATTGTTTACACATGGTGACTCTTGGATTTAAATATGTAGACTATAGCTGTAGATATGTAATATTTATGTCAGCAAAATTACTACGGTGTTTTCTTCTAAACTATGGCCTATTTGCTAAAATATGTTAGAAAAACAAACAGTGAATAATAAGAAAATTACCTGTTAATTTAATTATATACAAATTTTGGTTAAAAGCATTTTAAAATTAACAATGTGCAAATTTTCCCATATGACATATGGACTGGAAATTTTGTTTGTTAAATCCAAAGTCAGTTAAATTGAAGTCTATGAAATTGAGGATTAACTATATTGCTGTATATTTTACCCTTTTTACCTCTCTCCAGCTATAATGTATATGTATTAAAGGAACCTGGTAGGCACTTGTTCTTAGACCACAGAATATATTATTTTTCTACATCATTGAATGTAATTTAATTTATAATTACATAGCCTAAAAAGTGTGTAAAATAGTCTTAAGAGAATCAAAGAATTTCTGCCTCATCGTAACTTTCTGTGATGTGGGACCTTTGTGATTTGACTTGTGAACAAAAATGTTATGCTCCACCTCAAAAGGTATACTCTTACAAGTATGAATGTCCACTGAATATAAACTTGGAGGTTATATTATGAATGTAAACTCACCAAAATGATTTTAAGTTTGTATAGGAAACAGCATTGCATAGAAAAATGAATGAATTATGGGACATCAGTTTATATGTCAATTTTGTCATTATCTTGATATTTTTTCTTGATAAAATCACAAAATATCTTTAAGCCTCCAAATAATGAGGCTTATGTGATTACTAAGAGCTCTTCAAATTCTAAGTTTTTCGGAATGTGTAATGTCAGACGTTGATCATTTTTCTTCAATAGAAAATACTAATTAGGTAGTACCACAGTCACAATTACACTTATTTATTAATGGTTACCATAAAAAGTGTTTTTGAAATATGTTTTATGTTTATAGAGAGTGATACAGAACCTATCACAGATGTTGGTGTAAAAGAAAAAATAATTGCTGAAATCAAGGAACAACTTAAAAGTTATGCTGGTAAGAAAAATTTTTCAAGTTTAATATTTATAGATTATGTCTCCTCCAAGATTTAACTAAGTATGGATCTTTAATAACAACAGTAACTACATGGGCAAAATTTTTAATGAATTCCCTCTTATAATTAGCTAAACTCTAGTGTTTACTATCAATAGAAAGCTAGCTAGGCTTTATTGGCTTTAAATCTATCAAATTATAAAGTAATCCATAAAATCCAATGCTCTAATGACCTTGGAAAACTTTTTTTAAATAAACCTTTATTTTTCAGATTATTACAATTGTTCTTCTTTTTTCCCTCCATTGCTCCCCTCCACCAGGTTCCCACCCCACCTTATTTCCTTTCTTCACCCCCCCACTGTCCTCATCCATAGGAGTACAATTTTTATTCAGTCTCTTCCCTCATCCCCCACTCCCCTGTTCCCTAAGAATCCTCTACTCCCTTTCTATACCTCTAATTCTATTATATTCACCAGTCAATACTGTTCATCAGATTTTTTAATTTCCTTGGTTTTTAGATTCACTGGTTGATAGTTACATATTTGTTGTTCATAATTTCTATCTTTATCTTCTTCCTCTTCCTAAAGAACCCCCTTAAGCAATTGATATAATTCTGGTTTCGCGGTGATGAACTTCTTTAGTTTTTTTCTTTTTTAATTTTATTTGTGAAGCTCTTTATGGCCTTCGATTCTGAGTGATAGCTTTGCTGGGTAGAGTATTTTTGGCTGTAGGTTCTTGCTATTCATCACTTTTAATATTTCTTGCCATTCCCATCTGGCCTGCATGGTTTCTGTTGAGAAATCAGCTAACAATCGTATGGGTGCTCCTTTATAGGTAACTACCTGCTTTTCTCTTGCTGCTTTTGATATTCCCTCTTTGTCTTTTGCTCTTGGAATTTTAATTATGATGTGTCTTGGTGTGGTCCTCTTTGGATTCCTTTTGTTTGGGGTTCTGTGCGCTTCCTGGACTTGTAAGTCTATTTCTTTCACCAGGTGAGGTACGTTTTCTGTCACTATGTCTTCCAATAGGCTTTCAGTATCTTGCTCTCTTTCTTCTTCTGGGACCCCCATAATTATGATATTGGTTCGCTTGAAGGTGTCCCAGAGGTTTCTTATACTATCTTCAACTTTCTGGATTCTCTTCTCTTCTTGCTTCTGTGGAGGAGTGTCCTCTGGCTCTTTGTGTTCCAAATCTTTGTCTTGATTCTTGCGATCTTCCATTCTGTTTTTAGGACTCTGTATAATATATATTTATTATATATATTATTTACTTCAGACAATGTATCCTTTATTTCTAGTTGATCCCTTTTCATATCCTCATAGGTCTTGTTTATTTTATCAGCCTTTTCTCAGAAATTCTTGAAAAACCTTATAACTGTAATTTTGAACTTAATATCCATTCTTTTACTTTTCTCCATTTCCTTCCATTGTGTCTTGCCTCTTCTATACATTTTAGCTGTTTCCCTGATTTGATGGAATAGTTTTGTGTGCTAGGTGTCTTGGTAGAGCCCAGTAGTACAGCCTTCCCAGTTACCTGAGGTGGACAGTCTTGGTGCAGCCCTTTGTGGGCTGTGTGTGCAGTTTTGTTATGAAGCCTTGCTTGTTGTTGGTATTACTGTGAAGCGTTGATCTCCAAGTCAATTGGCTGTGAGGATCAGCAGTGTCTCAGCTAGGAGGGCTTCTGTGCTCAGGTTGGATGGGGCGGAGTCTCAGAGTGGTGCAGACAAGCTTTGGTTCCCTGTCAGTCCTGCCTTAGGATGGTCCTATTAGCGGCGAGTCCCGCAAGATTGGTTTCAGGCATGCTCACCACTTGTGGAAAGGTTGTTCTTGAGTTTTGCCTACTCCCTGACAGTTTTCTCCCAGCTCAGAGTTGTCTCTCAGTGCAGTTGGAAGGGTTTTTTTTTTCCTCCCTGGAGAAAGCCAACTTCCAGGAGGGCTTCTGTGTTCTGCTTGGATGGGGTGGAGTCTCAGGGTGATGCAGACAAGCTTTGGTTTCCTGTCAGCCCCTCCCTAAGTGAGTCCAAGTTCCTGAGTCCTGCAGTAATGGCTGCTGGCTACACTCACCTCTGAGAGAGCTTTGCCCACTGACTGACAGTCCAATTTCTTTCTGACTGAAGCTGGCTATCAGTGCAACAGGGAGGTTTTGTTTTCCTCTTGAACAAGCAAGCTCTCCGTGTGTTAACTGCCTGCCCTCTCCGTGCGTGTCGCGAGTAACCCAGCAGTTGAAATTTTAAAATTGTCATGGTAGGCTGCATTTCGGTGTTTATGCTGCCATCTTGGTTTCCACTCTACCTTGGAATATTTTTTATGTAAATATTTCTACCTGCTATTCCACTCACTTTCTTTTTAAAAAAATATATATATTTTATTGATTTTATTCAGAGAGGAATTGAGAGGGATAGAGAGTTAGAAACATCGATGAGGAGAAACATCGACCAGCTGCCTCGTGCACCTTCCCACTGGGGGTGTGCCCACAACCAAGGTACATGCCCCTGACCGGAATCAAACCTGGGATCTTTCAGTCCGCAGACCTACACTCCACTCACTTTCTATTGAAGGGATTAGAAAGGAAAGTTGTTCTGAATGTGAAAAAAACAAAAAGACTATTTAATATGTGTTATACGAAGATAAATATAACCAATAGTCATTGTATTGGATACCAACTCCCTCTAAATAATTAAGTTGGCCCATAAATGTATACCTCTAATAGAGGCCTGATTCACGGATTCATGTACTACTGGGGTCCCTTGGCCTGGCCTGTGGGGGTTGAGCTGAAACCAGCTCTTCAACATCCCCTGAGGGGTCCCAGATTATAAGAGCATAATTCCAGGGTGACACACTCTGGAATGGGGTTCACCTGAGAACAGCAGCTGCCAAATCACCACAGCTTGGAAGCTCCTGCATTGAGTATCTGTCCCCTGTTGATCATTGAGCATAATAGCTACCAGTCAGGTGGTCAAATGGTTGGACAGTCACTTGGACTTTTATATATATACACTCTAGCTATGTTACATATTTCACAAATACAGTACTGTCTTTAGTCCTAGAATAACAGTGTTAAATACATTTCTCTTTGTTGCAAGAAATACTGTAGTTATGAACTTTACTGAAGATTTAATGGTGAAAGATAGATTTGGAGGTAGCTAAATATTCATATATAAGCACTGTGTTCTCGGAAAATGGCGGAAGAGCAGATGGGCGGTTTCTGAGTCTTGTCCCGAGAAAGAGAGAGAGAGCAGCTGAGGATCGCGCTAGGAGTGCTCGTCAACAAGCCAGGAGACTGGCAAACACCAGAGGAAATTTGGGGTCTGCTGATCAGGGAGCCCCCAACAGCTGACCACCCACAGCTGGGTCCCTTACCGGAGATACTTGCCGGCGCGGACGGGAAATCTCGCCATCTTGGAAGGGAGGAGGTTCGAGTCGGAGGCCTGATTATCCCCAGCCCCAAGGAACACCAACTGATCATAGTCGGCGCGAACCCTTGATCTCAGAGGAGCTCAGATTTCACAGCGATCTGGTGGGTGAGTTCCCCTCGGCCCGGTAGTTCTGACTGAGTTCCACTCGGCGCAGCAACCCCCAGCGCACCAGCTCGCGCGGCGCACAGAGGCTGAGGGACTGGTCCGGGATTTACAGGAAGCCCCAGGCTTTTCAGCTGGAGGCTCGCCTGTCTGTGGACAGGGCCCCTAAGATTAGGGATATCTAAGGAGCAGCACAGCTGGATCTGAGTCCAAGAAGTATCCGCAGAATTACAGGGGAGTGCAGCCAGCTCCGGACCGCCCTACCCCCAGCCATCAAAGACACAGAGAAGGGGAAAAAGATAGAAAGGCTTTAGAGTCCTGGAAGTCATCCAGAAACACTGCCACCCAGAGGCTAAAGCACATATGGTCTCTAGATTGGCTTAAAAATCAGGTCTTGTAATCAACACGGAGGAACGGTGAAACACAGTGAACTGCAACTACCGCCCAGACTGGGAACAGGCGTGCGAGACATAGCAACACAGAAAGTGAATGACCTTCATTACTGCAAATTTTGTTTAATTTTTAATTTTCAATTTTTATTTTTTAACTGTTGAATTTTTGTTTTTTACCTACTTTAATTGCAAAGTTTACTCAAGAAATTTTTTTCATCTGCCATCACTAGATTTTACCTTTTTAATTAATTCATTTTTTATAGGTAATCAACATTATTACTACTACTATTTTACCTTTTTTATCTTTTTTATCTTATTTTCTTTTGTTTATTTTTATTACTACTTTTTAAGTGTCATATTATAATCCTTTTTTTTTTTTTGCTTTCTTTTTTTTTTTCCTTTTTCCTCTATTTCTTTTTTTCTCTATTTCCCCCTTCGGGATTACTATTCTAAAAACTATTTGTACCTTGCCTTCTCCAACGCTCTATTCTATCTCAAACCTACCTTTATGACATCTCTCTATTCCTAACCCTTTACCTTTGGTGTCCTGCTTATCTTAACCCTTTACTGCTATAGATTTTCCTTACTCTTTCTGTTTACCCTCTCCAAAATTTTCACCTGACCTGTGTATATATAATTCCCAACCCCCTGCTCCAATCCCATTCACATCTACCTTGTCACTGCTCCCCCACCAAAAAAAAAAGCCTTCTCTCTACCCCTTTGTTGTTGTATGTTGAATGCTAACTATATCAAAGGTTTATGCTTTTTTTTTTTGTAAGATTGGTTTGCTTATTCTTTTTATTGGATTGTATGTTCTTGTTATCTGGGTTCTAGACACCTTTATTGGAGGATATTAATATTGCAAACACATTTCTGTCCAGTGCCTTGTGTGTTGTACCTGGTTGTGTTGTATTTTGTGCCTTTAAATCAAAGCAGGAGGGAGAGAACTACGTAACCAGGCACCCTATAAAGAGAGATCATGGGGAGACTAAGAAACAACCCGCCTGTGAAAGAAAATCAACCATCACCAGAAAAGGAAGTAAACGAGTTAGAGGCAAGCAACCTACCAGAGCAAGAATTCAGAGTAATGATCATAAGTTGGCTAAAAAGAATGGAAGACAAATTTCACAATATGAATAAGACCCAAGAGGAAATGAAGAAGACCCAAGAGGAAATGAAGGTGACCCAAGAAGAAATGAAAAATGACATCGCTACTATGAAGAATTCAATAGAAAGCATCAAGAGTAGACTAGAAGAAGCAGAAGACCGCATCAGTGAGCTAGAAGACAAAATGGAAAAAAATACCCAATTACAGCAGTTGCTAGAAAAAAAAATTAAAAAACAGGAGGAGAGCCTAAGGGAGCTTTGGGACAATACAAAACAAAACAATATTAGAATAATAGGGGTTCCAGAAGGAAACGAAACTGAGCAAGATATGGAAAAAGTATTTCAAGAAATAATGACAGAAAACTTTCCTGAGATAGAGAAGAAAAAACCAACACAAATCCAAGATGCTCGAAGAGTCCCCAACAAAATGAACCCCCAAAGATCAACACCCAGACACATTATAATTAAACTGGCAAAAAACATTGACAAAACCAGAATCTTAAAAGCAGCCAGAGAGAGACAGAAAGTTACATATGAAGGAAACCCCATCAGACTAGCAACTGATTTCTCAACAGAAACTCATCAGGCCAGAAGGGAATGGGATGACATATACAAAGTCATGCAAAGGAAGGGTCTGAACCCAAGAATACTGTACCCCGCAAGGCTGTCAATCAAAATTGAAGGTGTAATCAGGAGCTTCACCGACAAAAACAGACTAAAGGAATTTATCTCCAACAAACCAGCAATGCAAGAAATGCTAAAGGGTCTACTGTAATAATAAAGAAATAGGAAGCGAAGAAGGAACACAGGGGGATAGAATAAAAATGGCATCAAATACCTACCTTTCAATAATTACTTTAAATGTAAATGGTTTAAATGCTCCAATTAAAAGACATAGGGTAACAGATTGGATAAGAAAGCAAAACCCATTCATCTACTGTCTACAAGAAACCCACCTCAGAAAAACAGACGCCCACAGACTGAAGGTGAAAGGATGGAAAAAGATTTTCCAGGCAAACGGAAACGAAAAAAAGGCTGGGGTAGCAATACTTATATCTGACAAACTAGATCTCAAAGTGAAGGACATAACAAGAGATAAGGAAGGCCACTTCATAATACTAAAGGGTGTAATCCAACAAGAAGAAATAACCCTGGTAAACATATATGCACCCAATTCGGGAGCACCCAAATACATAAAGAAACTGCTGGAGGACATTAAGGGACAGATTAATAGCAATGCAATCATAGTAGGAGATTTTAATACTCCATTGTCACCTCTGGACAAATCATCTAAACAAAAAATCAGTAAAGAAACGTCAATTCTAAATGACTTATTAGACCAGATGGAATTAATTGACATCTTCAGAACATTTCATCCCAAAGCCACAGAATATACATTCTTCTCAAGTGCACACGGGTTATTCTCAAAGATAGACCACATATTGGGACATAGGCAAAGTCTCTTCAAATTCAAGAAGATAGAAATCTTATCAAGCATTTTCTCAGATCACAGTGCCATAAAATTGGAAATCAACTACAATAATAATAAGCCAAAGAAATTAAACACATGGAGACTAAATAGCATGCTATTGAACAAAGACTGGGTTACCAGAGAAATCAAGGAAGAAATCAAAAACATCATGGCAACTAATGACAATGAAAACACAACAATCCAAAATCTATGGGACACAGTAAAAGCTGTTTTGAGAGGGAAGTTCATATCCCTACAAGCCTATTGCAAAAAACAAGAAAGAATGGTAACAAATTATCTAACCCTACAACTCAAACAGTTAGAAAAAGAACAGCAAGAAAGGCCCACTGTAAGCAGAAGGAAGGAAATAATAAAAATCAGAGCGGAGATTAACGACATAGAGACCAAAGACACAATACATAAGATCAACAAAACCAAGAGCTGGTTCTTTGAAAGGATTAACAAGATTGATGAGCCTCTAGCCAGGCTAACCAAGAAACAAAGAGAGAGGACCCAAATAAACAAAATTAGAAATGAAAGAGGTGAAATAACAACAGACCCCGCCGAAATACAAAGGATTGTTACAAAATACTATGAACAACTCTATTCCAACAAACTGGACAACCTGGAGGAAATGGACATATTCCTAGAAAAATACAACATTCCAAAACTCAATCAGGAAGAATCTAAAAATCTCAATAGACCAGTAACTTGGGAAGAAATTGAAGCAGTCATCAAAAAGCTTCCAGCAAACAAAAGCCCAGGGCCAGATGGCTTCACAGGAGAGTTTTACCAAACATTCAAGGAAGAACTAAAACCTATCCTCCTCAGACTTTTCCAAAAGCACTGTGTTCTCACTGAAATTTAAGATGAGAGCAAGATTTCCAAAAATTTTCTTTTAAATGCTTTATCATTTATTTTATTCTGTTCACACTTTCTATTCCCGAACAAAGTGTTATTAAAAATAGATAAAAAGTATTTACTCAAACAGCTTATAACAGAGAAAAGATGATGTTGTAAATATAAAATTCTTTGAACCAAGTAATTTGTTTTGTGATTTACTTTAACAAATTTGGTAAATTATGATAAACTATTTTTCTATGTCAACAATTTTCATGTTTTTGCTTAGGTACATCCAATTACTTATTTTGTCTCCTTTTATTGAATTTATTAGGGTAACATTTTATATAATTAAGGGCTAATATGCAAATCAACCAAGCAGCAGAACAACTGGTCGCTATTATGCACACTTGACCACCAGGGAACAGATGCTCAATGCCAGAGCTTCCCCCTGGTGGTCAGTGTGATCCGACAAGGGGAGCATCAGAGAGCCAGAAGCCAGGCTCTCTATATGGAGAATGGGCCTAAACCATCAGTCAGTTGGACATCCCCCGAGGGCTCCCAGACTGCGAGAGGGCATGGACCAGGCTGAGGGATGTCCCCCCAAGTGCCTGGCCTTTGCGATCAAGCCTAAACTGGCAGTTGGATATCTCCTAAGGGATGTAGTAGTGTGCCAAGCGGCAGGAGGCCAGGGAGGAGCCTAAGCCAGCACCACACCTCTTGCACTCATCCCAGCCCACTGTGCCTGCTGCTACCATTCAGTAGTACTGCTGCGGAGTCCAGAGAGGCTCCCTCTGCCACAGCAGTGCTCACCAGCAGTGAGCCCTCTGGCTCACCACACTCACCACCAGGGGACAGCTCCTGCATTGAGCATCTTCCCCCTGATGGTCAGTGCACATTATAGCAAATGGTCAACTAGTCATTCTGGTTGTCCCAGTCATTCGTTCATAATGGTTGCTTAGGATTTTATATATATAGATGGTGAATTTATAATTAAATTCTCTAAACAATTAAATGCTCTATTTATTTAATAGAAATTGTCTAGGGGAAAAGAGTTGAAAGGAGACTATAGGTCAAAAATAGAACTGTATACTTTTGTTTAAGGTAAAAATGGGGTTGGTTTAAAGGTAAAAATTAAGGAAAATGCTATCTAAGAACCCAGAGCAAATAAAAGGTTAGAAAATGAATGAAGATTTTATAGAAATTGGAATTACAGACAAAAGGCCCACCAAACATATGAATAAAGAATTATAATTTCAGAAATAAAAAAATAATACATGGGAAATAACTAGCATGCAGAGTTATAGTATCTTTGTATAATTTTTTATTTTTTTTAATCTTAGGTACGAATGTCTTTAAAAACAAAGATATGACCACATTGCAAGATGATTTTGCTTTTACCAATTCTCCTTCACCAACTAAATTGTCAACAAACGTCATCAATTTTTCATCCTATGACAATCAAGGTAAAAAATAATAGATAATATTATAAAATAAGTATCTAATTGCTCAGAATGTTTTATAGTATACTTTTAATTTTACCCTTTATAAAATACTTAAAACATCACAAAATACCTAACTCATATAAAAATACTACATTCTAATGATTTCCTTTCTATTCTGTTAAAAGCACATTTCCTCTTTCTCAGCTTTTATCATATGTAGTTATAAGCTATTTGTAATGATGTTTTATTCAAGTATTTTTCAAAATGTTTTATTGTGCTCTCTTTATATTATTTAATTTTTATTATGAAATTCCCACCTTATCTTCTCCCCCACAACACATATTATTAATTTAATTTTAAAATGTACACACACACACACACACACACACACACACACACACACACAGTTTTAGAAGAAATTCCTAACTTAAATGTTTTTATTACATTGTTCTCTAGAGTACTTTTATGCCATTACAGCTACACTTTTTAAAAAAAAATATTTTATTGATTTTTTACAGAGAGGAAGGGAGAGAGAGAGCTAGAAATGTCTATGAGAGAGAAATATTGACCAGCTGCCTCTTGCACACCCCCCACTGGGGATGTGCCCACAACCAATGCACATGCCCTTGACCGGAATCGAACCCAGGACCTTTCAGTCCGCAGACCGACGCTCTACCGCTGAGCCAAACCGGTTTCGGCAACAGCTACACTTTCTAAAATACATTTTTAAATCTAGCAGTTTTGTTGCTGGAATCAGGACATTTGGGATAGCTAGTCTTCTATAACACCTATATCCAAACATACGTTCAGTTTCTATTTTATTTTAATTTATTTTTAAAATATTTATTGTTGAAAGTATTATATATGTTCTTCTTTTCCCCTCATATACTTCTTCCAGCTCGTTCATCTGCCCCAGACCCTCACCCCCCCATTATCTATGTCCACATGTTATGAATATATGTATATAAGTTCATTGATTGGTTTTTTTTCTACCCACACTCCTTCTGATGTTCAAGAGTCATTCAAGCTTTTATGACACTGGGTCTATTTTTGATCATCAGTTTATTTGGTTCATTAGATTCCACATATGAGTGAGATAATGTGATACTTATTTTGATCTGACTGGCTTATTTTGTTCATCATAATAATCTCTAGGTCCATGCATGCTCTTGCAAATGGTAAGAGTTCTTTCTTTTTATTGCCTCATAGTATTCTATTGTGTAAATGTACCACAGGTTTTTATCCAATCATCTGCTGATGGGCACTTAGGCTGTCTCCAAGTCTTAGCTATTGTAAATTGTGCTAGTATGAACATAGGGGTGCATATATTCTCTCTGAAGAATGTTTCAGTTTTTGTAGGATATATTCTTAGAAGTGGGATAACTGGGTCAAATGGGAGTTCCATTTTTAACTCTTTGTGGAAATTCTATACTATTTTCTACAGTGGTTGCACAAGTCTGCATTTCAACCAGCAGTGTACGAGGGTTCCCTTTTCTCTACAATATTGCCAACAGTATCTTTGGTTGATTTGTTGATGATAGCCATTCTGACAGGTGTGAGGTGATATTTCATTGTTGTTTTGTTTTGCATATATCAGATGACTAGTGATAGTGATTTTGAGCATTTTTTTCATTTCTCTCTTGGCTTTCTGGATGTCCATTTTGGAAAAGTGTCTATTTAGGTTTTTTGCCCATTTTTTAATCAGATCCTTTGTCTTCCATTTGTTAAGTTGAATGAGTTCTACATATATTTTGGATATTAAACCCTTATCAGATATATCATTGGTAAATATGTTCTCCCATAAAGTGGGTTCTCTTGTTATTTAGATGATAGTTTCTTTTGTAGTGCAAAAGCTTTATATTTTGATATAATCCCATTTGTTTATTTCTCCTTAGTTTCCATTGTCCTAAGAGATGTATCTTTAAACATATTGCTGTGAGAGATGTCTGAAAATTTGCTGCCTCTGGTTTCTTCTAAAATTTTTATGGGTTCTCTAAGTACATTTAAGTATTTATCCATTTTGAGCTTATTTTTGTGTATGGTGTAAGTTGGTGGTCTAGTTTCCTTTTTATTTTTTTAATGTATCTGTACAATTTTCCCAGCACCATTTATTTTATATTTATTTCTTTTTTTTGTTTAAAGTATTACATATGTCTCCTTTTTCCCCTATAGACCTCTTCCATGCCACTCCCATGACCCAGGACAAGCCCACACCAACCCAATGTCCGTGTTCATTTGTTATGCTAATATGCATGCATACAAGTACTTTGGTTGATCTCTTACAACACCCACCCCAACCCTCCCCTGCCTTCTCTCTAAGGTTTGACAGTCTGTTTAGTGCTTCTCTGCCTCTGGATCCATTTTTGTTCATCAGTCTATATTGCTCATAATATTCAACAAATGAGTGAGATCATGTGATATTTATCTTTCTCTGACTGGCTTATTTCGCTTAGCATAATGATCTCCATGTCCATCCATGCTTCTGAAAATGGTAAGAGCTTTTTTTTTTTTTTTACACCAGCATAGCATTCCACTGTGTAGATGTACATTTTCTAAACCATTCATCTGCTGATGGGTACTCAGGCTGTCTCCAAGTCTTAGCTATTGTAAATTATGCTGCTATGAACATAGGGGTGCATATGCCCTTAATGATTGGTATTTATGTTTTCTTGGGATATATTCCTACAAGAGGCATTACTGGGTCAAATAAGAGTTCCATTTTTAATTTCTTGAGGAAACTCCAAACTGTTTTTTCACAGTGGCTGCAATAGTCTGCATTCCCACCAGCAGTCCATGAGGGTTCTTTTTTCTGCCACATCCTCACCAGCACTTGTCATTTGTTGATTTGTTGATGTTTGTTATTCTGACAGATGTGAGATTATACCTCATTGTTGTTTTGATTTGCATCTCTCTGATAATTAATGACTTTGAGCACATTTTCATGTGTCTCTTGGCCTTCTGTATGTCCTCATTCAAAAAGTATTTATTTAGATCATTTGCCCATTTTTTGATTGGATTATTTATCTTCTTTTTGTTAAGTTGTGTGAGTTCTATGTAAATTTTAGAGATTAAACCCTTCTTGGAGATAACATTTGCAAATATGTTCTCCCATGCATTGGGCTTTCTTGTTGTTTTGTGGATGGTTTCTTTTGCTATGGAGAAGCTTTTTATTTTGATGTAGTTCTGTTTGTTTATTTTCTTATTAGTTTCCATTACTCTAGAAGCTGTATTGGTAAAGATATTGCTACAACATATGTCTGAGATTTTGCTTCCTATGGATTCTTCTAAGAATTTTATGGTTTCCTGTCTTATGTTTAAGTCCTTTATCCATTTTTGAATTTACTTTTGTGTATGGTGTAAGTTGGTGGTCTAGTTTCATTTTTTTGCATGTATCTGACCAATTTTCCCAACACCATTTATTGAAGAAACTGTCTTGACTGCATTGTATGCTCTTGCCTCCTTTGTAAAATATTAATTGAGCATAATGGCTTGGGTCTATTTCTAGGTTCTTTTTTCTATTCCATTGGTCAGCATGCTTGTTCTTGTGCCAGTACCAGGCTATTTTAAGCACAGTGGCTTTGTAGTATAACTTGATACCTGGTATTGTGATCCCTACAACTTTACTCTTCTTTCTCAATATTGCTGCAGCTGTTCAGGGTCTTTTTTTTTATTCCATAAAAATTTTTGGAAAGTTTGTTCTTGATATGTGAAAATGCCATTGGTATTTTACTAGGGATTGCATTGAATCTATAGATTGTTTTGGGAGTATGGACATTTTAATTATGTTGATTCTACCAATACAGGAACATAGTATATTCTTTCCCATGTTTATATCTTTCTCTAACTCTTTTTCAGTATGCTATAGTTTTTTGAGTCTTTTACCTCCTTGGTTAAGTTTATTCCTAACTATCTTACTTTTTTGTTGTAATGGTAAATGGGATTGGTTTTGTTTTGTATTATTTTTAGTTTCTCTTAGAGTTCACTGTTGGTGTATAAAAAAGCTATGGATATTTGGGTGTTAATCTTATATCCTGCTATATTGACAAATCCATTTATTAAATCTAGTAGTGTTTTTTTTTATGGAGTCTTTAGGGTTTTCTGGGTACAACATCATGTAATCTGTGAAAAATGAGTTTTACTTCTTCTTTTCCAACTTGGATGTCTTCTTTTTGTATGATCTCTATGGCCAGGACTTCTTCAACTATGTATAGTAAAACTGGTAAAAGAAGGAATTCCTGTTTTGTTCTTGTTCTTAAGGTAAATGGTTTTAGTTTTTGCCCATTGAGTATGATGTTGGCTGTAGGTTTGTCATATATGACCTTTATTGTGTTGAGGTATGTTCTATTTCCACTTTGCTGAAAGTTTTTTTTATCAAAAAAGGATGTCTGGCCCTAACTGGTTTGGCTCAGTGGATAGAGCATTGGCCTATAGACTGAAGGTTCCCAGGTTTGATTCTGGTGAAGGGCACGTACCTTGGTTGTGGGCACATCCCCATTGGGGGGGTGCAGAAGGCAAGCTGATTGATGTTTCGCTCTCATTGATGTTTCTAACTCTCTATCCTTCTCCCTTCCTCTCTGTAAAAAAAAAAAATGAATAAAATATATATATTTTTTAAAAAGGATGTCTTCATCGATTGATATGATCATGTGTTTTTTGTCTTGTAATCTGTTTATGTGCTGTGTCACATTTATTGATTTGTGAATATTGTACCAGACTTTTATCCTCGGAATAAATGCCATTGGTTATGATATATGAACTTTTTTTTTATGATATATGAACTTTTTAATGTATTGTTGAATTCAGATTGCTAAAATATTCTTTTTTTGGCATCTATATTCATCAAAGATAGTGGCCTGTAGTCTTTCTTTGTTGTATATTTAACTGATTTTAGAATTAGGGTGATGCTGGACTCATAGAAACAGTTTGAAGTGTTCCTTTCTCCTGAATTTTTTTTGAAGAGTGTGAGGAGGATAGGTGTTAGTTCTTCTTTGAATATTTGTTAAAACTCCACTGTGAATCCATCTGAACCAGAGTTTTTGTTTTCTGGGGGAAAAATTTTATTACTGCTTCCATTTCATCAGTGGTTAGTGGCCCATTCAGGTTTTCTGACTTTTCTTGATTGATTTTGGAAGGTTGTAGTTTTATAGGAATTTGTCCATTTCCTCCAGGTTGTACCATTTGTTGCAATTCAGTCATTCATAGTATTTTATTACAATACTTTGTATTTCTGGGTGGTCAGTTGTGATTTCACCTCTTTCTGTTGTGATTTTGTTTATTTGGGTCCTCTTTTTGTTTCCTGGTGAGTCTAGCTAGAGGTTCATCAAACTTATTTATGAGGTTCTTTCAAAGAACCAGCACTTGGTTTTATTGATTAGTTTATATTATTTATTTGTTGCTAGATTTTTTGTTTTGTTTTTTATCTCTATGTCATTTATTTCTGTTCTGATATTTATTATTTTCTTCCTTATACTTGTTCCTGGCTTTTCTTGTTTTATTTCCAGTTCTTTACATTATATTACTAGATAACTTATTACCAGTTTTTCTTGTTTTGTTTTTTTTGTTTTTGTTTTTTTTGAGGTAGTATTATAGTACTATGAACTTCCCTCTCAGGACTTTTTTCACTGTGTCCCATAGATTTTGGATTATTGTGTGTTCATTTTTATTTTCATTTGTCTTAAGATGTTTTTTATTTCTTCTTTGATCTCTTTGGTAACTCATTCATTGTTTAGTAGAATGCTATTTAGCCTCCATGTATTTGAGTGTTTTTATTGTAGCTAATTTCTAATTTCATGCCATTGTGGTCTGAGAAGATGCTTGATATAATTTCAATCTTTTTAAATTTATAGAGGCTTAACTTGCGTTCTAACATGTGGTCAATCTTTGAAAATGTCCCAGGTGTGCTTGAAATGAATATATATTCTGTAACTTTGGAATGGAATGTTCTGAAGATGTCAGTTAGTTCCATCTGTTCTAGAGTGTCATTTAGGCTTACTGTCTAATTATTGATTTTTTTTGTCTAGAATAATTATCCAGTGATATCAATGAGGCATTTCAAGACCCCTACTATTACTGTATTGATGCCAATCTCTCCCTTGATATCCTCCAGAAATATATATATATATATATATATATATATATATATATATATTTAGATGCTCCTGTATTAGGATATGTTTACTAGAGTTATAGATTCTTGTTGTATTGATACCTTTTATAATATGAAGTGAGCTTTTTTTATCTCTTGTTATGACCTTCACTTTGAGGTCTATTCTGTCATGTTTAAATATTGTTACCACAGCTTTTTTCATTTTCATTTGCTTGAAATTTTTTCCCCATTCCTTCATGTTCAGACTGTGTGAATCCTTTTTCCTAAGGTAGGTATGTTGTAGACAGCATATATATGAGTCATGTTTTATTTTATTCATTCAGCTACCCTATATCTTTTAATTGGAGCATTTCATCATTTATGTTTAAGGTTATTATTGACAGGTTCTAGTTAATTGCCATTTTTATTCTTTATGCCTGTGTTCCTTTTTCCCTTTATATTTCTTCTTTTTACAAGTCTCTTTAGGATTTCTTCCATTCCTGGTTTGGTGGTAATAAACTCCCTTAGCCTTTTTTTTGCTCATAAAGCCTCTGATTTCACCTTCAATTTTTTAAAAAATATATTTTATTGATTTCCTACAGAGAGGAAGAGAGAGGGACAGAGAGTTAGAAACATCAATGTGAGAGAAACATTCATCAGCTGCTTCTTACACACCCCCTACTGGGGATGTGCCTGCATCAAGGTGCATACCCTTGATCAAAATCAAACCTGGGACCTTTCAGTCCGCAGGCTGATGCTCTATCCACTGAGCCAAACCGGTTCAGCTCTACTTCTGTTTTTTAAGGTGTTTTTATTTTTTCAGTTGCTGCTCTGCTTTGGAGTTTTTCCTACCTTATCTTTAATTTGCTGATCTGATCCTCAGCTTCTTCTAGTCTACTGTTGAAACCTTCATTGTGTTCTTAAGTTCAGCTATGTCATTCTTCATTTCTTCTTCATTCTTACACATGTTGGTGAGTTTCTAATCCAGATGTTTGAATATCCATATAACCATTACTCTGAATTCTTTCTCTGACAAATTGCTTGCCTCCATTTCATTTAGTTCCTTTTCTGTTTATTCCTACTTTTCTTTTGGTTGGGGCTTGTTTCTTTGCCTCCTCACTTTTCCTGTTCCTTTGTGTTTTTCCTATGTATTAGATAAAAATGCTATGTCATCCAGAGTTTTTGAATTGGTTTTATATAGTAGATGTTTTGTAGGATCTGTGGTACAGACTCTCAGGACTCCTGTGCTGGGTGTTCTAGAGAGGTCTTCTACTTAATATATTGGGGTTCTCCTGATGTAGTTGGGTCTTGAATTTTATTGTTCCATTTGTGAATGGAATCTTCTCTCAGGGTTTCTGTTTATGTGGTTCACTTCCTTCCATGTCATTTCAACTGTTGTAGAGGTGCTAACTGGACAGCATAAGGTACAACATGACAAGACATGGCACAGATTGAACAAAAGATGAATGTACACAAGACCCCTATAACCTAAATAAAAGTGACCACCAGAGAAAATAGAATTATTAAAGTGAAAAGTGAGCAAAAATAATAGGGATAAATATGGAAAAAAGAGGAAAAAGAAAAAAAGGGGGGGGATAAAACAAAGCAAACAAATAAACCAAAAAGCGCAAACAAAACAAAACAAAAAAAAAAGGTGGAGAGGAATAATCTTTAGATGCAGAGCCTACATAAGGAAAATATGGTTAAGTATGACTAGGAATTGTATAACTAGGAAAAGAACCATGTTTTAGAATAGAGGAGTGAGAAAAGAAGTGAGAATACAAAAAGTAAAAGAAAAAATATTTTAAAGAGGAGCATAGGAGAGAGCAGATAGACCTAAATTTAGGAAGTGAAACAAGTTAAAAAATTAAGAGAATAATAGGGGAAGAGAAGAGAGAATAAAATGAGTAGTGAAGAAAAAGAAAAGAGAAGGGGAAATGGAGTAGAATCATGGAAGAGGAAAATTAGAAATATGAATAAACCAATAAAGACTAGAGTAATAAAATATCAATAAAACAGGTAAATTAGATCAATTTTTAAAAGGAGAGCAAAAAGAAAGGAAAGAGAAAAACTAAAACAGACAAATGAGAAGAAAACAGAAGAAAAAGAGAAGAAAAAAAGATGCCAAAAAATGAAAAATAAACATGAAAAATAAAATAATAATAAACATTTTTTTAATTAAAAAGTGAAATGTCGCTTCAACTGAATTTTAATGCCCCATTGGAGCTGGTTTAAGACCCAACTCTTCTGTTTGTCTGCCAATTATGGGCTTCCTGTTTGTTACTTGGGTGCTAAACTCTGTCAGGCACAGTCTTTTGGCTTTTAGAAACCTGCTTAAAGCTCCTAGCAATCTACTGGGTCCTCTGCTTTTACTTGTCTCCACAGGCCTTGGCTGCAAACAGGCAGGGCCAATTTGCCTTCTTTGCCTGTCTGCCAGCTGTCAATCTTAATCACTCAAGTGTCTGTTTCTGGCTGGCTCTAGGTGGAGTTGCTGTTGTTTCAGATGGGTGTTTGTTTGTTTGTTTTCTGTCCCAGAGCTACTCCCCCTTAAGTGGCCCAAAATATTACTCTAGCTTTGGTTGGTCAGAGATCCTTGTATGGAGACCAGTGGGGTTGGCTGGCAACCTGGGTTTTTATAGGCTGGTTCCCAGAATATCTGGGTGGATGTCCCCTCTTCCAGTCCAGTCACTGAGGGCTCCTTTAGACTCTTTAGACTGGCAAACTTGGCCTCTGCCTTTGTTCCCTCTGTTAAGCTCAAATGCAGAGTGTGGAGGATAAATTACCTGCCCTGAGGCTAGTGGGAGGTACTATCTTTTCTGGGGGCAAAGGGAAGAGGAGGGAATGGCCACTTAAGTTGGGAAGCCTAAGTACACCCCAAAGCAGGACTACTGGCCACATCTTCCTGCCCTCCTTCTCTCCCCAGTCTTTCCTCAGGCACCTCAAGTCCATGCCTCCCTCCCTGCACCAAAACTTCAGGTGTATGGTTGCAAATAAAAGTCCTGTGTTCTGGGTCTATAGAATAAACACAAAACAAAACAAAAATAAGAAGGGAACCACAAATTTCTTTTCCCTCAGCACCAAATTACTTTCCCCTCACAGCACTGCTTTTCAGGCATCCAGCAGCCCTGTGGCTTCTCCTTTTCATACCTGCCACCAAAGGATATGGCTCTGGTAATTAGCCTGGGCCAGGCTTCTATTTTTCTGAGGGAACTGACACTTTCATAACTCAGCTTCTTCCTCTACTTCTCACCCAGCCACTCTATACAAGCCAAAATAAGCTTTCCTGCTAGTCTCCAGGCATCCTCTGCCCTTCTTTACTGTGAGTTGTCTCCCCAGCAGTGTTCAATTTATTCTATATTCAGTTTTTAATACCAACATCTACAAAATATCTTCATGAAAACGATCTAGCTTTCATGCTTTCATGCAATTAAGATCAAGAATAAACTTAAGAATAGGGTCATTATACTAACATACAACTTTTAATGATGTAAAAATTGTCTGCAACTTTTACTCTTATATGACAAACTAATGGCCAGTATTCAAAATTCATGCATGGGGAGGATGTCCCTCAGTCTGGCCTTCACCCTCTCCAATATGGGACCCCTCAGGAGATATCTGATGCCGGTGGGATTGGGCCTAAACAGGCAGTCAGACATCCCTCTCACAATCCGGGATCACTGGCTCCTAACCACTCACCTGCCTGATTGTCCCTAACTACTCTGCCTGCCAGCCTGATTGCCCCCAACTGCCCCCCTTCAGGTCTGATCACCCCAACTGCCCTGCCTGCCAGCCGTCTCTCCCCTAACTGCCTCTGCCTCAGCCCCGCCACGATGGCTTTGTCTGGAAAGATGTCCAGAAGGTCTCCTGAAAGATCTCTCAATCTAATTAGCATACTACCCTTATTAGTGTAGATGTGAAAAGCTAGTTTGGAGTCATGGCTTCTGAAATACATTGTGTCCACAATATTTTATTTTCTTAATAACTACCTCAAACTAAATCTTCAGTTTAATCTCTAGCTAATGATTAAATAACATGTAACTTACAATTCTTTATGTAAATTGATATGTTCAATAATAGCACATACCACTTTAGTAATAAATGGACTTATGAAAAAAATCTAACAAACACTAATTGAATGGGTGGGGATAGTAAGTGGTTTATGCCTAGAGTTCTGATCTCCAAAACTATCATTGTGAATATACTCTTCTACATGTAAAGTACAGATAAAGCATAGAAATGAATATTCTGGTCTGAGCAAAGATCAAAATTAAGGCAGATGCTGAGAATAGATATCCTTTCCTCAGAAAAAAACCCATGTATGCTACCTTCCAGATAAGAAAACAATGCAAGCTTTGCCGTTAATTATTTTAATTTACCTAAAAAGTGAAAAAGGGGGTTTTGTGCATCCATATTGGCAAATATTAAAAAACTACTTCATCAAAATTCTACAAAAGTAGCTTTCTCAACCTGAAGGGAGAAAACTGTACGTGAATTTGAAAGAATTGTACATATCAGCAACCTAAAGCAATAAGCAACATTTCCTATAGAAAATATTTGGCAGGAGAGAAAGAAAATTACAGCTAACATCAATAGAATTTTCTACCATCTTACCTCACACCAGAGAGAATCAATTTGACAATCATTCACAGATGACAGAGCCTTTGTGGAAATCCAGAAGCTTGGTAGAGAACTAAAAGCACACTGTTGAAGAAAAATATCCCAGATTGAATGCATGCAAGGGGTAAGAGTTATAGTTTAACTTTGCCTGCATCATTTCTCCCCCTGGAAACATATCTCAATGCCAAAACAGCAGCTCTCATTCCATAATGTATCCTATGGGAAAAATGAGAGCATGTGAGTGAGCACCTAGCATCTCTAGCTGGGCAGGAAACTGTCAAAAAAAGGCCCATTTTTATCTTTCCCATTCAGAGGACTGAGTTACAAGCTGCATGACTGGGAGACTTCAGTGGCTGAGAGAACAATAGCCACAGCACAAAATGGAATGTTTAAAGGGATGTGAATACTGGTAATTATGTCCAAAGAGATGAGAGGCTTATCAGGAGGTATGCAATTCAGCTGCTGCAAACATTATATGTGTAGCCCCACAAATGGCCCACAGACACCCACTTCAAACTCTATGTGCCTCACACACACAAAGCACCACCCTGTAGATGGGTCCTTGTGTGTTCTCCTAATGGTAGTAAAAGTGAGCTTTAATAGAAAGCTAGTGAAAACACATAGAAAATGGGCCTGATTTGCATACGTGGGATAAACCACAAATTTGAGCATTTAGCACCACTTAAGATAAAGCAAAAGAGAATTATCAACAATGAGCCTGCTTTACAGAACCGAGAAAAGGCATACATGTTTTAAAATTCTGTTACAAAAGAGGCAAAAAGTGTATAGCAGTTGTACCCATAGAAAAAATGTAAGAAAGCCTCAAAATCCTTAACAGTGATGACAGAGGGATTTCTCTCCAGAAACCAGTAAGTAAAGTCTGGAGAAGGAACCTGCTTCTAAAATGCAATTATTATAGTGTAGGATATGAAGGAACATGAAAAGATGTTATCATACAAGAGATACAATGCTTTCCTAATAATCCCCAAAGAAATGGATATTTATGATATAACTAATAAAGAATTTAAAAATATGTAATCTCAGTGAGCTACAGGAAAACACAGACAGAAAGGTCAACAAAAGCAGGAAAATGGTGAGCAAAATAAGAAGTGGACATCAGAAGAATTGAGGTGTGAGAGGTCCCACTGATCTTTCCCTTTGAAGTTTCAACAATGTGAAGAGCTATAATTCAACAAAGGATCACCTGTTCAATATACAAAGAGGTTTGAGAGACTTACACATTGAAACACATAAAGGTGGGCAAGTGGGAGTAAATTCAGAAGGTGGGGAAGGAGAAGAACTGGGATGGTGCCAGGGATGTAGCCTAGAGTTCACGCCCAAGAGCTCACTGCAGGTCTCTTTTAGAGTTCAAAACTTTAAAAAAGAACCCAATATTATTCTGGAAATGAAGAAGTCAATAACATGAATAAAGAATGAACTAGCAAACTTAAGAAGTAGAGGTGAGTAGAGAAAAGAAAGGATTGGGAATGTTGAAAAAAGAAACCTAGAAATGACACACTTGAAAGAAAAAGACATTAGGGATAAATCAAGATGTCAGCATAGGGTAGACACCTAAATGCAGCCTACCATAACAATTTTAAATTTACAACTAGAAAACAGAGGAAACGTCGGCCTGAAACACCAGACAGATGGTTGAATGGACACTCTACCATCTAGGAAGAAAAAAGAAGGGACTCTGAGCCTCAGGAATTATGGAGGTGCAGAGATCTGTGTGCATGGAAAAGACAGCTGCGGAGTTCGCTGCTGAGTTCGAGTGCGCAGAGGGCAGGCTGAGTTCGCTGCTGGCTTACTCCCTGCACACAGAGAGGGCAGGCAGTTAATGCGTGGATGGCTTTCTTGTTTGGGAGGAAAACAGAACCGCCCTATTGCTCTGATAGACAACTCCAGTCAGGGAGAGGCCGGACCGTCAGGCAGTGGGCAAAGCTCTCTCAGAGGTGTGCATAGCAAGCAGCCATTACTGCAGGACTCAGGAACTGTACCCTCTTAGGGAGGGGCTGACAGGAAACCAAAGCTTGTCTGCATCACCCTAAGACTCCACCCCATCCAAGCAGAACACAGAAGCCCTCCTGGAAGTTGGCTTTCTCCAGGGAGAAAAAAAAAAACCTTCCAACTGCACTGAGAGACAACTCTGAGCTGGGAGAAAACTGTCAGGGAGTAGGCAAAACTCAAGAACAACCTTTCCACAAGTGGTGAGCATGCCTGAAACCAATCTTGCGGGACTCGCCGCTAATAGGACCATCCTAAGGCAGGACTGACAGGGAACCAAAGCTTGTCTGCACCACTCTGAGACTCCGCCCCATCCAACCTGAGCACAGAAGCCCTCCTAGCTGAGACACTGCTGATCCTCACAGCCAATTGACTTGGAGATCAACGCTTCACAGTAATACCAACAACAAGCAAGGCTTCATAACAAAACTGCACACACAGCCCACAAAGGGCTGCACCAAGACTGTCCACCTCAGGTAACTGGGAAGGCTGTACTACTGGGCTCTACCAAGACACCTAGCACACAAAACTATTCCATCAAATCAGGGAAGCAGCTAAAATGCATAGAAGAGGCAAGACACAATGGAAGGAAATGGAGAAAAGTAAAAGAATGGATATTGAGTTCAAAATTACAGTTATAAGGTTTTTCAAGAATTTCTGAGAAAAGGCTGATAAAATAAACAAGACCTATGAGGATATGAAAAAGGATCAACTAGAAATAAAGGATACATTGTCTGAAGTAAATATATATATATATATATATATATATATATATATATATATATATATAATACAGAGTCCTAAAAATAGAATGGAAGGTCGCCAGAATCAAGACAAAGATTTGGAACACAAAGAGCCAGAGGACTCTCCTCCACAGAAGCAAGAAGAGAAGAGAATCTAGAAAGTTGAAGATAGTGTAAGAAACCTCTGGGGCAGCTTCAAGAAAACCAACATCAGAATTATGGGGTCCCAGAAGAAGAAAGAGAGCAAGATACTGAAAGCCTATTGGAAGAAATAGTGACAGAAAACTTCCCTTACCTGGTGAAAGAATTAGACTTACAAGTCCAGGAAGTGCCCAGAACCCCAAACAAAAGGAATCCAAAGAGGACCACACCAAGACACATCATAATTAAAATTCCAAGAGCAAAAGACAAAGAGGGAATATTAAAAGCAGCAAGAGAAAAGCAGGTAGTTACCTATAAAGGAGCACTCATACGATTGTTAGCTGATTTCTCAACAGAAACCATGCAGGCCAGATGGGAATGGCAAGAAATATTAAAAGTGATGAATAGCAAGAACCTACAGCCAAAATTACTCTACCCAGTACAGCTATCCCTCAGAGTTGAATGCCAGATAAAGAGCTTCACAAATAAAATAAAATGAAAAACTAAAGAAGTTCATCACTGCGAAACCAGAATTATATGAATTGCTGAAGAAGAGGAAGAAGATAAAGATAGAAATTATGAACAACAAATATGTAACTATCAACAAGGGAATCTAACATCCAAGAAAATTAAAAAATCTGATGAACATTATTGACTGGTGAATATAATCAAATCAGAGGTATGGAAGGGGAGTGACTGATGATTCTTGGGGAAAAGGGAAATGGGGAGTGTGGGCAGAGACTGACCAAAAACTTTGCACCTATGGATGAGGACAATGGGGGGGTTGGGGAAAGGACAGAGGATGGGGTGGGAACCTGGTGGAGGGGATCAATGGTGGGTAAAAAAGAGGAACATTTGTAATAATCTAAACAATAAAGATTTATTTAAAAAAGTAAGAAAGAAAGACGAAAGAAAGAAAGAAAGAAAGAAAGAAAGAAAGAAAGAAAGAAATTACATGACCATAAAAAAGAGGAAGAACTATGTGAGAACTATCTGCTCCATAAGAAAGATTAATATAAGAACAATAGGCTGGCCCAAGGTGGTCTAACCAAGTGTCTGTGACTTTTGATTTTCATTGCATTCATGCGGGGACACTGATTCTTGGACCATGCACCTGGGAAGGCTGCTGCTGAACCCAGTGGCTGCACCAACTACCCCCAAGTGGACCAACTCTCAGCATATTCCTTCCAACCCACAGCAGTCATGCCTCTCAGTGCCCAAACTCTTCAGTGATGCTTGGGTTGCATTACATTCCCGCACTATGTGGGTCAGGCCCCCACAACTTGGCTCTTGGACCTTTTGGTATTAACAAAATATGGGAAGACAACAAAACAGTTCCCAAAAGAAAGAAAAGGAGGAATTACCAAGAAAGGAACTAAATGGAGGAATACAATATGTCAGAAAAAGAATTCATCTTAATGGTCATACACTTCATAAATCATATGGACAAGAAAATCAACAACCTATGCAAGAACCAAGAGAAAATCAAAAGTGATATAGCTACAATAAAAAACACGATGGAAGGTTTCAATACTAGACTAGAAGAATTAGTGAGTTAGAAGACAAGGTAGAGGAAAAAGCTCAATCTGAATATCAATTAGGGGGAAAAAATTTAAAAATCAGGACAAGAGCCTAAGGGAGCTTTTGGACATCATGAAACAAATAAGAAACCTATAGTAGGGGTGCAAGAAGAGCACCAAAGTTTAGGTAACCTATTTGAAGAAATAATGACAGAAAATTTCCCTGATATAGGGAAGAGATAAGTCACACAAGCACAAAGTCAAAAACAAGATGAACCCAACAAGACCCACACCAAGACAGGTTATAACTTCAGTAGCAAACATTAATGACAAAGAGAGAATCTTAAAATCTGCAAGAGAGAGACAGATAGTTATCTACAAAGCATCTCCAATCAGATTAACAAATGATTTATCAACAGGCCACAAGGGAATGGAATTAAATAAAGAAAGTGATGCAAAGAAAGGGACTGAATTGAAGAATACTCTATCCAGTAGGCCTATCAATCAAAATTAGAGTGGAAATCAAGAGCTTCACAGACATAAAAAGGCTGAGGAAGTTTATCAGTACAAAGCCAACAATGCAAGAAATTCTGAAGGGACTGTTGTAAGCAGAAGAAATATAAAAAGAGGAAGGAACACAGGCATAAAGAATATATATGGCTACAAACAAGTACCTATCAATAATAACATTAAATGTAAATAGACTAAATGCTCCAATAAAAAACATGGAGTGATTGAATGCATAAGAAAACATAACCCATATATATACTGTCTACAAGAGATGCACTTCAGAACAAAAAACTCACACAGACTGAAAGTGAAGGAATTGAAAAATATATCTCAGGCAAATGGAAATGAAGAAAAAAGCTGGGGAAGCTTGCCACTGCCACCATGTAGATTTTAAAACCACAGGGGGAATTGAACCACAGGAGTGACCTTCGCTGCCACACCTGCCGCCACCACGAATAAGGGAAATCCACTGAGAACAGAGCTCACTCCTCCCTGGGCCCTGGGAGTGGGTGGCTTCAGAACTTAGCCTCCGCATCCACAGCTGCTCTGCTTCCACCCCAAACGAGACACCTTTGAGCACGGTCTCCTCGTCCGCAGCCATCTCTGCCCGCCTGCAGCCGTCCCAGCGCCCCCCCCCCCCCGTGCTGGTGAGGAGATGGCACAGCGCCTTCCATTCCAGGCCCTGGCGAGCCCTTCGCCCTTCAGGCCCACCGCCACAGGGCTGAGCCAGAGCCTCTACCGGGATCCCAAGAAGGGGCGCCGCTGCCGCCATATGGATTTTAAAAATACAGTGGAAATTGAGCCACAAAAGCCACCACCTCCGCCGCACCCGCCACCGCTGCCGCGAGTGAGGGAAGCACACCGAGAACAGAGCTCACTCCACCCCGGGCCCAGGGAGTGGGCGGCTTTGGAGCTTGGCCTCCACGTCAGCAGCTGTTCCGCTGAGACTCCTTGGAGCGCGATCTCCCCGCCCGCAGCCGTCCCATCCTGCCCTCCGTGCTAGCGAGGAGCTAGCACAGCGCCTCCAGTTCGAGACCCCAGTGCCCCAGAGGGGTCCTGTGCCCCGGGTGAGCCGTGTGCCCCAAGGGGGCTGGGTGTCCCGGGAGAGCCGTGTTCCCTAGGGGGCCGTGTGCCCCGGTTTCGCTGTGTGTCCCAGGGGGCCGTGTGCCCCGGGTGAGCCGTGTGAACCAGAGGAGGAGCGGATTCTATTTGTGTGGTCCTGACATAGTCACCATAAAACAAGCAAACTGCCAAATGAGGAGCGGATTCTATTCATGTGGTCCTGCGATAGTTACCATAAAACAAGCAGATTGTCAAATGACAGGGGGGAGGGGAAGGAGACCTGGGGAGAGATAAGAGAACAACCGAAGGACTGGTATGCATGCATATAAGTACAACCAACGAACACAGAACTCTGGGGAGGGAGGGCATGAATGGGAGGTCGGGGGGTGGGGGCAATGGTAAGCTATGTACACATATAATACCTTAATAAATTAAAAAAAGAAATAAAAAAAAAAACTTCTAGCAAACAAAAGCCCTGGACCTGATGAGTTAATAGGAGAGTTTTATCAAACATTCAAAGAAGAACTGAAACCTATCTTCCCCAGACTATCCCAAAAATTAAAGAGGAAGGACTTCCAAGAACACTTTCAAGTTATTTCTATGAAGCTAGCATTACCCTAATCCCAACACCACATAAAGACAAAGCCTCACCAAAAGTTAAGGCCAGAACCAGATGGTTTCACTAATGAATTCTTCCAAACATTCAAATATTTGATAACTATCCTCAAATTCTGCTAAATAACTGAAGAAAAGGAAATATTTCCTACCACATTTTATGAGGCCAACATAACCCTGATGCCAAAACCTGACAAGGATATCAAAAAGGAAAGACGAGGAAAGAAAAGAAAAAGAAAACCACAGTCCAACATCTCTGATGATTACAGATGCAAAAATCCTAAACAGCATACTAGCAAATTAAATACAACAATAGATAAAAAATAATAATACAGTATGATCAAGTGAGCTTCATTCCAGGTACTGAAAGCTGGTTCAACATATTTGAATTGATCATTATAATGCACCACATTAACAAAATAAAGGATAAAAATCCTGTGATTGTACCAATACATGCAGTAAAAGCATTTGACAAAATACAACATACATTATTATTAAAACACTCAATAAAATTGGTATAGAAGGGAAGTACCTCAATAAAGGCCAAATATGACAAATCTTCTACCAATACACTTAATGATCAAAATTTGAAAGCTTCTTTTCTATTATAAGGAACAAGACAAGGATGCCCAATCACCACTTGATTCAACATAGTACTGAAAGTCCTAGTCAAGAAAGCAGGCAAGAGAAAGAAATAAAAGGCATCCTAATTGGAAATTAAGAGGTAAAAAATGTCTTTTTGCAGATGACATAACTATTTATATAGGAAACCCTAAAGAGTCCACCAAAATCTATTAGAAATGATAAACAAATACAGTAAATTTGCAGGACGCAAAGATAATCTACAGAAAGATTAAAAATGGTGGCATAATAAGTGGATGCTGCACAGACACACCCCCAGGATCAAACTGGAATTACAACTAAAATACAAAATTAATGTACAAAATTCCACTACCTTCCTATACTAACAATAAAATTTCAAAAAGAGAATAGTAAAAAATAATTCCTTTATCAATTGCAACAAAAAGAATAATATCTAAGAATAACCAAACTTGTGAAGGAGGACATATACAGTAGAAACTACAAAGCATTATTAAATGACACTGAAAAAGATACAAAGAAATGGAAAAATGTCTTGTGTTCATTGATTGGAAGAATCAAAATAATTAAAATACCTATATTACCCAAAGCAACATACAGATTTAATGCAATCCCCATCAAAATCCAATTGGCATTTTTTAAAGAAATAGAACAAAAATTTATCAGATTTGTATAGAACACAAAAGACCCCAAATAGCCAAAGGAATCCTGATAAAAATAAAAAATAAATTTAAAAAAATGAATAAAGCCAGTGATATCACACACCCTTAAAATTATACTGAAAATTGACACAAATTAAAACAGGATAGTATGCACAGAAAACCAGACACACTGAAAAATGGAAAAGAATTGAGAGTCCAGAAATAAATCCACATGTATATGGGCAAATTAAAAAAAAAAAAGGAAAATATCTAAGAATTACTTTGAAAGTCAACTGGAAGGACCTGATGACTGACTAGATGTGAGAAATGTGATTGCCTAACAATTTGTCAAAACATCTTCAGAGACAAAGAAGGTACTTACTCTTCTCTGCCTCAGAATGCCATCCTTGATCCAGACCTATTTTGGGTGCCTGGCCTCTAGAAATCAATGGAAGTCTTTGCTGAGAAGGAATTTTATGTCAGGTGGTATTGAACCTAATGAGGACTTACATCAAGGATGAGAGGCTGACCAGAATAAAAGTACCCAAGGCTGACAAGGGTGTAGTGGGAAAACATTTTTAAACAGCTGTCATTCATGATAGGAAAGCAAGGGTTTTAAGCTAATGATATGAGAATAGCACGGACAGACTTGACAGCCCAGATTGTTAGCAGCTAAAAGAAACTGCAGTGAGAAAGAATGAGTTGGAGGCGGGAGGAGAAAAAGGAGATGAGTAGGAGGAAGAGAAGAGGAAGAAGAAAGAAGGAGGAGGGGGGAGGAGAAGGAGAAGAAGGAGGAGGAAGGGAGAGGAAGAAAAGGAAGGAAAAGAAAAGAGAATACAACAGCTAAGCTACCAAGTGAAACTGAGTGGCACAAATACTTCGAGGAATTACTTCCTTCCCTGCACACAAGGAAGTCTGTCTTTGACAAGTATTGCAGTTCACCCACCACAAATCTCCACTTATAAGACAGGTATAAAGGGATGAAATACCCTATTTTCTGACACCTATAGGCTAAACAAGGAATAGAAACCAGGAAGGTGTGCAGCTCCCAGGTCCTGAAATTACTGGATCATCATTTTTAGTTCTTGATTACATTGAATTCAGGCTAAGGACTATCAACATGATATCCTTCTCCTGCAAGGTATATGGCTAGGTAGAACTGGCGCCTCTGTCTTTTCTTCCAGCTAGGATGAGTGTAAAGGCTTACAGAGGCCACAGGTCTGCTAGTTTTCTGTGCCACAATCATTGGAGCTGCACCATTGACCTGGCCCCTGCCCTCTGCACCCCCACAGCATAGACACTATCTCCTCCCCCCCCACCCTTTGGAGAAAAAGCCAGTTCTCATCTGGAAGTGAAGGTGAAGCGCAGGTAGTGTTCCCTAGTCTTTTCCCTCTAGCCCTCCCACTTTTTTCGTTTAGGCGGTGGAATTGGAGGAAAAAGACAAAGGGAAGGATGTACCTAACTCCTATAGGTTATAGGATGCGGGAGAGACTTCTACAAATTCAGTCTAGAGGAAGAAAAACAAAACAAAAATAAAATCGCAACAATTCAGGGCAAATTAAGTACCAATTTGTGTAGGTCCCTAAGGAAAGCTCAGTTTTTCTCTCCCAGCAATAAGAAGTCTTGAACCCAGGGACAAGTGGGATTCCAGACACCTAATCCACAGCGTTATAAGAAATTGCTTAAGAAACTCCAGGGGCAATTCTGTAGGGACCGAGTGTCCGGATGCATGGGCAGGTGCATGCCAAATTTCTGCTGGTGGGCCTCCAGGGCTACCTGGACACAGCGCACAGACCACGACATCATCTTGTACCTACCATTACCCTGCAGAATTCACCAGAGAAGCTCCAGTTTCCCAGCAGTTTCCTGAGGCCCCAGGGTGCACTTGCAGCTCCCTTCCCACTCCCGACTTTCCAGCCAAACCTGTCCAAATGTCTCAGGCACATCATCTGTTGTCCATGTCTAGGTAACCCAGCCATCAAGCTTGGCAACGGAGTGTCCTTCCTCCCAACTCTTGGTTGGATGGTGTCCTCTCCCACCCACATCCTACCTCCTTTGACCATTTATTAAAAACTAAGATTCTAACCCATTGCACAAAGATTCATGCAATAAACCTTCCTTCTCCTGGCTGCCACACCAGTTTTTCTCCGGCACCTGGGACCAAGCCATTGCTTTGGCCACCACCTTCCCTCTTCACTCCATCCAGAGCCTTCAGTCTTTCCTCCGGCCTGAGCACTGCTCCTGTAGCTCCCTCTGCCTCCTGCCCTTCTCTGCATAGCAGGCATTCCACCCGGCCCAGCCTGGCCACTCCATGCCTGCATGTGTGCTGCCCAGAGGTCCAGAGAGGCTGGTGGTGGGGCCGCCTCCAACTTAGTTGGATTAATTTGCATAATTACTCCTAATTGGCTAGTGGGTGCTGTGAAGTAATAATCAATTTGCATATTTATCTTTTATTAGTGTAGATTAGAGCACAACCAGTTATGAGAGAGGGGGAGAGGGCAGAGAGCAAGAAAGGTAGAGAGAGAGGGAGAGAGAGGGACCAAATGATATTGCTAAACAGAAGACTCACTTCAACTTTCAGGACAAACATAGGATCAAAGTAAAAAAATGGAAAAAGATATTCCATGTCAATGGAAATCAAAATAGAGCAGGACTAACTACACTTATGTCACACAAAATAGACAAACTTGGAAGTAGTAATAAGGGACAAAGATCATTATATAATGATAAAAAGATCACAAGTTATATAAGGATTCAACATCAGATACCTAAATATGTTAAATACTAATAGGTATAAAGGGAGAATTATGTTAAAACCCTGTTTCCCTGAAAATAAGACAGTGTCATATATTAATTTTTGCTCCCAAAGATGTGCTAGGTCTTATTTTCAGGGGATGTCTTATTTTTCCATGAAGAAGAATGCGGTACACATTTTTTGTTAAATGAAAATAAAGGAAATTTATTACCTGTATACAGTATGGCAGTACGGTAGTTGTCAACACAAACCAGACAAACTGTGAACCCTACAGTATCAAGAATTTAGTCATTTATTCAATGATAGTCATGTCATCATCTTCTGGAACATCATCATAACAATCCAATTCCTGAATTTCCTGGTGAATTTCTTGTGAATCCATTTCTTTCAGAATCAGTGGACCAAATCTCTCATGTTTAGCAACAGCACTGTCTTTAAATGAGTACTTCTTGTCAAGGTAGCCTGCTCACAGTGCATTTGCAATGCAACTCTCAGTGATTTTCTCCCATGAATTCTTCAGCCAAGTCACAACTTCTTGCAGTTTAGGTTTCACAAAGTTTCCACGCTGATTTCTCTCCATTCTATTTTCAGTGTAGTCATTGATTTCCATGCGCAAATTGTCTTTGAGTGGCTTCCTTATTGCAATATCAAGAGTCTTGAGATAGGCCGTCATTCCTGCAGGAATCATTATCTAATCTATTTTTCTTTTGTGAAGAAATGTCTTCATGTCTTTAGCTTGGTGAGTGCTGGCTGCATCCCAGACTAGCAGACCTCTTTGGCTCCCTCGCATAACAAGTGGCAGCATTAAATCGACCCACTTCCTTATAACTGCTTGTGTGGCCCAGGCTTTTTCAGTTTCAAGAATAAAAACGCCCAAAACATGTTCAATCTTTTCCTTCTTGCCCTTAGAAATGATTAAAGGTGGGATTTTAGTGCCATCCACAGGAATTGCCAAAATACAGGAAACACATGCACTTTCGTAAGCATCTTTGAAAGTCTCCTACTCTCTCCCTCTCCACGCTCACTACTCACTCCGACTTTCGCTCCACCTTCACACAGCAGTGATGCCTGGACTCCACGTAAGGTCACTGGTTGCTAGACGCCAGTTGGGGTGGCCCTAGTGACCAGTTTATAGTAAATTAGTTTTCATTCTGAGACAGAGCCTGGGAGCCTTATTTTCGGGGGATGCCTTATATTTCACTCAGAAGGAAACCTGTAAGTAGGTCTTATTTTCGGAGGATGTTTTATTTTCAGGGAAACACAGTAGTATTCTTGGGTTCAGTCCCTTACTTTGCATCACTTTGCATGTTTTACTCAATTCCCTTCTGGCCTTATGTATTTCTGTTGAGAAATCGGTTCATTGTCAAATGGGAGATCTTGTAGCTTACTTTATGTTTCTCTCTGGTAACCTTTAAGAGTCTTATTTTGTTGTTGTTTGCCAATTTAATTATGGTGTCTTGGAGTCTGACTTTTTGGCTTCATCTTGTTTGGGATTCTCTGTGCTTCTTGGACTTGTGTGAGTTTTTCTCTCCTAAGTCAGGGAAGTTTTCTGTCATTATTTCTTCAAATACATTTACTATTCCTTGCTTATATTCCTCTCCTTCTGGAACCCCATTATGAGGATGTTGTTTCATTTCATGTTGTCCCAAAGCTCTCTTAGACTCTCCTCCTGCTTTTTAAGTTTTGTATATATTTTTTTCAAGTTGGTACTCTTGTTGTTTTTTACCTTGTCTTCTGACTTGCAGTTTTGTTTTTCAGCTTCTTCCTGTCTGCTGTTGAAACCTTCCACAGTGATCCTTATTGCAGCTATGTCATTCTTCATTTCCTCTTGATTATTACACATGGTGACTTTGTCTTCTAGCTTTACCAGTGTCCTTATAACCATTGCTTTTAATTCTTTCTCTGACAAATTGCTTGCTTCCATTTTTTTATTTCCTTTTCTGGTTAGTCCTCCTTTTCTTTCATATGGGTTTTTTTTTTCTTTCTCTTTACTTTTTTTGTTACTTTATCCTTGTTTCTCTGTATTAGATCAAACTGCTATGCCACCCAGACTTTTTTAGTTTGCCTTATATAGTAGATGTTTTGTGGGACCCAGCATAAAAAAGTTACCTAGTGAAGAGAAAAGAGAAGAGTCCATGGACTTTTAACAGGTGAGAGGAAATTAGATATATGAGTAAGCCAACAGAGACTACAATAATAATTACACATCAATAAAGTAGATAAAGGTGATCAATTGTTAACAAGGAGTAAAAAGAATAGAAAGAGAAAAACTAAAGCAGGGACAGGAGAATAGAAAATAGGATGAAAAAGGGAGAAGTGAGGAAGTAAAAGGTGAAGAAAATTAAAAATAAGATAAAAGAAAAATAAAAATAGAATAAAGAAAAAATAACACTAAAAAATAAATAAAGCAAACTTAAAAAAATAAATAAGTTAAGTGTCATTCACATCAGCCAAGTTTTAATGTCCCATAAGGGTTGGTTTAAGACCCCACTTTTCTATTCTGTCTGCCATTTTTGAGTTTTTAGTTAGGTGGTTGAAGCACCATGTTGAAGTTTCATGTGATCCACTGCTCTTCTGTGTCTTTGTCCACAAGCCTAGGCTGCAAGCATGTGGGACCAATCTGCCTGCTTTGCTGTCTGCCTGCTAATCTTAATCACTCAAGTGTCTATTTTTGACAGGGTTTTGATATATCACTTTCTGGAAATTAAAGGGTCCCTTCAATCTAGTCCCTTAGAACTCTTTGGGCTTTTTCAGAGTCTTTGTTTTCTTTGTAAAGCTAAAGGTGTGAGCTGGGTATGGCAGTATTATCTTCCTTGAGGCTTCTGGTAAGGGCTGGCTCTTCAGGGGAAAAATGGCCATTTCGGTTTAGAGTTTCATTAATGTCTCCATGCTAGATTCCTGGCCATCTCTCCCTACTCTGTTCTCCTTCATAGCCTCTCCCCAGACACCACAAATTTGCACCTCTACCTGCACCACAGCCTCAGGTGAGTGTTTGTAATTGAAAGGTCCTCTGAACTGGGTTAGATACATAAAAGTAAAGATAAAAGTAAGACAAAACAACCACACGACTGCAAGTTTCTTTCCTCACTGGCACCATGCTACTTGGGCAGCTCTTCAGGTCACCTTTCTGAGCAGAGCCTCCCATGACTGTGGACTCATATCTAGACTAGAGGCCCAGTACATGAAATTTGTGCATGAGGAGTGTGTCCTCAGCATAGTCTGCACCCTCTCCAATCTGAGACCCCTGTAGGGATGTCCGGCTGACCGTTTAGGCCTGATCCCAATAGGACATTCCTCTCACAATCCAGGACTACTGGCTCCCAACTGCTTGCCTGCCTTCCTTCCTTATTGCCCCAAACCACTTCTGCCTGCAAGACTGATCACCCCCTAACCACTCCCCTGCCAGCCTTATTGATGCCTATCTGCTCCCCTGCCAGCCTGATTGCTCCTAACTTCCCTCCCCTGCAGTCCTAATTGCCACTAACTGTTCTCCCCTGAAAGCCTAGTCTCTCCCTCCACCCCAAATACTCTCCCTTGCAGGCCTGGGTCCCCGCCCAACTACCCTTCCCTGCAGGCCCAATAGCCCCCAACTTCCCTCCTCTGCCAGCCTGGTCACCCCCAACTGCCCTCCCTTGAAGGCCTGGTTCCTCCCAACTGTCCTCCCCTGCTGGCCTGACTGCCCACAACTGCCCTCCCCTTCAGGCATGATCCCTCCCAACTGCCCTTCCCTGCTGGCCATCTTGTGGCAGTCATCTTATGTCCACGTGGGGACAGCCATCTAGTGTGTTGGAGTGAAGGTTAATTTGCCTATTACTCTTTTATTAGAAAGGATAGAGGCCTGGTGCTTGGGTTGGGGCCAGCTGGTTTTCCCTGAAGGGTGTCCCGGTTCAAGGTGGGAGTTCCCTTGGGGCATGGGACAGACTGGGCGAGGGGCCTGTGGCAGTTTGCAGACTGGCCATACCCCCTGGCAACCCAAGCAGAGGCCTTGGTATCTGGGATTTATTTATCTTCTATAATTAAAACTTTGTAGCCTTGATTTGAGGCCAGGGCCAGCCAGGAAGTTTTGCTTCCTCCATCACAGAGGAAGCCCAAGCCTTCTGCCCACTCCATGGCCATAGCCATTTTTGTTGGAATTTTTTTACCTTCTATAATTGAAACTTTGTAGCCTTGAGCAGAGGCCTCTGCCAGCCATGGTGTGCAGGACGCTTGGCTTCCTCCATTGCCAGGAAAACCCAAGCCTCCTGTTTGCTGTGTGGCTGCAGCCATCTTGGTTGGCTTAATTTGCATACTCACTCCTGATTGGCTTGTGGGTGTGACTCGTGGATATAGCAGAGGTATGGTCAATTTGCATATTACTCTTTTATTAGATAGGATTCCCCGGCTACCAGCAGCCCTGTGGACTTCCTTTGCACAGTTGGATATTACACCTGACCACAGGGGACACAGACTTGGTGCAGTGCAGCTTTTTCTCAGCCCAGTGGTCGTGCATCTCTCTCCAGTCCAGAAGCCCAATCCTACCATTCTCCAGGCATCCTCTGCCCTTCCCAGTAACAAATTGTCTTATCAGCGGTGTCAAATTGGCCAATTCTGGGTGAATGTTATTCGATTTAGTTGTTCCCTTTTTCTTCTCTGGGACATGTCTGCCTATTTGGCCACCATTTCTTTTCTTTCTTCTTTCATTCTTCTGGCTTCTCAAATTTCATTAAAACATGGGAAATACCTTGTATTTCTTTTGGAGGTGGGAATCTCCTCTATGACCAGGTCTCAGATATAGATATAGTGTTCTCTATAATCCTACACTCAATGTTGCAACTTCTGCTATGCACTGTAAGTTTAGGGAGGGTGAGGAGAGGCTGGGCTCTAGGAGGGTAAGAGGAGGCAGCTAAGTTCAATGGTTTTGTTTCCAGCCTGGTAATGTCAGCTGCTAGAAAACAGCTGCCACACCTTTGTGTTTTATGTGTGCCTATTGTGGGGTTCAGCCACAGTTTTTGCTGAACACTCAGGCAGAAATGCTTATTCTACCATTCAACTCAGAGTGTAAATCTGATTTGTCCCTTATTCCTCACCATACGGTGAGCTCTGGGCTGTCAGTGGTACACATCTTTGTTCCTTCTTCTTCCTTCCTACTTTATTTTCTCAGATTTACTCATCTTCAGATGTTTCATTGTGCTAAGATCTCAGATGTGATAGTGAGTTGAGCAGGGAATTCTTTGTTGAATTACATATTTTCAACTTGTTGTAACTTCAAGGGGAGAAACCAGAAGGAACTATTATGCCACCATGCTTGTGCCATAGAATTTATTTTAGTATTATTTTTTAATCCTCACATGAGGATGTGTTTATGGATTTTAGAGAAAGAGGAAGGGAAATAGAAAGAAACATTGATGTGAGGAACTTCCATCAGTTGCCTCCTATATGTGCCCCAACTGGGAATTGAACCCATTTATGGGACAACTAGAATCCCAGTGCACAAAATTCGTGCATGGCGGGGAGGACCCCTCAACCCAGCCTGCACCCTCTCCAATCCAGGGCCCCTCAGAGGATGTCCAACTGCCCATTTAGGCCTGATCCTATACTAAATCAGCAGTTGGACATGCCTCTCACAATCTAGGACCACTGGATCCTAACCACTCACCTGCCTGCCTACCTGATTGCCCCTAACCCCTCTGCCTGCCTGCCTATCATCTCTAACCACCTCTGCCTGACTGATCACCCCTAACTGCCTCCGCCTCAGCCCTGCACCCAGGACCCAGGCTTTCTTCCTCTGGCCAGCTTCAAGAATCAGGACTCAGGCTTTTTTCCCTCTGGCAAGCCACAGGCACCCAGAATGGGGGCGACTTCACCAGGGCTGGTCACAGGCACCCAGCACCAGAGGCGGGCAGCTTTGCCTGGGACATAGCCATAGCCTCTGGGGCCTGGGACCATTAACAGGTGCCTTGTCCCAGGCCCAGCTTTGTCAGGAATGATATCTGAAAGGCATCTGGTCTAATTAGCATATTACTCTTTTATTATATAGGATGCTCCAACCAGTTGAGCCACATAGCCTAGGCATAGCAATTATTTTTAAAACACTTTATTGAGATACAATTGGTATACCATAAAATTCACCCATCTTAATTGAGTCAAGAATTTTAGTAAATTCAATTTTAGGACATTTTGTCATTCCAATAAAATACTTTATGACATGCCACCTTGTCAAGCCCTGTAGAGGAGTCTACTGGCTGCAGCCAGCCTGGGAACCTGATGAAGACTATTTTGAAGAGCTCTTGAGGAAGTCTGGTGGACTCAGGGATTGTCAAAGATAGGTTCAGGGAAAAACTGAATTGTAAAGCAACCATTTTTCTCCTTGCTTGCCAGACAGTGCTATCTCCCCGTGAGAGATGCAGTTGACACTATCCTTTTCTCCTGGTGGGCCAACCCTGATGAAATCCCACCCTGTGGAGGAGTCTGCTAGCATTAGCCAATATAGACTTGTGCTTCAGACTTTATTGGAGAGCTATTTAGGAAGTCTGGGAAGTCTTAGGGAATATTGAAGAACACAAGGAAACTGATTTGTGAGGCTTTGGGATAGGGACAATTCCTCTCCCCATCCTGCATATGCCTGACCAACGCTATACCAGTACCAGATATCCAATAGATAGATCTACACTCCTAACTCTGGCCTGGATTAGCTCATGTACCATAGAGGTGACAAGTAGATCTGGGCCAACTATGAAGATTTGCCTATAGGCCCTTGAGGATGTCCAAGCAGACATAGGGATGGTGAAGCAGTTGGCAGGCAAGAGCAGATCTCAGGGTACTTTTGTATACCTGCCTCCTATCTCAATGCTGGTGAAAACCAGCTTAGCCCCTCCAGTGAGCACATGGACCAAGCAGAAGCAGACACATACTGAGGATCACTTTGTAACTCCATATTGACAGCCTAGGGCCAGTCACAGACAGCACCTACTATTGATATTAACAGAGACCATTCCAGGAAGCCATGGGACCCAACACATCTGGTGGTGGATTTTAGTATACATCAGAGGAAAACCCAATTATTCCCACACATGTCATACCAAGGGGACATGTAGGCAGACACAAGACCAGGGGTGGGCAAACTTTTTGACTCAAGGGCCACAACGGGTTCTTAAACTGGACCAGAGGGCCAGAACAAAAGTAACCTGACCATGCTGGCACTCTCATCTTGGGCTGCTGGTGAAGGAGCGGAGGGAAGAGCAAGAGAACCCTCCACTCTTTCGGCTCTGTGGGCCAGATAGAACAGCCAAACGGGCTAGATCCAGCCCACGGGCCATAGTTTGCCCATGGCTGCACAAGACCATGCTGGGGCAAATTCTGCTTTGTGATGTAAGCTCTCACTTATATTGTTACTAGGGTAATCCTTGAAGATAGACAACTTGAAGGTCAATCCTACCAGCTGATGGGCATAAATCAATCAAGAATCATATAAAACAGGAAGGTTCACATAATCCGCATAAGGGGAATTCCTAGATAGATCGTTTAGCTCAAGTGATCAGGGAGGTGGTATCACTTAAACCCCAAAACACCTACTACATAAGACCATAATACCATAGCAGAAAGACACAGCCAATCTACCTAGTAAACAGATACAAATACAAAAAGACATAAAAAATGAGGAAGTAAAGAAACATGTCCTAAAGAAAAGAACAGAAGAAATCCCCCCCAAAAAGAACTAAATGAAATGGAGATAAGCAAGCTATAAGATACAGAGTTCAAAAGAATGGTTGCAGGGATGCTCAAGGAACATAAGCAAAGAATAGATAAGCTTAAGTGAGAACTTCAATAAAAAGATAGTGGGCATTTAAAAAGGACGTACTAATAGAAACCATAAAAACAGTCAAAATGAAGAATACATTATCTGACATGAAGGAATTTCTCAGGCTGGTATGGCTCAGTTGTTTTTGGTTGAAGCATTGTACCATAAACCAAAAGGGTGTGGGTTTAATTCCTGGTTAGGGCACTTATGGGGGTTACAGGGTTGATCACCAATTAGGGAACTTGTGAGAGACAGCCAATCAATTTTTTTCTTTCACATCAATGTTTTTCTGTATATGTTTTCCTTTCTCTCCCTTTCTCTCTCTCTCTCTCTCTCTCTCTCTCTCTCTCTCTCTCTCTCTCTCTCTCTCAATAAATCCATTTTAAAAAAGAATACACTAGAAGGAATCAACAGCAAATTTGATGAAGTATGATCTGAAAAACAAGGTAATGGAAGACGCTCAAGCAGAGTTACAAAAAGAAAAACAGAACTTTAAAAATGAGGATAGTTTAAGGGACATATGGGACAACAACAAGCATAGCAACATCCATATCAGGGGTATCAAAAGGAAAAGAGAGTAAGGGATCAATATACTATTTGAAGAAATAATGACTGAAAACTTTCCTAACCTAATGGGGGGAAAAAGACAAATAAGTTCAGAAAGCACAGAGAGTCCCAAAAATAGATAAACCCAAATGGACCCACACCAAGAAACATGATTAAAATGGAAAAGAGAGAATTAAAAACAAAGAGAGAATCTTAAAAGCTGCAAGAGAAAGAATGTTAACTACAAGGGAGCTCCCCTAAGACTGCCAAGTAACTTCTCAACAGAAAAATTTTAGGCCAGGAGGGATTAGAAAGAAATATTCAAAGTTTTGAAAAACAAGGATCTACAACCACAACTACTCTACTCATCAAAGCTATCTTTAAAATTGAAGGTGAGCCCAGACAGTGTATCTTAGTTGGTTGAGCATCATCCCATGCACCAGGAGGTTACCAGTTAGATTCCTTGATAAGAGCACATACCCAGGTTGTGGGCACAATCCCCAGAAAGAGCTGTGCAGAAGGCATTGATCAATGTTTCTCTCATATTGATATTTCTCTCACAATTTTCCTTACATTCTCTGAAATCAATAAAAACATTTTTTAAATGGAAGGTAAAGCAGAGAGCTTCCCAGACAAGAACATGCTAAAGGCATTTATTACCCCCAAGCCAATTAAAAGGGTATTTTTAAGAAAAGGAAATTGAAAAAAAGACTAACACAGTTATAAAAAATGAAATGGCAATAAATGTGTATGTATCAAATATCACTTTAATTGGAAACAGCTTAAATGCTTTAATCAAAAGACATAGGGTAGCCAAATAGATAACAAGACAAGACCAATATATGCTGTCTACAAGAGACCTGCCTCATAACACACAGACTGCAAGTAAAGGGATAGAAAAAGATACTTTACGAAAATTCAAATAAAAAGTGGGGATAGCAATACTTACATAAAATTAGAATTACATTGTAATTATGAGGTATTAGTGTGGTTCTTTGGATTCATCTTGTTTGGGACTCTCTGTACTTGTGTGACTTTTTTCTTCCCCAAACCAAAGACGTTTTGTGTTATTTCTTCAAATAGAAGAAATAATAACACCCTTATTCCTATTCTTATCCTTCTGGTACCGCTATTATACCTATGTTAATTCACTTCCTGTTGTCCCAAAGCTCTCTTATGCTATCCTCCTGATTTCTAGTAATTTAAAACATAGGCTATAAAAAGAAACAACGCAGAGGGAAGATGGCGGCTGGCAAGACAGCAGTGAGAGAGAGAGTGTGAGGGAGTGAGGGAGTGAAATGGGAGTGTGTGGACGTGTGTGGTGTGTGTGTGTGTGTGTGTGTGTGTGTGTGTGTGTGTGTGAATGAGGGATAGTTAGATTCTGCAGGATGTTTGGGGGCTGGTGGACTGGACTCTCTTAGACAGGGAACCCCAGCTACCACTGCAAGCACACTCATGCAGCTGGCACTGGCATAGAAATCATGCTATCTTGAAGGCAGGACAAAACTCATATATACTAGGACTTCAGCTGCAGACCCAAGGATACCATGATTTCAGCCCCATCAGCTGCAGACACCTATGAGTCCTGGAGTGTGCGACCCTCCTTCCAGCCTGCTGATGTGACCACAAGCCTCAAGTGTCTCAGTGCTTGGGAGGGGGTGGGGAGTTGGAGGTTTCATGCTAATTGATATCAAACTATAGTACAAGCCTGTAGTAGTAAAAACAGCATGTCACTGGCATAAAAACAGATACATAGATTAATGCAACAGAATAGAATCCAGAAATGAATCCATGCCTATAAGGTCAATTAATATTTGACAAAGGAGGTAAGAACATTCAATAAAGACAGTCTGTTCAATAATGGTACCGAGCAAATTGGACAGATATATCAAAAAATGACACTGGGCTGTTTTTCACACAATATATAAGAATAAACAAAAGGATTAAAAAATTAAAGGTAAGACTTGAAGTCATAAAACTCCTAGGAGTAAACATAGGCAGTAAAATCTCTGAAATTTCTCTTAGCAACACCTTTTTCTAATGCATCTCCTCAGGCAAGGGAAACAAAAGAAAAAAAAGAACAAATTAAAATACATCAAATTAAAAATCTTTTGCACAGTAAAGAAAATCTTCTAAAAGACAACCCACTGAATGCAGGAAGATATTCACCAATGATACATCTGACAAAGCATTAATAACAAAAATATATAAAAAACTCAGACAACTCAATACCAAAACAAACAAAAACTCCAAACACAAAGAATCTAATTAAAAAGTGGGCAGGGGACCTCAATAGACACTAATTCAAAGAGGACATAAAGACATATGAAAAGATGCTTACTGTCACTAATCTTCTGAGAAATATAATAGTATAGTATAGTATAGTATAGTATAGTATAGTATAGTATAGGGTACCAGGTAGGTACTGGAAACATCACTGGGATGACTTTGTAAAGTATATGATTGTATAACCACTATGCAATATACCTAAAATGAATACCACATAATATTGAATGTCAACTATTAAAATTTTTTAAATGCAGTTAGTATTTAGGAAAACCAAGATCCTTCATGACAGTTTGTTAGTTCCCAATTGCAGGCAACCATTAATTTGTCTTCTATGTCTATATATTTGACTCTTTTGGATATTTCATATAAATGTATTCATACAATATGTGGTATTTTGTATCTTCTTTCACTTTGTTTTTGAGGTTCATCTATACTGTAACATATATTATATTTTATTCCTTTTTAATGCAAAGTAATATTCTCTGGTGTGCTAGCTGTAGCTATGTTCTTTCTCCATTCTCAGGTTGATAGATATTAGGGTTTGTTCCACTTTTTTTGGTTATATAATAAATAATGCTACTCTGAACTTTCACATGTTGGTCTTTGTGAAGACATAATGTTTTCATTTCTCTTATGTGTCATCAAAGCTAAAAGTAGAGTTACTGGGCGACCTAGAGTCTCACTGTCACCGGTGTTTGTGCCTGGAAGATATGGGGAGTGATTGGGTCGTGGCCGTTCTGGCTTTCTTAGCGATGCCTTTGTTCTTTCCTTTCTACAATACTAATCTTTCTCTGACAGGCTTATTTAAATCGGCATAATACTCTCCAGGTCCATTCATGCTACTGCAAATGTTTCTTGTGTGTTGTACCTGGTTGTGTTGTATTTTGTGCCTTAAAAATCAACACAGAAGAGAGAAATCTACATACACAGACACCCTGAAAAGAGAGACTATGGGGAGACAAAGAAACAGCCCACAAATCAAAGAAAAGCAGGCATCACCAGAAAAGGAAGGAAACGAGTTAGAGGCAAGCAACCAACCAGAGAAAGAATTCAGAGTAATGATCATAGGATGGCTAAAAAGAATGGAAGACAAATTTGACAATATGAGTAAAACCCGAGAGGAAATGAAGAAGAACCAAGAAGAAATGAAAAATGACATAGCTTCTATTGAGTAAAGAACTCAATAGAAAGCATCAAAAGTAGGCTAGATGAAGCAGAGGACCGAATCAGTGAGCTAGAAGACAAGATGGGAAAAAATACCCAATTAGAGCAGCTTCTAGAAAAAAAAAGTTTTTAAAGCAGGAAGAGAGCCTACGGGAACTTTGGGACATTACAAAACAAAACAATATTAGAATAATAGGGGTTCCAGAAGGAAAGTAAACAAGGGAAGGCATAGAAAAACTGTTTCAAGACATAATGACAGAAAACTTTCCTGAGATAGAGAAGAAAAAACCCACACAAATACAAGAAGCTCACAGAGTCCCAAGCAGAATGAATCCCAAAAGACCAACACCTAGGCACATTATAATTAAATTGAAAAGTATCAATGACAAAGCAAGAATCTTAAAAGCAACCAGAGAGAGACAGAAATGACATATAAAGGAACCCCCATCAGACTAGCAACTGATTTCTCCACAGAAACTCATCAGGCCAGAAGGAAATGGGATGAAATATACAAAGTCATGCAAAGGAAGGGTCTGAATACAAGAATACTGTACCCAGCAAGGCAGGCTATCAATCAAGATTGAAGATGATATCAAGAGCTTCACAGACAAAAAAAGACTAAAGGAATTTATCTCCACCAAACCAGCAATGCAAGAAATGCTAAAGGGTTTACTGTAAAAATAAAGAAATAGGAAGGAAAGAAGTAACACAGGGGGTATAGAATGAAAATGGCATCAAATACCTACCTATCAATAACTTTAAATGTAAATGGTTTAAATGTTCCAATCAAAAGACATAGGGTAACAGATTAGATAAGAAAGCAAGACCCATATATCTGCTGTCTACAAGAAACCCACTTCAGAAAAAAAGATGCACACAGGCTGAGGGTGAAGGGATGGAAAAAGGTTTTCCAGGCAAACGGAAATGAAAAAAATGCTGGGGTAGCAATACTTATATCTGACAAATTAGATCTCAAAGTGAAGGACATAAAAAGAGATAATGAAGGCCACTTCATTATACTAAAGGGAGCAATCCAACAAGAAGAAATAACCCTGGTAAACATGTATGCAACCAATGTGGGAGCAGCCAAATACATTAAAAAAAAAACTGCTGGAGGACATTAAGGGAGAGATTGATTGTAATATAATCATAGTAGGAGATTTTAATACCCCACTGTCACATTTGGACAAATCACCTAAACAAAAAATCAGCAAAGAAATATCAATCCTAAATGACTCACTAGACCAGATGGAATTAATCGACATCTTCAGAACATTCCACCCAAAGCCACAGAATACACATTCTTCTCAAGTGCACATGGGTCATTTTCAAAGATAGACCACATGTTGGGACATAGGCAAAGTCTCTTCAAATTCAAGAAGATAGAAATCATATCAAGCATCTTTTCAGATCATAGTGACATAAAACTGGAAATTAACTACAATAAAAAAACCCAAAGAAATCAAACATGGAGACTAAACAGCATGCTATTAAACAAGGACTGGATTACCAGGGAAATCAAGGAATAAATTAAAAACATCCTGGCAGCAAATGACAATGAAAACACAACAATCCAAAACCTATGGGACACAGCAAAAGCAGTTTTGAGAGGGAAGTTCATATCTCTAGAAGCCTATTGCAAAAAACAAGAAAAAAAAGGTAACAAATTATTTAACTCTAAAACTCAAACACTTAGAATAAGAGCAACAAGAAAAGCCAAGTGTAAGCAGAAGGAAAGAAATAATAAAAATCAGAGCGGAGATAAACGACATAGAGACCAAAGAAACGATACATAAGATCAACAAAACCAAGAGCTGGTTCTTTGAACGGATAAACAAGATTGATGAACCTCTAGCCAGGCTAAACAAGAAACAAAGAGAGAGGACCCAAATAAACAAAATCAAAAACAAAAAAGGTGGAATAACAACAGACCCCACCGAAATACAAAGGATTGTTACAAAATACTATGAGCAACTCTATTCCAACAAATTGCACAACCTGGAAGAAATGGACATATTCCTAGAAAAATACAACCTTCCAAAACTCAATCAGGAATAATATAAAAATCTCAATAGACCAGTTACTTGGGAAGAAATTGAAATAGTCATCAAAAAGCTTCCAGCAAACAAAAGCCCAGGGCCAGATGGCTTCGCAGGAGAGTTTTACCAAACATTCAAGGAAGAACTAAAACCTAACCTCCTCAGACTATTCCAAAAAATTCAAGAGGAATACTTCCAAACTCCTTTATGAAGCCAGCATCACCCTAATACCAAAACCAGATAAAGACAACTCAATGAAAGAGAATTACAGGCCAATATCCCTCATGAACATAGATGCCAAAATCCTCAACAAAATTCTAGCAAATCGGCTCCAGCAGCTCATCAGAAAGATCATACACCATGACCAAGTAGAATTTATTCCCGGAATGCAAGGATGGTACAATATCCGCAAATCAATAATAGTGATACATCACATAAACAAATTGAAATATAAAAATCATATGGTCATATCAATTGATGCAGAAAAAGCATTTGATAAAATCCAACACCCTTTCCTGATAAAAACTCTCAACAAGGTGGGAGTACAAGGATCATACCTCAACATAATAAAAGCTATATATGATAAACCCACAGCCAACATCATACTCAATGCGCAAAAACTAAAGCCATTCCCTCTTAGAACAGGAACAAGACAGGGATGCCCACTCTCACCACTCCTGTTTGACATTGTACTGGAAGTACTCGCCATTGCAATTAGACAAGAAGAGGAAATAAAAGGCATCCAAATCGGAAAAGAAGAAGTAAAGTTATCCTTATTTGCAGATGACATGATATTGTACATAAACAACCCAAAAGACTCCATCAAAAAACTAATAGACTTAATAAATAAATTTGGCAATGTAGCTGGATACAAAATTAACGCCAGGAAATCAATGGCATTTCTGTACACCAACAATGAATTTACAGAAACAGAGACCAAAAAAGCAATCCCATTTATCATCGCACCAAGAAAATTAAGATACCTGGGAATAAATTTAACTAAGGCGGTAAAAGACCTATATACGGAAAACTACACAACACTGAAAAAAGAGATAGAGGAAGATGTAAACAGATGGAAGAACATACCATGTTCATGGATTGGTAGAATCAACATCATCAAAATGACCATACTTCCCAAAGCAATTTATAGGTTCAATGCACTCCCCATTAAAATACCAATGGCATATTTCACTGACCTAGAAAGAACTCTCCAGAAATTCATTTGGAACAATAAAAGACCCCGAATAGCCACAGCAATCCTGAGAAAGAAGAGTAAAGTAGGAGGGATCTCAACACCAGATTTCAAGCTGTATTACAAAGCCACTGTCCTCAAAACAGCCTGGTACTGGCACAAGAACAGACATATAGATCAATGGAATAGAATAGAGAATCCAGATATCAACCCAAATCAATATGCTCAATTAATATTTGACAAAGGAGGCACGAGCATACAATGAAGTCAAGATAGTCTCTTCAATAAATGGTGTTGGGAAAATTGGACAGATACATGCAAAAGAATGAAACTAGAGCACCAACTTACTCCATACACAAAAAATAAATTTGAAATGGATACAGGACTTAAACATAAGATGGGAAACCATAAAAATACTAGAGGCATCCACAGGCAGCAAAATCTCAGACATATGCCAAAAGAACTTCTTCACTGATACTGTCCCTAGGGCAATGGAGGATTAAGAGAAAACAAACAAATGAGACTACAACAAAATAAAAAGTTTTTTCGCAGCAAAAGAAACCATCAACAAAACAACAAGAAAGCCCACTGTATGGGAGAACATATTTGCAAATGATATTACTGATAAAGGTTTAATCTCCAACATCTACAAACAACTTATTCAACTCAATAAGAGGAAAATAAATGAGCCAATTAAAAAATGGGCAATGGAACTAAATAGAATCTTCTCAAAAGAAGACAGAAGGAAAGCCAAGAGGCACATGAAAAACTGCTCAAAGTCACTACTTATCCGAGAGATGCAAATCAAAACAACAATGCGATACCATCTCACACCTGTCAGAATGGCCAACATTAACAAATCAACAAATGATAATTGTTGGCAAGGTTGTGGAGAAAAAGGAACCCTCGTGCACTGCTGGTGGGAATGCAGACTGGTACAACCACTGTGGAGAACAGTATGGAGTTTCCTCAAAAAACTGAAAATGGAACTCCCATTTGACCCAGTAATCCCACTCCTAGGAATATATCCCAAGAAAATAGGAACACCAATCAGAAAGGGTATATGCACCCCTATGTTCATAGCAGCACAATTTACAATAGCTAGGATTTGGAAACAGCCTAAGTGTCCATCAGCAGATGATTGGATCAAAAAACTATGGTACATCTACACAATGGAATACTATGCTGCCATAAAAAGAAGGAATTCTCATCATTTGCAACAACCTGAATGGAATTGGAGAACATCATCCTGAGTGAAATAAGCCAGTCAATGAAAGAAACACCACATGACCTCACTCATTTATGAATAATAAAGAACATTATAAACTAATGAACCATAAGATTAATATAGCAACAATAAAGCAACAAGCAGACTGTGTAATGACAGCGGGGAGGGGAGGGAAATATGGGGGAAATAAGAGATCATCCAAAGGACTTGTACACATGCATATAAGTATAACCAATGGACACAAAACTCTGGGGAGGGAGGGAATGTTTGGGGGGGGGGGCAATGCTAATAAAAGAACACAGATAATAATTTAATAAAAATATATAAAAAATAAAAGTAGAGTTACTGTGTTGTATTATAAACTCAGGTTTAGCTATTTTTTAAAATGTCAAACTGTTTTCCAAATGGCTTACCATTTACATACAAATCAGCAAGATAGGAAGGTTTCTATTTCTCTCCATTATTGCCACCATTTTGCTATTGTCTTTCCTTTTGATTATAGACATTCTATTGGATGTGAAATGGCGTTTTATTGTGGTTTTACTTTGTATTTCCCTGATGACAAATTACGTTGAGCATCTTTTCATGTGCTTATTAGCCATTTGCATATTTCTTTGGAGAAATATCTTCACAGTTTTCTTTGCCACTAGCAAAGCTGTGTTTTTAAAAGTTCTTTATATATTCTGTAGTTGGACACAACTTCTTTATTCGATACATGATTTGTAAATGTTGTCTTCTAGTCTATGGCTTGTCTTAACTTTATTAAAAATATTTAATAGTTTTGAATTTTGATAAGGCATATTTTACTAATTTTTCTTTATGACTGATTCTTTTAAACTTGTATCTTAAAAAGTATTGCTTAATTCAGTCTCAAGATTTTTTTCTAAGAGTTTACAGTATAGCCATTATATACATATATAATTTATTTTGAGTTAATTGTTTTGTGTAGTGGGGACTAACTAAACTTTCAGTTTCAGCCCTGGCCAACTGTAGTGGCTCAATTGGTGGCTCAAAGGGTCACTGCTTTGATTCCCAATCAGGACACATACCCAGGCTGTAGAGTTGATCCCTGGTCAGGACACATATGGGAGACAGTTAATCAATATTTCTCTCTCTCTTTCCCTCATTCTTTTCTCCTTAGAATCAATGAAAAACATATCATTGAGTGAGCAATTTTTAAAAAAATAAGTAAAGTTTCAGGTTTATCTTTTTTCAAGTGTCTATGCAATTGTCCCAGCACTATTTGTAAAAAGAGAGTCCTATTTCAATTGAATGGCGTTGGCAACTAGTTGAAAACTAATCATCATATATAATAAAGAGGTAATATGCAATTTGACCATCACTCCAACACACAAGATGGCTGCCACAAGATGGCAGGGCTGAGCAGTTGTGGGCAAAGTTTTATATATATATATATTTAGATACTACTGTGTTGGGTGCATAGATGTCTACCAGAGTTATAGCCTCTTGTTGTATCCTTCCCTTAGTATTATGAACTAGTCTTCCTTATCTATTGGTATGGCCTTCATTTTGAGGTCTATTTTGTCAGATATAAGTATTACTACCCCAGCTTATTTTTCCCACTTGCTCCTGATTTCACCTTAAATTTTGAATGTTAGCCTTGCTGGGTAAAGTATTCTTGAATTCAGTCCCTTGCTTTGCATCACTTTTATACTTCATGCCATTCACTTTTGGCCTAATGTGTTTCTCTTAAGAAATCAGTTTTTAGTCTAATGAGAGATCCCTTGTGGGTAACATTCTGTCTTTTTCTAGTGGCCTTTAAGATTCTTTTTCTTTTATTTTTGCCAATGTAATTACGATATATCTTGGTGTTGGTCTTTTGAGGATCATCTTGTTTAAGGCTGTGTGTTTGTTGGACTTGTGTGACTTTTGTCTTCCCAAAGTCAGGGAAATTTTTTGCAATTATTTCTTCAAACAGGTTTCCTAAACTTTGCTTTAAAGCTTCTCCTCCTGGCACCCATAATATGCAGATTTTTCTTTGTTTTGTGTTATCCCAACTTTCCCTTAGGCTGTCCTGCTGCTTTTTTATTTTTTTCCCCACTTGTATTTTTGTATGGGTACTTTTTCTACATTGATTTCTAACTTACTGATTTGGTCCTCAGTTTATTATAGTCTGCTGTTGAAACCTTCCATTCTGTTACTTATTGCAGCTATGTCATTCTTCATCTCTTCTTGATTCTTACACGTGTTGGTGAATTTCACATCCAGACATTTGAGCATCCTTATAACCATTACTCTGAATTCTTTCTCGCACTAATTTATTGCCTCCATTTAGTTGCTTTTATGGTGATTCCTACTTTTATTTCATTTGGGGATTCATCATTTCCCCTTTTTTTGCTGTGCATTTGTACTTGTTTCTGTGTATTATATCTAACTGCTCTTCCACCCAGATGTTTTTGGATTGGTCTCATGTAGTACTGATTTTTTGTGGGACCCAGTGGTGCAGTCTCTCAGGTCTCCTGTGCTGGGTGTTCTAAGGAGGTCCCTTACTTTATATGTTTGGGTTATCCTGATGTAGTTGGATCTCGATGTTCATGGATGGAGTCTCCTCTCAGGGTATCTGATTATGTTGCTCACTCCTTGACACATTGTTCCAGCCTTTGTGGAAGTGCTGACTAAGCAGTACAAAATAAAACACAACAAGAAATGCCACAGAAGAAACAGAACATAAATGTACATAAGACAACTATAACCCTGACAAAAGTGACCACCAGAGTAAAGAGGGTTAGGAAAGTGAAAAGAGATTAAGAATTTTAGAGAAAGAAAAAATAAAGAACATAGAGTCAAAACACAACAAAACAAACAAATAAACCCAAAAACAGAAGAAAAAAACACACTTAGAAACAAGAAACTGTTGGGGGTGGCAGAAACTGTAAATATAGAGCTTAAATAGAGAAGATAAGGTTAAGGAATTGGGTGAATAGTGGAAGGACCATAGTTTAGAATAAGAAGAAAGAGAAATGAGAAGGCAAGAAGAAGAAGAAAAAATTTTGAAAAGGAAAATAGAGGAGAGGGCAGATAGAACTAAATTAAGGAAGTGAAACAAGTTTAAAAAAATTAGGAGAAGAATAGGGGATGGGAAGATAGAAAAAAACTGCATAGGAAGCAAAAGAAATGAGAAGGGGAAATGGAGTAGGATCAGGGAAAAAGAAATTAGATATATTAATAAACCAACAGAAACCAGAATTAAATAAAGCAAATAAAGATCAATTTTTAAAAGGGGGAAGAAAGAAAGGAGAGGGAAAACTAAAACCAACAAAGGAGAAGAAAAACAGGATAAAAAGAGAAAAGAAGAAAAATGTGCAAAAAAAATAAAAATAAAATCCTATATAATAAAGAGGTAATATGTAAATTGAGCACCACTCCAACACACAAGATGGCCACCCCATGTGGTCAAAGATGGCCATCCCCATGTGGAGACAAGATGGCTGCCACAAGATTGCTGGCAGGGGAGGGCAGTTGTGGGTGATCAGGCCTGCAGGAGAGAACAGTTGGGAGGGACCAGGCCTGCAGGAGAAGACAGTTGGGGGACCCAGGCCTGTAGGAAAGGGCAGTTAGGGGTGACCAGGCATGCAAGGAAGGGCAGTTTGGGGGGGGACTAGGCTTGCAAGGGAGAGAAGTTGGGGGGACCAGCCATTAGGGAATGGCAGTTAGGGGGTGACCAGGCCTTCAGGGGAGGACAGTTAGGAGTGATAAGGCCAGCAGGAGAAGGCAGTTAGGGGCAATTGGGCCAGCAGAGGATGGCAGTTAGGGGTGACTGGGTCAGAAGGTGAGGGCAGTTGGTTGCCTCCAGACCTGCAGGGAGGACAGTTAGGGGTGACCAGGCAGGCCTTCAGGGGAGGGTAGTTAGGGGTGACCTGGCTGTAAGGGGAGGGCAGTTAGGGGAAATCAGGATGACAGAGGAGCAGTTAGGTGTCAATCAGGCTGTGAGGGGAGTGGTTAGGGGGTGATGAGGCTGGCAGGTAGAAACGGTTAGGGGCAATCAGGCAGGCAGAAAGCAAGTGGTTAGGAAGCAACAGTCCTGGATTGTGAGAGGATGTCCGACTGGTGGTTTAGACCTGATCCCTGTAAACCGGCAATAGGACATCCTTTGAGGGGTCCCAGATTTGAGAGGGTGCAGGCTGGGCTGAGGGACACACACAAACTCCCCACCTTGAACGAATTTTGTGTACCAGGCCTCTAGTATATAATAAGAAAATAAAAATTTTAAATGATATGCTTCAGCCACATTTTAATGCCCCATGGGAGATGGTTTAGTACCCTAACTCTTCTGTCTGCCAATTCTGGGCTTCCTGTTACTTAGGTGCTAATCATTGTTAGGCCCTGTCTTTTGACTTTTAGCACCCTGCTTGAAGCTCTAGGCAATCCACTGGTCCTCTGCTTATTTCTGTATCCATAGACCTTGGCTGAAAACAGGCAGGGCAATCTGCTCCCTTTACCTGACCAAGCTTTAGGGCTTTAGGTGGAATTGAGTTTTGATATCAGGGAATATGATGGTTTTTTGTTTTTGTTTTTTTCCTGTCCTAGAGCGACTCCGTGAGTGGCCCAAAACATTACTCTGCCCTGGGTTGAACAGAGATCCTTGTATGTAGACTAATTAGGTTGGCTGGCAACCTGGGTTATTTTGTCAATCTGGTTCCCAAAATAGTCAAGCGGGCAGCCCCTTTTCCAATTCAGTCACTAAGGCTTTCTTGAGACTATTCAAACCCATAAGCTTGGCCTTTGCCTTTGTTTCCTCGGTAAAGCTCAAAATGCAGGTATGGCAGGCTGTCTCTCCTGCCCTGAGGGTACTGGGAGGGGCTAGATCCTCTGGGGAGAAATGGCCACTTAGGTTTGGAAGCCTAGAAATATTCTAAGGCAGGTCTCCTGGCTACCTCTCTCTGCCCTGCTTCCTTTTCCACCTCTCCTCCAGCACCTCAAGTCCATGTCTCCTTCCCTGTGCCAAAACCTCAGGTGAGTGATGCCACTGAAAGGTCCTGTTTCTGGATTTAAAGAAGAAAAACAAAGACACAACAAAACAAAAACAATAGTGAAACCACGATTTTCTCTCCTCCTAGCACTGAACTGTTTTCCCCTTTTGGTGCAGCCTTTTGCAGGGCCGCCTTTCAAGGTACAGCCTTTTGTGGCTGTGGTCTCAGGTCCAGGTTCTCCAGCAGCTGGCAGCCCTGTGGCTTTTCCTTTTCACATTTGGATGTTATGCCTGATGCTAAGGGATGCAGCTCTGGTACTCAGCCTGGGCTGGGCTTCTATTTTTCTGAGGGCCACACTCGAGAGCCCTCGCTATCCTTTCTACAGGTCTTCAAGCATCTCCTGTCCTTCTTTGTTATAAGCTGCCTCCTCAGCTGGGCCTAATTTGTTGATTCCGGGGGGATATTCTCAGATTTAGTTGTATTCCTAGTCTGGCCCTAGGATGAGATGCACAACACATCTGCCTATTGGGCCATCATTTTTCCTCTCCCCATTTGCATTTAAAAAAAATACTTTTACTGATTTCAGAGAGAGGAAGGGAGAGGGGGAGAGGAATAGAAACATCAGTGATGAGAGAGAAGGCAGCTGACTCCTGCATGACCCCTACTGGAATCCAGCCTGCAATCCAAACATGTGCGCTGACTAGGAATCAAATTGTAGCCTCCTGATACATGGGCTCAATGCTCAACCACTGAGCAACACTGGCTGAGCAAATCTACTTGAATTTTATTACGTTAGCACAACTTTGATAACTGAAAGATTATAGTTAATTTTATAATTAGTAAGTAAATGCCCTTCAGTTTTATTTACCTTCTATAAATGGTTTTAGCTATTCTACATCTTCTGCATTCCTAAATAAATTTTAGTTTCAGGTTGTTCATTTCTACACACACACAAAAAATACTCTGGAAGTATTGACATATAATGAAACGTAATTTTTGGACTGGAACACACAGTGTTCCTCTGGGCAGGATGGTTCCTGGGCTCTTTTTCCAGTGGGAAAAGAATTAATTCCATAGATGGAAAGCGGTATAGCAAAGATGGAAATTTTATTGAAGAACAAGAATAGATTCCCACATGGGAAAGGGGAAAGAATCTCACAGCACAGACTCCCACGTGGGGAGAGGGAAAAAGTCCCCCTGAGTACCCTTTGCCATGGTTTATAAAGGCTGCAGATAAAGATCTTTGCTTTGATATCCCCTCTAATTGGTCACTATTCCCTTACTCTCATTACCATAGTAACTCCTGAGCTCAGAGGTCAAACCTTACATGGGCTTCCTTCTGGATGAGGGACTTCCTTCCCTTTATTTTGTAAATATAAACCTGCTATTTCCAAGCTCCCTCATTCTATGGAAATATACCTGTTGCAACTTTTCAGCTCCCCTATTCTATGGAAATATACATTCTGCTGCTCTGTGGCCCTGTGCTTCTTCCATGGTCCTCTTTTCTAAAATTTCTAAAACTTCCTAAACCTGTCTTTTTCATCCCTAAAAATTCATGTTTCAGTATTAAATCTATATATCAATTTGGGAGAACAGTCATCTAAAAATAGGAAGGTTCCAAGAGTTCTAGTTCAAAATTGTGACATAAGAAATTCCTGAACTCACCTTCTCTCTCTGTCACACCCTATATAAAGCTACACACATTATTCTCTATGAAAGAAATACAGAAACAAGTTGAATGACTCTTAAACATCCTATCTAATAAAAGAGTAATATACAAATTGACCATTGCTCCAACACAAGATGACTGCCCCATGTGGACACAAGATGGCCACTACAAGATGGCCAGCAGGGGAGGGAAGTTGGGAGGGACCAGGACTGCAAGGGAGGGCAGTTGAGGGCAATCAAGCCTGCAGAGGAGGGCAGTTAGGGGTGGCCAGGCCAGTAGAGGAGGGAAGTTGGGAGTGATCAGGCCTGCAGGGAAGGGTAGTTGGGGGGGGGGGGCAGGCCTGCAAAGGATGGCAGTAAGGGGTGACCAAGCCTGCAGGGAAGTGCAGTTAGGGATGACCAGGACTTCAGGGGAGGGCAGTTAGAGGTGACCAGGCCTGCAGGGGAGGACAGTTAGGGGCAATCAGGATGGCAGGGGAGCAATTAGACTTCAATCAGGGGAGTGGTTAGGGGGTGATCAGGCTGGTAGGCAGAAGCCATTAGGGGCAATCAGGAAAGCAGGCAGGTGAGCGGTTGGGAGCCAGCAGTCCTGGATTGTGAGAGGGATGTCTGACTGCTCATTTAGGCCCTATCCAATTGCCCATTTAGCCCCAATCCGACTTCCTATTTAGGCCCAATCGGGCCTAAATGGGCAGTCAGACATCCCTTGAGGGGTCTCAGAATGGAGAGAGTGCAGGCTGGGCTGAGGGACACACCCCCATGCACGAATTTCGTGTGCCAGGCCTCTACTCAAGTAATAAGGGTGGGGGGGACCCTTTGAAATTAATATGAAAAACTGAGACAAAAATCTTTGCATAAACCACCAGTTCGGTGACATGCAATGGGGAGGAAACTCACGACTCCCCTGTTCTCCCTGAGGAACAAATGGTGTGGACTCCACATCTTGCACCCAAACTTTTAAAACTTCCAACTGAGAGGTGATACCCCAACATATCTATCCTTGAAAGGCAATATTACTTGTACCCACAAGACCCAGAAGGAAATAGCAAACTAAAAAATAATTCTTAGCTGGGTCCTGTGTACTCATCCTTCAGGGCTATATTTCGGGGCCCAGCACAAAGGCAGCAGGCTAAACTAGTCTTTCAATGAAAGAGGCCTTGGGCAGGCTTCTAATTTAAAAGACATCTAAGGGCTGACTACAGTTCTCTAGAGACTGGGAAGGTGAGGAGGTGCCATCTTTGCACTCTGCCTCTGCCTCATTCCAGATTGCCACTATGTTCTAAAAAGGTGCTTGTGTATATGTCTGGTATTACAGCATTCTGGCTACTATTCAGAGGATGCAGCACCCTTGGTGGCCAGCAGGGCCTATGTTCATGTCTTCCACAGTACTGTAACAACAATAACAAAGATTCTTAACTATCCCCTAAGGCCCATTGCAGAGGCATCAGACTGAAAGCAATCTTTCAATGAAAGCGTCTATGTACGAATCTTTAAAAAAGTAGCCTGAGGGTAAGGCTTCTAATTTAATACACATCTAGGGTCCTCTGCAGCCACTAGGGAGCCCGGCAGAGATATAATTATAGCACTGTATTGTTCATTTAGCCACTGCTGAGAGAGTAGATCTTAAAAGTTCTCATTGAAAGAAAAAAAAATTACAAATATGTGTCATAATGGATGTTAACTATACTTATAGTAATCATTTTGCAATACGGTAAAACCTCGATTTTGTGGGTCTTGATTGAACAACCAAAATTTCTGGCCTGTACATCAGATCTGAAATGTAACTGAAAGTTAATTTTAAAATGCTTTTAATCGCCGAAACCCGTTTGGCTCAGTGATAGAGCGTCGGTCTGCAGACTGAAAGGTCCCGGGTTCGATTCTGGTCAAGGGCATGTACATTGGTTGTGGGCACATCCCCAGTGGGGGGTGTGCAGGAGGCAGCTGGTCTCTCTCATCGATGTTTCTAGCTCTCTATCTCTCTCCTTTCCTCTCTGTAAAATATCAATAAATATATTTTTAAAATAAATAAATAAAATAAAATGCTTTTAATCAAGATTTACTTATAATTAAATTAACAGGGATTTTTTTTTGTTAGTAGTTCACTGTTATTTTTAATAAATTTTAGCAAATTGCCCATATGTTGGGGAAAAAAGACTGTATGGTTCACAAAAATAAATATTACATATCTAAATATTAATTTTTAAAGTTTTTAACTTTTAAAAAATATGTTTTTATTTATTTTATTCTACTTTTTAAGGACAGAGGAAAGGAGAGTGAGAGAGAGATAGAAGCACTGATGAGAGAGAAACATCAATCGACTGCTTTCTGCATGCCTCCTACTGGGTCCAGCCAGCAATGGGAATGCATGGGATGATACTCAACCAACTTAGCTACACTGACCAAGCATAGTCTACATATTTAAATCCAAGAGTTACCACTCCTAAATAATGTTCAGCAAATGATTAGCATGTAATCACATTGCATTATGTGGTAATTAGTTCTGTTGCCACATGGCGTGACTTTCTGCGGCAGTTTTAACTCATGCTGATATTTAAATTTGTACTAAGCCATGCCCCAGCTATGTGCATTTGTTTACTTGTGGTGACTGGTGAATGCACGCATTTACTATACCTATTCAGTATAAATTTAAAATTACAGTAACACATGTAAAAAATGTCCTGTGCAATTAAATGTTTCATACATCTAATTACACAAATGTATCGACATAAGTAAAAGCAGGTAAACTAATTTATCAATTTTTTAATATACACGTTCAGAAAACCTACTTTATTATATAACGGACTTTCATCTTTAATGGGTACACCCTCACTTGCATTAGTCCATTATATTGAGGTTTTACTATATATCAAACTTCAATTACACATTAAAACTAATACAATGCTATAGGTCAATTATATTTCAATAAATAACGAATAAATAGGAAATGTTCTAATTCACAAACATTGAATTTTTTATTTATTTAAATCAGCAACTTTCAACTGGAGTGCCGCAGAACATTGGTGTTCTGCAAAAATTTTTTAAACATGCAATACTTTACTATTTAATAAGTGGACTAACCTCTTTTTCCTTAGATTATTAAATAACAAAATGGCAATAGTCAACACAATTATAGCTGTCTGTTGTGAATGTCATCTTGAACCATAAATATATAGGTCATTAGTTGCATCATTTGGTAAGGTTGCATCATATTGTTTAATTCATGGTATCAGAAGTCCTTATTTACAAATACAGGCACCTGATTTTTTTAAAAGTCACTTTGGAGCAAATGGGTTGGCAATTACTATAAATATTTTTCTGTAAATCAATAAAAATTATACATTAAAAAATTCTTTATTGTTTAAAGAATTGCATATGTCTCCTTTTTTCCCCATTGGCCATCCCCATGCCATCCCCTCGCATGCTCCCACCCCCGTAGTGTCTGAGTCCATTGGTTATACTTATATGCATGCATACAAGTCCTTTGGTTGATCTCATATCCCCCAGCCCCATTGTTCCCTGCCATCTCACAGAATTGATGGATTGTTTGATGCTTCTATGTCTCTGGATCTATTTTTGTTCATCAGTTCATGTTCATTATATTCCACAAATGAGTGAGATCATATGGTATTTTTCTTTCTCCTACTCGCTTATTTCATTTAGCCTAATGCTCTCCAGTCCCATGCATGCTGTTGCAAATGGTAAGAGTTCTTTCTTTTCATAGTAGCACAATTTACAATAGCCAAGATTTGGAAACAACCAAAATGCCCATCAGCAGATGAGCATATTAAAATTATACATTTTTAAGAAAAAAAAATTTTAATTGATTTCAGAGAGGAAGGGAGAGGGAGAGATAAAAACATCAAAGATGAGAGAAAATTGTTGATTGCTGCTTTCTGCACACCCCTTATTGAAGATCAAGCCCACAATCTGGGCATGTGCCTTCAGCCAGAGTCAAACCAGTCTGCAAACCCACACTCTATCCACTGAGCCAAACTGGCTAGAGTGGAATTATACCTTTTGTTGTCAAATGAGAAAAAATATATTTTTGCCAGGGGGGTGAGGGCATGAATGGGAAGAGGATAATGAGGGGATAAGGACACTAATATAATACCTTAGTCAATATATATATTGTGTGTGCCTCAGAATCTTAGTAATTAGTTTATGTATATCATGAGATGGAAAAGATTGAAAATCACTGATTTAGGTTTTTATTTACCTCAGCAATGTTTTGGAACTTTTAGTATAAGCCTTTTTCCTTTGTTAAATTTATCACTATATCATTATTTGCAATGCTATTGCAAGAAAAATTATTTCTCTAATTTAATTTTTGGATTATTCATTTCTCATATATAGAAGTAAAATTGAGTTCTGTTTTATATGTTCAGCAGTAAAATTTTATGCATTTGTCTTTTAACTAGTTAATTGAAGAAAAGTGTAAAAAATGTACAGTGTCATTTATATTTATTGAAATAATTACCTAAAAGCTGTTTTGTATATCTTTATGTAGATGTGAGTTACCACCTGATATCATTCTATTTCACACTGAAGTATTTCCTGCAGTGTTTCTTTAAGACAAGTTTGCTAATATAACAACAAAATTTCTTAGTTTCTTTTTACCTGTAAATGACTTTGTTTTATCTTTATTTTTAATAATTGTTTTTCTGGGTATAAAAATCTTGGTTGTGAATTTTGTTTTCAGCACTTTGAAAATATTATTACACTACCTTTATTCTACCCACTTTGTAATGATAAGTAAGATGTTAATCTTATCAATAGTTTTATTAAGATACTAGAGGCCTGGTGCATGAAATTATTGCACGGGGAAGGGGTGTCCCTCAGCCTAGCTTGCACCCTCTCCAATCAGGGACCCCTTGAGGGATGTCTGACTGCCAGCCTGGTCACCCCTAACTGCCCTCCCCTGCAAGTTTCATCACCCCAAATATCCTCCCTTGCAGGCCTGGTCCCTCCCAACTTCCCTCCCCTGCTGTCCATCTTATAGTGGCCATCCTTTTATATATATATATATATATATATATATATATATATATATATATATATATATAGAATTTGCATGTCTTTTGTTTTTTTTTAATTTTTTAAAAATCTATTAAGGTATTATATGTGTACATAGCTTACCATTGCCCCCCCACCCCCACCTACCACTCATGCCCTCCCTCCCCAGAGTTCTGTGTTCATTGGTTGTACTTATTGCATGTATACCAGTCCTTCGGTTGTTCTCTTACATCCCCTCAAGTCTCCTTCCCCTCCCTGCTGTCATTTGACAATCTGCTTGTTTTATGGTGACTATCTCAGGACCACATGAATAGAATCCGCTCCTCCTCTGGTTCACATCCCCCCTCCCCCCTGGTCCCAATGCTTCCCCAGGGCACACAGCCCCCTGGGACACATGGCTCACCTGGGGCACACGCTCCCTGGGACACACAGCTCACCTGGCGAACATGGCCCCCCTGGGGTGCTGCGGTCGCAAACAGGAGGCACCGTGCCAGCTCCTCGCCATCTCAGTGGGCTCGGAGGCCAGGCTGAGATGGCTGCGGGCGGGGAGACCGCGCTTAAAGGTGTCTCGTTTGGAGCAGGAGTGGAGCAGCTGCAGACGCCGTCCACTCCCTGGGCCCGGGGCGGAGTGAGCTCCAGTCTCTGTGGGCTTCCCCCACTCGTGGCGGTGGGTGCAGCGGCTGGTGCAGTGGCTCAAACTCCATTGCAGTTTCAAAAATCCACCAGGCAGCAGTGTTGTAGTGGCCATCTTATGTCCACATTGGGGACAGGATCTTTGACCACATGGGGGCAGCCATCTTGTGTGTTGGAGTGATGGTCAATCTGCATATTACTCTTTTATTAGATAGGATAGAAGCCTGGTGCATGGGTGGGGCCAGCTGGTTTGTCCTGAAGGGATGTCCTGGATCAGAGTGCGGGTTCCCTTGGGATCGGGGGCAGCCTTGGCAAGGGGCCTATGGTGGTTTTCAGGACAAGGCAACCCAAGCAGAGGCCCTGGTATCTGGGATTTATTTAACTTCTACAATTGAAACTTTGTAGCCTGGAGCAGAGTCAAGCCTTCTGCTTGTTCTGTTGTGAGAAGGGATTTATTTATCTTCTATAATTGAAACTTTGTAGCTTTAAGCAGAGGTCTGGGCCGGCCAGGGTGTCTGAAAACTTGGCTTCCTCTATTACCGGGGAAACCCAAGCCTCCTTCCTGCTCTTTCCGTGGTTGTAGCTAGCTTGGTTGGGTTAATTTGTATACTCGCTCCTGATTGCCTGATGGGCGTGGCTTGTGGGTGTAGTGGAGTGGCGGTTAATTTGCATATTACTCTTTTATTAGATAGGATAGTTCGCATACAATTTACTCATTTAATGTGCACAATTCAATGGATTTTAGTACACATTCACAGAGTTGTTCTTTCATCACCACACTCAATTTTGGAACATTTAATTATGGGGGGAAAAAACCTCAACACCCCTTAACCATCACACTTCAATCTTCTTATACCTCCAAATTTTTAAATGTTATATTGCTATTGGCAACTAACTCACTGTGTATTAAAAGTAATTATAAACAATCCAAATTATATCTAACATATTTTCTAAATATTTCTAGGCAGAACTCATGAAGACATGAATGAACCTTCAAAAGATAAAACATATAAGGATAGGTCAAGCATTTATAAAACTTTCCATTTTCCTTCACTGACTAAAGAACCTCCAGGTAAGAATTAATATATATTAGTGAAAAATATGACTTTTTAAATTTATAAAGTTTTAATTATGAAAACAATCAGATTGTATTATCCTTAGTAATAAAATATAATAGTTTAGCAAAACATAAGTGGATGATTAGTGTTTGTCATGGCTCTTCCTTCACCACTATCACTAAATTGAAACTCTATTTTTACTTTTCTGCAACATTGCTTTCTTGTCCCATGATAGATCCTGCAAATGACTGAGATAAACTCATCTTATAATCCTCTTCCTTATATATTTCTCTCTTATCCAATCTAAGTAAGATAGAGTCTGCAATATAAAGACTTAACATGAGGATTGGTGGGAAGAAAAATAAACATTATGTTCATTTTTCCCTTTCCCTTCATTACCATTTCCTCATCCATCTAATCTACTAATATCTAACTTATTTACAGACCCTACTTATTATCCATTACTCCAGAAGCATTACATAAACATTACCCTAGTACATTTCTACAGATATTGAATTTGGAACTTTTTAAAATGTAGATGATATTTCTTTGATCTATTATTCTCTAAAACCCAAAATCTATAATAATAACAGTGTAATATGCTAATTAGACCAAATAGCCAAACGACCTTCTGGATGACCTTCCGGACGAAGCCAGGGATGCGAGGGCTGAGGCAAGCTGCCACAGCTGCAAGGGTGGAGCTCCTTGCACAAATTTTGTGCATCAGGAATTTTATATTCTAGCAATACTTTTGCCAGTTTTTATTCTAACTTTATTTCTCTTACTATCATCTCTATTAGCTACATTTTACATTTCACTAATCTGTGTTTTACAGGTTTGGGCAAAAGTAGGTTTATAGTAGTGAGTATGCAAAACAGTTTATTTTCATATTATTATGTATTAATTCTTGTGCTATTTTCCATACAAATAACTGTAAAACTAATTTTGCTGCATACCCTGTATAATTCAGAGATTACTTAAATTTGACTGGTAATTAAAGTAAGATATATTAGGCAAACAAGCCTGCAAAATTAAAAAATAATTATTATATACCTTTATGTTCAAATAAGCTATATTCTTCTTCCTACTTACTGTTAGATAGTGAAATCAGAATCTTTTAGCACATTTTAGAAAAATGTAATTGATTTTAGATTCACCATCCATTTTATATCACTTACAATACTGCTTTCCATTTATGTAGTTTTGCCTACAATTTTGGTTTTCTCTTCTAAGCCTTCTATTTGACAGAGATATTAAACAGTAATATTGCCTAACAAAACAAAAGAAAGAGAATATGAATTAACAAATAATCCACTATCCAAATTTTTACTCCATACTTAGAGAACAATAATAATGGTGTTTTTTGTGTGGTGTGGATTGAATGAAAATGATGATACATACATGTTTCTATTTTCCATCATAAGTTTTTAGTTTTAAAATAAATATTTGCCTTAAAATTGAAAAGTTGAATGATCTATTTCTTTGCAAGGCATGCATTATGGAAATTCAACACAGTAACACATAAGAGATAGTACTTTTTCACATTAAAGCTGAAAAAGTTTCTTCAAAATGCCCATATTCTGCTTTTTGTAATGTATTTTTCTCTAAATGAGCATATTCAAACTATTTTTATTATTGCACAGTTTATTATAATGCTCAAAATATGTATTTTTACATCATTTCTAAGCATCACTCCCTCTATTATAGCCTGAATTTTTTACTATGGGAATATAAATTTCTTTTTGAGTATATGCTGTTATAAATAGAAATAACAACTTTATCTGATAATTTACTTATTGAATTATTAAAGTTTTTTTACTTTCCTACTATAAAAGTTATTTACCTGGCATTTTTATTTGCAGAATATCTTCTTCTTTATTTGCATTCTTACTAGTTATGTTCATAAACATCAAGTACTGAACAAGGAAACATCAGAGAGAAAATGTTTTTGTTAGTAAAGCTGTGTTATCTAAATAATTAGAAAATCATAAGGAAGTTATGGTTTAGAAGTGGATTAAAATTTATTTTTAACATCTTAAAGGTTCAAATTAGGTCATTTCTAGGGTAATTTATTAATAATATTTTAATTTTTATTTTTTAGTGTCTCCAAAAAAATCAACCTCAAACAAAAAAAATCTTGAAGTGACAAATACTCTGCCTGCTGTGGTCTCTAAAGCAAGGAAATCTATCTCTAAAGGTAAAGAATCACTGCTAATACAATATATGAAATAAAACATTATACTGTTTTCATAGTGTCTATTTACTAATCACCTCAAAACTATGGACCCCTTTTCCAGACAACCAATCTCATGAGCCTAGTTATTTTTCCAAACTTTTCTTCAAACGTGTGTGTGTGTGTGTGTGTGTGTGTGTGTGTTCTAGTTATACAATAACTAGAGGCCCGATACATGAAATTTGTGCACTTGGTGGGGTAGTCAGCCTGGTCTGCACCCTATCTCAATCCGGAAGCCCTTGGGGAATGTCTGACTTAAGCCCACTTAAGCCCACTCCCTAAGCAGGCAGTCAGACATTCTTAACCCTGCTGTGAAGGCAGGAGAGGCCCCGGCCTCCACCATTGCACTTGCCACCGGACGTTCAGCCTGGCTTCTGGCTGAATGGTGCTCCCCCTATGGGAGTGCACTGACCATGAGGGGACAGCTCTAGCATTGAGAGTCTGCCCCCTGGTGGTCAGTGTGCATCATAGTGATGGTCATTCAGCCATTCCATCAATTTGTATATTAGCCTTTTATTATAGAGGATAGGATCATATGCACAATCTAATCTCTAATCCATGTATATGAATATAGATTTTTTTTTATTCTTTCAGAACCTTTAAATTATTGCATAATATTTTATAATATGAATGTGCTATTCAACCATTTCTCTATTGGATATTTATAATTTTTACCAATTTTTTTTTACTCCAACGCCAGTTTGGCTCAGTGATTAGAGCATTGGTCCACAGACCAAATGGTCATGGGTTTGATTCCATTGCACATACTTGGTTGCAGGCTCTATGCAATCTATTCGGGTGCTTGTGGGAGGCAACTAATCAATGTGTCTCTCACATCAATGTTTTTTTTTTTCTCTCTCTCCCACTCCTCCCTCCCTACATTCTCTCTAAAAAAAAAATCAATGAAACATGTATCCTCTGGTGAGAATTTTTTTTTAAATTATTTTTACTACTACAAGCAATGGGGCAATAAATATCATTATGCCTAAATATTTATACTGTAGTAATTGTATTTCTATAGGCCATGTAAACTGGAATTACTGTGTTAATGGGCATATATGTCTTTATTTTAATATATGCATATTGACAAATTACTTACTAAATGACTTTAGTTAATAATTCTCCTGGAAAATTCATAAAAGATTTATTTCCCATCATATTAGTCAGTACTAGACTTGGCAAACAATATTGTTAAGAAGTATTGCACTACAGATTTGTGCAATTTCTATCAAAATCTCACTGACATTTTTTTTAAGGAATAGAAATATGCATTTTAAAATTCATATGGAATCTTAAGGCACTTCATAATTTCAAAGCTTACTTCAAAGCTATAGTAATCAAAACAGTGTGGTAATGACATAAATACAGATATATAATCAATGAAATAGAATAGAGGACTCAAAAAAAAACAACACCTTCACATATATACTGAAATAATTTTTTACAAGAATGCCAAGACTATTCAAATGAGAAAAAGGAAAATTGTAGCAACATATCGTGCTGAGAAAAGTAGATATCCACAAGCAAAAGAGTGAAATTGGACCTTAACCTTAGACCATATGCAAAAATTAGCTTAAAATAGATTAAAGACCTAAAAATAAGCGCTGAGCTATAAAATTCTTAGAAGAAAACATATGGCAATATTTTTATTTTTATTTTTTTAATTAAATTTTATCGGAGTGACATTAGTTATCATGAACATATAGGTTTCGTGTGTGGATTACTAAGTTAAAAAATTGTATATAGGGCATGTGCCCACCACCCAAAGTCAAATCTCCTGTCACCTCATTCTCCCTCTACTTTCCTCCCTCTGACAACCAGCACACTGCTGTTTGTGTTCAGAAGTTTGAGTTTTATATTCCACAATTGAGCGAAATCATATAGTTCTTAGCTTTATCTGTCTGACTTATTTCACTTCTCAAGGTCCATTCAGGTAAAGGTCCATCATTGTAAATGATGCTATTTTATCCTCTTATGACCGTGTAGTACTCCATTGTGTGTGTATATATACCACACCTTCTTTATCCAGTCCTCTATTGCAGGGCACTTTGGCTGTTTCTAAATTTTGGCCACCATGAATAATGCTGCAATATTTTCTTGAATATGACATCAAAGGTACAGTCAAACAAAAAAGAAATAGGCAAATTTCATCAAAATTTAAAATCTTCTTAACAAAAGACAATAATAATAAAGTAAAAGGCAAACCACAGAATGGGAGAAAATATTTACAAATCACATATCTGATCAGCTAATATCCAAAATATAGACAGAACTTCTAAAACTCATTGAAACAAAATACTTGCAAACAAAATACTTGATTAAAAAATGAGCAAAAAACTTTAATAGACATTTATTTCTCCAAAGAAGATATACAAAGAGCCATAGGCTCATGAAAATATGATATACATTGCTATTCATTAAGGAAATGCAAATAAAAACCACAATAAGATATCACTTCACACCTAACAGGATAGCTATTACTGAAAATAAAAAAAAAATAAAAAAGAAAGGAAAGGAAAAAGAGAAAAAATAAGTTTGGCTAAGATGTGAAGAAATTAGCACTCTTGCGGGGATGTGAAATGATGCGCTGTAATGAAAAAACAGTATGGTGATCCCTCAAAATATTAAAAATAGCATTACCATATGATTCAAATATTCCACTCCAGATATATACCCAAAAGAATAAAAAGCAGAGACATGAACAGATATTTTATGACAGCCAAAAGATAGAAATGATCCAAGTGTCCAATAGTGCTAAATGGATTTTTTAAGCTACTGTGAAAAATTAGTCTCCTTATTTATTTTTGGTCTGTTAAGATTTTCCATTTCTTCATAATTCAGTTTAGTTAGGTTGTATATTTCTAGAAATTTATTCATTTAATCTAACTTACCTAATATGTTGCTATATAATGAATGGTAGCTTTATTACTTTTTATATTTCTGTAGTATAAGTATTGTCTTTCTCTTTTGTTTAGAATTTTATTAATTTGAGCCATCTATTTTGTTCTTAGTCTACTTCATGTTGGTCAATTTTATTTTTAAAAAAAAACAAGTTTTAATTTTATTGATTTTTTTTTCTATTGTTTCACTAGTCATTTTCTTTTTTTCAATTTTGCTCTAAATAGTATTAGATTCCCTCTGCTAACTTTAGGCTTAATTTGTTGTTTATTTTCTGGTTTCTTGAGATGTAAACTTAGGATATTTATTTGAGAGCTTTCTTGTTTCTTGATCTAGTCATTTGTCTCTAAAACCAGAAGTGCTCTTGCTCTATCTCATAAGTTTTGGTATTTTATGTTTCCATTTTTGTGTACTATTAGATTTTTAAATTTTCCTTTGATTTTTTTTCTTGAACCAATTGGTATGTTGTTTAATTTCCAAATATTTGTGAACTTCCCAGCTTTACTCCTGATTTTTGGTTTCATGAAATTGTGGTCAGAAAATAATATTTGATATAATTTCAATCTTCTTAAATTCTTAAGACTTGTTTTATGACTTAATATATGCTCTAATTTGTAAAATGTTCCATGTGCACTTGGAACAATGAAAATAGCTCTTGGAAGAGCTATTTCCAAAATATATCAGCACATCCAAATCTCAGAATAATGGGAGGCAGGGGAGGAGAGATACTTTTTTTCTGTTGCTTTGAGTGCTCTGCATGTCTATTAAGTCTGTATGGTCTAAAGCAGGGATGGACAAACTTTTTGACTAGAGGGCCACAATGGGTTCTTAAACTGGACCGGAGGGCTGGAACAAAGGCAACCTGACCATGCTGGCACTCTCATCTTGGGCTGCTGGTGAAGGAGCGGAGGGGAGAGCAAAAGAACCCTCCGCTCTTTCAGCTCCGTGGGCCGGATAGAACAGCCGAATGGGCCAGATCCTGCCTGTGGGCCGTAGTTTGCCCACGGCTTGTCTAAAGTGTAGTTCAAGTCCATTTTTTACTAATTAATTTAATTACTAAATAGTCTATCCTTGAAGATGGGTTATTAAACTCCTCCAGGTTTATTGCTTTGCTATCTACTTTTAACCTCCATATCCTGTCTAATAAAAGAGTAATATGCAAATTTACCATCATTCCAACACACAAGATGGCTGCCCCATGTGGACACATGATGGCTACCACAGGATGGCTGGCAGGAGAGGGAAGAGGGCAGTTGTGGGTGACCATGCCAGCAGGGGAAGACAGTTGAGGGGAACCAGGCCTGCAGGGGCAGGCAGTTGGTGACAACTAGGCCTGCAGGGGAGGCAGTTGGGGGTACTGGGACAATAGGAGAGGGAAGTAGGGGTGGGGTACCAGGCCTGTAGGTGAGGGCAGTTGGGGGTGACCAGGCCAGCAGGGGAGGACAGTTAGGGGTAACTAGGCATGTGGGGGAGGGCAGTTGGAGGAATCAGGCCAGCAGGGGAGCAGTTAGGCATTGATCAGGCTGGCAGGGGAGTGGTTAGGGGATGATCAGGCTGGCAGGCAGAAGTCATTAGAGGCAATCAGGCAGGCCAGCAGGTGAGTGTTTGGGAGCCAGCAGTCCTGGATTGTGAGAGGGATGTCTGACTGCCCATTTAGGCCTGATCCCAGCAGGATCAGGTATAAAAGGGCAGTCAAACATCCCTTGAGGGGTCCTAGATTAGAGAGGGTGTAGGCTGGGCTAAAGGACACAGTCCCACTCCTCCCTCCTCCTCCCTCCCATGCACAAATTTCATGTACCGGGCCTCTAGACTATATATATAAAAGCCTATGCAATTGGCCGATTGGTAGCTATGACATACACTGACAACCAGGGGCAGATGCTCAATGCAGGAGCTGCTGAGCTACAGTGACATGGCAGCTGTGGTTATCCAGTGATGCATCTAGAACTAGAGAGGAGAGAGTCCAATTCCAGGGTACCTCACCTGCTAAATGCCCTCTCGCAATCCAGGACCCCTCAGGGGATGTTGGAAATCCAGTTTCAGCCTAATTCCCACAGGCCAGGCCAAGAGACCCCCACCTTTGCACAAATCCATGCACCAGGCCTCTAGTTTGTTAATAACTGTTTAATATTTTTAGGTACTACAATATTGAGTATATATATTTTTTGATTGTTATATTCTCTTAATGAATTGACCTCTTTTTCATTATCTGATTACTTTAATTCTCTTGAACATTTTAAGTTAAAAGTCTATTTTGTCCAATGTAAATATAGCTTTCCTCTGGCACCCAGGACCTGGGCTTCCCTTGTAGCCCCAGCTTTGTCCAGAAGGTCGACCAGAAGGATGTCCAGTCTAATTTTCTTTTTTTATTATAGATATGTACTGCTTTTCCATTTCCAATGTTACTATTATTAACATGTGATGGTATTCTGTTTCCCATGATGTCCTATGTAATAAAAATTACATCAACTATAATGAAATTAAGTATTTTTAAAATCATATAACTTTTAGCGCCAGTTACCACTGCTGGAAAACCTTCAACATACCTTTACTCTTGAGAATTAAAAGCTAAGCAACATATGCAAATCAATGAAGACAACAATAAAAAGTGCAAGTATGGAAGCCTTAAGAAAATAACACTGACTTAAGTGGATTATGCTTACTAAGCAACAGTGGGAAATACCCTGAGTAAACAGGGTAGACTCAGATCATGAGGGTCTTAATCTGCAACAGGTGAGTTTGAATATTTATATTGCTTTTTTTTTTCTTTTAAAAAATTACAGCTATCTTTTAAATCACACATGATGGAAATATTAAGCCTATTCAAAATATTAATGTTTGAACATTGTACAACTAATTTCAAAAAGGAAAAGAAGCAAACACAAATGCCTCATAACCATAACCTGATTGAAATGTGCTAGAGCGTATTATGTAGAATTTGTAATGGCACAAATACAAATGCTAAGATTTTAAAGACATGATTTTTGTCAATCAATATTAATAGCATTAAAATGTTTTGAATCACATTTTTATGGTAGCCTGAACAGCATAAATATGAGATTATATTAAAAGTAATCTGGATTATCACTGCCATAGGTATTTAAGTTTATATAACATCATTTTGTATCTGGAATATAAGTATATTTCTTCAGCATGGATTAGATCCATGAACAATAGTATTAATCTAAATATTTTGGTGATCTATTTTATGTCAAAATTAATAAGAAAATTGGGTTTCTATAGAAACAATATAAAGTAATATAAAATTAATGAAATAATGGCTATACTCTAAAATCTCTCATTGTAAAGCTATAAATTACATTTTACATAATAGTAAAAATGTAAAATTTATAAAGTAAGAAACCATGAATTAAGCATACGTATCAGTCAATCAGAAAATAGTGGCTATCTATTACTAATGACTATTCTCTGAAACTGAAAGATACCAAAGGTAATATGAAGATGAAATGTATGAATAACTCTTTTGAGGGTTTTGAAGGCATATATGCAGAAATGAATAGGAAATCAGTTCTTGAAGTTTGCCAATTGGATTGTGAGCAATGTAACTATTATGTTTCTCTCTAGAATTATTTTTCCAAGGCCTAATACAGCATAGCAGCATTCTCCCATGACTGGAGATTGCTGGGATTATCTAAACGAGATCCAATCCAGCTTCTCGGTTTGCTGCAATGAACTACACAGATAGTAGTGCTATTTATATATTAATCATATGGTCTTTCAACTAAATGAGCTAGTATATGTGCTAAATCAGTTATCCTGAAGCCTGTCTACAAAATAGGATTCACTTCAAGTGCTTTTAATAAACAAGATTTCTCTGCCTCCATAACCAGATCAATTAAACCAAATTCTCTATAGATTATTCAAATATGCAGCCAGAGTTGAGAACCATCATGCTTATTATTTAATGAAATAAGAGAAATCAACTAATAGCCAAGCCTATATACAAATGATTGCAACTGATTTTTTAATCTAGATTTTTAAATGCTTTTTTAAAAATAAAAGGGGGGAATTTGTGGTTAAAAGAAAATGGTGGTGATGAGAAAAATATCTTTAAAAATATTCTGTAGTTTAATACTGTATGAATGGTTATTGAGAAAAATGCAGTAGAAGAGAATAAAACTCAAAAAGGAGAAAGTATTCTTTTTTCTTTCTGCTATTCTGATCATGTGTTTTCTTTTACCTTGTTTACCAAGTTTCTAATTCAGTCCTCTACTTCATCTAATCTGCTGTTAATTTCTTCTAGTGTATTCATTTCAGTTACTATATCCTTCTTTTCTGTGTGTGTGTGTTTTTTATAATTTCTATGTCCTTTTTTATGCTTACTATCCCTTTTTAAAGTCCTAAGTTCATTTATTCTTCCCTTAGCTTCCTTGTGCATCCTTATAATCATTGTTTTGAACTCTGTGTCTGATAGTTTGCTTGTTTCCATTTTATTTAGTTATTTTTCTAGAGTTTTCTCCTTTTCTTTCATTTGGGACATGTTTGTCTTCTCATTTTGGCTGCCTCTCTGTGCTTGTTTCTATGTGTTAAATAGATCTGCTATGTTTCTCAGTCTTTGCAGGATGGCTTTACTGTAGTTAGTGTCTTGTGAAGCCCACACAGTCTCCCTTGTCCCCTTACCTGGGTGCTCCAGGAGTATCCTTTGTGTGGGTTATGTTGTAGTTGAGCCTCAATTATTGTTGGCATGTCCATAGATGTGGTAGACCTTCAGGCTGGCTGGGTGTGAAGATTGGCCATGGCCAGTGTGTAAGTGGCTGTTGCAGGGGCTGTCCCCACAAAACAGAGTTTGCCCCAGGAATGTCTTATGCCTGCTGAGATCTCTCTTTCAATGTGCCTCTTGAAGAGATAAGATCATTCTCTGTTGTGGTCTGAAGCCTGGTAACTAGTCTGTTGGTTTTGGGGCTTCTTGGGAGGGACTCTGGTGCAGTCAATGCCAGATGCTGCCTATTACCCACCATGGGCTACCTTTTAGGAGCTACAATGTGATCCATGGTTGGCAGCCACCTGTGTTGGGCCAGGGTGCATATGGAAGCAGCCAATCTTAATTGCCACCAGTACTAGGCCTGGGCCAGTTCAGCAAAAGTCCCAAGGTAGCCCAAGACCCACTGATAGATGCTGGCTTCCTATTAGACTCAATCACTGAAGGAGCCTCTGGTGGTGTGTAAATTGCATAAGACAGGTTTTCAGGGAGTTACCAGTGTGGGAAGAGTGATGTTCACCAAGTTAATACAGATTCAAACTTGGCATCAATGCTGGGTTTGAAGTCTCTCAGCAACAGTCTGAGAGTACACCTAGGCCTGCCACCACCTGCCTGGGGTCTGTGGATCTTTTCAGTGAAGTGGGGTTTCAGGCAGACTTCATGGTGAAGCTAGTAGAGCTCATTATGTTAAAGCAGATTAATATGTGGCTGCATAGAGGGAGAGCTTAACACATCAAAGTGGCACTTGTCTGGAATGTGGGAAGACCTGCCTCACCCTAAAACCACACAACTCAGTTTCTCCCTGTGTGTCTCTGCCCTACCACTACCCAAACTTACCCAGAATTCCTTGAGGCTTTTTAAAGAAAGGCTTAAATGAGGGCTTAGGCTGATTGCTGTTGGCAGAGCTTCCAGGAGTGAGCAAGTTGGTTAGAGTGGGGCTTCTGAGAGTTGTCAGGTTGGGGCTAAAGTAGCTCTTCAGGTGAATGCCTTAAGAGGGGAGTGCTTGACCTAGGAAATATGGTGTCTGTTTGTGGGTAGTCCAGAAGAGGGACTCAACATAGGAGAGGGCTGTCCCTCCAGCCCTCTCCCCGAAGCCATACAGCCCAGCCTCACCTTGTATGACGCTGATACCCTTTACGCCGCCATCCCTCCCCTGAAACTCTGGATGAGTGCTTGCAAGTAAGTTTGTGCATTAGCCCTTTAAGAGAATGTCTGAGTTTCCAGCAACCGTCTTGATTTTAACAGCCAGATGTTATGTGGGCTCATCTTCCCAGCACTGGTGCTTTAGGCTGGGGAGCCTGGGGTAGGGTTGAGCCCCACATTCCTCAGGAGGGATATTTGCAGGTAAGATACCCCTCTGAATTCTTAATCACCACACTTAGTTGCAGGGGGGGGGGGCATATTTTCTTTCTCTACCCTGCCCATCAGTTTCACTGTGGTTTCTTCTATATCTCCTTAATTATAAAGCTTGATTCTACTAGTGTTCAGATCTTGGTAAGAGGTGAATGCAACTTCTACCTACTCCACCATTTTGTACTGTATCCCTTTTTGTTTTATTTATTTATTTATTTATTTATTTATTTATTTAATTTTATTTCAGAGAGGAAGGAAAAAGGAGAGAAAGATAGAAACATCAATGATGAGAAAGAATCATTGATTGGCTGCCTCTTGCATGCCCCCTACTAGGGATGGAGTCCGCAACACAGGCATGTGCCATAACCAAGAATCAAACTGTGACCTCCTGGTTCTTAGGTGGATGCTTAACCACTGAGTCACATCAGCAGGGCTATATCATATCCTTCAATCTAGATCTTGTAACTACTAGCAGAGAGGGCCCAATGAACAGATTCAATGTGCATTGCCTTCATTAACTGTTTTTCTCCCAGGCCATATCTTTCATGGCAATGATGACTTCTCTATCTCACTCCCCAATAGAATTTGCTCTGATCACAAGAATATTCTATATCTGTGCCCAACACTGTGGGAAATATGAGTTTTATGTAGTTATTAAGCTCTTGAACTGTAGCTAGTGTGACTGAAAATTTTATGTGCTTAATTTTGTTTAATTTTAATTAGTTTGAATATAAATAGCAATATATGCTTTGTGGCTCCCATTTTGATCAGAGCAATTCAAGAATTATCAATGATCCAACAGTCAGAGAGGGCCTGAGTAGACACTGAGTTTAGAGGGATACATAGAAAAGTTTTCTGTTAATTAATGATGGGTATAACTGAAAACAGCTGGAAAAATTGGAGCAGGAATAATATTTCAACAAAACTGTTATATAAGATGTAATGTTCCTCATGATAGAAGAATGGCCTTTACTAGTGGCAGGCAATGTCAGTGTCAACTAAGAACTCAGACTAGCTCAAATTAGGCCAAAGTGATTAGGATCTACAGCTTCAAAGGCTTTGATTACCATCAAAGATAAAGAAAATCCTTACCTTCTTGAAGAGGTCAGTTAATGAGATAGGGCATAAATGTGAGAATAAATATTTAATGAACCCTGGACATTCAAATATTTCTTTGGTTTTATTGTGAGTCACTCAAAAGCTGAAAACTTGCTGGATATCATATTATGCTTTAAATGAACTGAAAAAGGCACAAAAAGTATTTCATCTTTTGAATATACTTTTTATTACTATCCTTAATCTAAAGATGTTGCTGTTAAAGACAGATGTGGATCACCTAAGCTAAAGGTTCGTGTGAGGTCTGCTTTGGTGTGCAAATTAAAACATCTTCTACATAAACAAACTCTGTCCAGAATGTGATGGAAGAATAATTTTTTATTTATAAAAAGTATGGATTCATTCATGCTGTTGAGGCTTATTCAGTGGGCAAGAATGCCTCTAACAACAACAATATGTATATTTAAAGAATAAAAACACCAAAAAAGGAAGAGTGCCTCTAACATTCTCTTTTTCATTTGTCACTATTTCTAATTAAAATCAAATTGGTTGTGTCCTAAACATCCAGTTCCAATAGAATTGGTCCAGGAAATTAGAGATCAACAGGTCAGAGACCGAGAGAGAGAGAGAGAGAGAGAGAGAGAGAGAGAGAGAGAGAGAGAGAGAGAGAATCCTTAATTTTTTATTTCAAGAAAAAACGTATGATTATTTGGGGAGGGAGGTTAGAGAAACTTATTTTCTTACTCTAAATATTGGCAGTTAACTTTTTGAACAGGGTCATGATTTCATGTGGAGAGAGAGAGAATTGGAGGTTCCTAGGTATCTGTTGATTACATTACATCCATGATTCAGGTAAATTATGCAATTGTTTTCTTATTTAGGAAATAATTCTCAGTTTCTTGTGCTCTTATATAGATCAGTGAGCACTGGGGTGGCAAATGAAATGAAATTTTAACAGGGTGTGGGCAGTAATTGTTAGTTATAAAATACGAATTTTCAACAGAAATGGCTGAGTGTTGAGCCAAGAAATAAAGTGTTGGTCACTAAAATATAGAGTATTAATATGTTCTAATTGAGTGAAATCTTGGTCCATGCAGTTGCCTAACACTTTAAGTCTATCATTACTTTAATATAATGGCAAGAATGCACAACTCTGAGTTTCACTGAGAATCTGAATTCACAGACAGGGAAGAGTAAAAGCATTATAATTTTTCTCTCCATTATACGTGCTAACATTTTATCACCTGCCTGAACAGCCAGTCAATGTTCAAGTTGAAGATGGTAAGCTAATGGCATGATGTCCATGGTCAATATACTCCAACCCAAAAAATATAAGCATTTATTCTTGACCTAAAAATAAAGAATTCCTAAACCCTTCAGTTTGGTCAGAGTTCAGATAAAAGATGGGAATCCATACAATGGCTTCCAAAGTCCATGACTCTAATTTCTAATATATATCTTCCCCACAAGGCCAAATCCATAATAGCAAGCCTCAAAAAAAATATCTGGCATAGTTAAAAATGGTTAGGAAGACTTTATTCAAGACTATTGTAATAGGAGAGTGAGATTAAACTCAACTCCAAATACAGGAAGTAAAGCTGGGGATTTACAGCCCATGAGCAGAGTGAGGATGTAAAATGAGTAAGAGGAGATATCAAGGGTAGGGGGATTCCTACTAAATTAGCCTAACAGTGTTCTTGCTAACAGCAGGACAAGGACTTGGTCAAATATTAGGCCTAGTGAAACCAGGGCTTTAAAAAGTCCAACTAAAGTTTGCTTAAGGAGGGAGTCTTTGTCAATGTCCAGCTAAAATGAACATTTTAGCATTGAGAGAAAGATCTTTGATTTTAAAACCAAAAGGCTAGATAACATTTTGAAAAAGTCCATACATTTAATATAAACCAGCAATTTTCAGCTGGTGTGCTGCAAGAATTTTTAAAACATGCAATACCTGGCTACTTAGTCAGGGATACTGACCTCTTTTCTCTCAGATTGTCAAGTTAAAAATTACAACAGCCAACATAACAATAGACATCCAGTTTGAATGAGTCCAAACTATACTCCCCCACTTTTTGTTTTGTCAGACAGGCAAAACATGTAATTTTTTAGTGTGCTGCAGAATCTTACTGATTAGGTTATATTTGCCATGCATTTAAAAATGTTGAAAATTACAGCTATACAATCTACACTAATAAAAGAGAAAGATGCAAATTGACCATATCTTTGTGACACCCAGCAGCCAATCAGGAGTGGGTATGTAAATTAACCCAACAAAGATGGAGGGTTAATTTGCATATTCACACAAGCACCAAGCAGCCAGGGGCAGGAATAGATACATTGCCCTAGTGATGATGCAGGGATCCACACTGCCCCAGCAGCTCCAGGCCTCTGAGCAGTGTGGGAAGGCAGAAAGGTGACTCTGGGCTGGAGCGAAGGCAGAAAGGCTGTGGGATCAAAAGTAGTGCTGGCAGACAGGGGAAGGAAGACCCATTCTTTGCACGAATCTTTAGGCTCTAGCAGTAAACAGTTTAGTATACTATAATAATAATAATTGCACAAAACTGAAAGTTTCAGAAATGTTTTTATGTGTGTATATTAGAGGTTGAATTAAATAACAATTACAATTACTTGATTTATTTGCAGAACTCTTCTGTACTATCTGGAACAAATCTGAAACATTAAGATCAAAACTTCTTTGTTGCTGATTTTAAGAAAAGACTTTGTTGAAGTTACAGCTTGCTTCTAGTCACTAATGTCTCTGTAATTGGTGTGTAAAAGCAATTAAATAAAATTTGTGCTCTGCATATTTTGATAATGTCATAATTATTTAAGTGTCATATTACTTGCAAATCTATTCTGCATGATACTATTTTAAAAAGTCATCTCCATACATTTCTTACAATTCCAGGTAAATGAATTGAATTTAGAAAATAAAATATCTCACTTCAGGTTTTTTCATATTAAAACTGAAAATTCATTGAAGAGATTAGAACAGATATATTTATATAATATTTATTAAACCTATTGAGACTATAACTCTCAGTACTGGCACTAGATAGATTATAAAAATATGTATAAAGTCAAAGAACTTATTCAGTGTGAGAATGTTATTAATAAACATCAAGGTGAATTTATATTAATGTTAAAAATCACATTAAAAAGAAGAGGAAAAACTTGTAAATATTGAATGATTCAGTAGTCCAATGTCTTTGTGTTGTCTTGTTTTATCTTTTGGCCCTGAGATTGGTGGCTTTTCATTATTATTATAAACTAATCATATACCACCTCTTTTTTATATATATATATATATTTTATTGATATTTTACAGAGAGAAAGGGAGAGAGAGAGAGCCAGAAACGTCGATGAGAGAGAAACATCGACCAGCTGCCTCCTGCACACCCCCCACTGGGGATGTGCCCGCAACCAAGGTACATGCCCCTGACCGGAATCGAACCTGGGACCTTTCAGTCCGCAGACCGACACTCTACCACTGAGCCAAACCGGTTTTGGCACCACCTCTTTTTATATTCATATTTTAAAATGTAATTTTAGACTATTTTATCAGCATCTAATCCTCCTATATAATAAAGAGGTAATATGCAAATTGACCATCACTTCAACTCACAAGATGGCCACCCCCATGTGATCAAAGATGGCCACAAAAGATGGCCAGCAGGGGAGAGCAGTTGGAGGGGATTAGACTTGCAGGGGAGAGCAGCTGGGGGCGATCAGGCCTGCAGGGGAGGGCACTTGGGGGTGACCAGGCCTGCAGGTGAGGGCAGTTGGGGGTGACTAGGCCTGCAGGGGAGGACAATTAGGGGTGACCAGGCTGGCAGCAGAGGGCAGTTAGGGGTGAGCAGGCTGGCAGGAGAAGGCAATTAGGGGCAATCAGGCCTGCAGGGGAGGACAGTTAGGGGCAATCTGACTGGCACAGGAGCAGTTAGGCATTGATCAGGCTATCAGGAGAGTGTTTAGGTGGTGATCAGGCTGGCAGGCAGAATCGATTAGAGGCAATCAGGCAAACAGGCAGGCTAGTGGTTGGGAGCCAACAGTCCTGGATTGTGAGAGGGGTCCCAGATTAGAGAAGATATAGGCTGGGCTGAGGGACACACACACCCCTATGCACAAATTTCATGCACTGGGCCTCTAGTATTTTATAAATATTACTAAGTAATATTTTGATTCCTTATCTACCTGAAAACTCAAATGAAATAACAAAACAATAAGAAAACCTACAGCATGGGAGAACATATTTGCTAATGATATTTCCAATAAGAGCTTAATCTTCAAAATTTACAGAAAACTCATTCAACTTAACAAAAAGAAGAGAAACAATCCAATAAAAATATGGTCAAAGATGTAAAGAGACACTTTTCGAAAGAGGACATATAGAAGGCCAAGAGACATATGAAAACATGAAGTCACTAATAATCTGAGAGATGCAAATCAAAACAACAATGAAATACCATCTCACACATGTCAGAATGGCTATCATGAACAAATAGCCATAATATTTGTTCATGATAGTCATGAACAAATGGACAAGTGGACAAGTGCTGGCAAGGATGTGGAGATAAAGGAAGCCTCATGCACTGCTGGTGGGAATGCAGACTTCTGCAGCCACTGTGGAAGACAGTATGGAGTTTCCTTAAAATGTTAAAAATGGAATTCCCATTTGACTCAGTAATCCCACTCCTAGGACTATATCCCAAGAAACCAGAAACACCAATCAGAAATGATATATGCACCCTATGTTCATAGAAGCTATGGTGTTTCTGGTTTCTTGGGATAAAGTCCTAGGAGTGGGATTACTGAGTCATAATTTACAATAGCTAAGATTTGGAAATAGCCTAAGTGCCCATCAGCACAGGAGTGGATTAGAAAACTGTGATACATCTACACAATGAAATAGTATGCTGCTATAAAAAAGAAGGAACTTCTAACATTTGCAACACCATGGATGGAACTGGAGAACATTATGCTAAGTAAAATAAGCCAGTCAGAGAAAAATATCACATGATCTCACTCATATGTGGGATATAATGATTAACATAATTTGATGAACAAGAATAGATCCATACACAACTGGTAAGGGAGGGGAGGGGTTAGAGATCAACCAAAGGACTTGTATGTATTCAAATTAGCATAACCAATGGATACAGGCACTGGGGTGGTGAGGGCTTGCCTGTATCCATTGGTTATGGACACAGGATGGAAATGGCTGGGGTGGGGGGAGGTCAATTGGGGAAAATGGAGACATATGTAAAACTTTAGACAAAAACAAACAGAGGAGAGGAACAAGATGGCGGCCTAGGCAACCTCCTAGGCTGCCACCTCACCAACAATTTGGAAAAAAACAACAGCTAAAATAGAAAGGGATCGCACCAGACCTACAGGAAAGCTGGCGAAATGGGAAGACTAGACACCAAACAGGGCGCTGCTGCTGCCATGTGGAGCTTAAAACTACAGCAAAACTGGACCTGCCAGAGCCACTGCCACCGGGAATGAGGGAAGCCAGACCTCGCTCCGCCTTGGGGCCCAAGGACTGGGCAAGCCCACCGGCCGCCATGGGATCCAGGGAGCCGATACGGGACCTCTGCCGTGCCTTTGGTGCCTGCCGGACAAGAAGCCTCCCTGCCCGCAACCATCCTGGCCCGCAGCTGTCCCAGCCCGCCGCCATGCTGGTGAGGAAATGGTGTGGCGTCTCCCGGACTATGGCCGGCTTGGCCTGGCCTCTGCACACACAGTGATGGAGAAGACATGGCACAGCGTCTCCCAACCTGCAGCCAGCTCGATCCAGCCTCCGTGTCCCGTGCGGGTGGGGGATGGCGCAGCGCTCTCCGTTTGCGGCCCTGCGAGTCCTTTCTCCGCTGCCACATGGCTGAGCCAAATCTCCCGCCACTGCCACCATGTGAACTTTAAAACTACAGTGGAAATTGAACCACAGGAGCGACCGTCACTGCCGCACCCGCCACCGCCACCCACCACCGCCGCTGCAAATAAAGGAAATCCACCGAGAACAGAGCTCACTACGCCCCGGGCTCAGGGAGTGGGCGCCCTCAGAACTTAGCCTCCGCATCCGCAGCTGCTCCGCTTCTGCACCGAACAAGACACCTTTGAGGGCGGTCTCCACGCCTGCAGCCATCTCAGCCTGCCTGCAGCTGTCCCAGCCTGCCCGCCGAGCTAGTGAGGAGCTAACGTGGTGCCTCCAATACGCAACCCCAGCGGGGCCGTGTGCCCTGGGTGAGCTGTGTCCCCCAAAGGGGCCAGGTGTCCCGGGTGAGCCGTCTGTCCCAGGGGGCCGTGTGCCCCAGGCCAGCCATGTGTCCCAGGGGAAGCAGTGGAAATCAGGAGAAGGGGCGGTGAGAACCAGGGGAGGAGCGGACTCTATTCGTGTGGTCCTGAGATAGTTACCATAATACAAGCAGATTGCCAAATGAGGACCGGATTCTATTCATGTGATCCTGACATAGTCACCATAAAACAAGCAGATTGTCAAATGACAGCGGGGAGGGGAAGGAGACCTGGGGGGAGATAAGAGAACAACCGAAGGACTGGTATGCATGAATATAAGTACAACCAACGAACACAGAACTCTGGGGAGGGAGGGCATGAATGGGAGGTGGGGGGGCAATGGTAAGCTATGTACACATATAATATCTTAATAAAAACAAAAAACAAACAAACAAACAAAAAACACTAAGTGAAATAATGCTCTTGTGTATTTAATTAGCTTTTTTCCCAAAATCCCAAATTATTACATTAGTTCAAAACATGCTTACATTGATGGGTTACAGCTGTAGTGAAAAAAAAGTTCAATAGATACTTTCTACATTTAATAATTTAATCTTTCACACATATCTCAGCATATGTGAACTCAGCATATAACACACACATTCTTGTGAATCCCAGAGATGATTCAAAGTGGTTTCTTTGACATGTCCTTGGTGCCTCTCAGTGATACACACATTTTATATACAAATACATGTATACTCCATCAGCATAATTTGGTTTGAAAAAAATGTGAGATCTAGGTGAAAGATAACATTTCATCTCACTTTATCTTTATTTTATAGAATATATTTCTTTAAAAATATAAGAGCATGAGTTGTAGCAAATCATACACAACATATTCTACTCCATATAACATTCCTTTTACTTATTATTTTCAAGGATGACCATTTGACATCTAATTAGGTACATCCCATTCTATTAATCTCTCTCTCAACTAGAGTCTTTCAATGGTCAGAAATGGTTCTTAATATTCAGTCAAATTCTACCTTCACATTTAATTTCTATTGTTGAAGCTAGAATGAAAGTTAAAAATGGTTTAAAGGATATTAAATGAAATGATAAAAGTAGGGTTTGGGACCAGTGCCTGGCACCAAAAATTTTACCTAATTATCATCATCAGAATCATTGAAAATGCTTCAAAAGAATTATCTCCATGAGATATATTTAATATATGTAAAAGTGACATTGCTCAATGGGATTATTAGAGTAAGTTTTACTTAGAATCAAGAGACAGTCAGGAGAAACCAATATGGTGGCATAGGTAAACACCTAAACTGCTGTCTCACACAACAACTTCAAAACTACATGATAGACATTTAATCCAGAACCATGAGAAAGTTGGGTGACTGGAAGTTCTACAACTATAAGAAAAAAGAGCATCGAGACATGCACAAGCACTGAAAATCTGACGTATGGAGGCATGCAAACTGAGCTGGTGGTGGGCAATTGAATGTGCTGCTTTTTCCCACCCAAAGAGAGACAAGATCCCAATTACTCTGAAATCCAGTTTCTGGGGAGATGCGGGGGACCAAAACTTCTACAGGGAGAAGCTGGATTGTTGGCCATTGGGTCAGAAAGTGAGGGTGATTTTCTTGCAGAGATGTACCCAGCAATCATTGCTTACTGCACTGGGGCTGGGATGTGGAGATGTGGAAACGCTGAAGGGCTCATGCAAGGACTTACAGGGATTCACTGGGTCTGAGCTCCAGTAAGTTCTCCTGCCGGGGCAGCAATTTGAAAGGAGCCAGGGACATACAGGGAGAAAGTGAATTGTGTGACTTCAAGGCAAGTGCTGGAGGGGCAATTTTCTCCCAGACAGAAGTGCTGGCACAAGCTATTGTTTCCTGGCTGACCCCTTTCCACAGAGCAGCCAGCAGCAGCTTTATAGGAATCTCCATCAACCTAACACTGTCTGCCCTAGTGATTTCCTGAGATCCTTCCCTACCCAACTTGCGGGCCTAACCAAGCCCTTTACAGTGGCTTTTTCATACAAGTAGCCTGTCATGGCTCATGCTGATTTTCCTACAGTATCCCACATGAGCAGCATCAGGCCTCAGCGTGCCCTTTACTTCTAAGTGGCAATAGGCCAGGCACTAGCAGCAGCCAGTCTTGACTTGCAGGTTGGCCTACACTGGGCAGCTCCAAGCCCAATATAAGTAGCAGCCATCTGCAAATCACTTTGTGGTCCCAGGCAGAGCACATGTAATGACTGACTTTGGCCTATACCTTGAGGGAAGCCCCAGAGGAGCACACCTGGTAGACAACTACAGACCACAAAGAATCACCACATACCACCTCCACAGAGATACACTCAAGGAATGTATTCAGCAATAACATAAGCTCCACTGAAGTAAGTCCTGCTCTGTTGGGTTGGTCTCTGAACAATTCATCCTCCAGTGGTTATCATGGCCAATCCTCACAGCTGATTGGCCTGGGGGTAAATCCCTTCCATTGACATGCCAACAGCAATCAAGGCTTAACTACAACAGAATACAAGCTGTGTATACACAATCCACACAGCCTGAGGGTGAGGGGTCAAAGGGTGTATATATGTGGTGGGGAGAAGGGGGTGTGGCACAGAGCACCTGAAGCACCCAGCTGACCTGGAAGGCTGCACCAGTGGGTCCTACAGGACACATATTTACAAGGCCACTCTACGAAGACTGGGAAATATAATAGCTGTACCTAATAATTAGAAGCAAACACAGGAAAACAGAATGAGGACACAAAGAAACATGACCTAGATAAAATAACGGAATAAAAATTCAGATAAAAAACTGAACAAAATGGAGGCAAGCAATCTACTATAGACAGAATTCCAAACATGGCTAATAAGGATGCTCAATGAACTTAGAGGAAGGGTCAAAAAACTTAGTGAAAACTTCAACAGAGATAGGGAATAAAAAAGAAGAAAAAAAAAAAGAACCAGTCAAAAATGAAATAAATGCAGAAGCAGAGAATCATATAAATGACAACAGTCAATCAGAACAAGAAAAAGAAAAGATTCTAAAAAATGAGGATGTTGTAAGGAACCCCTGGGACAATTTCAAGCATAACACGTGCATTAGTGTGGTGCTGGAAGGAAAAGAGACAGAGCAAAAAATGAAAACTTCTTTGAAAAAATAATGACAGAAAACATCCTTAACCTGGTGAAGGAAATACACATACAAGCCCAAGAAGCACAGAGAGATCCAAAGAAGGTGAACACAAAGAAGTACACACCAAGAAACTTCATAATTAAAATGGCAAAGATTAAATAAAGACACAGACCCTTAAACACCACAAGAGAAAAAAAGTTACCTAACAAGGGAATTCCTATAAGGCTGTCAGCCAATTTCTCAACAGAACCTTTTCTGGCCAGAGGGATGGTGAAAATATTCAAAATGATGAAAAGGATGAACAGCCAAGATTATTCTACCCAACAAAGGTATCACTTAGAATCAAAGGAGAGAAAAAGAGCCACCCAATGAGAAAAAACTAGCAGAGTAAATCACTACCAAATCAGTATTACAATGTTAGCCTATTTTAAGAGAAAAAAGATAAAAAATATGAAATAGCAATACATATTTATTAACAATTACTTTAAATGCAAATGGATCAAATGCTCCAATTAAAAGATATACAGTGGTTGAATGGATAACAAGATCCTAAAATATGTAATCAATAAGAGCCTCACTTCAGATCAAAAGACACATGACAGTAAAGGAATGGAAAAGGTATTTTATGAAAATGGTATTTTAAGAAAATGCTGGGGTAGTCATACTTACACCTGATAAAATACTTAAAATAAAGTTTATAACCAGAAAAATAGAAGGACCCAGCAATTCCACTTCTGGGCATTTATCCCCCGCAGAAAACAAAACACTGAATAGGAAAGACTATGTTTATTGCAGCATTATTTACAATAGCCAAGATATGGAAGAAATCTAGGTGTCCATCAATAGATGAACGAATAAATTATGTATACATACAATGGAACATGATTGGGCCATAAAAGAGAATGAAATTTTATCATCTGCAACCACATGGATGGATCTAGAGGGTATTGTGCTCAGTAAAATAAAACATATGAGTTCACTTATATGTGGTACCTAAAAACAAATGAACTAACAGAATAGAAAGTGTCTGACTGAACAGTCGACCATTTGGTCAACCACTTGACCAGTTGCTATGATGCACACTAACCATAATGGGGCAGTAGGTTAGCTTGCCGCTGGGGTCCAGTCAATTGGGACTGGGTGAGAGGGCTAGACACATCCTGGAGTCCTCCTGCCAGCCGGCCAACCTCTTGTGGTTCCTCCCCTGCTGACTGGCCACCATTGGCCCTGATCGGCCCCAATCACCAGCCAGGCCTAGGGACCACAACTGTGCATGAATTTGTGCACTGGACCTCTAGTAGTTAATAATACTGTAATAATATGGTATCAGATGGGTACTACCCTGTATCCCTGAAAATAAAAGTGTCTTATATTAATTTTTACTCCCAAAGATAGGTCTTTTTTTCAGGGGATGTCTTATTTTTCCATGAAGAATACGGTACACATTTATTGTTAAATGAAAACAAAGGAAATTTATTACCTGTATATGGTACGGTAGTATGGTAGTTGTCAACACAAACCAGACAAACTGTGAATCCTAGGGGCCTTATTTTGGGGGGATGCCTTATATTCCACTCAGAAGGAAACCTGTAAGTAGGTCCTATTTTCGGAGGATGTCTTATTTTTGAGGAAACATGGTAGATCTTTCAGGTGATCACTTCATAGGTTACATCTAATCATGTGCTGTACAAAATAATGTATATCAACTGTAATTGAAAAAAAATGTTTTAAAAAGGAAAAACTAAAAAAAGAAGTTAATTTCGCTTTAATGTGGGAATGAAACATATCTTCTAGTACAGTGGTCACCAACTGGTGATCTGTGGACCACTGGTGGTCTGTGAGGTCTGAAAGGTTGGTGACTGCTTTCCTACTGTAGGTGGTGGAATTGGAGGAAGAAATGAAGATTTATCCAATATTATTTAGAGGGCTCAGTCTTAAAAATCTATTTTTCAATATTAATCATTGGTACTGTTATAATCTACTAACTATTTAACAGGAAAGGATTAAAGGGAAGACTAGATAATATAAGCATGCCATTTATATAGCTTTGCTAATTTCACACTCCCCACTGATCACTGGGAGAAGGTACTGGACAAAGGCAATTTGGACACATGCCCAGTAAGGTCTCAGTGACATAGGAAGGTGCTTTCCCATCAATCACACTTGGGAACAGGTAATTGGCCAGAATAGGCATGGCCAATGCAGGTTAAATATAAAACCTAAATTATTTAAACTTCTAAACAAAGGGAATTCACTTTGGCTCTCTTGGCTCTCGCCTCTCGCGTTTGCCTGTGATTCCTGTTGCCGGGGCACAGTCCCCAGCATTTTTCCATGGCTTGTGGCTTACAGCCATGTGGGATCCACACAATAGACAGAATCTGGACTGAATGTAATGGACCCAGCTCCAACATGAAAGTGACACTTTGGGGTTCCTTTTGGCTCTACTGGAACCCCAGCAGCACCTTTCTTAGGACTGCTTGAAGGGCCATGAAATATAATTTCATGCCAATAAAACCTATTCATTTTTCTGTATAAATCTTAGAAACTTATTTTTCTAAAAATATTTTAAGACTCCACTCCCATGACCAAAGGAGGAATTTGATTGTCCGGTAAAACTTCTTTCTCTAGCACTTTTTTTTTTTTAGAACTATGCTTTAGCTTTTTATTTTTTAAAACTCAAAGATATATTTGTATTATTGATTTTTAGAGAGAGAGGAAGCCTGAGAGACGGAAACATTGATGTGAGAATATGCCTCCCATATGTGCCCCAACCAGAAATCCAACTGGCAACCTAGATATGTACCCTGACCGTGAATTGAATCCAAAACATTTTGATGTATGGGATGACACTCCAACCAACTGAGACACCTGGCCAGGACTATTTTAGCTTTTTAACTAAAATAACCATCAACCAGAAAGCTTTTACAACCACCTTTTTAAAAAATATATATGTATATATTTTATTGATTTTTAGAGAGGAAGAGAGAGGGACAGTTAGAAACATCAATGAGAGAGAAACATCGATCAGCTGCCTCCTGCACACCCCCACTGGAATGTGCCCGCAACCAAGGTACATGCCCTTGACCGGAATCGAACCTGGGAGCTTTCAGTCCGCAGGCTGATGCTCTATCCACTGAACCAAACCAATTTCGGCAACATCAACCTTTTTAGTCTATAAAAATGCCATGCAAACAAACTACAAAATATATCAATATAGAATGAAAATACCCAATTTATTTTATGCATTTTTATTTAATAAATAACTTCAGTAAACAGCATTGTAAAAAGTGAACTGTTAAAATTAAAAGACACTTAAAATAAGAATGTGACCAGTATGAAACAAAATGGGCAACTCAAACAGTGAGGAGTAAATGTACAGTGGTCTGTTATACAGCAGTAACTATAAAGTATGACTGGCACAGTGATAGCTGTTGCTTAAGCCAACTTCATATGTTCATTAAAAAGGCAAATTTACAGCTACTAATTAAAGTACTAATTTAAAAAGTCTTACCTCAAAATTGTAAATATGTTAAATGATTAGAAGTGGTGATAAAAAGCACCGAGCTTTAAATAACCCAAAAGTTACCAATTCAAAAAATACTACGTAAATTAAGGCCGTTAGGTAAATAATGGTAAATTAAGGACTTTTTGCAGAAAAATTTCCAATATTTTTATCCAAGGCTTGAATTTATAGAGAGAAGGCATGAAAGTTCTAAGAATTAAGTAATTCTTAAAATGGCACACAGATTTTCAGGCTGTTTTTCCCCATCCTAACTGACATTTTCCCATGGCCTTTGTATATCAAACATTTCAAAAACTATTTTATACAACTAACTCCTAATATATCCATTCATCTTTCAGATATGTCATTAATCATTATAATAGGAAAATAGCAAAATAAATTTAAAATAATTTCTAAGCCAGCTAGTAAGATGATTACTTTGGGGGTTTTTATAACTGAAAACTGACATATCTGTAAAGTTAAAAATCAGTTTGAATACTTGATTAAAAGAAACTCTCAGCATACTCACTATTTTAACTACTGTTCTTTCAATCATTCTAGAAATAGCACTTAGTCAAATAAGAGCTTGATTTCAATAGTCCAGGAAGAAAAGGTAAAAAAGGCACAATGTGACCTTAGCTGACAAGGATAACCATCCTGTCTCAAGTATTATGTCAGTCCCTGGCATTGATTATAATATTATTTTCAAAATAACAAAAACATTTTTAATTATACATATTATACATTTTCAAAACCTAAATGAGTAAAATCCATGGAGACAAGTCCCTAAAGCTACTATGAAATTCGCTATTTTGCATTCAATGATGTAAAATTGGTATAGATAGTGCTCATTTTCCCTCATACTTCGGATTAACAACAGTTGTCACGGCACTCTTATAAATAGGATTTTCACCCTAAAAGAAAAGAGAAAAATGATCAGTTACTCTACTAAAATCAAGTAACATTATTTTATAAAACAAGATAAGCTATAAGGTCAATAGAAGATCATTTTTAGAAGTTGCTTCCATTTTATTGATCCAAATAACACATAAAAAATTTTTTAAGTACAAATAAAAGTTTATGCAAATATGTGAGGTGAAAACTTTGCTCTATAGATCTAAAGGTGCACCTAGGAACTCTTATTATTTCATTCCTGAGTCCATTCTTTACTGCAGTTGACTGTACAATATCCTCCATAATAGAGAATGTGCTGTTATGGTTTCTCTTTTAGTAGTATTGAATGCCTTTTTAAAGAAAAAATTAACTATTTTGCCATCAACAGCCCAATTCTTAACCCTTTATTGTGCACAGAAAGGGTTTGTGCTTGATAATTAATAGGAGTCCTTGCTTTAATTTCTGTGAGGAAGGGGAATTGTTCCCCTGAGGTTATTCCAAAAGTGTTAGTGATTTAGAGAGTTCTGAGGTAAGGTTGTCAGTGTCACTGAGGGTGCTGAGCCTCTACCAAGTCACCAAATTTGCTTAGAATGTTAACAAACATGATTACCATTCTTCAGAAAATAATTGTTATTCTTCAATATTGTACTGGTGAAGTATCTTAATTTTATTGCAATAGTATATTTTAATAAGGAGTAATGAAATTAAGCCTAGTAAATAAGTCAAAGTCATAAAGATCTTTCAAGATCCAAAAATATGTTTAGTGATGTTTTAAGCAGAAAAACAACTAAGAAAAACAAAAAGAAAAAGAAAAACATTCATGATGGCCAGGGAAGCTCAGGTTAAGAAAAATAAAAAGGAAAATAATGTACAATCTCACACTACCATTTTCTTAAGAAAGTCTCATGCTATCTGATACATTCAAATATCTGCTATAACAAGCATTCTTTTTTCTCCTGCTCTTATAAATTGAAGTAGACTTGGAAGCCGAGAAATACAGGCAAATAATTCTCTATCAGAAAATTACAACAGACACTTCACAATTGAAATAGGAAACTGGAATCTCACAACTACATTCTTAACAAGTAATAAAGCACAAATAAGTTATACTAACCTTCCTATCTGCATGTAATACTACCCATTCTTTCAAATATGCTGGGAAGATAACCATTTCCTTAAGTTTATCCTATATAATAAAAGCCTAATATGCTAAGTATCCGGTCAACTAATCAAAGTGTAATATGCTAATGATATGCTAAGGCAACTCAGCCGCTTACTATGACTTGCATTGACCACTAGGGGGCAGACTGTCGATCGGTTGACCAGTCGCTATGCACAGACCACTAGGGGGCAGACATTCTGACTGGTAGGTTAGCTTGCTACTAGGGTCCAGTTGATCAGGACTGAGCAAGATAGGCTGGGCATTCCCTAGAGTCTCCCTGCAGTCCCTACCGGGGCCCTGATCACACACTGCGGGGGCAAAGGGCGGGGGGGGGGGGGGGGAGGGGGGAGAGGAGGGTGTCCCTCAGCCTGGCCTGTAGCCTCTCACAATCAGGGACCCCTCAGGGGATGTTGGAGAGCAGGTTTTGGCCCAATCCCACAGGCCAGGCTGAGGGACCCCACTGGTGCACTGGGACTCTAGTTTAAAATAAGTGCTTTTAGGTAAATCTAGTATTTAATACTTAAGAATTGTAAAGGAGGTACAAAAACAAAACAACACAGGAAACAAAAAACAAAAGAGGAAAAAACACTTGTTGTTACTGATGAGCCCAAAATGCAATTTATATAGTAGATCTTACCTCTGGAGAACAGTGTGCCTTTTCATATACACAAACATTTATATTTATTATCTCAAAGTCCATTCAAATAAAAATTCAACATGCAAGGTTAGAGGTAAACTGAAACTAATCTATATTAGGCATCATTTTAAATGGAGGTAAACTAAAATAACTCAGATTAGTTTTCATTGTTCAGAATGCAACCCCACCCTATCCCAACAAAAATACAAAGCCTATTTAAATCAAAAGAATCGGGTTATATTCAGTAAACTTTCGTCTTTGTGCACACTCTAGAACAGCTGACAGGGGCAGCTACCGAATTACCCCTATAAAATATATTAGATTTACAATGCACAACTGTGGACAATTAGGAATGCATTTACATTAACGCCAGAGGAGGACAAACAAGACAATTTTTGAAATCACCTTAACAATTTATAAAGTTAATAATTTGATTTTTCTAATGTCCCTACATGAGTCTTATGTGTTAAAATAATTACAGTGGCTGCCCATTATCCAAAATACATTAAAAACATAATTGATTAGCAAGATTTGGTCCCATATCGGAAATGTTCTTTACAAGCCTTGACTTGTTTTAATTTTTATTATTTATTTCTACTTTAATTTTTATTGAGAAAACAACTCTAAATAATTTACAACCTCACACTACCATTCTGTTAGTCTGTCTGGATTTCACTAATGAATAAAGACATTTTACTTTTGCTTCTTGAATTATCCAAAATGCTTATTTTTGTTGAAAAAAAATAATATATTAGCCAAAAATTAAGTTAGCAATACAGACATTAAGTTTCACTAATATTGGTAATTTTCGTCAAAGTACAATTTAACATACAGCAAAGGTGAAATTTTCTTAGAATTTTCTCTTCTATGAGAAGTAATCATATGAAATTATCAATATTTTGACTGTTTTTGACCTAACACAAGAAGGAAGGAAGGAAGGAAGGAAGGAAGGAAGGAAGGAAGGAAGGAAGGAAGGAAGGAAGGAAGGAAGGAAGGAAAGAAGGAAGGAAGGAAGGAAGGAAGTTAAGCAACAGGTTTCTTCTAAAAATGACTTTCTGGAAAGTATTAGATAAGAAAAATAGTGATGATTCTCAGACTAATCTGGAAACCGACCAACGTATCCATATATGAATCTGATTATAATTTCCTGCCATCAAATTTAACTTTGTTATTTCAAAAGTTTTAAAATCTACTTTGAAATAAAAGAAAAATCAGACCAGTAATGGTTTCTGTTATTGATACTTCTTTTATGTTTTTTTAAACATTTCTATATTAATATCTTACTTGTTATTATTTTATAAGAAAAACTAGTGTTGGTTTCAATGTAATAAAGTGCTTTCCCCATTACTATGTTTGCCCAACACAGTAGTGTTACCCTAAGTTACAACAAATGTCAAAAAGCTTAATAATTCTTAAAAAAAAAAAATCATAATAATTCTCTATAAAGAGTGATCTACTTCTTCTTAACCAGGTAATAGTCTCCTGAAGAGTATGTGATTGCTACCAGTACAATGTAGTGGATACCATGAGCTGGACCCCAAATACTTGTGTTTGAGTCTCAGCTCTTCCACTAACCAGATATAAACCTGGGTCAACTTACCTAATCCTTTTTGTGCCTTAGTTTTCTCACATGTGAAATAAAAATAGATGGGAAAGGAAAAAAGATTTCTGGATAACCGGTCAGGAGAATCTGTTCTAGTCACAATGTTTTTATCAGAGTTTTATGTTAGAAGCATTCCATGAAAATTCAGATATAAGGAAGAATCCTGTCCACTAAGATAAGAGTTGATTAATTTGTCATCCAAGTATAACATAGACTCATAAAAATAACTGGCCCTAGCTTAGAGGATAAGCAAACTTTAGCCTATCTAATAAAAGAGTAATATGCAAATTAACCGCCACTCCATCACAAAAGATGGTAGTGCTCAATCCTCTCACTCTCAGCCCTGCTGAAGTCCTCCAGTCCCAGCGGTGGCCTTGGAGAGCAGGGCCTGCTTGGCCATCGCTGCAGTGACCTGGAGCGGCCAAGCAGGCCCTGCAAACAGCGGGCCTAAGTTGTCAATAGGACATCCTGTGAGGGGTCCTAGATTGGAGAGGGTGCAGGTCAGGCTGAGGCCCCCAGCCCCCTCCGTGCATGAATTTCATTCTCTGGGCCTCTAGTTATAACTATAAAAATTTCTAAGTTTTAATTAAAACTGTGATAGGATTTTTTCTCTTACTAGTTTTTTTTTTTAAGTTGAATATTAGATTTAAATATTAGAATCATTCAAAAACAAGAAATATATATATATATAACCTATATAAATAGAAGGTCTTCTGGTTATTAATAGAATTTCAATTTACAATCAAGAATAAAGAATCTCAAAATAGTTCTAGAACCAACAATGTTACGCCAGGTTACATCCATTTTTTTTTTTTTCTATTTTCCAATTAAGATATCACATTCATTTTTTACTATTTTACCTAAAACATGCATATGATAATCACTTCCAAACTACTGGTCTGTAATGAGGATTATAACTGACATGCTGCTATCATATCAGTTAAAAACAATCACATTACACAACAGACATTATTACTGACTCCTTGTTAAAAATATGAAAAACTAAAGCGCTAGAAAGTGAGGGACTCACAGCTATTCTACTTTACTCAGTGGAAGAGTTAGGATTTCACCCTAGTCAGTCTGACCATAAAGCACATTCTCTTTTACAACACAGCTGCTGCTTCTAGCCCATATTTTAAAACCCTTTTAAATACTAACTCTAAATTAATACGCACACACACACAAAGCCATAGTATAGTCATATAAATAAAGCCAGACTTTAAAAAAAAATAACAATAGTGATAAAGGACACACAGTGCAATCAAAAAGAATAAAAGTTCACATGCAAAGACAGAAAATGTAAGAAAATACGAACGGCAACTTAGAGACCAGCTTTATGTCCATAGTTTGGATTCTTGAAATTATTAATAGGACTCTTGTAAATCGGATTTTCTTGCTAAAGTAAAAGAAATAGTTTCTAATGATTTCATCAGAAAAAAAAAATGACATGTGTAGTGTTCAAATACTATAAAGGAGAATTTTTACTATTTTACTAACTACTATTTTTATACTTCTGAAATTATTTTTTTAAACCCCAGCAAATTGTACTATAATGCAAATGACTAAAGTCCATTTATAATTTAAAAATACTGAAAACTGTCATAGCCTTCCTTTACCAAAAGAAAAATACACACAAGTGCCAACACCTGGCCATCCCACCTCTGACTTCAAATTTCAAAACCAACGCTAGCACAAACTTTCAGCCACTAACAGCTTTCAAAAGGTTTTATAAAGCAAGGTTTACTGAGTTACAATTTACAGAGGGTAAATTTATCTCTTTTAAAGTAAAGGTTCATTAATTCTCAAATACATAAACATACCCACAATTAAGGTCATCCCAAGAAGATGACCCCCACTTCAACCCGTGGAAAACACAGATCTGCTCTCTGCCCCTATAGTTTTGCCTATTCCAGAATGTCATATAAATAGAATCATACAGTATATAGCCTTGAATCTGGCTGCTTTCTACATAAGGTTCTTTGTTGGGGGGAAAAAGAGAGAGAAGGGGGGGTTGTGGAGAGAAGAAAAATCTTTCCATTGTATAGGATTCTAATTTACATGAGATGAAAAGGCAGAATAGATATAAGACCAAAATTTTAAGGAAGTAAAAATAATGACCACAGTAACCAGAAGATATATTCGTACAGCATTTTATTTTAATGGAATATATTTAAGATGTTTTGCTTCTTCACTAAATGTAAGTTCTCTAAATAATGAACTTACAGAGGAATAAAACACTTAATGAGGGCTTTAATAATCAGTTTTAGATTTAATAAACAAGTCTCAGAAGTATTACTCTTATTTTATCACTGACCTTACTTTTTAGGTGTTTTGCAACTTACCGTGTCCCATTTGGCATTCATCTTTTCCTTTTCAAATTTGGCAAATTCCCTTCTGTCGTGAATTATCATTAAAAGTTTCCAGATTAGCAGCAATGCAAGACCAATCAGAACAATTCCAGCAACCACACCAGCTACAATTGGAATGATGTCTGGACCAGTGGGACACTCTATAAAATATGAAGGAAATACCGAGTACACGAGGGATTAGTGTGTACAGAATAAAGCCAAAACTACAAACGGGGCAGTCTCTTATAAAAAGAATGTAGATTATCACAAGAATCTATAAAAAAGACTCTAGAACTAATGAGCTGACAAGGCCCCAGGATACATGATTAATAAACAACAAATCATTATGTATTTCTATATATTATATAGAAATTTATTTTTACATATTAGAAACTTAATTTTAGAACAGCATCCTCTCAATTGCTTAGAAGTCATAAATCCAACAAAATGTATGCAACTTTTGTATTTGCTAATCATTAATAAACACTGATGAAAGAAATTAATCTATTTCATGGATTAGAAGACACAACACTGTTAAAATACCAATTTTCCTCTAACTTAATCAATGCAATCCCAATCAGAATCCTGGCAGTATTTATATAGATACTAAAGGCCCAGTGCATGAAATTCATGCATTCAGGGGAAGAGGAGGAGCCCTCATAGGATATGTGATGGCTTAGCGCTGCCATGGAGGTGGGAGAGGTTTTTGCCACCCCCAATGAACTCACCAGTCATGAGCCCAGCTTCTGGCTGAGCGATACTTCCCCTATGGGAGCACACTGACCATCAGGAGGCAGATAGTGCATTGAGTGTCTTCCCCCTGGTGGTCAGTGCTCATCATAGCTGGTCATTCTGCTGTCCGGTCTCTTTGTATAATTAGCCTTTTATTATATAGGACTAGAGACCCAGTGCATGAATTGGTGGACAGGCAGGGTCTGACTGGCCCTCCCAGACTGGGGCTGATCCTGCTCAGCAGGCCGGGGTGGAGGCTGATAGGGGGCGGGGCCAGCCAGGAGGAGGGGCCTCAGGTAGCTGGCTGGTCCCCAGGTCAAACTCTGGTTGAATTCCCAGTAGAGGGGACAATTTACATATTAGACTTTTATTATATAGGGTCATCAAGTTACCTCTAAAATTTACAAAAAAGACAGAGAACTAGAAAAATATTACAAAAACACTTGCCAACTCATTTGTTAATTCTAGAGTCTATTTTATAGATTCTTTGGGATAATCTACATTCAGTTTTGGAAAAGAACGAAGTTGGACAACTCACAATACCAGACTTCAAGAGTAGTATACAGTGACAATAATTGAGAGTGTAATATTAACTAAAAGACAGTTGCATAGACTACTGAAATATAGTCAGAAATGGGCCCACACATCTAAAGTTATCTCATTTTTAACAAAAGTTAAGAAAGGTCAGTCTTTTCTACAAATGGTGTTAGAACTACTGAAGATTCATATGCAAAAAAACTAAAACCTCACTCCATAAACTAAGATTAACTAAAAAAGGGGTATAGACCAAAACAAAAAAGTAAAGCTATAAAACTTCTGGAAGAAAATACAGGAGAAAAGTCCTTATGAACTTGAGTTCTCAGATTAAATAACAAAAGCAAGATATATAAAAGAAAAACTTAGTAAACTATAGTTCAATTAAAATGAAAGTTTTTGTTTAAAAGACAAAACAAACCTGTTAAACAAAATGAGAAGACAAGAGGGAAAGACTGGGAGACACTACTATAAAACACAAATATGAAAAGTCAAGATAGTACAGGCTTTTAAAACCAGTTTTGTTCTTCCTTATAAACATATACATAACATATATCTCCCAAATACATTCCTAATATTCATCCAAGAGAAATAAAAACTTACATTCCCACAAAAAACCAAAGGTATTGTTTAAGAGTATAGAAATACCAAGAAATACTCTATTTTCTGAGATACTGGACAAACTCATACTTTATAATATCCCTTAACAAATTATCTTTTTCAGTGTCCCAGTCTATTTCAAGTTCAAAGTTAGATATCATCAATAACGAGATAACGCTTACTGAATACCTACTAAATGCCCTAAGTGACGAGCATTGCACCAATATGGATTATTGCACTTAATCTTCAAACTCTTCACTCATAAAACTTAAAACTTGCCTTCTCTTTTCCTCAGTTCTTATATAGTTAATATTCTTTTAAACTTTGAGATTAAAAAATGTCCCAACATGAACTAAAATAATAAAGGTGGAAGCCATTCCTGGATTTTAGAGAAACTGCCAATAAGCCTACGTAGTAAAAGCAAGACATAAAAGGAAACAAAATGAATTTTGAAATGATCAGATTTCTACCTGGAGTCTCTACAACGTGTACAATGGCCTCATTGTTCCCATTCACTGAATATGTGAAATAGAACCAGCAATCGTCAACATCCTTCTCCTTACAGTGGGACAGAGGATCCACCTGGCCTGGCTGGGGCAATTTGTCCCGACTTTCAACCTTGGTAACGTTAAAATGGGAACATTCCTGTGCACATGTGTCTTTCTTTTCTCCTTTATTGAAGGCTCTGCACTGAACACACTCTCTGTTAAAACAAAAATTGTTACATTTAACCTTTATTATTTAAAATATTTGCTTAAAGATTATTTTGTGAGCTAGACTCAAAATCTGACCAAATTAAACTAAGAGTTATGAAAGATTTGAATAAATTAAGAGGCATATGACATTTCTCAATGAGCAACTAAATATAAAGATGCTAATTTCCAAGTGAAACTATAATTTATTACAGTTCAAAGTAAAATCCTGAAAAAGAAATAAAATAGTAAAATAAAACTAGCCCTATCAAATATTAAATATATAATATAAAACCAAAGGAACTTAAACTATGTGTCGTTGATACAATAACAGTTCTTCAAGGGCAAAACCTTCAATTGTGCTAAGTCAAAAGATGCTAATTAAGCAATTGGTATTGCTAATTTATCAACAGTCACCACATAGATTTGATTATATAGCAAATTCAGCAAATTAACCACCCTTAGATGACACATTTCAACATCATGTGACAAACACTAGCAATTGAGAAAGAATATTTAAGATTTAAAGGCAGGCTTCTGTGTGGCAGAAGGTTATTTATTTTGTAGGTTACTATAGGTACTGTTCTGGATTTAGGAGTAATAGTGTAACAAACAGTAAATTTCAACTATTTCAAGTAATCAGGAATACTTACTTATGCTCAGCACAGACGCCAAGGCAGGTCTGACACATCTCACAAGTTGGCCCTTGAAACTTGGGGTCTGTGCATTTACAGGCGCCGCACTCACAGACTCCCCGACCATTGCAGATCTGTCCGTTTGTGGCCATGCATGAAGTCGTATCCAGAGAGCAGTCACATGCACTGCCCGTGTAGTTGGGATTGCATTCACACACACGACACTTGCAAACACCATTTCCTGAAATTAAAAATATCATTTCTCTTAACAATGGTAAAACATAAAAATCAGAGCATTGATTTAAAAGCAAAAATAAGCAATGCCCAAGAAAGTGTATGTAAAGGATAAACTGATTCTCAATGCTGTCCTTTTTTATTTATTCACCAGGCATACTTGAACTTTTTTATTATATTAGATGGTGGTCACATTTTATAACTATTTTTCATAACCCCTTTCTCACCTCCACAAATTAAGCCATTGGATCTATCACAGTTGAAATTATCACACTCGCAGAATTTGCCAGAATAAATTTCGTTTGTATTATCCCTCTTCCTACAAACACACTGTCCACAGACACATTCTCCATTGTTACTACAGATTTCTGAACTGTTTTCTTTCCTGCAATAGGCATCCATATCTTCACTGTTAACTTCATCTGTGCTACATTCACAATGTCTGCCAACACGTCCCTCATTGCACCTAAAGAAAGAGTCCAAAATTTCAATTACATAAAAGAAATAACAAAACAAGTTAAGCTGTGAGAAACAATGGGAGAGGAAATAAAACTATGAACAATATCTTTAACTTATAATTATATTATATGGGAGTGTTTGTGTACCCAAAAGTGTACATATGCACACACACCAGCCATTCAAGTTCAGATGCAGGGTCTAGGAAAAATCCTTTCTTCAAGAGAGTAACCATTTTAACTAAGATGAAAATATAATCTAGCAATAAACAGGTGAATAAAACATTTAGGAAGAGGATAAATTTATTTTTAAAGGGTATATTTTCAAACTGTTAATCTAAAAAAGTACAATAAACACTATAAAAGTACATGGAAGCTGAAGAAAAACACTAAACTTATCATTTGAACATACTGTTTAAAAATAAATATATCCTATGGGTCCAGACTTTTTGGACACACTATATTTTTAAAACACCTAATGCTTATAGACACTGAATACACTAATTCTGTATCTGGTAAATATAAAGGGAAGGAAGGCAAAACATTTTCAAGGTAATATTTTTAGTTAAAGAATTATTTTACTAAAAATAGGTCTATATGTCTCATGATATGTACATGAAAAATAAAAAACGTAACATTTTAATTGCTATTTAAAATTGATAGTTAATAACTGATGATTAAATAAATTTATTTTTTTCTCATGATTAAAATCCTTACGAGTTCATTTGGAGATGACTTTAATCAAAATATTCTCCCTTCCTCCTATGACTTTTTTAGAGGGAATAGAGTATTTTAATTTTAACTTTTAATTAACAAGTAACCTGAGTGTAAAAATAAATTTTAAAATATTATTAAAGTTAATTTGATTCTTTTTAAAAAATACATTTTATTGAATTTTTACAGAGAGGAAGGGAGGGACAGAGAGCTAGAAACATCGATGAGAGAGAAACATCGACCAGCTGCCTCCTGCACAGCCCCCACCAGGGATGTGCCCGCAACCAAGGTACATGCCCTTGACCGGAATCGAACCTGGGGCCCTTCAGTCCGCAGACTGACACTCTATCCACTGAGCCAAACCGGTTTCAGCTGATTCGAAGTTCTGAAATACTGTTTTCTCTTTAATTTGCAAACTGTATCCTTTCATTTACTTATTTTTTTTTTTATTGTTTTAATTCTCACCCAAGGATATTGTTCCACTGATTTTGAGAGAGTGGAAGGGAGGAAAAGAGACACACAGAGAGAAATATCGATGTGAGAGAAACACATTGATTGGTTGCCTCCTGCAGGTGCCCTGACCAGGGCCGGGGATTGAGCCTGCAATTTAGATAGTATATGCCTTTGATCAGAATCAAACCTGGGACCCTTCAGTCCATAGGCTGATGCTCTATCAACTGTGCTAATCCAACTAGGGCCAAATGTATTCATTTTTAAATAATTATTCCAACAATGCAGAAGTATATGTCGTTCATAATGAACATCCTTTATTGCTTCCTAATTCCATTTCCCAGATAAAATCACCATTATAACTTTGGTATATTTTTCCAAAACATATTTATAAACATATTTATATAAGCTTATTCAGCTCTAGAAAACTCAGATTGTTATTATAGGAGAGGAAATCCAAATGCTACCTTAACAGTTTGTTATAAATATATCTTGGATGGCTATAAAAGCTTTTATTTTAAAGAGCAGTCTTAAAAGACAGGGAAGAACTTTCTATAAACAGTACACACAAGATCATAAAACTAATCTTATGATATTCAACAGTAATTGGAATAAAACATTTATTTGTTCCATATAGAGAGTTTTTTTCTGGTTGTCCCAAAACATAGCCTGCCTATATTTTTCCAACACAATCAATACTTCTCCAATCATTTCCAGCTTACCTGCAAGCTCCACACTCAAATGTTCCATTCCCTTCGTGACACTTTGGACTGCTAGGGATGCCTTCACTTTGGCAGTCACATTCACAGATGAACTGAAGAATAATCTCTACTTCTTCAGTGAAGCCCAGAGGTTTAATTTTAATGGTTTCAGAATTCTTATTTGGACATTTATTTGAAGTTATACTAATTTCAAATTGAACCTTAAAAGAAAAAAACAAGATTAAGTTTTAAGTTAACAACTAAGCAATTTAAATCTACTAAATATATTTTAAAAAGCTCTTCATTTCTTTTATTTTCAAATTACAAACTTGATTGCTTATATAAAACAGCAATTTTTTTTCTTTTCTTCAGAAAATGTTTATACAACCTACCTCATCTCCAATGGAAATATTGGAGCATTTTCTTCCATTTTCCCCTGTTCCATTCACCCCATTTTTGCAGTAAGATTTATAACTTATTGTTACTCCTTCTGGCAATTTGCTGTTTTCCAAAATTACTTCTGAGGAAAGGGACTAAAGCAAAGACTAATTACACATAGGAAAGGCAAACAAAATGCTACTGTAAGTTGAATGCATAAAACCAATGGGTCCATTAAGAAAACAGTATCCTATATAATAAAAGCCTAATACGTTGTGTCCAGTTATCTGTTCAATCAATCAAACCGTAATACACTAATGATATGCTAAGGCTGCTCAACCACTCATTATGATGTGCACTGACCAACAAGGGACAGTCGACTGGCTGACCAGTCGCTAAGACATGTACTGACCATCATGGGGCAGATGCTCCAACTGGTAGGTTAACTTGTTGCTAGGTCCCGCTGATCACTGATGGAACTGAACATGATAGGCCAGGCACACCCTGGAGCCCGCCCATGGTCCCTCCCCAGCTGGCCAACCTCCTACTCCTACTTCCCTCCTCAGCCCTTATTGTGCACTCGGGGGGGGGGGGGGGGGGGGGGGGGGGGAGATGGTCTCTCGGCCTGGCCTGTGCCCCCTTGCAATCTGGGACCACTCAGTAGATGTTGGAGAGCCAATTTCGGCACAATCCCACAGGTAAGGCCGAGGGACCCCCGATGGTGCATGAATCCGTGCACCAGGTCTTTAAGCATTTAAATAAAATGTTTGAAGCCAAATCCTGGGTGCCTAGAAAACATAGAACCTAGAGAAATAGGATCTAATTAATAAGAACCAGTTCTTCAAAATAATGCACATGCCTAAAAAGTAAGAGTATTTGTGCTTTAATTACTAAGTTAAAATGTTAATAATCATATAGCACAGAAGCCTGATATTAATTATGAGGACTCCTAAGAACTCAGAACCAAAATTCTCTTTCCCCATTGCCAATATGGCCCTATGACTTCATCTAACATGGGACCAGGTAAACAATCTACTACACAGTCTGAGAACAAATTTCCTTAGAAATGATAGTAGCTCTGGGAAAATAAAACAAAAATACACACACACACACAAAAACACAAAACAACTACAACAAACAAAAAACGCCAAAAGCTCCAAAGTAAGGATTCAAACCAGTGATTTTTTTAGAATATGAGAATGCTCAGGATAAATGCAAAAGGTGGCAGCAGAAAGCTATAGCTTGTACACAGTCCTGCACGGATGGGAATTTATGCTATTAAGGTGGAGAACTGTAGACATGAAGCAACTAGAATCTTGAAAATGATTATAAAAACCTCTCTTTTTGAGTAGGTCTTCCTTAAACATTTTGGGAACCCCTGACATGAACTAAAAAATATATATTTTAAAAATACCTAAAATTCAACTTGTGAAGGAAAGGAGATAATGTATATAGTACACAATGGTTACCGTAATGTTACAAATACCTTCAGATTACTTAAATGGCCATTAAGTATTGGTCATTAATCACTTTAAGTAATCTGAAGGCATATGTAACCAATACTTAATGAGTATCACTAAAGTTACTCTGATTAAGCTATAGACAAAGCAAAGAATTTTTTAATTTCAATATAACTCCCTCCCATGTGTGTGTAGGGGGAAAAATCTTTAAAATCCTTTAAAATAGTTGTCATATATATTTAAATTTTTATATATTTTATAGTACATGCACATCTTGAGAATAAAAAACTATACTGCTTAAATATATAGCAAGAAAAAATTGGCAAAAATACAATGCATCAAAATAAGTAAACATATAAAGGATTCTTGGGAAGGAAAAAGAAGACTGAGGCAATCCTATAAATCTAAATGTGAGTTATATTTCCCATTTGCTTTCCAACAAGATTATTTACTTAATGACATTCAAATGGATATTTAGACATTTTCACCACATGCCTTCATCATAATTTTGCCTTGTTTAGACTATATAAGTAGAGGCCCAGTGCATGACAAGTGTATACTGGGGAGGAGAGGGAGGATCCCTCAGGCCAGCCTGCATCCTCTCACAGTCTAGGGGCCCTTGGAGGATGTCCCTGAGACAGGCTTCTGGCTGTAATGCGCTCGCCCTATGGGAGCACATTGACCACTAGGGGCAGCTCTTGCACTGAGTATCTCCCCCCAGGTAGTCAGTGTGCATCATAGCAACTGGTTGTTATGCCATTCAGTCTATTTTGGGTATTAGCTTTTTATTATATAGGACTAGAGGCCTAGTATACAAAATTCATGCACTAGAGGGGAGGGGGTGTTCCTTAGCCTAGCCTGCACCCTCTCCAATCTGGGCCCAAACCAGCAGTTGGATATGCCTCTCACAATCCAGGACTGCTGGCTCCCAAACGCTTGCCTGCCTGCCTGCCTGATTGCCCCTAACTGCTTCTGCCTGCCAGCCTGATCATCCCCTAACCACTCCCCTGCCAGCCTGATCAATGCCTAACTGTTCCCCTGCTGGCCCAATCACCCCCAAGTGCCCTCCCCTGCTGGCCTGGTCGCCCTTAACTGCCCACCCCTGCCAGTCCAGGTTCCCCCAACTGCCCTCGCCTGCAGACCTGGTCCCCCTAAAATGGCCTCCCCTGCCAGTCTGGTCACCCCTAACTGTCCTCCCCTACAGGCCTGATCACCCCCAAATGCCCACCCCTGCTGACATGATTGCCCACAACTGCAGCCATCTTGTGTATTGGAATGATGATTAATTTGCATATTACTTCTTTATTAGAAAGAATTTAGAAGCCCGGTGAATAAAATTTGTTCATGGGACATGGGGATTTAGGGGGGGGGGGGGGGGGGCTAGTTTCTCAGCCCAGCCTGCACCCTCTCCAATCTGGGACCCCTCAAGGGGATGAGACCTAAATGGGCAGTCAGACATCCCTCTTACAATCCAGGACTACTGGCCCAACTGCTCACCTGCCTACCTTCCTGATTGCCCCTAATGGCTTCTGCCTGCCAGCCTGATCACCCCCCTAACCACACTGCTGCCAGCCTGATCAATGCCTAACTGCTCCCGTGACAACCCAATTGCACCAAACTGTACCCCCTGCTGGCCTGGTCACCCCTAACTGCCCTTTCCTGCAAGCTGGTCACCCTCAAATGCCCTCCATTACTGTCCTGGTCACCCCTAACTGCCTTCTCTTGCCAGCCTGGTTGACCCTAACTGTCGTCCCCTGCCAACCTGGTCTCCCCAAACTGCCCTCCCTTGCTGGCCTGGTCACCCCTAACTGCCTTCCCTTGCCAACCTGGTCGCCCTCAACTGTCCTCCCCTGCCAACATGGTTGCCCCCAACTGCCTTCCCTTGCCAGCCTGGTTGCCCCTAACTGTCCTCTACTGCCAACCTGGTCATCCCCTAACCACACTGCTGCCAGCCTGATCAATGCCTAACTGCTCCCCTGCCAGCCCGATTGCCCCAAACTGTACCCCCTGCTGGCCTAGTCACCCCTAACTGACCTTTCCTGCAAGATGGTCACCCTCAAATGCCCTCCATTACTGTCCTGGTCACCCCTAACTGCCTTCCCTTGCCAGCCTGGTTGCCCCTAACTGTCCTCTCCTGCCAATCTGGTCACCCCCAGCCGCCCTCCCCTGCAGTCCTGATCTTCCCCAAATGCCCTTTCCTGCAGGCCTGATAGGCCCCAACTGCCCTACCCTCCCAGCCATCTTGTGGTGACCATCTTATGTTTACATGGGAGTGGCCATCTTGTGTGTTGGAGTGATGGTCAATTTCCATAATACCTCTTTATTATTAGGATAATACTTTTTTAAGAGAATGTGAGATTTTCCTCCAGATATACAAAATTTGAATTTTATGTTGTCCTCTGGTTTTGCTATATTGTGTATGAAAGTTTTATTTCTTTAAGCACAGTCCTCTCTCAACAGGGTTCTGTTCAAATAGACTGAATTTAAAATGTACTCACATTGTATGCATCGATGATCAACTGAATTACATTGCTGGAATTTGCAGATAATGTTCCTACTGCTGACTTAGGGATCAAATTTTTCAGTTCCTACAATTAAAAGATAAGCATATAAAATGCAAATATAGCAATTCAATCGATAAATAAGTACTGAATACTTAATTTTAAATACCAGTGCCTAAATAACTTGTTCTAGAAGTTTGATGTTCTTTTTATCTCATATATATATTTACCTTGTAAACGGGCTGAAATTCTTCAGTAACTGCAAAAATCGTCTGAATGTTATTTTCACTTAATTTTTGGACAAGGTGAGCAATGGAAGGATAATCCTAAAAAAATAAATAATAAAATTTAGTATGTAATTATAACCAATCAATACATTTTAAAGTCATTTTTGAAAATCAAATTGCATATATAACTGGATCACTCACAGAAGATGGCTTGAAATAACACAAGCAGTGTGTTGAAGTGGAGGTATTATATGTTTCTACTCTTTTCTATTTATGTATGAATCAAAATTTCCATAATAAAAAGGTTTATAAAGCAATATTATCTATGTATATTAAATGCCAGAAAAAATAAAAGAAATTTCCAGTAATTAAAGATTGTATTATCTGTCACTTAAGAAAAAGACCAAGATTTACTAAGGTTTAAATTTTTTCCAGACTAAATAATTGGCCAATCTTTATTTTATTTTTTTTAAATATATTTTATTGATATTTTACAGAGAGGAAGGGAGAGAGATAGAGAGTTAGGAACATCTATGAGAGAGAAACATCGACCAGCTGCCTCTTGCACACCCCCTATCGGGGATGTGCCTGCAACCAATGTACATGCCCTTGACCGGAATCGAACCCGGGACCTTTCAGTCCGCAGACCAATGCTCTACCACTGAGCCAAACCGGTTTCGGCCCAATCTTTATTTTTAATAGGAGCAGGGTACCTATTTGTAAAACTCACATGTAATTAAGATAAGGAATATTAAGACTACATTGTTTGTTTATAAATAATATCAAATTTGCTAACGAATGATGCATACAAGTGAAAAGAGAAGCAGCCATTGTGCAGGCATGGAGTAAATGTGTCTAAGTAGCTCACTTCACCCTATTGAGACCCTTCTCTAAGTGCAAGGAAGCAAGCACAAAGCCACATCTATAGAAACAGCAATACTAGCTTTCCTGCGTATTAGGTCAGGACCCATAATTACCAAAATAACAAAATCCAAACCCTTATGGGCAAAGAGACACGACATAGTAAACCTGACAAGCTTAGGGGAGGCCTACATGGTGCCTTACAAACTCAGAGACCTAAAGTAACCACCTAGGATGGTCTGAAATTAAAGCCTTTTAACTACAAGCAGTTTATGGCCGGCTAGTCATGTCCTAGGGTGGTATCTTCTCTGACAAAGGTCTATCTTTACCTTAACTGAGCCTATTGTCTTTTTTCATCTATGATAACATATCTTTGGAAGGTGTAAGTAATTTTCCTTTTTCTGGACCCCTCAAAGCAACAGGTACTGCTCTATGGAGACCACAAATCCCCTCAATGTTATTGCATTAAGTGTTGACTATTAACTATTCTATATCCACCTAAGTAAAAGAAGTGTGTCTATCATTTTACCTTTTATCCAATCCCAGAGGTTTCCTGCTTGGCTTTCTCCCACTTCCCTAATCTAACACCACAGGATTTCATGTAGCCTACTTAAGTCTCCTCTTTTCATTGTAATGCTTAAAATAAGGTTCAAAACTGCCATTATCTCAATCTGTTGAGACTTTGCTTCCTATCAATTGTTGACAGTTGGACCCAAATAAAACTCACAAAAATTATCCATAGGTTTGAATGTTTCTTCTGTTAACACTCTGAAAACCCAGAAGCCTGTCACCCACACTTCTCTTAGTATTAAACACTAAAATCAACATGATTCCACTCAATGTGTAAGGAATTAAGCACTTACATAATAATGGCTCATTGTGTACATATTATTTTCCAGGTGACACTGTCCATCATTTGGTAAAACAATGCCACCAAGTTTACCATCTCCAGCAAAGTGAAACCCAGCATCCGTAGAAAATACCAGCAGCCGTGTAACATTTCTCCAGCCAATCAATGACTTAAAAAGAAAAGAATTAAAATTTAAAATACTACTCACAATAATTCATATATGCTACCATTGTATTTTTAAGCTCATTCTGTATTTTCTTTACCTTCTCTTTGCACAATGCTAAAACTATTCTAATGAAGAGGGAATATGCAAATTAAGTCACACCATAAAATGGCTGCACCCACAGTGGAGGCAGGAATTTCATGACACAAGATGGATGTGCTCACAGCAGAGGCAGGGATCCTGTAACACCAGATGGCTGCACCCACAGAGGAGGCTGAGTTCCCCTAAGGAGCCTTAAGAAGCCATCAGCAAGGACCTGAGGATGCCTGACATTGGGTCAGGGCAGGGAACCTGAGGTTGTGCCTCCCACCCAGAAGGGCTTGACAGGTGACCTTAGGCCACGCCCCCACCCCAGTACTGGGTCTGATCTGGCCCAATGGAGGTGGAGCCGGCCAGGTTTGGGTCTTGCTCAATTTCAAGGCACATGTGGGGTGGGTGGCAACTTAACTCTGGTTCCATGGCATGCCCCAGATTCTGACAGGAGGAAGATTTTCATATACATTTCACTAATTTTCTCTCATCTCTGACACTTCTATTATAGAGAAAGGGCAAATAGCATATTAAAATATTTCCTCCAATTAACCCCCTTTTAATGTGCATGAATTCTGTGCACCAGGTCACTAATAAAGAGAGAATGTACAAATTGACCATCAAACCATCACAAAGATGGTGGCACCCACAGCAAAGGTAGGGTTTCCATAACACAAGATGGCTGCATGGCAGAGGCCAAGTCCCCATAAGGAGCCTTAAGGAGGCCTCAGTAGGGACCTGAGCCTGTGCCCCCTGCCCAGCAGGGCTTGATGGGGGACTGCAAGCTGGGGGACCTGAGGTTGCTCCCCCCACCTGGCGTCAGACCAGGGGATCTGAAGCTGCGTGCCCTGCCCTGGCACTGGGCTGGGAGACTTCAGGCCACGCTCCCCCCCTGATGTGGACCTTAGGCCATATTCCTGGCCCAGCAGGGCTTGATGGGGGAACCTCTGGCCATGCCCCCAGCCTGGCAGGGCTTGACAGGAGACCTCAAGGTGCACCCCCCCCACACACACACACTGGTTCTGGGCCGGGGAACAGACCTCAGGCTGTGTCCCTCGCCCAGTGTGTGCCAGAGCACCTGAGGCTGCGCCCCCTGACTGGTGGGGCTTGACAGGGGTGGAGCCAGCAAGGTCTGGATCTTTCCCAATGGGGATGGGACTGGCTGGGTCTGGGTCCTGTGTGATTCTGAGGCGCCGCAGGTGGGCAGAGTCCACACCCAACCCCAGCCTCTGACAGGAGGAAGATTTTCATATACACTTTAATAATTTTCTTTTATCTCTGACACTTCTATTATAAAGGGTAAATAGCAATATTAAAATGTTTCCTCTAATTAATCCCCTTTTAATGTGCATGAATTTCATGCACTGGGCCACTAGTTCTTGTGATAAATATCGAGAACACATTGAATAAAGCTCCTCTATCCCACTCTAAAACTATATCTTGCCTGGTTTAGCTGTTTTAAAAACTGTTATCTTTTACAATCAATGTCTTATTGACACTAGGAGGTAAATAAACTAATTCTATGTGTGGCAGGGACCACATCTGGTTTTGCTTATCTTCTCCACTGTAGCAGCTACACAGTGGTTAGTATACAGTACATGCTTCACATCATGTATTTGCTAGGTAAATAAAAATGTCTCTGCATGTGCTTTAAAAAAAATAGACACACACACATATATATTTGTGTGTGTGTGTGTGTGTGTGTGTGTGTGTGTGTGTGTGTTTCAGAGAGGAAGGGAAAGGGGAAGAAAAATAGAAACATCAATACATCAATGATGAGAGAGAAACACTGATTGACTGCCTCGTGCACCACTCCCCTCCCTTCCCCCACTGGGGATTGAGCCAGCAAGCTGGGCTGGTTCATAGGTCGATGCTTATTAAGCCCTGCCAGTCGGGCTCAGCCTTGTCTTTACTTTACCTTTCTGATGCTGTCTTCCCTTCCATCCTCTATCCTTGCTCTATCTTCTACAGCATATACCTCGTTTATGGGCCCTCCAATTAGACCTTCCTTTTTTAAATACAGAAAATAATCTTCTCCAAAGACTTGCCCTGCTTAATTCCATCATTGTAACACATCAGTACTATTTACTTGTTCGTTTATTTTATTCTCCACCTTATTCAACAAAGAATTTAACGTAGTCATAAAATCCTTTTCTCTCTCAGTGATTTTGTAATTATGTCTGTCTAAATTTACTCAATACATCTGTTTACATCCTCATAAGATTAAATTCCTTGAAGGCAGAAATTAATTTTTTTTAATGCTGGCAATTCAGTGGAACATATGTCTCTTTTGCATCTAGCGTGAATGAACAGTTACTCTCAGCATACCAATCAGAAAGACAGTAGTGGCCATGAATATTATGGCTTGCTTTAATCCCACAAGCTGAGGCACAGTCAGGTAGCCCAGAGAATGCTCTCTCTCACCAGTGAGCTGCTAACAGGATCATAAATGAATGGCTGGAAAGAAAAGAGGTGTCAGGCTAGGCACTACCTAGATTACTCTTTCTTTCCCTTTAAAAGCAGGCTGCCTTTAAATTGCAACTACCCAGAGAGAAGTCAAAAGTAACAATAATATATTAGTTAATATCTGCTGAGTGCTTAGTGGTACTTTAGAAGTGCCCAACTGTTTCAAATAGCAAGCATACTGGATTTTTAAAACCCTGTATAAATTAACTAAGTGCCTAGATCAAATAGAGACATGATTACATATGCTTGTATAAAACACTTATGGTTAGAGGGAATTTAATTGACTAAATTCTGTACTTCTCTGGAATAACTAACTATGATATAGTAATAAAGATAATTTTTCCCATTAACAGATAGTAAAAATACACTAAAATTCATACAATAATGTACCTTTGTAGAAAATGAATGCACTTACCCCACAAACTGCAACTTGCATGATTGCATCAAAACCACCTTCTGGAGAATCCAAATTTCCAGATATGCGCTGTTTACCAACAAGATCATTAAATACTCCCCCTTTATCAGTAAGACTGAGCACATTTTTGTAGCTAAATGGGCTGGTGCAGTTCTGTTCACTCGTGCAAGGGTTCTTGAGCTTTGCTGGTGTTGTACTAATGTAAGGCATCACAGTTTTCTCCACAAATGAGCCAAACCCTGTGTAGGAAAAATGCATAAAGAGAAATGGATGGATAGTTGAATGAATAAATTTGCATTAAAAAGAAAATCAAGAATGTTACCACATGTAAGTCAACCTTTTTCCTTACAAAATATAATAAGATTTTAATAATAAGGTTTCAAAGGAGATCATTATAATATGAAAAATTCAGGTCTCGCCAAAACCGGTTTGGCTCAGTGGTAGAGCGTCGGTCTGTGGACTGAAAGGTCCCGGGTTCGATTCCGGTCAAGGGCATGTACATTAGTTGCGGGCACATCCCCGGTAGGGGGTGTGCAAGAGGCAGCTGGTCGATGTTTCTCTCTCATCGATGTTTCTAGCTCTCTATCTCTCTCCCTTCCTTCTGTAAAATATCAATAAAATATATTTTTAAAAAATTGAGGTCTCAAGAGTGAGTAGGCTATACTGGCTCGTGCAATCATATTAATCAGTAATGAAATAGTACCTGAATACTCAACATGTTTATAAAATGAATTAACAAATAAGTGACCAAATTCCTGAACACAAGCATGCATTTCATTATCCATCTGGTAGAATATCAGCCATCCACATCTGTGGTTTTTGCACTGCAGATTCAACCAACTGCAGATCAAAAATATTTTTAAAAATCTCAGAACGTTACAAAAAGCAAACATTTGAATTTGTCATGCACCAAGCACTATGATGAATCCATATGAATAAGGTGACGAGTAGGCAGTTCTTGCGGTTGCCTAAATGAAAATACCATACATATATATAGCCTAAGAGACCATTAGACTGACTGCAATGACCAATCAGAACAACTGGTCAACCAGTTGTTATGACGTGCACTGACCAGCAGGGGGCAGACGCTCAACACAGGAGCTGCCCCCTGGTGGTCAGTGCACTCCCAGAGCCAACCTCCCACAGCTCCTTCCCTGGCTGGCCAACCTCCATGGCCCCTCCCAATCAGAACCTCCCGCAGTCCCTCCCACCCCCAGCTAGCCAACCTCCCTGGCCAGCAGGCCTCAATTGGGACTGGACAAGTTGATCCTGATTGGCAACCAGGCTGTGGGACCCCACCTATGCACGAATTTGTGCACCATGCCTCTGAGCATCCTTGGGTTTTGGTATCAACATGAGTCCTGGAACCAATACCCAGTGGATATGAGGCACAACTATAATCTGTGTCAAATAACATGGTAGAATAGATAACAGAGGAATAAGGAAACAGAAAAATTATTACATATGTGACAAAAATTATCAGTCCTTTCTAAAAGAAAAAGGCTAAAACCTAACCTTATTTATCTCTTAAGTATGTGGTGAAGAACAAAACTGCCAAGATTTATACAAATGAAAATTATTAATTTTTTTCAATATTCCCACCTATTCGGAAGTCCGAAGTAATCCTCTTCATTTCATTCATCAGATCGGTTCCAAGACTTTTTACATTCTCCAAGTCATCTTTCATAGAGTAAGAAAGGTCCATTAGGTAGTAGAGATCAATAGGATAGTCTTCAGCTCTCTTGAATTTTAATGCAAATGTTTGAGGCTCCCCTAAAGAGGTATTAGAAGATGAAATTAGCTTGTTAACAACAAAAAGGCAACAAGGAAAACCAAACAGCCTGTATTTGCAAGGTAAACACCATAAAATGAAATATATTATTGTTATATTTTTCACAAAATTCTATACATAATACAATGGGTGTGTATTCAATTTCATTCAAATACTTACAATGCCAGAGCCTGGGAATACAAGATGAAAAAGACAACATCCCAAATCCATAGTGGGTGAAACAGACAAAAATGGTTAATTTATAACTAGCACAGAGAAAAACAAGTAGATGAAAAAACATAAATGAAACGGGTGGGTGAGAAGGGCACATTATAGGGTACCTGACTTTTTAGAGTTTGAAGTTGTAAATCAAAGCTGTTCTTTGTTTAATGAGATCCTTCTATATGGAAATAACATCATCTTTTTTTTTCTTACTTTAGAAAACCTGGTAAAAAGTTTTAAAAATTACTTACAGAGACAAAGAAACTTGTTAAGAAACTATAGCAAAAATCTAAGATAGTGAAAGTCTGAATGGAAACAATGAGGAAGAAGAGAGATGAGTAAGAAGTGTTAGGTATAATTCATTTAGAAAATACGTGAGAAAGAAAAGGATTGGTGGGAAAAAATCATAAAAATTTAACTTGTAGTCCTAGCCAGTTTGCTTCAGTGGATAGAGCATTAACCTGCAGACTGAAGGTTTTCAATTCTGGTCAAGGGCACATACTGAGGTTGCAGACTCAATCCCTGGCGCTAGTCAAGGCACATGTGGGAGGGAAGCAACCAATCAATGTGTTTCTTTCATATCAATGTTTCTCTTTCTTTCTCTCCCCTTCTCTTCCACTCTCTCTAAAAATCAATGAAAAATATCCTCAAGTAAGGATTAATAACAACTATCTTGTAGATTATTTCTATATAAATTTCTAGTACATAGTTCAATAAATGAGTTTGAAGCTTAAGAGAAAACTCTGTATGACAATATACAAATGGTTTTAAAGCCATAAGAGGAAAGCCTACAAACTAGGAGGACTGCAAAGAGAACAGAAGACAAAAAGACACACAAAAAGTGTTTAGGAGTGATACCACAAAAGTCAAGAGAAAGAGCTCAAATGCATCACTTAGTACAGAAAGGTTACAAAGAAGCCGGAACCGGTTTTGCTCAGTGGATAGAGCATCGGCCTGCGGACTGAAAGGTCTCAGGTTCGATTCCGGTCAAGGGCATGTACATTGGTTGCGGGCACATCCCTGGTAGGGGGTGTGCAGGAGGCAGCTGGTCGATGTTTCCCTCTCATCGACATTTCTCGCTCTCTATCCCTCTTCCTTCCTCTCTGTGGAAAATCAATAAAATATATTTTTTAAAGAAAAAAGAAAAGGCCCCACCCCCCAACAAGGGTACACTAGACTTGGTGGTTCAAGGTGATGATAGAGCTTTGCCAAAACAGGCTAAGAGGCAGAAGCCTGACTACACCAGAATGAAGAGTAAATGGGAGTGGAAATCAGGGACAAAAGTAATGTGCACCACTTTTTTGAGAGAAAGGGGATGTATCTTGGAATGAGCAGGAAGAGAGCTTGTGTTTTGTTATGGTTGAGATTCGAGATTGATAAAAACCTTAATAATTTAACAATATTAAACATATACAAAGGAAAAATATAGGCTAAAATGTTGTCTGCATATATGAACACTTATTTTTAAAACCCATTAAATCTATTACTTTCTTAATCTTTAACAATTTACTTTGAACATTAGGCAATATTTATTATTTAAATTATGTATTACAAATTTTTGTCTGGAAAAAAATATCTAAAATGTAATGCATTCCACATTTCTACTTGAGAGCCAGACCACATATGAAAATGATCCCTCAAAGGAAACTGATGATTATATAAAGTTGTAAAAAGCTCAAGTAGAAACAAAGATATCATAGAATTAAATGTCTTACCTGATCGTAATTGCAAAACCAACTGCTGTGGTTGGATTTGTGTGATATCTTCTGGTTTGAGCTTCTCTGCAGTTCCTTTGCTACGGTTGGTTACATTTTTATTTTTCTTTATATCTTTGGAACCTCTGGGATTTTCTATATCATCTGGATGACAACCCTTCTTTTTTAAGGCTTCTAAATCATCACATCGTGCAGAAGTAGGCATTCCTTCTTGTAAAAATGTCTAAGTGACATTTAATAAAATATAGGTATAAATAAAAAGTATAATGGTCAAATCTTTCACTTAATTGCAAATACACAATCAAATTGCACAAATCAAATGACATATTGAATGTACTTAATTTCTAGTTTTTAAATAAAATGTTTCCTTCATCTAATCCATAATAAGTGCTCTTGTTTATAACAAAACTAGAGGCCTGGTGCATGAATTCGTGCACCAGTAGGGTCCCCCCCCAGCCTGGCCTTTGGGATCCAGCTGAAATCAGTTTTCTGACATCTCCTATGGGGTGAAAGAGAGATGCAGGAGGAAATCTGACCAGCCAGGGAAGGATATGGGAGGGCTCCAGGGCATGTCCAGCCCAGCAGCAAGCTAACCTACCAGTTGGAGCGTTTGCCCCATGATGGTCAGGGCACATCATAGCGAGCGGTTGAACAGCCTTAGTGTATCATTAGCATATTATGCTCTGATTGGTTTAACAGCTGACCAGAGAACCAGACACTTAGCATATTAGGCTTTCATTCTGTGGTATGTTTCCCTGGAAAGTAATTATGTTTTTGCTAATATATTGCTAGTAATATATTACTTTAATAATACTTAGGACTGATCTGAGTGTACATTTTAACTATGCCACCTTCAAATTCAGAGTATCAAATAAAAAATTTATTTAGTGACATCACTAATTCAGAACGGTTAACATTCATTAATAATGTATATACAACCAAATAGCAAATATTTTTCCTTAAGAAAATTCCTTAGAAGCCTCTCATATTATGTAGCATTCTCCACCATAATAACCTTAAACAATATACTGCAGAAAACATGTTATCCTGAAAGCCTCTTGATTAATGATGTCATTTTAAACAAAAAGAAGAAACTTAGCACAAGTTTAGTATTCTTGGAGGTTTAAAACAATTTTAAGTATTAAATATTACTGTAAACAATACAGTGATTATATGACAAGGGTTATGAATATATTTCCACCAGGTAAATTATAAAAATAGAAAAAATCATAATTTTATGTAAATGGTAATTGTGGGTTGGGGTAAAATTTCCAGTAGCGACATGATTTTAGAATGTGCTATATATCAGCTTAGATGGAAATAAAAATTGTATCAGATAACCAAAGTACCTTAATAAAAACAAAAACACTGCTTTAAGATGTATATAAAAGATTTTGAATAACATGTTTTCATGAAATGTGAGGGGGGGGGATAAAACAATGTGAGTGTATGATTTTTAAATGTGTACATATAACTAAATCAATTATTATAATAGACATTTGGCATATATCTCTAAAAATTATATATTTAGTAAGTCAAAAATTTTTAAATTTTAACATTGGGAAAATAAGAGAATGCCTTTCTTTTGGGGTCACTTATATTCACTTTGATATGGTATTCTATGAGCTACCAATTTTTTTGGCGTTGTATATAGTTAGAACACTTAAATATAAAAAATAAACAGTGGTTTTGATCAGTTGTATTTTAAGGGAAACATAGGCCTAAATGAGAACATTTAAATAATTAGAAAAACAACTTAAAAAAAACAAACAAAACATGCCATGGATCAGATGGTTCAAAATTACACTGTTTTTATGTATTAAAACTTTAATAAATACTACCTAGTACATTATTACTTTCTAAATATTAGCTAATCCGGAAATCATAACATGTAGGTAAAATGTCATTCAACATATTCCAAAATAGCCTTAATAACTTAAGAATTATGCTACAAAGATCAAAGGCTAAACTAGGGTAGGATAGTTAGGGTAGGATAACTGTTAACTCCAGACAAACTATCTATACTAATAATCTATACTAATAAAAGGGTGATATGCAAATTAGTTGGGGCACCCTCATGCAACGACTGAACAGCAGGTTGCGTGGGGTGACCAGGCTGGCAGGGAGGGCAGTGAGGAGCAACCAAACGCCCAAACAGCAGGCTGTATGGGATGACTAGGCTGGGGGGGGGGGGGGGGGGCGGCGCGCGCGCAGTGAGGGGCAACCAGGCAAACATGGGGAGGGGGCGCATTTTGGGGGCCAACCAGGCTGGCAAGGGGGGCAGTTAGGGCAATTAGGCCAGCAGGGGGACACTTGGGGGTGATCAGGCAGGCAGGCAGGCAAACAGTTAGGAGCCAGTGATCCCAGATTGTGAAAGGGATGTCCAACTGCCAGTTTAGGCCTGATCCCTATACCGGCAGTCGGACATCCCACAAAGAGTCTCAGATTAGAGGGTGCAGGCTAGGTTGAGGGAACCTTCCCTCCCCACACTGGGTGAATTTTGTGCACCGGGTCTCTATTAACCCTAATAAAATGGATACTGTTGATGATAGTAGTTACCACTTGTTTAGAACCTTTTAAGTGAAACTGCAATTAAGTTCAGCACTCCCTATTTCCTCCACTGTCTCCAATTTAATTCCAGAATACAATTTTTAGGAAAACAGAAAGTAACCATTAGAAACATTTTGAAATATCAAAACAAAAACCTTTCATTTTTTCTTTCAGATGGTCAAAGCAAATTTGACCAGTTATGTCTACAAAACAGGTACTTGAAATGTGGAGGTCAAATGACTGAATAAAAACAAATAAGTTTTGACCTTCTGATATTCACTCTGAATAAATTATACATCTTCAAAATGACTTTCCTTCAATTCCTGTTCTAATCCATTCATTCTGTTCATTCAGTAAGCTATTGTGCAAGTTCCATGTTAAGCAATATATAGAGATGACAAAAGTGAATAAAATTTAAACTCTTAACTTCAATAGTTGACAAATCAATTCAGATGTAAATCAATTCCATATTAGTTTAACTCAAATGTAATTAGAAATGGTAATTTATACCTCTCCCATCTATAAAAGGGAAAACCCTAAAATAGTCAAATTAAATAGCTAGAGTCTGGGGGCCAGATAGCCAATAGAAATATAATACATTCCACAAAGGTGGGCGATATATATATATATATATATAATATAAATATATATAATATATATATATAATGATTTTTAAAAGTATTAATAATGTTGAAATGCTAATAAGTCATCAAACTTTGTTATTTATTTGAGGCTTACAGCAATTCTCAATTTGAACCACCCATACTTCAAGTGTTCAAGTCACATGTACATTTGTACATAGTTAACCCTTATTCAACAAACATTGATTTAAATGAAAATTCACATCGAGCTTTTCCAAGGATAGAGTTGTGTGTAATACTACATGACTAGAGAATAAATGGAAAAAATTTGTGCTGTCTTACTTACTGAATTTGTACACCATCCACAATTTGGCCCTGCTTGTATACATTCTCCACATGATTTGGCATTTGCTTTTAAACATCTATTTTCATCTGTCAGAGGGGAAAAAGAATAGACCGCTTTATTTGATGTGTCAAGAGAGAAAATAATAAAAAATCAGGATCACAATGATGAATTATATATATATGAACATTAAATATGAATACTATGATCTAGACCTGCCCCAAAGAGGCCCCAAAGAGTAGTGATTCTAATTACCTTAACACAAAGCCATAAAAAGACAGTTATCTTTCTTGTCTTCTACTACCTACAATTATTAATGCACATTTATCCTTTTTGTCAAAGGTATAATTCCAGATCTATCAGGTTGAATGGTCATAGCTGTCAGTTTTCTTACAAATGCGCAAAGCATACTTCACTTAAGTCATATTGCCATAACTTATAAGCACCCAGCAGTTTTCCCTTTTTATTATCCTATATAATAAAGCAATAATATGCAAATTGACCATCAGTCCAACACATAAGATGTCTGCCACAAAATGGTCACAGGGGAGGACAGTTGTGGGCGATCAGGCCAGCAGGGGAGGGCAGTTGGGAGGGACCAGGCCTATAAGAGAGGACAGTTGGAGACAACCAGGCCAGGAGGGGACAACAGTTAGGGGTGACCGGGCCGGCAGTGGAGGGCAGTTAGGGGTGACTGAGCTGGCAAGGGAAGACAATTGGGGGTGACCAGGCCAGCAGGGGAGAGCAGTTAGGGGCGAAAGGGTCAACAGGGGAGGGCAGTTAGGGGCGAAAGGGTCAACAGGGGAGGGCAGCTAGGGGTAACTAGGCCAGTAGGGAAGGACAGTTGGGGGTGACCAGGCCAGCAGAGGAAGGCAGTTAGGGGCAATCAGGCCAGCAGGGGAGCAGTTAGACATCGATCAGGCTTGCAGGCAGAAATGCTTAGGCGCAATCAGGCAGGCAGGCAGGCAGGCAGACAGGCAGGGGAATGGTTGGGAGCCAGCAGTCCTGGACTGTGAGAGGGATGTGGGATCAGGCCTAAACGGGCAGTTGGACATCCCTTGAGGGGTTCCAGATTAGAAAGGGTGCGGGCTTGGTTGAGGGACACCCCTTCTCCGTGCACGAATTTCATAGTGTGGCTCTTCCACAAAATACCACGGCCTGGGCGAGTCTATTTTGAAGAAGCAGCGTTAGAAGAAGTTTAAGTTTAAAAAATTTGACTCTCAAAAGAAATTTCAATCATTATGCTGTTGATATTTGGCTCTGTTGACTAATGAGTTTGCCGACCACTGTACTAGCCTAAGAGTATCATTATAAATTCTTCAAAATGATGGCTTTTAATAATTGCATATTTCATTATATTGTACCCTATTTAGTGAACAAACTCGTTCACACATGCTTGCTCACATGCACACACAAACCCTTGAAACATATACATACATATATATATACACATAGATGCACCCAATCAGATGATCCCATTCTTATAAAACTATTTTTTATCAGATTTAAAAAAAAATACTGAGTTCAAGAATATTAATGGCTTTAAAATCCTTGATATACATTAATTTCTACCCAGAATTAATATTCTCACAATCAATATACAAATACCATTTCATTAACTGGCATTTAATTAATGCATTAAGTAACTAATATAAATATTTCAACATTACTAATATAATTTTTTTTACTCACTTAATAGGATAAATTAGAGTATCAATTCAATTATCAATTACTTAAGGTCTTATTTTTTCATATTTTTACTGACCATATCTTTTGTAAATTTTCTATCTTTTGCAAATTTTTCTATTTGTTCATGTTTTTATTGGATCTCTACACGTTAAGAAAATTAAACCCTTTTTTAATTTTCTTATTGTTGATTGTGTTTTGACATATAGATATTTTGGGATTTTTATGTTGTTGTTGGTTTTATGCATTTCAAAATTATCAACATTTCCTTTATGATTTCTTTCTTTATTTTTCTATGTTGTAAGTCCTTCCTATCCTGAGATAAAATAATTGCTCTACAGTGCATATTTTTAGAACTGAAGAACAGACATTTTATTATTTTAGATATGGATGCATCATGGTTTCTAATAGGATACTTTTTGGCTTTATTTTCCATTCCTCTACTAACAATGCCAACTTTTTGATAAAAGAATAGGAACATACACTAGTCAAATGTTCCTGGTTTCAGTTTTATAGATCATAATAGATAGTTCATAATCTATCATTCTATATTTTTATTTCTTTTCTTCTAAATGTATTACATATCATTGCTTTTTCTAAGCTCGAACACTCCATTAATTCTCAAAAGTTTTTTCTGTAGTGTATTGCCACAACCTTCACAGCAAGGTTCAGGATCTGAAGGAGGGGCTGACGACACACAAATGAAAATGCTATACAAGAAATATGAATTTAGAAACCATTGGGGGCCAGATGGAGTCTCTCACAAAGAGACACACTGACTTCTGGCCTGATCTGCTATTTATTTACTTGAATACATATTTTCCCTTTAGCAATGCATACAGGCAGATAAAAGGTAAAGTTTGGTAAACAATAAAAGGATTATTCAGGTTATGGAATTGCCTTGAGCCACCACTAAATCAATAGTGCTTAGTGTTAGCCCTGCTAATGCCCAAGGTCCAACAACCTTCTGCATTCCTTAGTGCACTGACAGTATTGGCAAGTGGTGCCTTCTATTAGCGTATTATTCTATATAATAAAAGTCTAGGTGGCATCACCACAAGATGGCCACCATAAGATGGCTGACAAGGGAGGGCAGTTGGGGGCAACCAGGCTTGCAGGGAAGGGCAGCAAGGGCCGGCTGGGCCAGCAGGGGAAGGCAGTTGGGGGCCACTGGGCCTGCAGGGGAGGGTCGTTGGGTGCAATCAGGCCAACAGGGGAACAGCTAGGCATCAATCAGGCCCGAAGAGGAGCAATCAGGGGGCGATCATGGGAGGGTACTTAGGGGCAACCAGGCCGGCTGGCAGGCAGAAGCAGTTAGGGGAGCGATTAGGGGGTGATCATGGAAGGGCACTTAGGGGCAATCAGGCAGAAAGGCAGGTGAACTATTAGAAGCCAGTAGTCCAGGATTGTGAGAGGGATGTCTGACTGCTGGTTTAGGCCCAATCCCGCAAGTATCAGGCCTAAACCGGCAATCAGACATTCCCTGAGGGGTCCCAGATTGGAGAGGGTACAGGCTGGGCTAAGGAACAACCCCTCTCCGCCACCCTCCCTCCAGTGCACAAATTTTATGCACTGGGTCTCTAGTCTCTATATATCAATTACACGACCGAGCGGACTGATCAACCAGTTGCTATGATGCTCACTGACCTCCAAGGAACAGATGCTCAATGCACAGGATTAGGCTCGCTCCTGTTAGGATTGGGCGGGTGGGGATTGGGCTCCCTCCTGTCTGGATTGGGCCTTCAGGGATCAGTCCGAAACCAGCTATCCAACATCCCCTGAGGGGTTCCGGATTGCATGAGGGCACAGGCCAGGCCGAGGGACTCCACTGGCACATGAGTCTGTGCACTGGGCCTCTAATATCCTATCATTTTAGCATTTCACTTACAGACCTGCCTACTATATTTCTGGGTGGCGAAGGTGAGGGGCTTTGCCCTTTACTCTGAGTGAGATATTGCAGGGCTTTGAAATGGATCAGTAGGATCTGACTTAGATCTCCCTTGAATTTAACTGATCAAAAAGCCATAGGAGACACTGAAATGAAAACACAAATATGGTTTTTTATTTACCTGCTTGGCCAAACACATAGCAAACTGAACTGATCAGTCCAATCCAGAAAATCAGTTGTAAATTCATCTGAAATATAAAATGTACAATATATCTTTAAAATAAAATACATTAAACATAAATCATTTCTATCCACCTTAACATAATACTCTCAACCATTTTTTCTCCAACCTTTTTCCACACCCCAGTTATTTTACCTTTTCTCCCCATGTACCTCATCTTTCATCTACACCAACTAAAATCTTTCCTCCAGAATCTGTTCTTACTTTTCTTCAATTCACATATACTTAACATTTAATTAATAGTACTTCAAAAAAGACTAACAGTGTTGAGTATTCTCTAACACTATAAAAGGTATTAACTTTCTTTGTCCTGTGAAATATGTATCTCTATTACTGCCTGTGGCTCCTAAAGGGTCAAACAGGCATTTCTAGAATGCAACATCCTCTTACAATATTTAAGTAGTTTTTAATTTTCCTCAGGAGACGACCAATATCCTGTGCATGGTTCCGACTCAATTTTCTTATTTCTTTTTTTAAGAAAATCAACTTTTATGCATGGAGTTAATAAAATATTTAGTTTAATTCCCCATAATTTCTATATTTACAAACTAGACTCCAAAAAGGTGGGGGAGGAAGGGGCTTAAGAAACCTAAAAGAGGCTTAAACCTAAAGAAAATTTAAATAATATTTTGTATATGAAGCAGAATAACCTAAACTATTATATATACACTAGTGTCCTGGTATATGGACTCATGCACATTGAAAGGAAATTAGAAGAAATATTTTAATATCTCTATTCGTGGCTTGCTAATTAAAAGAAAATAGGATTCTACGGAGTCTCCTATCTACCTATTCCAGGACTTCTGTGAGGATCAATGAGATGAGGCACGAGAAAACGCTTCACAAACATTTGGTTCATCTGTAAAATGTTTGCACCTGGTTATAAAGCAAGTTGGGTTCCTGGGCTAAAGAAACTCCAAGGAGGCAAGTCACTAGGGAGAGGAAGCCAGGCGCTGCTACGTGACGTTATTATGCGGCATCTACAGCGACCGTTTCCTGGCTGGGCTGGGCTGTGGGCTACATTTTTTGCCATGGGGTCTTGACAGCAATGGCTACAATTTGGTGGGGTGTTGCTCCTAGGTGGTGGGCTATGTCCCACTTGGGGGAAGCTGAGTATTGGTTTGTTGGCGCCACATTCGTAGTGATGTTTATTTTTAAGCTAGAGGCCCAATGCACAAAGATTCGTAGAAGAATGGGCCTTCCTTACCCTGGCTGCTGGCACCACCTTTGCTCCGGTCGGAGCATCCTTTCCGCCTTCCCACGCTTTCCAGAGGCCTAGAGCATCTGGGGCAGTGGGGAACGCCCCTGGCCACTTGGCACCTGTGTATCCAAATTAACCTGCCATCTTTGTTGGGTTAATTTTGCATACTCACTCCTGATTGGCTAGTGGGTGTCACGAAAGTAAGGACAATTTGCATCTTACTCTTTTATTAGTGTATATGGCCAGTGCGTGTCATGGCAGCTTCTGCCTTGAGTGTCTGCCCCTTGGTAGTCAGTATGTGTCATAGCTACTGGTCAGACACACAGACACTTAGCCTTTTATATAGAGATAGCAATTTTCTGTGAATTAAAGTTTTTACTACATTAATCTATAACTTTCCAGTTTGTTGAAGACAGCTACAGCTAGAGGTCACTGATCCTATCCCTTAACTACTTTCTGCTCTGGACTAGCAGCTAGTCAAATAAATATGCATAAATATCTGTCCCAACCATATTAAAAAAAAAAACAGTCAAAAAAAAAAGAAGAGCTTTATTAGTTATCAAATAAAAAGAAATGAAAGCAATATAAGGTAAACTAGCAAGTAAAAAAAAAAAAAATTTTTTAACCTAACAAAACTTAATGCAGAAGACTGAGAGAAACCAGATATGACTCTGTAAACTAGTATAATTTTGGGGAAAATAATTTAATAAACTATATCAAAAGTCATGAAAATATGTTTCTAACCTCTGAATTAGCATTCTAGCTATTGGGAATTCATCCTAAGGAAATAATTAAAAATATAAGAGGTGATACACATGCACATACACAATCAGTACAGAACTCAAGGGTGAAAATAGGTTTATAATTGTTTGTATGGAAATAATATAATAATTACTAAATAATAATATAAGAATAAACTCTATGTTTCTGTATTCACAACTGTAAAGGAACTTTTACCCAAGTCTGTATATTTATAAGAGGTGAAAGTGCAAACATCCTCTACCCAAAAATAGGGCAATGGCTAATTGTACCAACTTAATAGACCTATTAGAGTCATAAGAATAATAAAATGAAGTAACATCAAAAGGTTTATAGAATAACTTTGGATGTAAGATATACATTAAAATAACAAGTATGCAAAAATAACATTATATAAAGTAACCCAAGAAATCTGTAGATGACAAACAGCTGTAAGCACAATATAGATACTATGGATTTATTGTTTTAAACTGTTATAGTCCTTTCTTCTTTTATAGATGAGTAGATAGCTGTGTGCAAGTATTCATTTGGCAACCTCCATCTTCAAAACCTTACATTCCAGGATGCAATTTCCATAGCTCCCATAACAGTATTTCAAAGTTGTCTTAGAGCACTTGCATTTTCCCTGCTGTGAACAATTGTCCCCTTTTCTCTGTTAGCTTCCCAGAAAAAAAGTAATAATAAACATGCATAGTCATCCACTTGGCAAATGTGCTCAGATTAGCCAAGTTTTTTTTTTTTTTTTAATGTCAAGAGCTTAGAATTGTGCTTATATATCCAAAAGACCAAGAAAACTGACACAAAGTGTGAAATGCCTAACAGTTCACCTTTTAAGGCCTACATAAAAGATGTAACATGTAATAAACCCATGTAGACCATACTTCTAAGCAACTCAAATGTTATCAATCCCAAAGCTGTGACTAAAAGGACCTGGAACATTAAGACTCCCAAGGAAATGCATGACTGTGTCAAATGGAATATCAAGGGCAGTTTCTGCACAAAGACCATATATGGACTGATAGTGTTTCATAGGGATACTTCTCAGGCTATTTCAAGAACCACTAGACTACCTTGAGAAACCTCTTAAAATATTACACACTTCAGAGAATCACCACTAAAATAACGTTATTAGGTAACAGAAAATATTTCCTATCATTCTTAGGTTACATAGTTTTAAAATATTTCTTTAAATGCCATCGTCCTCCTATAAACATTGTCAAGCCAAAGATCAGCCTCTGAAAACATCAGGCCTCTGGAAGAGCTCAAACCCAGAACCAGACAAATCAAGACTTTAGTGTTGAAGCACAGCTGAGAGAACAAGGGCAACATCCAAGAACAGCTCAAGGACAAATGTCAGCTCTCCTGTGACTGGTCAGCATACAGGCAAAACAGACGCAAAGTCACTGGCTGGTGATGTAAAAAGGACAGGATTTCTGTCCAGAAAACAGAAGCCACGGGAGATAGAAGACTGAAGTTAAAAATAAAGAAGAGTGATGACGACAATAAGGTTTAAAAGAGAGCCACCAGGAGAATCAGCAGCAGAGAGCTGGATAGTGAAGAGGAAATAAAGAGACTCAGTAGCCCCCCCCCCCCACCCAATTATGATGGTCTTTAAAGGTACCAGATACTTCTGCACCTGTATGGGGAAGAAGGACACACCAAGAGCTTCCTAAGGCAGCACTTCCCAAAGTATGGTGTAGGGAACAACTGCATCAGATTTACCCGGTGCACACTTAAAAACCACCATCTTGGGAATGGGGTCTGTGCTGTGCTTCCAGGAATTCTTATACCAAGAAAAGGTGGCTTAAGGAGTTTCCCATCAAGAACATTTCACATAGAATAGTATATATTAGGGGCCAACAGGGAGAGATGCCTTCAGATATTATCCTGACCCTATCTTTTGTATCCTCTTATATTCAAAGGTCTAGAAATAGTTGTCTACACTGCTCTCCATTTCAAAACCTCCTACTCCCTCTACCATAATTGGTGTCCAACTGCTCTTGCAAAAGAATACTTTCCAGACTTCCCTTATCCTCTACATTCATTAATTCATTAAAAAATGTCTTGACTATCTACAATATGCACTTGAAGAGATACAGCAGGTTACGACCCACAAAAATTACATATTTAATATATTTCACCATTGTTTCTTAAAACACTCTATTTCCCTGTACCACTCGTGTCTCTAAAAGTTCTTCATTAGACAACTATGTCAGGTTTGTGCCCTACCTGGAGATACCTCAAGAAATTTTTACTTCAAAGATAAAAATTCAAATAATTACAAAATGACATGATATTTTCTATAATGAAGACAAAAACAAAGTGCACTAAGGACCCAAAATCTGCCTGGTATGTTCAGAGGCTTCATGGAAATGGCAATGTCTCAACCAGAATCAGACATATAAGAAATGGGTTGGCAAATGGAGAAAAGACTTCCAGACAAAAAGGTTTGTACATGCAAAGCCACGGAGCCCTGAGAAGAATTCTAATTATTCCTTTTCAGTCTTAATTTCTAATTAAGTCACATGTTTGGGTGACTACACAGCTCCACAAATGGAACTGTATCACTCTATCTTTTGAAGAAGACCAGAAAAGAAAGTGTGTGTGTGTGTGTGTGTGTGTGTGTGTGTGTGTATTATATCTCCCTAATATGCAAATAGACTGAACTGTGGGACAACCAACCAACCAACCAACCGGTCACTCTGAGGTGCACTGACCACCAGGGGGTGTGCGTGGAACATGGTGGGCATCAGTAGCAGATGGCAGAGCGTGAAACATGGCAGGTGTCGGCCACAGTGGGATGATGGAGCAAGTGAGTGGGGGCGCCAGACCAAGGTGGGGTACTGTTCATTGTCATCAGGGTGAACCTCTGGTGGTTACTGAAAATTCTTTGCTCCTGAGCATCATGGTCCCATCCAGTGCTCACACCTGCTGCCAGAGCCAGCCCCACTTGCCCCCACTGCCACTGCCTAGTTTGGGCCCCAATTGCTCAGCACCATCAGCAGGTGCCAGCTTCTCCACCTCCCCTGCTCCTGAGGAGTGATAGGGGCCAGCACCACCTCTTGCACCTGCTGCCAGCGATGGCCCTGCTTGCACCCACTGCTGGCATCGACCTCAATGGCATTGTGCCATCAGTGGATGCGTGGGAGGCCAGCAGTATCAGCGCGTGAGAATGGTTGCAGTAGGAGCAGGGCGGCCAGCAGACAGCTGACCAGGGGCTGCAGTGGGAGGGGCCAGGCGGGAGCAGAGAGGATGAGCCGAGACCCACCCCTGTGCCCACTGCAGCCTCGTGGCCCACAGTTCCTTTCAAGGTGCACGAATTCTTGCCCTAGGCATATATATATATACCCACTGGCCAGTAAGTATGAAGCACACTGACTACCAGGGGGCAGATGTTCAATGCAGGAGCTGCCATGCCACAGCAACTTTGCAGTGCCCTCTCACACTCAGGAACCCTTTGGAGGATATCAGACTGCCGGTTTTGGCCCGATCTCCACAGGCCAGGCCGAGGAACCCCACCCTGCTCACTCTGCAGATGCCTTTTCAGCTCCAGCATCACCACATGTGTGACCTGCTGGGGAGGGACTGCAGGAGGTTGGCTTCAGGGTGTGCCTGGCCCATCTTGTCAAGTCCTGCCCTGCTGGACACCTTCTAATTAATTTATTTTCAATGTGCACACATCTGTGCACCAGGCCTCTCTTTGTTTATGTTATTTGTAGTTAAATCTGATGAGGTGAGTGATTATTTTTATCCTTGTAATTTTCTACAGTAAGCATCAATTACGTTAAAATCTTAATATAGAGGCCAAAAAGAATCCTAAAGTACTAACTATTTGTGGGGTTTAAATTATAAGTGGGAAATAGCAGAAACTGAGACCAGTGAAGCAGGACAAGCTGGGTTACAGAGGGCCTTCAAAGCCATGCTAAGAGTTTAGATTCTGTTCAGTATAAAGTAAGGAAACTGAAAAAAAAAAAAAAAAACCAACAACTACAACAAACAAATTTAAAAAAAAAAAAAACAGGGCAGAGAGGAACCAAGATGGCGGTATAGGTAAACACAGGTATGTGCTGCCTCCCACAACCACATCAAAATTACAACTAAAATATGGAACAATCATCATTCAGAACTGCCTGCAAGCTGGCTGAATGGAAGTCTTACAACTAGAGAAGTTAAGAAGAAAGCACACTGAGACTGGTAGGAGGGGCACAGAACAAGCTGATCTGGCACCCACATGAGCCACTTTTTTAAATCAGGAGGGAGATCATCCCTGTGGCGGATGCCCATGAGAAGCAAGAGGTCCCAGCAGAACACTAGACCCCCAGCTCAAGGTTCCAGGGCTGAAAAGAGAAGTCCCCATAACTTTGGGCTGTAAAAACAAGCAGGGATTGTGGCTGAGTGACAGGTATTCCTCTTAAAGGTCCAGTACACACATTGATTTGAACCCCATCCCTCTGAACTCCAGCACCGGGAAGCTTTTGGGAGACCCAGACACATAGGAGAAGAACTGGATTAACTAGCATCGGGGCAGGAATTCAGGGGTGGCTCTCTCCCAGATAGGGGTGCTTGCAGGGGTCATTGTGGTCATTGTGCCGGTGCTGGTACCTCCCCATCACAGAGCTGGCTGGCAGCCATATCTGAGTTTCCATCAGCATAACTCATATTGTTGGCTCAGCCCTTGTGATTCTCTGAGACCCTGTCCCATCCAATTTGTTGCCCCACCCAACCTGCTTGCAGCAGTTTTTTCATATGAATGGCCTGTCCTAGTTCAGGCTTCAGACTTTACTAAAATCTCTCAAAAAAGCTGCAGCTGGCCTCAATAAAAGGTCCAAGACCTCGCACTAGGACCAGCTTGCCTTGCTTTCACAGCTGGGCCTTGCTTGGGAACTTCCTAGCCCACTTCAAATAGCAGCCATCTGTGGCGCTCTCTGTAGCTTCTGCTGGGTGGCCCCAGATAGTGGCTGACTTTGCACTTCCCTGGAGGTCTCAGTTCAGTGGTCCAGGCCCTAGCACCTGGTGGACAGCTTCAAACCATAGCACGTTACAACTTTACACAGCTCTAAGTGACACACTCAAGGGGCAGACTCAGCAAGCACCAAAGCCCCACTGAAGCAAGTCCTGCTCCATAGGAGTGTCTCCTACATAGCAGCTCTTCCACTGTAGTTGCAACTGGTCCTTAAAGCCAATTGGTTTGGAGGTCAAGTGCTCCCACTGACACTAACAGCAATCAAGGATCAACTATATAAAAGCCCACACAAGGGCACACATAGAGGGCCCTGCTCAGATGACTGGGGAGGCTGAGCCACTGGGCCCTACAGGACAGCTACTACACAAGGACACTTGAAGAATTTCAGGAGACATTGCAGCTCTAACTAATACATATAAACAAACACAGAGAAGCAGCCAAAATACAAGTCAAAGAAACATGTTATAAATGAAAAAAATGGAAGCAAGCAAACTACTTGTTCGTTTATTTTGATTTTTAGATTCAATTATTGATAGACTAGAAGCCCAGGACACAACATTCATGCACTGGGGTGTGTGTGTGTGTGTGTGTGTGTGTGTGTGTGTGTCTGTACCTGTTCTGTACTCTTTAGCAATCCAGGAGCCCTCAGGGGATGTCTAACTAGCGACTTAGGGGCGAGCCTAAGTCGCCAGTCAGACATCCTTAGCGCTGCCATGGAGGTGGGAGAGGCTCCCAGCACTGACGCTGCACATGCCAGCCGTCAGCCAGGCTTGTGGCTGAGCAGCACTCCCCCTGTAGGAGTGCACTGACCACCAGGGAGCAGCTCTTGCATTGAGTGTCTGCCCCCTAGTGGTCAGTGAACATCATAGCCACTGGTCATTTTGCCCTTTGGTCAATTTGCATATTACCCTTTAATTATATAGGAAATGTATTTCTTGCCAAAAAAATGATAAATTTTGTTTTAGAAATGTAGAGTGAAACGCTTCTGTGAATCTACCTTTCAAAACAACAGTTATAAAGTTATTCTTTAATGACATAACAACAAATACATTGCAGAAAATTAATGATGTAGAGCAGTATTTCCCAAACTTTTGACATATGTGGTACCCCTTCTATAATTTTTGTAACACTGAGTACCCCTCGTCAAAAAAAAAAAAGGATGTACCGTATTTGCCAGCGTATAAGACGATTTTTTGGCCCTGAAAAATATGCCTCCAAGTGGGGGGTAGTCTTATACGGCGAGTATATAACAAACTCTGTATTTTGAGTGGAAATGTTAGGGGGTCGTCTTATACGCCCAGTCTCTTATACACCGGCAAATACGGTATTTTTCAGGGCCAAAAAATCGTCTTATACGCCGGCAAATACGGTATTTTAATAACAATCAAAATATATTTATTTTTTTGGTACATACACAAAATAATAAGAAACAAAAAATAAAATTATTCATAAAATATAAATAAAAGTTATATTATAAATAACATTTATTTGCACACCGGACAATCTCACTCCTCACAAGACTGTCTTGATTTGACTCATGAGAACATAGAATTAGGCGCAGCTAAGCACAGTGCAATGCATATCCCCACCAAACTCCGATGCAACGCGTACCCCCACCAAATTCTTCCCGTACCCCTGGGGGTACGCGTACCACACTTTGGGAAACACTGATGTAGAGAATAAATAGCAAGAGAGGAGCCACAAGAGATGTACAAAATTTACTGCCAAGGTTCAAGTAAGAGGTGATAAGTGTCTAAATTCAGACAGTAGCAATGGACAAGAAAATCAATCAGTGATTAGGAGGTAGGGACAGTAGAATCTGATGATTGTTAGATAGAGTCAGAGAGAAAAAAAGACTCATCACTTTCAAATAAAGAATACAGAAGAATGAAGTTAGGGGAGAAAATGATAACTTTTGTTTTAGAAATGTAGACCAAAATGCTTCTGTGAATATAGGAAAGATACTGAGTGGTAAGTTAGGACACAGGATTCTGGATCTCAGAACATACATCAGGGCTAAAAATATATATCTGAGAGCTGTTACTATGTAGGTGCCAATTGAAATTAGGAAAATGAATGAGATTGTGAAAAATCAATAGGAAGAGAGAAGAGCTAAGGGCAGACTTGAAGAGGTGAAGACACAGAAAAGAGAGTAAAAGGAAATAATGGAGCCAGGCCTCCTTGAAGCAAAGAAGAATGGCATCCAGAGCACAATGGATTATACTACCCTAAAAAGAGGTGCAGCACCTTTTCTCTAAGTCAGTGTTTCACAAAGTGTGGTACGTGTACCCCCAGGGGTACGGGAAGAGTTTGGTGGGGGTATGCACTGCACCGTGCTTAGCAGCGCCTAATTCTACGTTCTCATGAGTCAAGTCAATTTCATCCTTCTCATTGATCCAAATAAATGTTATTTATAATATAACTTTTATTTACATTTTATTATGAATAATTTTATTTTTCATTTCTTATTATTGTGTGTATGTACCAAAAAAATAAAAAATAAATATATTTTGATTGTTATTAAAATACATCCTTTTTTTGACGAGGGGTACTCGGTGTTATGAAAATTATAGAAGGGGTACACATATGTCAAAAGTTTGGGAAACACTGCTCTAAGTCATGGCAGAAGGTATGAAGCTGATAGCATTCACCAGTAACAGCCTATGATGTTGTGTTTTGTTTTGTTTTGTTTCTGAAATAGGAAGTAAGTACTACCCTGAGAGAAAAGGAGATGGGGCTGGGGAAGATACAATAGGATTATGGAGCGATGCTGAGGGGCCAGCAGGTAATGACATCTTAATTTATAAAGGCACAATTATAACACTTGCAACTACCTGTTATCTATCTTCCCTGATGGATTCTGGTTCCAAGAAGACAAAGCCTTGGTGTGTCTTATTCATTCATTGCACCAGAAGTGTTTGGTACAAAGTCAATGCTCAAATATTGTATAACATTTTTCTCTGATATTACTCAGAGGAAAGAAAAGTTTCTCAGATTAGTCAATGTGCAGATCCTCTTTTAATAAAAAATAGTTACTGTGGATACCCTAGTGATAATGATTTTCAACTTAAGGCTAGATATAGGTTCCTATACATTAGAACCAAACTTAATTTACACATACAATCAAATACAATTATATGCACTGAAATAACAATTACTCGGTATAATCCAAATGTTTTTTGGTTATTACTGTAATTATCAGCACAAAAGCACAAAATTATTTTTTTAAATCTTATAGAAATGCTGCAATCACTGAGACTACCTCCCATCATTCTCAGGTGCCAATTTGAAATCACTGAATTAACCCACTAGTTTATAAGGCAAGTGCAGAAGGGATGGGGTGCATCAAGAAATGGAGTTGACAAAAAGTTAACAAAGATGAGGACAAAGTCAAAGGACTAGAGACTACACCAGGAGATGAGAGAAAAGGAGCCCACATAAACAAAGGAGGGAGAAGTAAGCCAAGAGGTTTTAAAATGTCGTAGTCTGGGCCAAAGGTTCTAAGTGAAAGTATAGCTATGGGTACTTGTTTTAGCCAAGGTCCTTGCCCCAAAAGAAGCCTGAGACAAGAACAGGAGTCCAGGCAAAGGGTGTACTCCAAAGGTGAGCCCAGGAAAGAGGTACTAAAGAAAGTGAATCAGGAAAAAGTGAAAAGCCAACCTCAGGATACCTGCTTTATTGCAGTGGGTGCTTGATCTTGCTGGGAAGTTTTGAGAAGTGTATAAAAAGTCTTCCCATAGGAGGGTCAAAGCGCAGAAGTGCATTTTATCAATTCAGTCCCCATTGGTAAATTTGTCCCAAGGGACATTAATTTCCCCACACTTCTAAAAACTACAGTGCATTTGCCCACAAGGCTGCTATAGAAAGCCACAGACAAGAGAGCTTGCTAGAGAAGCCACAGGGGTTGAAATAATGGAGGCACTCAAGGAAAGATGCAGTTAAACCAACAGTCACAGAAATGTTCCCAGTAGCAGTGGCTGGAATCATAATTATAACCAGAAAACTTTGGATTGATCTATGTTAAGAGAGATAAGATATGGAATAAAAGATAAGTTATAAGGGTTAGAAATAATACAACTACAAACAATGTTGATTATCATTACCATTCATATAGTATTTATTTTTTTAAAATATATTTTATTGATATTTTACAGAGAGGAAGGGAGAGAGATAGAGAGCTAGAAACATCGATGAGAGAGAAACATCGACCAGCTGCCTCTTGCACACCCCCCACCGGGGATGTGCCCGCAACCAATGTACATGCCCTTGACCGGAATCGAACCTGGGACCTTTCAGTTTGCAGGCCGACGCTCTATCCACTGAGCCAAACCGTTTCGGCTAGTACTTATTTTGATACAATATCACAACCTTATTATACTGCATATGTTTAATCAGATGATAATTATTATAATAAATACTAACTACATTAACAAGAATAATTAGATACTTTATTTTAGGTTCTACACCTAAGTAAGATTAACCCCCTTTCCCTCTTTTCTATGTCTATGGGTCTGTTTGTTTTTTCTTGCTTAATCCTTTCACCTTTTTCATCCAGACCCCAATCATCTCCCCTCTGATAGCTGTCAGTCTGTTCCCTATCTGTGAGTCTTTTTATTTTGTTAGTTTATTTTGTTCATTAGATTCCACATATCAGATGCAACTGTTAATTTCCCTTACTTTGTGGGAATTAGAAGACTCTTAGCAGGTGATTCTGGCTAAGGGTCTCTTCCAGGTTGCAGTCAAGCCATCAGTTGGGCTGCAGTCATCTGAAGGCCTGACTGGGGCTAGAAGGACTGCTTTCATTCCTCTTTGCCCCGTGCAGAAAACAATGAGATAGCAGAGCATAAATAGAAGGAAATCTGGAAAATCCTACTGATCTTTCAGGATACCATTAAATGTGAGGGCGAGAGTTGGGAGTGAATTTATCCAGAGCAAGAGCAACTTTCCCCTCACAGGAAGACCAATTAAACCTCAACCCTCCCCCACATCACACCCCAAATAATAAGTCAGAGCTAGTAATTAATAAAAACTTAGCAGAAAGGATGAAGAAGGGGTGTGGGGAAGGGTAGAGAACAGGAAAGAGAAGATAAGATGCTAAGTATTTCAAAGCAAAGATGCAACTAAGTACTTATTTGAAGTACTTTTCCATTAACTGTGGGTAAATAAAACAGTACCCTGAACTAGAAAACTTCCTAAAATTCACTACTCCCACCCAGAAGAAAAAAGGCTTTAAGACTAATGAGCTCCAACAACAAAGGTTTGGCAGCTCCAAAGCTATAGGTTCCTAAAACAATGTGAAATCTGAGAATAGCTCATAACCACACCAGGTACTTTAAATAACAGACTGAAGACAAAATAGCCAAAATGAGCATATGGAAGGTCAATTATTACCACCTACCACCAGTCCACAAGTGCAAGAGGAAGATAAAGAATGGATATACAACATATCCTATATAATAAAAGCCTAAAATAAAATGCTAAGTGCCCGATCATCCGCTGACTGGTCAACTGTTCAATCAAGTATAATATGCTAATGATATGCTAAGGATGCTCAATGGTTTGCTATGACGTGCACTGACCATCAGAGTGCAGACACTCCTACCAGTAGGTTAGCTGGCTGTTGGTGTCCAGCTGAGCAAGATAGGCCCAATACGCCCTGAAGCCTTCCCGCAGTCCCTTCTGGCTGGCCAGCCTCCAGTGTCCCTCCCCAGCCAGCCAGCCACAACTGCCCTATTTGGACAAGACAAGGCTGGACACGCCCTGGAGCCCTCCTGTGGTCCTTCCCTGACCCCAATAGTTCACTGGTGAGGTCCCTCGGAGAGCCAGTTTCGGCCCAATTCTGCAGGGAGGGCACCAGACGCAGGGCTCACCATGGGTTGGCAGCTGCCAAGCACTGCTGTGGTGGCACCCATCTCTCCTGATCTGGACTGATTGGACATGAGCCCACAGCAGGCGCAGTGGGGCCAGGAGGAGCAGGAGCTGATACAATATAACAACTGCAGGCGGTGTTGGACTGTGGGTTTTGGCCCATTCCCCAGAGGCCACCCCTTCTTTATACTTCTGTATATCTATAGGTGTTGCCTTTCCCTGTGAGAAAGGAAAAAGTTAGTAACTGTTTCCGTTGGGAAATTTTACTTTGAGGCAAGTTTACAAAAGTAACTGTAAATAGAGCTAGCAAAAAAAAAAAAAAAAAAAAAAAAAAAAGGTATCCATCCTTATTAGCGGTATCAGTAAGCACTTGAAAGCACAATTTCTTGCACATAATTTCAATTAAGGAGAATTGTAAACTATGTTCCCAAATTGTGTAATTTTATCCACTTTTTAAGTAGGCCACTCCAAAATTCTTTCTTGATCAAAACTTTAATAAATGTTGATTATGTCATTTGTCACATTTCCTCTCTGTCCTGTAGTGGAGTAGAACAAGCAGTGCTGGGTATGATTTAAATATGTAAAAAATGGGGAGACAGAAACAAGATGGCGGCCTAGGCAGACTCCTAGGCTGCCACCTCATCAACAATTTGGAAAAAATCAACAGCTAAAATCGAAAGAGATTGCACCAGACCCACAGGAAAGCTGGCGAAATGGGAAGGCTACAACTAGACAAAAAACAGGGCGCCGCTGCTGCCATGTGGAGTTTAAAACTACGGCGAAACTGGACCTGCTGGAGACGCTGCCACCGGGAATGAGGGAAGCCAGACCTCGCTCTGCCCTGGGGCCCAGGGACTGGGCCAGCCTGCCGGCCGCCGTGGGAACCAGGGAGCCGATACGGGACCTCCACCGCGCCTTCAGCGCCTGCCCGGACGAGAATCCTCCCTGTCCCCAACCAACCCGGCCGCAGATATCCCAGCCCGCCCGCCGTGCGAGTGAGGAGCTGGCTCTGTGTCTCCCGGCCTACAGCCGGCTCAGCCCGGTGCCAACCATTTGTGGCCCCGGCGAGTCCTTCCACAGCTGCCGCCCGCAGCCGGCTCGGCCCAGCCTCCGCGCACGCCGTGCTGGCGAAGAGATGGCTCAGCGTCTCCCAGCCCGCAGCCAGCTCAGCCCAGCCTCTGCGTGAGCCGTGCCGGTGGGGAGCTGGCACGGCGCCTTCCGTTGGCGGCCCCGGCGAGTCCTTCCTCAGCCACCGCATGGCCGGGCCAAAGCTTCTGCCACTACCGCCATGTGAACTTTAAAACTACAGTAGAAATTGAACCACAGGAACAACTGCTACTCGCCACCACCGCCGCGAATAAAGGAAATACACCGAGACAGAGCTCACTTTGCCCCGGGCTCAGGGAGTGGGCACCCTCAGAATTTAGCCTCCGCGTCCGCAGCTGCTCCGCTTCTGCACCGAACAAGACACCTTTGAGGGCGGTCTCCCCGCCTGCAGCCATCTCAGCCTGCCTGCAGCCGTCCCAGCCTGCCCGCCGTGCTAGTGAGGAGCTAGCGTGGTGCCTCCAATACGCGACACCAGCGCCCCAGAGGGGCCGTGTGCCCTGGATGAGCCGTGTGTCCCAGTGGGCCGTGTGCCCCAGGTGAGCCGTGCACCCCAAAGGGGCCGGGTGTCCCAGGTGAGCCGTGTGTCCCAGGGGGCCATGTGCCCCGGGCGAGCTGTATGTCCCAGGGGAAGCAGTGGGACCCAGGGGGAGGGGCGGTTTGAACCTGAGGAGGAGTGGACTCTATCTGTGTGGCCCTGAGATAGTCACCATAAAACAAGCAGACTGCCAAATGAGGAGCGGATTCTATTCATGTGATCCTGAGATAGTCACCATAAAACAAGCAGATTGTCAAATGACAGTGGGGAGGGGAAGGAGACCTGGAGGGAGATAAGAGAACAACTGAAGGACTGGTATGCATGCATATAAGTACAACCAATGAACACAGAACTCTGGGGAGGAAGGGCATGAATGGGGGGGGGGGCCAATGGTAAGCTATGTACACATATAATGCCTTAATAAAAAATTTTTTAAAATATGTAAAAAAGTCTTAAAAACTAACTAAACATAGGGGAAATAACATTCTCATTTTATTCAGTCTAAGCTGGGCATAATATCTATCTTGGAACTGTTTTAAGGATAAAATATGATCATTAATGAGAAAGCTGTTAGCAACAAATACCTTTATAGTGATGTATAGGTCACAGTTTACTTGATTACTGAATTTTCTTCTAAGTTCCTACTCATTCACTGGTTATAGGCTTCTAAATATAAGAAACCAAGTGTCTACTTAATAAAAGGTTCTCAATCTTTTAAACCCCATGCTTCTTTAAGAAGCACAAATCCATTGCTTATTGTGCTTTTTTGATGTATTTCCCTAATATAGCATTCACTTTTTTAAATTACAGCCTCTTCCTCCAATAATGAAATATGACCCACCATCACCCCTTTCAAAGAAGCACTAAATTTATAATATGAAATATATCAAACATAAACTATAAAATATTGGAGTGCTAAAAAATTACTATTCCTAATTTCATAGAGGATGAAAGCTAAGTTGTATATATATTCATTCAACACTTTCCACTGACATATGACTTGCATACTTCAAATGGTACATTCCCCAAATTTTTTTCATGTAAATACTTTGCTCATCACTCCACTGAAACTACATTCCCTACAACAAAATTAAATACAAACTTTTCTTCTACCTGTCTGGCTTTATGTTGGCCTTCATTGGCTCTTTATCTCTTCTCCAACCACAATAAGCAAAATTAACTACTCCATTCTTTGTGGTACTAAAACATCATCTTTGTAGTGCGTACCACAGTGAATGACAAACCTTTAGTGATGCTCAATGATAAAATATTACTTTAATTCCATTATAAAACTTCCATTATAACTAATTGTATTTGTGTCTGTGAACTTCATCAGACTAGAACTGAAGGCAAGAATGTAGGTCTTAAATGTTTTGTTTGGTTTTTTGCATCCTAATCCTAGATTTATTCAACACAGTCCTTTCACTTTATCCAATAAAGTATAAACATTATATCTAATTTTTTAAAATCCATTTAAAAAGTACTTTAATCTCCATTTTAGAAGTAATCAAAAATATTTGCTAAATCAGACTAGATTCTGCTTTGTACTACACTGTCCTTTGAATATATCACCCATCTATCAATCCACATATTTGCTCATACCTCTGTAAGCTCCTCTACAAAACCTTCCAAAATCACTCCAGTGCTGATCTTTTTCTCAAGATCTATTAGAAAGTATTATTTTATATGGCATATTGTGTAAAATATTCTTTGGTACTTGTTATGTTTCCTAGACTGAACATACTTGTCCTAACTCCACAATACTGGCATACTCAACAGCAAGGTCCATGACAACTTACTGCTCCTACACCTACTCAGCACAACATTTTTCAGGTAACTGGCACTCATTATACAGACAGATTAAAATGTAATGTACAACAGAGGTACAAGCTGACAAAGAGCAAACAGTAACAGATTTGGCTGTTTAGCATTGGCAGGCTTTTTTAAAAAAAATTATTATTATTATTATTATTATTATTATTATTATTATTTTAGAGAGAGGAAGAGAGGGACATCAATGTAAGAAACATCATGCAACCTGACTGGGGGTGGAACCCGAAACTTGGGTATGTGCCCTGATCAGGAATCAAACCCTACACCTTTTGGTGTACAGGACAATGCTCCAACCAACTGAACCACACTGCTCGTGGCAGCAGGCTTCCTTTAAACAATAATGTGGCACTGCACCTCCCCCCTCTATGGTGATGATACAAGAGAGAGAGAAAGAGAAGTACAGCACTCTGCAGTGCTTCATGGGAGAAAGAGAAGTACAGCACTCTGCAGTGCTCAGGTCAAACAGCAGCTACCCTTCAACTCACAGAATGTGGGAAAGTAGAGGCCACTACTTACTGGTATAAATACAGAACTAAAGCCTTATTCAAAGGTGAAGTATTTGCACTAAGGTCATAGAAAAAGTCAAAATGGCAGAACTTGCACTGAAACCCATGTTTCCTCTCTCCCAATCAAGAAACCTTACTGCATCAAACTGCTTCTCTTTCTCAAAAGACTAGTCAGTCTGTCTTTAAACCACACATGCCAAAAGGAAAACCCACAAATAACCAAGTCACTCACTGAACTGCCACACAAAGGAATTAGAAACTGGGAAAGGGAAATGCTTTTGTAGACTCCTTTGCATCTTCCCAGATCTTGACCACTAAGTGTTCCAAAGTTCCCCTTTGCCCCTTTTTACTCTACATCAAGCATGTCAAACTTGCAGCCCACAACGAATAATTTTGTGGTCCAGCCAATATAACAGTGCGTAAGAAACATTTTTTTAAAATATATGTTATTGATATTTTACAGAGAGGGAGATAGAGAGCCAGAAACGTCGATGAGAGAGAAACATCAACCAGCCGCCTCTTGCACACCCCCCACCGGGGATGTGCCCACAACCAATGTACATGCCCTTGATCGGAATCGAACCTGGGACCCCTCAGTCCGCAGACCGACGCTCTACCACTGAGCCAAACTGATTTTGGCCATAAGAAACATTTTTTTTTTTTAATTTTTGTAACTTAATTTTTACAATACCCTGTTATACATAATCTATAAATGTAAAGGCCTAAGCGAGCATTAGACCGTTCAACTGGTAGCCATGACACGTACTGACCACTAGGAGGCAGGCACTCTGACCAATAGGTTAGCTTGCTGCTAGGGTCTGGCCCATCAGGACTGGGAAACAGGCCAGACATATCATGGAGCCCTCCCATAATCCCTCCCTGGCCCTGATCATACACCAGTGGGGTCCCTCAGCCTGCACCTTTGCTCAATCAGAGGATGTCCGAGAAGCCGGTTTCGGCCCAATCCCCACAGGCCAGACGAAGGGACCCCACTGGTGCAAGAATCCACATACCGGGCCTCTAGTTATTAATAACGAACTACAACATTCACTAATAACTGATTACTATAATCATGTTGCATTCATTTCCCTTCTTCACCTTAGGTGCAGGCACACCATTTCTCTCCACTAATACTAGCAGCAAATATTTCAGCAAGTCAATTGCCACATAATTAGTCTTCAACTGACTATGAAGTTTAGTGTGAGCAAAAGGAAATATTTTGCTTTCGGAGAACAAGAAAAATAGGTTATTTGCATTATGTTTATTAATTTATGTAGTTATTCAGTGTCTGGTAAGTTAATGTCCAAGAAAAAAATATTAATTTTTATTGAAATGTTCTATTATTTTATGTTAAGGATTACTCATTTAGTCAGCCCTCTGTATTCAGCATGTCTCTATCAAAATAAACCTATGTTTCTATGAAAACTGAAGCTTTTATTTTTTGCGGCCCACATAAACTTAAACCTTGTTTATTTGGCCCCTGTTAGCTTTAGAGTTAGATATGTTTGCTCTATACTCTCTATTGATATTTTTCACCTGCAGCCTATTGCTTCATCTAGCATTTATAGACTGAGAATTACCAACCACACTTTTGTTGTGTGTATTGCCATTCTGCACTATAAATATCTCTACATATGTATGTCCCATACACACCTTAAAAAAAAAAAAACCCTCAGCATTATTATAAATTCATTCCCCCTCCCTCAGTCAATTAGATCACCACCCCCTTGTCATATTGCCAATCTCGGATATGGCATCATCTAATCAGAAATCTTGCACTGGATTTCTTTCTTTTTTTTTAATACATTTTATTGATTTTTTACAGAGAGGAAGGGAGAGAGATAGAGAGCTAGAAACATCGATGAGAGAGAAACATCAACCAGTCGCCTCCTACACACCCCCCACTGGGGATGTGCCCGCAACCAATGTACATGCCCTTGACCGGAATCAAACCCGGGACCTTTCGGTCCACAGACCACTGCTCTAACCACTGAGCGAAACCGGTTTTGGCTGTGCACTGGATTTCTCTCATCTCTCTTACCTCAAACTCCAAGATTTATCATTTTTTCCTCCTAAATTCAGTAGTTCTTGTACCCCCAACCAAATCATTTCGTGTACATATCAATGATCTCCAAAGTTTTTGGATAACTCACCTTTATTAATAAAACTATTTTGAGCAGCCCTAGCCGGTTTGGCTCAGTGGATAATGTCAGCCTGGGGCCTGAAGGGTTCTGGGTTTGATTCCCAGTCAGGGCACATGCCTGGGTTGCAGGCTTGATCTCCAGTGGGGGACATTCCTAAAGTTTAGGAACCTCCATTTTTAGAAACTGTATAATGTCTCTATCGTAAGAAATACACACAAAGAAACTGCTTCAAAAGCCATCAGAAATGCTTTTCTTGATTCACACACATACATTTCATGATGAAATGATATATACATACTTTGGCATATTGCTAAATAGTTAACCTTACCTTCTCTATAGCCACAGACAAAAAATAAAATTTAAAAGTAGCTGACTTCTAAAAACCCACATTTTATTATTCTATTAATAAAACTTAACTCTGTAGAACAAACTCTCCAAAAATTCATCTGAAATTTAAAAAAAAAAAAAAAAAAAAAAGACCTGGAATAGCCACAGCAATCCTGACAAAAAAGAACAAAGTATCACAATACCAAATATCAAGCTATTACATTACCAAGCCACGGTTCTCAAAATTGCCTGGTACTGGCACAAAAACAGGCATACAGACCAATGGAACAGAAAGGTGAACCCAGAAATCAACCCAAGCCATTATGCTCAATTAATTTTTGGCAAAGGAGGCAAGAGCATACAATGGAGTCAAGACAGTTTCTTCAATGGTGCTGGCAAATTTGGTCAGGTAGATACTCGCAAAAAAATGAAACTAGATCACCAACTTATACCATACACAAAAACAAACTCAAAATAACTCAATGACTTAAATGTAAGACGGGAAACCATAAAAATCCTACAAGACTACATAGGCAACAAAACAGCAGACATGTCATAGCAATATCTTTACAAACACAGCTACAATGACAATGGAGACTAAGGATAAAATAGGACTACATCAAAATAAAAAGCTCCTGCACAGCAAAAAGACTAACAAACAAACAAAAAAGAATCAACAAAACAAGAAAACCCACTGCACGGGAGAACATATTTGCCAATGATGTTTCTGATAAGAGTTTAATCTTTAAAATTTACAGAGAATTCATACAACTTAACAAAAGAAAGATTAAGGCCAAAACCTGTTTGGCTCAGTGGTAGAGCGTCGGCCTGTGGACTGAAGGGTCCCGGGTTCGATTCCGGTCGGGGGCATGTACATTGGTTGCGGGCGCATCCCAGGTAGCAGGTGTGCAGGAGGCAACTGGTCGATGTTTCTCTCTCATCGACGTTTCTAGCTCTCTCTCTCTCTCTCTCTCTCTCTCTCTCTCTCTCTCTCTCTCTATCCCCGGTAGGGGGTGTGCAGGAGGCGACTGGTTGATGTTTCTCTCTCATCGACCGTTTTCTAGCTTGCTCGCTCTCTCTCTCTCTCTCTCTCTCTCTCCCTCCCTCCCTCTCTGTAAAATATCAATGAAATATATTTTTTTAAAAAAAGAAAGAAAGATTAAGGATCCAATTAAAAAATGGGCAAAGGATCTAAATAGACACTTTTCAAAAGAGGACATACAGAAGGTTCAGAGACATATGAAAACATGCTGAAAGTCTAATCATCCAAGAGATGCTAATCAAAACAACAATAGGATACCATCTCAAACCTGTCAGAATGGCTCTCATCAACAAACCAACAAATGACAAGAGCTGGCAAAGATGTGGAGAAAAAGGAGCCCCCTTGCACTGCTGGTGGTACGTACAGCCACTGTGGAGAACAGTATAGTGTTTCGTTAAAAATGGAACTCCCATTTGACCCAGTAATCCCACTTTTAGGACTATATCCCAAGAAAACAAAAACACCAGTCAGAAAGGATATAAGCACCCCTATGTTCATAGCAGCACAATTCACCATATCTCAGATTTAGAAATACCGTAAGTGCCATCAGAAGATGAGTAGATTAGAAAACTGATACATCTACACCAGTGTTTCCCAAACTTCTCTCATGATGAGAATCACCTGGTGGAGTTGTTAAAATACAGATTCCAGAATCCTAACCTATATGTTCCCAAAAATTCTAGTTTAGCACTTGTTAGTTGGGATTCAGGAATCTGTATTTTAACAACTCAACCCGGTGATTCTCATCATGAGAGAAGTTTGGGAAACACTGGTCTACACATTGAAATACTATGCCGCTATAAAAAAAAAAAAAGGGAACTTCTAACATTTACAACAATGTGGATGGAACTAGAGAACATTATGCTAAGCGGAAATAAGCCAGTCGGAGAAAATAAACAAACATTACACAATCTCACTCATATGTGAGATCAACATAATGATCAACTTAATTTGAGAAACAAGAATAGATTGATCTAGAGACAAATGGTGTATGTGTGTGTGTGTGGGGGGGGGGATTTAGAATGTAACCAAAGGACTTGTATGCATGCATATTAGCGTATCCAATAGACACGGACATGGGGGCTTGCCCCGGGTGGGAATGGCTGGGGGGGGGGGGGAGGATCAATTAGGGAAAAGAGAGACATATGTAAAACTTTAGACAATAAAAGGAAAAAAGAGAAAAAAACAAAACCGTGGTCCATCTACACAATGGAATAGTATGTTGCTATAAAAAAGGAACCTTTACCATTTGCAACAGCATGCATGAAACTGGAGAGCATTATGCTAACTAAGCAAAATAAGCCAGTCTGAGAAAGATAAATATCACATGATCTCACTCATATCTATACTAATAATAGAGGAATATGTAAATTGTCCAGGACGCCATCCTTAACAACCATTCACCCACCCCCTGCTCAGGCAGCTGCAAGGCCCAGCGTAGTAAGATTGGATACAATAGGAGGGAATAAGAAAGGACAGGGAGAGGAAGGCAGACCTGCATGCAGACAGACCCAGAGGAGAAACAGAAATACAGAAAGGGAAGAGACAAAGACTCAGGAATGGAAAAGGGAAGGAAATGCAGGGCTCCATGAGGGAGGGAGTGGCAACCATGGGGGGGGGGGGGGGGGCAGAGCAGCTGCACCCAGCAGGGGGCTGCAGGGGGCCCGGAGGGGTGGGAGGTCCAAGGCCTTCCAAGCAAGAGGCCCTCCTGCTTTGCAGCAGCAGCAGCACCTGGGCCAGACGGGCCTCGGCCACCCTCACTGGGCCGGCGCCCCATGCTAGGAAGAGAGGCACAGCTTAGATGGGGCAGAGTCGGATCCTAACGAAGGTACCACTTTCATCCCCAAAGGCTAGACCCCAAAGACACTGGCCAGGGTTAGGTTTGGTGGCGTGTTTAGTGTACTTTGTTGACTAGAAGTTGGGGTGTCCCAGGCAGGGAATGGGAGGAGGGCTGTGGTGGGAAAGCCAGAGAAGAGGGGGCGGCAAAGGCCTGGCCAGGGCTAAGGGTTAATGCTCCCCCCAACCCCCCAACGGAAGCTTTAATATCAATGTGTACTCAGGCGGGGCTGAAAGCAGATCCAGGGGGGAGGGAGGTGGAGTAAGAAGGAGACAGACATGGGGAATGAATTGAGAGAATGGAGGAAGGAGGTAGGGAGGGAAGGGGGCCTGGGAGGTTCAAAGGGAGGGAGGGAAAGAAAGAAAAGAGAAGGATGCTAAAATGGGGTGAGGCTAGGAAAATAAAAATAAATAAATAAATAAATAAATAACAGAATGTGATAGTGAGGGGAGTTTAAAAGGATGAATTAGTAAGAAAATTAAGTTCAGGGTGATTTTTAAAAAATGTAATCAGACATCCTCTGAGGGCTCCCAGACTATGAAAGGGGGAAGGTGAAAGGGCATAGGCTTGGCTGAGAGCCCGACCCCCCCCCCCAACCCTGTGCACAAATTTCATGCACCAGGTCTCTGATGAGTGACATAATAATCAACATAATTTGATGAACAAGAATAGATTCAGAGACAAATTGTAGGGGAGGAGGTGGTTAGAGAGCAACCAAAGGCCTTGTATGCATGCATATTAGCATATCCAAGGAACTTAGACACTTGTGGGGTAGGGACTTGCTTGAGGTGGGAATGGCAGCGGTAAAGGAGGAAGTGTCAATTGGGGAAAAAGAAGACTTATGTAAAACTTTAGACAATAAGAAAAAAAAAAACCCAATTCTGTAAAAGTCTTAGAATTAGCCATCTTTAAAAAGATGAGAACTTTACCAAATACAGTTTGGCTCCTTTTGCACATAGCTCCTAAAAGATACCACATTTCTTTTCACTTATCTACTGAAATAATCTAAGCCTGCTAATGGCCTGGGTTTTATGGGCTGCACCTCCTTTAATACAAGTACATACTATCTTTTTTTTTTTAAGTTTTCTACATATACAGTTACTATTTCAGGACCTTTTACTCTTCCCTACCATTACCCCTGTCAAAGTATCCTTCCTACCCAAGACTCCCACCTCTGCAACACACAAAAACCCCACAATATACCACCAAAATAAAAATAAATCTACTAATACAACAAGAGATATTTACATATTTGCACAATATAATCCTCTAGAATTTTACCAACAACCTGACTGATCCTAAAATCAGTCCATGTGGATCTTATTAGATAATTTCAGCTTGTTACACGTCAGAAATTTAAATTCTCAGAATTCAAAGTGCTGAAATGTTTAGCAGTTAGGTGTTTAAACTCATCACTCTAGCACTATAGTTAAGAGTAAACCAGTGCACTTACAGGATATTAATGAAAAAGTTTTCTTCTGATAGATTATGCTACTCCCCCATGCGGTGAGCCACAATTTATTTGACAAGCCAAACAATAAAAGATATTACCAGTGGCAAGCATTCCATGAAAACCAGCATCATGTTAAACTATTTGATTAACTTTCATTTTATAGAGTGACCAGATCTCACTCAGTCTCTGGAATTTATTGACACCAATATAGAACTACATTTTCATTCAGTGAGGGTAAATGGGGGCAGATTTTAATTAGTGACCAGAAAGTTAAGAAGAAAGCTTTTTAAAATTACAAAATCCAGTGATTTTCAATATTGTTGATTCTATACTTTCCATGTGCAGAAAGCTGAGGGAAATTAGAAAATCTTAATATACAACTTAACATTCTTTTTAAAATAATCAAGATTATAAGAACTTAAAATTTTAGGTCTGTGAGGTCAACATAGATGACTTAAATTAGAATGTATTTGCTTTCTATCTACATAAGTAAAGTATGAACCACATCCCGTCTTTTAAACTACTATTCTAATAATGTCTTCCATTTTATACTGAATTTTAGGGTAAGTAAAATGACTTTTTCCTCAAATGCCTATAACCAAAATACCACTTTGTTTTATCCATTTCCTCTTCATCACTTCATCTTCATTCATTTAATACTGATCAACGAACCAAAATTATTTAAAAATATAAATATAATGGGACTCTTAGATGATATAAATATAATGGGACTCTTAGATATCTGAGTCCTTGTCCCCTCTGCTCCTTGATATCCACAATGTATATTAGATAACTTCCAATTAAAATTCCTTAATAATTCCTAAAAGTGGTCAATTGTCTGATCTATTAGAAAGGTCATAAATAGCAGAAACCGGTTAGGCTCAGTGGTAGAGCGTCGGTCTGCGGACTGAAAGGTCCCGGGTTCGATTCCGGTCAAGGGCATGTACCTTGGTTGCGGGCACATCCCCGGAAGGGGGTGTGCAAGAGGCAGCTGGTCGATGTTTCTCTCTCATCGACATTTCTAGCTCTCTATCTCTCTCCCTTCCGATCTCTGTAAAATATCAATAAAATATATTTTTTTAAAAAGAAAGGTCATAAATAGATTAAGAAAGATGCATAATCAAAATTTATTTAGCATGTTATTTGTGTGCCATCAAAGCAGTCAAAAACCAGGAAGCAATTCTATACACCTAAATATCTATGTGGTATGCAGGGCCAAAGAAACCTTACCAGTGAGGATGTCAATTTCTACATATTGAGTTTTTAAAATCTTTTATTATACCAAGAAGAGATGAAAAGGAGTCAACTTTTTTTTTTAAAAAAAAAAAAAGAAAGAAAATAGAGCAATCACTGCTCAGTACCATTTTTTTAATGTATTTTATTGATTTTTTACAGAGAGGGAGAGGGATAGAGAGTTAGAAACATCGATGAGAGAATCATCGGCCAGCTGCCTCTTACACACCCCCCACGGGGGATGTGCCCGCAACCAAGGTACATGCCCTTGACCGGAATCGAACCCGGGACCTTTCAGTCCGCAGACCGACGCTCTATCCACTGAGCCAAACCGGTTTCGGCAGGAGCCAACTTTTGATCATATACTCCAAGTGTTTCACATTTTACATCTGAGTTTTACAACTATTCTGTAACCTGTGATTCAAACATGGGCTACGGAGCTAGACCGCCTGGTTTCTCCACTCAGGGACAGGGACGGATGACCACCTGCAAATTACGTATGCTCCCTGTACCTCAGCTTCTTCATTTGTAAAATGGGATAAAACAGCAACTCCCTCATTAGGTCGGTCCCACGAATAAATAAGAAAATACACATAAAGTGCACTGAGCTAAGCATGCCTTCGCTGTCATTATTATAGTGATTATTTCTCTTATTATTAGTATTAAGTATTGTTGTTTCCATTTTAGAGATGAGGAAACGAAGCCGAAAGTATCATGTACCAGGGATCCCATCAATTAGTGCCAGGTTTTGACTCAAAAAGCACAAACTTGGTAAAATAAAAACTGCGTAGGCATAAATACATACTTTTGTACTGTTTAAAGCACCACTTATCATTACGAAGCATAAGAAAGGACACGCAACACACAGGATCCGGGCAGCGCAGGGCACTGAGTCTCGCGGAGACCCAGGGGGCGCCCTGCGAGGACGCGCGTGTCCGCCGCCGGCCTCCGCGGGCGCTGGCCCGGGCCTCGGCCGCCCCGCCCCGCCCCGCCGCCGGCGCCTCCTCCCCGCCCCGCCGCCCGCCCATCCCCCCCGCTCCCCGGGCCGGCGGGGGCCCGGCCCACACTCCCCCGCCACCGGCGGAGCGCGGCCGCCGCATCCGCTCCGAGGTCAGACGAGCAATCCCCGACCCTGGGAGCTAACCACTGAACTCAAGGTGGAGCCAAGGAAAAGCGGCGGCCCCCGGGCAGGAGCGGGACGCCGCCCGGGCGGGTGTCAGTCCCGAGGCCAGCGAGTCCCGGGGCGGCCTCCGCCCGCTTCCTCGCCGACCGCGCGTCAGGCGACGACCGCTCCGAGTGGCGGGGGTCAGGGGGGTGGCCGGCGTGGGGGCCTGGTGCTCCGCGAGCGGCCCCACGCCCCGAAGTGACAGCGCCCAGACCCCGCTCCCCTCCCCCCCGGAAGGCGCGGGCGGCTCAGCGCCCTCGGGCGCCGGCGGCGGGGGAGCGGGAGGCGGCGGGGAAGGTCCAGGGGAGCCGGGCGGCCCGCACTTCCGCTCCCGTCCGGGCCCCCCAGCCCCGCCGTCCCACACAAAGGTCCCCGCCGGCGGCCCGCGCGCGGGAGGGAGCCCAGAGCCCCCGCCGGCCCGGCCCGGCCCGGCCCAGGCCCTACCTTCCCCGGGAGGCGTCCGGTCCCGCGCGGTCGGCTCGGGCCGTGGCTCCTCAGCTCCCGCTCGGCCTCTCCAGCGGTCTGGCGCGGCCTCTCTCCCTCGGGCGGGGCGGGCGGTGGCTCTTCCTCCTCCTTCTCCTCCCACTTGGGGGCGAGAGGCGGGGACTCGCGGCCCGGAGCCGCCTCCAGGCCCGAAAGGACCCCCGCGGCCCTGCCTTCTCGGAGCCGGGGCCCCGCCCGCTCCTCCCGCCGCCGCCGCCGCTCCCTCCGGAAATGCATTCCTCGCCGCGTCAGCCGCTCGCCGCGCCCGGCGGGAGGAGGCGGCCGGAAGCCGGCGCTCGGACAAAGGAGCCGGCCGGGGGGCGGCCCGCGGCGCGGGAGGGGGTCGCGCCTCGGCCGGGCCGCGCGTTGCCTCGGTTTCCGGTGCCGAGAGGAGGGCTGTGGCTGTGCCCCCGCGCCCCCCTTCCCGCCGGACCCCGCTTTCCCGCGGGCCGGCGGTTCTGCGCCCCGAAGCTGCGCGCCCGCCCCACCTACAGCCCCGCTGCTCCGGACGGACGGCCCGGCCCCGTTAGTTGCGGGAACTTGAAGGCGGCCCCCTAACCTGTAGCGGTTCATGGGGCCCCAAACGTTTCCCTGTCGGAAGGGAATTAGGTAAAGCCGATATTTCCCCAGAATGACAGTTTTCTTGACGTCTGTCTGTGAGAACGGTGAATACTTGTGAAGAAGATGGGTACCAAGAGAGATGGAGATGAGGAAAGTTTTAGCGAAAAACTGCCGAGTTGGGGAGCTGCTCTTGTGAGATTAATCGGATGGTCCGTTTATGGGAAACATGGATGAGAAGGAAAAGTTTCATCCTTAGGAATACAGTTTCTATCCTCAATTTTATCTTTTAGTAGTGGGCATAGGGGCTGGAGAAGAAGCATTTTCTTTTTAAATCGTTATTGTTGAAAGTATACGTCCCCTTTCCCCGCTAGTGACCTCTTCGCCCTCTCCCCCGCCCCGCCCCGCCCCGCCCCGCCGCAACTGGGCACATTTTGATAAGAGTGGAACTTTAACCAACCAACATCATACTGAAACCCAGTAATTTCAGAATACACTGCTGGCAAACTGAAAACGTGCTTTGCCCGTTGGTGAGCTGCAGCACCCAACTGGGAGCAGAGCCCAAATTATGAGGTCTATGAAACTGACAAACAGTGGTTCTCTTGCCTGAGATTAGAAGCTGGGATGCCCATTTAACTGCCAGTCTTAAACACAAGAAAATACAGTAGTCCCACCTGTGGAACATTTGCACATTGCTCACTAGTAAAATCAAATCTGTTGGTTAGATAATCTCTGAAGACCTCTAAGAAATGAGCATGATTTTTGCCACTTCCTTCATAGATGACCAAGCTTAAGAGTATAAATATTGTCTCCATATTAATATCCCAATGGTAAAGCTTCTACCAAACATCAACATTCTTAATTTTAAAGGTAATTTCTTATAGTAATATTCTTTCTGATATATCTCTTCTGGCAAAGGAAACAAAAAAAAATAAAAGGGACTACATCAAACTAAAAAAAAAATGTTTGCAAAGGAAACCATCAACAAGATGAAAAGACAACCCACTGAATGGGGAAAATATTTGCTGACACATCTGATAAGGGTCTAATATCCAAAATTTATAAAGAATTTGTAAAACTCAATACACCAAAAAGACGCACAAAAATTCAATAAAGAAATGGCAAAGGATCTAAAGAGGTACACAAATAGGACAGATAATCAATAGACAATTAAAAGATGCTGAATGTCACTAATCAGAGAAATGCAAATTAAAACCACAATGAGCTATAACCTCCCACCTGTCAGAATGGCTATCATCAAAAAATCAACATGCAAGTGTTGGCAAGGATATGGAAAAAGGGAACCCTGGGACACTAATGGTGGGAATGCAGACTGGGGCAGCCACTATGGAAAACAGTATGAAGTTACCTCAAAAAATTACAAGTGGAATTGCCCTCACGACCAAGCAATTCCACTTCTGGGAATAATTTCAAAGAAACCCAAAACACTAATTTGAAAGAATATATATACCCTTTATGTTCATTACAGTGTTATTTACAATAGCCAAAATTTGAAAGCAGCCCAAATGTCCATCAGTAGATGAGTAGGAACAAAAAAAAAAGCTGTGTAGCCGAAACCGGTTTGGCTCAGTAGATAGAGCGTCTGAAAGGTCCCAGGTTTGATTCCAGTAAAGGGCATGTACCTTGGTTGCGGGTACATACCCAATAGGGGGTGTGCAGGAGGCAGCTGATGGATGTTTCTCTCTCATCCATGTTTTCAACTTTCTATCCCTCTCTCTTCCTCTCTATAAAAACTCAAAAAAAAAAATTTTTTTAAAGCTGTGGTAATACTACAAAGCTGTATAAAAAAACAAAACAAAAACCCCACAACAACAACAGGATATCTTACCTTTTAAAACAGCATGGAAGGACTTTGAGAATATTATGCTAAGTGAAATAAGCTAGTCAGAGAAAAACAAATACCATATGATCTCACATGTGAAATCTAATGAACAAAATAAAAAGACAAGCAAAATGGAGACAAACTCATGATTAGAGAACAGACTGACACCTGTCACGGGAAGGTTTTGGGGGCTGGGTGAGAAGGGTGAAGGGATTAAGAAAAAACAAGAACTAAAGACTATGGACACAGACAACACTACGGTGATTACCAGAAGAAAGGTGGTGTGAAAGGAGGAAGAAGAAAGTAAACGGGGATAAATGGTTATAGAGGGAATCTTGACTTGGGGTGGTAAACACACAATACAATATACTAGTACAGATGATGTATTGAAGAGGTTGTGTATTTAAAACCTGTATACATTTTTTTAAAATCTTTATTGTTGAAAGTAGTATATATGTCCCCCTTTTCCCCTATTGACTTCTCGCAGCCCATCCTCCACCCACACCCCAGGCCTTCACCACCCTATTGTCTGTGTCCATGGGTTATGCATATATGTATACAAGTTCATTAGGTATCTCTTTCCATCTACTCACCCTCTCCTACCTTTACTCTGAAGTTGGACAGTCTATTCCACGCTTCTGTGTCTCTGGACCTATTCTTGTCCATCAGTTTATATTGTTTATTAGATTCCACATATGAGTGAGATCATGTGATACTTAATAGTATATTTCTCTGACTTGCTTATTTTGCTTAGCATAATGCTGTCCAGTTCCATTGATGCTGTACACATTGTAAGAGTTACATCTTCTTTTTTATTTCCAGCAACATCCCACATTTTTTTTAATCCACTCATCTTGCTGATGAGCACTTAGGCAGTTTCCAATTCATAGCTACTGTAAATTGTGCTACTATGAACATAGTAGTATCTATATCCTTTCTGATTGCTGTTTCTAGTTTCTTGGGATATATTCCTAGAAGTGGGATTACAGGAAAAGTGGGATCACTTGGTCAAAGGGAGTTCCGTTTTTAATTATTTGAGAAAACTCCATACTGTCTTCCACAGTGGCTGCATTCCCACCAGCAGTGTACGCGGGCTCCTTTTTCTCCATGTCCTTGCCAGCATTTGTCATTTGTTGATTTATTGATGAGAGCCATTCTGACAGGTGTGAGGTGGTACCTCATTGTTCTTTGGACTTGCATCTCTTGGATGATTTGTGACTTTGAGCATTTTTTCATATGTCTTTTGGTATATCCACTTTAGAGAAGTATCTAATTAGGTCCTTAGCCCATTTTTTTAAAAAAATTGGATTGTTTGTCTGCCTTTTGTTTAGTTGTATGAGATCCCCATCAATCTTGGAGATGAATCCCTTATCAGATGTATCATTGACAAATATGTTCTTCCATGCAGTGTTATCTCTTGTTAATTTATTAATGGTTTCTTTTGCTGTGCAGAAGCTTTATATTTATTTTTATTTTTTTATTATTTTTATTATTTTAATCTTTATTGTTCAGATTATTACAGGTGTTCCTCTTCCCCCCACTTTGCTCCCCTCCACCTGATTACCAACCCTACTTCATGCCCTTACCCCCGCCACTGTCTTCATCCATAGGTGTAAGATTTTTGTCCAAACTCTTCCCACACCCCTCAGACCCCTTTCCCCCTGTGAATTGTTAGTCCAATCCCTTTCTATGTCCCTGATTCTATCATATTCAACAGTCCATTTTGTTCTTCAGATTTTTTTTTATTCTCTTGATTTTTAGATTCGCTTGTTGGTAGGTATGTATTTGATGCATTTTTGTTGTTCATAATTTTTTACCTTTACCTTTTTCTTCTTCTCCCTCTTCTTAAAGAATACCCTTCAACATTTCATGTAATCCTAGTTTGGTGTTGATGAACTCCTTTAACTTTTTCTTGTCTGTGAAGCTCTTTATCTGACCTTCAATTCTGAATAATAGGTTTGCTGGGTAGAGTAATCTTGGTTGCAGGTTCTTATTATTCATCATTTTGAATATTTCTTGCCACTTCCTTCTGGCCTGCATAGCTTCTGTTGAGAAATCAGCTGATAGTCGTATGGGAACTCCCTTATAGGTAACTAACTGTTTTTCTCTTGCTGCTTGTAAGATTCTCTCTTTGTCTTTTGCCCTTGGCATTTTAATTATGATGTGTCTTGGTGTATTCCTCTTTGGATTCCTCCTCTTTGGGGTTCTGTGCACTTCCTGAACTTGTAGGTCTATTTCTTTCACCAGGTAGGGAAAGTTTTCTGTCATTATTTCTTTCATTAAACCTTCAATATTCTGCTCACTCTCTTCTTCTGGCACCCCAAAAATCTGGATATTGGTACACTTTAAGCCATCCAGAGGCTCCTTACATTGCCCTCACACTTTTGGATTCTTCTTTCTTTTTGATTCTTGGTTGGGTGATTTTTGCTTTCTTTTTTTATTATTAAGGTAATATATGTGTACATAGCTTACCATTGCCCCCCCCACCTCTCATTCATGCCCTCCCTCCCCACAGTTCTGTGTTCATTGGTTGTACTTATATTCATGCATACCAGTCCTTCAGTTGTTCTCTTATCTCCCCCCAGGTCTCCTTCCCCTCCCCACTGTCATTTGACAATCTGCTTGTTTTATGGTGACTATCTCAGGACCACATGAATAGAATCCGGTCCTCATTTGGCAGTCTGCTTGTTTTTATGGTGACTATCTCAGGACCACACGAATAGAGTCTGCTCCTCCTCTGGTTCTCACCGCCCCTTCCCCTGGGTCCCACTGCTTCCCCTGGGACACAGGGCTCGCCTGGGGCACACGGCCCCCTGGGACACTCGGCTCACCCAGGACACACGGCCCCCTGGGACACTCGGCTCACCCGGGACACACGGCCCCCTGGGACCCACGGCTCACCCGAGACACCCGTCCCCTTTGGGGGACACGGGGGACACGGCTCACCTGGGGCACACAGCCCCCTGGGACACACGGCTCACCCAGGGCACACGGCCCCCTGGGACACACGGCTCACTTGGGACACCCGTCCCCTTTGGGGGACACAGCTCACCTGGGGCACACGGTCCCCTGGGACTCATGGCTCACCCAGGGCACACGGCCCCTCTAGGGCATTGGGGTCGCATATTGGAGGCACTGCGCTAGCCCCTCGCTAGCATGGCGGACAGGCTGGGAGGGCTGCAGGCGGGCTGAGATGGCTGCAGGCGGGGGGACGGCCTTCAAAGGTGTCTCGTTCGGTGTGGAAGCGGAGCAGCTGCGGAAATGGAGGCTAAGTTCTGAGGCCACCCACTCCCTGAGCCCTGGGCGTAGTGAGCTCTGTTCTCAGTGGATTTCCTTTATTCGTGGCGGTGGTGGCGGGTGGTGGTGGCAGGCATGGCAGCGACAGTCGCTCCTGTGGTTCAATTTCCACTGTAGTTTTAAAGTTCACATGGCAGCAGTGGCGAGAGCTTCGGCTCAGCCATGCAGCATCAGAGGAAGGACTCGCCTGGGCCACTAACGGAAGGCGCCGTGCCAGTTCCTCACCAGCATGCTCCATCTCCTCACCAGCATGGTGGGTGTGCTGGGAAGGTTGTGGGCGGGCTTTGATGGCTGTGGGGGGATAGTCCGCCCTCAATGGTGTCCTCTTTGGTGCAGATGCGGAGCTGCTGTGGACGCAGAGGCTGATTTCTGAAGCCGCATTCTCTGTGAGCACGGGGTGTAGTGAGCTCTGATTTCGGTGGATTCCCATTCGTGGGGGCGGCGGCAGGAGCAGCAGCGATGGTAGCTCCTGTGGCTTAATTTGCCCTGTAGTTTTAAAATCCACATGGCAGTAGTGTCTGATGCTTTGGCCCAGCCATGCAGCGGAGGAGAGAGGACTCACCAGGTCTGCCAATGAAAGGCGCCGCGCCAGCACAGCACGCATGAAGGCCAGGCAGAGCAGGCCACGGGAGGCGGGGGCAACGGCAGCGGCCAAGGGACCCGTGGGTGCGCGCGAAGGAAGTGCCTAGCAGGTCGTGGGCAAATGCAAAGGCAGGGCCGAACAGGTCGCAGGCGGTGGCCCAGGGACCCGTGGGCGTGCGCGAAGGCAGGGCCGTGCGGGTCGTGGGCGGTGGTGGCTGCGGCGGCAGAGGGACCCGCGGGTGGTGGCGGAGCCCGCCAGGGCGGAACAAGGTCTGGCCTCCCTCATTCCTGGCAGCAGGGGCTCCGGCAGGTTGGGTTCCGCCGTAGTTTTAAACTCCACATGGCAGCAGCGGCGCCCTGCTTGGTGTCTAGTTGTAGCCTTCCCATTTCGCCAGCTTTCCTGTGGGTCTGGTGTGATCCCATTTGTGTTTAGCTGTTGTTTTTTTTTCCAAATTGTTGAGGAGGTGGCCGCCTAGGAGGCTGCCTAGGTCGCCATCTTGTTTTGGTCTCGATTTTTGCTTTCTTATATTCCAGATCTTTGGTTTGATTCTTTGGGCATGTTGATCTATAGTTGAGTTTCTATATATTCTTTATTTCAGACTTTGTATGCTAAATTTCTGTCTGGTCCTTTTCCATTTTTTTTTTTTTTTTTGATATTCTCATTAAGGTCCTTGAAGGTCTCACCAAGCTTCTTGGAGGTCTCATCAAGATTCTCAAAGATTTTTAGAAGATTCTTGAGTAATCTTATAAATGTGATTCTGAATTGTGTGTCGTCCAGTAATTTACTATTCTCCATCTCTCCTATTCGTGTCATGCTTCTGTGTATCCTCATTTTGGCTGCCTCCCTGTGTTGATGGAGTGGCTTTGTGTGGTCGGTGACCTATAGGGGTCAGTAGCTCAGCTTCCCCAATCACCTGAGGTGGTCACTTTTGCTATATTCCTTTGTGGGCTTAGTGCAAAGTCTTGGTGTAATTAAGCCTTGATTGCTGTTGGTACACTGGGAGGAATTGACCTCCAGGCCAATTGTCTGTGAGGATCCACTGTGTCTATAAAGAAAAACTGCTGTGCTGGAGACACACCTTGTTTCAATGGGGCTTTGGTGCTCACAGAGACCTTCTCCCGAATGTGTCACTTATGGGTGTGAGAGATTGAAACTGAGTACTAGAACTATGGTTTCTGGGTCTCAATGAGGTGTGATTTAGCTACTGTCTGAGGCCAGAATTGTCGCAGAAGATACAGCGTGAACTACAGCCCTGTCCTCCTTGGAAATGTTTGCCCCAGGTTGAAATTTTGCAAAACTGCAACAGAGAGGGCCATTCATAAGCAAAGTCTGCTGCTTGGAGTTTGGATGTGTTTTGAGGGGTGAAGTCCCAGGGCGGAGTCTCAGGGAATCACTAGGCTGGGGCATAGCCAACAGCAATGGCTACTGTCCACTGCCTCTCAGATTGCATCCCCGTGTATCACACCACAGCACAGCAAACAATCTCAGCTCTGCAAGCAAGCCAGCCTCACTTTCTGACCCGATGGCTGACAGTCTAGCCTAGGGGTGGGCAAACTTTTTGACTCGAGGGCCACATGGGCTCTTAAACTGGACCAGAGGGCCGAAACAAAAGCAACCTGACCATGCTGGCACTCTCATCTTGGGCTGCTGGTGAAGGAGCGGAGGGGAGAGCCAGAGAACCCTCCACTCTTTAGGCTCCACGGGCCAGATAGAACAGCCCAACAGGCCAGATCCATCCCGCAGGCAGTAGTTTGCCCAGGCCTGGTCTAGCCTCTCCCCAAAAACTGGATTTCAGAGAGATTGGGTACTTGTCTCTCTTTGGGTTGAAGAAAGCACCACCCTCCGCCAGCCTGGATCCACCACCAGCCCTTATGGCATCCTCACCCCCCTACCTCAGTTTTTCAGTGTTTGTGCCTGGATTCTCCTCTTTCTCTTTCAGTCTAGATGTAGGGCTTCCTCTCAGCCAGCTTTCGTTTGGTTTTTGGGAGAAAGACATTTTTTTATAGGTTTTTTTGTTTTGTTTTTTTGAACTTTTGCCTGGCAACCATTTAGGAGTGTTTACCTACTCCGCCATCTTCGTTCTTCGAAGCTTTTTATTTTATATGATATAGTCCTATTTGTTTATTTTCTCCTTAGTTTCCATTGTCCTAAGGAGCTGTATTTGTAAACATATTGCTACGAGAGATGCTGAGATTTTGCTGCCTATGGTTTCTTCTAAAATTTTTATGGTTTTACTAATTACATTTAATTCTTTTATCAATTTTGAGTTTATTTTTGTGTAAAGTGTAAGTTATGGTCTAGTTTCCCTTCCTTCCTTCCTTCCTTCCTTCCTTCCTTCCTTCCTTCCTTCCTCCCTCCCTCCCTCCCTCCCTCCCTCCCTCCCTCTCCCTCTCTCTCTCTCTCTCTCTCTCTCTCTCTCTCTCTCTCTTTCTTTCTTTCTTTCTTTCTTTCTTTCTTTCTTTCTTTCTTTCTTTCTTTCTCTCTTGCATTTATCTGTCCAATTTTCCCAGCACCATTTATTGAAAAGACTGTCTTGATTCCATTGTATGCTCTTGCTTCTTTTGTCAAATATTAATTGAGAATGATGGCTTGGGTAAATTTCTGGGTTCTCTGTTCTGTCCCATTGGTCTATATACCTGTTCTTGTGCCAGTACCAGGCAGTTTTGAGAACAGTGGCTTTGTAGTATAACTTGATATCTGGTTTTGTGATCCCTCCAAATTTGTTCTTGTTTCTCAAGATTGCTGCGACTATTCGGAGTCCTTTATCATTCCATAAAATTTTTTTCGAGAGTTTGTTCTAGGTCTGTGAAATATGCTGTTGATATTTTAATAAGGATTGCACTGAATGTATAGATTGCTTTGTGTAGTATGGACATTTTAATGATGTTGATTCTACCAATCCATGAATACAGTAAATTCTTCTACTTTTTTATATTTCCCTCTATCACTTTTCTTAAAGTCCTGTAATTTTCTGAGTACAGGTCTTTTACCTACTTAGTTAAGTTTATTCCTAAGTATATTATGTTTTTTTGTTTCAGTGGTAAATGGGATTGTTTGTGTAGTTTCTCTTCTGAGAGTTTATTATTGGTGTGTAAAAATCCCATAGAGTGCCAGGTATTAATTTTATTTCATTTTTTATTATTTTTTTAAACAATCTGATAGGATGTTTATTTATTTATTTATTTATTTATTTAAATAAATCTTTATTGCTCAGATTATTACAATTGTTTCTCCTTTTTCTCCCCCATAGCTCCCTTCCACCCAATTCCCACCCCACCCTTTGCCCTTACCCCCTGCCCCACACCATTGTCCTCATCTATGGGTTATACGATTTTAATCCAGTTTCTTTCTGCACCCCCACAACACTTTCACCCTGATAATTATCAATCCACTCCCTTTCTTTGCCTCTGATTCTATTATATTCACCAGTTCATTCTATTCCTGAGATTTTTAATTCACTTGATCTTCTTCCTCTTCTTAAGTAATACCTTTCAGCATTTCATATAATTCTGTTTTGGTGGTGATGAACTCCATTAACTTTTTCTTACCTGTGAAGCTCTTTATCTGCCCTTCAATTCTGAATGATAACTTTGCTGGATACAGTAATCTTGGTTGTAGGTTCTCGCTATTCATCACTTTGAATATTTCTTGCCACTCCCTTCTGGCCTGCACGGTTTCTGTTGAGAAATCAGCTGATAGTCATATGGGTGCTCCCTTATAGGTAACCAACTGTTTTTCTCTTGCTGCTTGTAAGATCTTCTTTTTGTCTTTTACCCTTGGGATATTGAATATGATGTGTCTCGAAGTATTTTTCTTTGGATTCCTCTTGTTTGGGGTTCTGTAGGCTTCCTGTACTTGTAAGTCTATTTCTTTCACCAGGTGAGGGAAGTTTTCTGATATTAGTTCTTCAAATATGTTTTCAGTATTTTGCACTCCCTCTTCTTCTGGCACCCCCATAATTCTGATGTTGGTGCACTTGAAGTTGTCCCAGAGGCTCCTTACACTATCTTCAACTTTCTGGATTCTCTTTTCTTCTTCTTTCTCCAGAGGAGTGTCTTTTGGCTCTTTGACTTGATTCTTGTGTTCCTCCATTCTCCTGTTGGATCTCTGCATAATATTTTCCAATTTAGTCAGTTTATGTATACTTTTTAGTTGTGTCTCATGACGTTTATCAAGCTTTTCTAGGATATTCTTGCATAACCTTAGAACCGTAGTTCTGAACTCTATATCCTCCATCTCTTTTGTTTGAGATCTATTTCCTTGTCTCGGCATTTTCACTCGTTTTCAGAGTTGGTAGGATGGCTTTGTGTGTTTGGTGTCCAATATGGCCCAGTGGGTCAGCCTCCTCAGTTACCTGAGGTAGACACTCTTGGTGCTCCCCTTTGTGGACTGTGTGCACAGCCTTGTTGTAGCTAAGTCTTTATTGTTGTGAATTGACCTTCAGGCCAATTGGATGTGGGTATCAGCTGTGTCTACTCTGGGATAACTTCTGTATTGGAGACAGTCTTATAGGATGAGACTTGAAAAACTGCAGAAGCCTCTGCTCAACCTTAATGGGGCGGAGTCTCAGGGCTGAACTGACAGTCTTGGCTTCCACCCTGCCCTTGTGCACTTGCCTAAGTTTCCGCCTGACTGTCCCAGGTTCCCCGTGCAAGAGCGTGGGTGCCCCAGGGGCTCATCTCGACTTGGCCTGGTCTCTGTAGTCTGGAGCTTCTGACTTATTCCACTATGGAGAGGCCACTCCCTTGGTCAGGACTCCCTCTGCTACGAAGAGGTGGCGGCAGCCTCTGAGGTCAGACCTCTGGGAGTACTCACTTGCCTGCGACTATAGACCCTGCAGGGTGTGGCTCCCAGGTCCCTGGTCTCCCAGTCTCTGAGTCTCTGGGTGCCTTTCTCTACAGTCCAGACTCCACCCGTATGAGCCTGGGATCACGGGGATTTGGCCGGGGTTGGGTTCAGTACAGTCGGAAAGGGTTCCGTGCAATTGGGAATTTCTCCCTTCCCACCAGGCAGGCATTCGGTGGCCGCACTTCCTCTCCCCCCACGAGCGTCTCCCTACCTCAGCGTTTTATGGCTCCCCTTCCAATTTGTGAGCCTCTGTCCTTCTTTCTGGTTGTAGATATCCCACTCCGCCAGCTTTCCTGAGGTTTTGATGAAATTCTTTTTTATTTTAGTTCTTGTTATTTTTTAATTGTTGATGAGGTGGCAGCTTAGGAGAATACCTAGGCCGCCATCTTGGTTCTTCTCTCCTGGGTATTAATTTTATATCCTGCTACATTTCTGAATTAATTTATTAAATCTACATAATAATGTTTTTTTGTAGTCTTTAGGAATTTCTATGTACAACATTATGTCATCTGCGATAATGACAGTTTTACTTCTTCCTTTCCAATTTGGATGCCTTTTATTTCTTCTTATTAAAACCTGTATACTTTTATTAACCAATGTCACCCCAATAAAGTTTTAAAAAGTAAAAAAAAAAAAAAAAAAGACAAAGTATTAGGTGACATGTTCAAATAAATTGTTAAATTCTGTCTAAATACATAAAGATATTGGCTATACCACTGTTCAAAATTAATCAGGATTGGCCTGATCTCAGCATATGACACCAGTTTTGCTTTTTTTTTTTTTTAAGTATAATTGATCCATGGTTGATTTGCAGTACATATCTCTTTATTTTCTTCCCTGTATGAAATTTGAAGAGGCAATCTTTGCCATGAGAATATTATGAAACCTACATTTGCATACCACTAAATAAAATTAGTTCAATAAGAATTGAATCATCTTTTTAATCCGTGTCAAACACTGTTCCAGGACACATAATAGGGAATCTGCTAATATTTGGTAAATACATAAGTGGGTCCTTTTGCTCCACTGGGACGAGGCCAGAACATTTGGCTAAAATGAAGTGTAAGTAGCAATTTATGTTCAGAAGTCATGAACTTTTGGGAAAAGAGAAATTAAAGAACATGTCCTCTAAGAAAACCAGTGATTTAAGGGGTTTCACAACTTGAATTTTCCCCTAAATATTAACCAATGGACAATTAGATAACTATAAAATTTATGGAAGTCCAAAAAGTATTGGTCACACTAACCAGACTAAAAATGAAATCCTAGTAAGCAGGGAAAGTACACGTCTCATTGCTAAATCCTATATAATAAAAGCCTAATATGCTAAGTGTCCAACTGTTTGACCAGTTGCTGTGATGCTCACTGACCACCAGAGGACAGATGCACCAACTGGTAGGTTAGCTTGCTGCTGGGGTCAGTCCAATCGGAAGTGGGCGAGATGGGCTGGACATGCCCTGAAACCCTCTTTTGGCTTACCTGGCCCTATTGTGCACTGGCAAGGTCCCTCGCTTGGGACCTCTTGGGGGATGTTTGAGAGCCAATTTTGGCCCGATCCTCACTGGACAGGCTGAAGGACCCCACTTGTGCACAAATCTATGCACCAGGCTTCTAGTCATATCATAATAGAACATCTGTTAGCAACATGAATTTAAGACAAATCATAATTTACATGTACTATCTCCAATTATAAATTTCTTCTGCCATCTCATAAGTCATGTCAAATTTAAAAGTTGATCTATTAGTTTTAGCACCATACAACTATGTGCTCCTCAAAACCTATCTTTATTCACCTACTCTTTTCAAAGTAAAGTTTCAAAATTACTTACCAGCAAAGACTTTATTGGATGCTCAGGATCATTTCAATCAGTATTTAATCCCTATTTCTAAGGGATTTATAATTAAGCTATAGGATTACATAAACAAAAGGAACTACTAATATTTAGTCCAGTACAAAATGGCTAAAGGCTTCAATAGAAATTTGATAATCTCTTTTGAACAGTGAGAGTGAGTCAGTGTTTGCTTCAGAGGTGGATAGCTGTCTTTCTCTTCTAGTTTTACCATTCCTGCCACTTAGCCTTTAAAATATTACCTCATTCAGTTAGCCACAAATCATTCCATGATAACTTGAAAGCTTTTCAGGTTTTAAGAATGGAAACATTCTAAGAAGTATAAACTTGTATAGGCAAATATTTTAGTACACAATGATTTTCATTTACTAAGTATAATAATCACCAGAGGCAAGACCTCATGGCATTAGAACAAAGGATGAATACCTGCATTGTGAAAATATGCCCAAGACCAAATTCTTCTTGGTGCTGGCCATGGACTGCCACATTCTGGCACTGTTCATGCCAATCATTTAAAAATAAACATGGTGACTTGATGACCAACTATGCCCAAGATAGCCCCAGTTTGTCTGTTGTCCAAACATAATTATTAATAACACTCCTTTTCATTTTCAAAAGTACATCTTGATATAAATAAGAGTCTCCAGACAATGAAGAATAAGAAGAATAATTAGAAATTTGAAGGGGATGAATAGGGAAATATAGCAAATCAGGTTTCAGGTGTATAGGTAAAGATCAATTCCAACATTGATAAAGGGGGGGAAAAACTGTGTGGGGATCAATGGGCTAAGTTAGGCAGTTACTATGAGAAGAAAATTCCCTACTAGGAGATTTAATTAGGGAAAAATCTTTGAAAATTGCCTGGATGACTAACAAGACTTGATTTTAAACCATGCTATAAATGTATATGATTGATGGCTTCCAGGGCAAACTGATTGACCATGCTACATAAGTCTTCAGCTACTTACCTAAGAACTGTTTCTAAAAATGATCAGAAATAATTTTTCTCAATTTCCATATCCCACTACTTAGAACATAATGCCTTTAAACATTAAAAAAAGAAAAATATTGCTCTCTAACCTCCTCACTCACTTCTGCCATTTGTTTCAGGGGAGGGGGTCAATCAGAGGAAAAAGGAGACATATGTAAAACTTTAGACAATAAATACATTTAAAAAAGAAAAATTGAGTAGATGGGGATGGAAACAATAATAGTCTCTGGTAATGTCTTATACTTATATGAAAGTGCAGGAGGTAGCCAATAGTTATTTCTCTCTTCCTCTCTAAAATCAATAAAACAATATTTAAAAAACACACAATATAACTTCTTAATAAATAAATAAATGTGAATTTGTGTGCTTTGGTTTAAAAAATTTTAAAAAGGCAGCCCTGAGAGTTATTGACATGTTTGAAGAACAAGAAAAGGAGATACAATCCTTCTAGTTTCTCCTTCTGTCTCTAAATATATAAATAACTTGGAAAAATAGTCATAACTCAGGGAAACCAATTTTTGGCTTGGGAGTTTTAATTTAGTGGACACTTCTCAATAGCCTGTTATCATTGCCAGAGGAACCATGAAATATTCAGTTTGCTACAAGAGAACCACCAACTCTGTACATATGGTATATGTCAGTGAATTTGACTAGCCTGTCTTGAGGCTCCAGTCAGAGCTTTATTCCTTTGTTTTTTTAAAGTAAGGTGGAAAATGCCAGAATAGTCTGGCCTGATTTGCAGTGTATTCTTTTAGCTTAGGCTAGCCATTAAGTCTTTTCCTTTTCTAGATACTTAGTCATTGCTGGATTATGGCTTTGAATATGGGTCACTTATGAAAGGCTACCTCAACTGGTTCTGCTTTATGTTCTCCATATATAGCAGCCCCCTTTCCTCCTGTCCACTGGGAGTGAACACTCCCTGCCAACATTCGGATGCTGAACATTTTTAGGAGTCCAGAGAGAACAGCGTTTTTAGGCAGCTCTTTTCAGACACTGAGTTTCTTCAGCTGGAGAAGGGAATGTGCCTTCCCAAATAAGAATGAAGAATATGCCAAATGTAAGCATTTGAAAAACACTGGAGTTATTTTTAGGAACCAGGGTCATTCAGTACAGGAAATGATGGTGCTACCAATAGTTTCTGGCTAGTGACTATAAAACAACACTATTTCTATACTCCTTTAACTACTTTTGAGTATGTTGAGAAAATTTGGCAATTTGAATTAGAAGCTTGATTTTAGACCAAATTCATTACAGAGTGGTTAGTGTTAAAAAGTATGTCTATAAGTAGAAGCATCCTCTTCTTCCAAATTAATCCCCATAACATATGATCTAAGATAGAATTTTTGCTGTGTATGAGAAATTTTTGCTATATATGAGAAACCATGAGTCCATGAACACCCTAAAATTGTAGAAAGTTTCATTTATACATACAAATCTGTGTTTTTGTAGCTATTTCTTATTTTAATAGGATCTTAGCCCTAAAACATTAAGAATCATCATTTTGTTTTCTAATTAAATTTATTAGCATTACATTAGTTAATAAAATTATATAGGTTTCAAGTGTACAATCATCATCATCTGTATATTGCATTGTCTGCCCACCACCCAAAGTCAAGTCTCATTCGGTCACCAATTTTTTTCTTGTTATTGCCCTAGAATTTTGAGCTGTATATTGATTAGTTTTATCCAAAACAAACTTTTAAACATCAGATAAAGTTCCAAATAGATTGTTATAATGAGATTTTCACTGCAGTGTTATTAACTGTAGGAACTAGTACAGAAAAAGTAAATCTTTTGTATCAAACCACATGACTAAAGAGTGTGCTGTTTGTTGCCCAAACCGGTTTGGCTCAGTGGATAGAGCATTGGCCTGCGAACTGAAAGGTCCCGGGTTCGATTCCGGTCAAGGGCATGTACCTTGGTTGCAGGCACATCCCCAGTGGGGGGTGTGCAAGAGGCAGCTGATCGATGATTCTCTCTCATCGATGTTTCTAACTTTCTATCCCTCTCTCTTCCTCTCTGTAAAAAATCAATAAAATATATTGAAAAAAATAAAGAGTGTGCTATTTGTGTTTTACTTTTCAAGGTAAAATAAACTTCAAAGATAAACTAGAACTTTTCATTTCAAATGTTCAACATACATACTGGGACAAAAATGCCTTCAAATTACATCTAAAAATCACCTTAGTTAAAAATTATTATAAAATTTTAATTAGATTGAGAGCAACTGTGAATACATTTTAATGATATTTCCATGTTGTATTCAGAAAACAAGACCTGTGACTGCTACTTTAATAAAATTATTTAATAAAATATATTTTTAAAACTTAACAATAAGAAAATAACCTGTTTTAAAAAATGGGCCACAGACAATAGTATTGTGAAGGCTTGGGAGGGATAGGTGCAGAGTAGAAGGGATCAATGGGGAAGAAAAAAAAATCCCACAAAAATCAAAGGGGACATCTATAATACTTTCAATCATAAAAATAAATTTTAAAGAAATGGACCAAAGGCCTTAAGAGATACCTCACCAAATGGGATATACAGAAGGTAAATAAGCATATAAAAAGAGGCTCTGTATTCTATTTTGGGAATTTCAAATTAAAACAAAAGTGAGATATCACTGCACACCTTTTATTTTGTTTTAATTAAAAAATACATATATATTTTTATTGTTGACATATATTACATTACATATATTGTTGACAGTATTACAGATATCCTCCATTTCCTCCCCTTCCGCCCCCTCCTCTGCTCAACCCCTTCCCCACCCAAGACCTCACGACACTATAGTCTGTGTCCATGGGCTATGAATAAAAGTATATATCAGTTATTTGTTCTCATCTTCACCCATGATATATATCAGTCTGTTCTATGGCTCCATGCCTCTGATCTTACGTTGTTAGTCAATTCACTTTGTTCCTTAGATTCCACAGACAAGTGAGATCTTGTGGCATTTGTCTTTCTCTGATTGGTTTATTTCATTTAGCATAATAGTCTCCAGGTCCCTCCATACTGTCTCAAAGGGTCAGAGACCCTTCTTTTTTTACAGCTGTGTGAAATTCCATTGTGTAAATGTACTACAGCTTTTTTATCCATTCACCTACTGATGGACACTGGGCTGTTTCCAAATTTTACCTATTATAAATAGCGTGGCTATGAACATAAGGGTCCATTTATTCTTTCTGATTGATGTTTCTGGGTTTTTAATAGTAGAATATATTAGTATTCCCAGAAGTGGGATCACTGTGCCAAATGGGAGTTCCATTTTTTTTTTTGAGGAAACTCCATACTATTTTCCATAGTGGCTACACCAATCTGCATTCCCACCAGCAGTGAACTAGTGTTCCCTTTACTCCACATTTTTTCCAACACTTGTTTATTGATTTAGGTATGATGTAATATCTTATTGTGGTTTTAATTTGCATTTCTCTGATGATTAGTGATTTTGAGCATTTTTTCACATGTCTATTAACCATCTGCGTGTCCTCTTTTGAGAAGTACTATAGTATCTATTCAGGGGTCTTCCCATTTTTCAATTGGATTCTATGTATTTTTATATATTTTGGAGATTAACCCTTTATTAGATGTATCATTGATGAATATACAAGTGGGTTCCCCTTTCATTTTGATGGTGGTTTCTTCTACTGTGCAGAAGCTTTTATTTTGATATAGTCTCATTTGTTTATTCTTTCTTTGGTTTCTCTTGTCCTAGGCTGATATATTGACAAAAATATTGCTACATGAGATGGTTGACATTTTGCTGCCTATGTTTCCTTCTAGGACTTTTATGGTTTCATGACGTACATTTAAGTGTGTATGCTTTTTATTTATTTAAAATTTTTATTGTTTAAAATATTACATAAGTCTCCTTTTTTCTCCTTTTTTTTGTGGCTGGCAATAGAACCCACATGGGCAAGTCCCATTTTGTGAAGTTAGCCCCACAAAGCAGCTTATATGCTGTGATCATGGCCGATCTTCACAGCAAGATTATCTGAGAGTGAATCCCAGCCACTGATGTGGCAACAGATCCACTACAACAAGAAGGCACAAATAAATAAAACAAAGGACACTTGGAGCACCCAGCTAAAGAAATCAGGAAGATGGTACCACTTGACCCCACTGGACACCTACTATATAAGGCCATCCTGTCAAGACAGGGAGAAGTAGCAAATCTGACTAATGCATAGAAACAAATATAAAGAGGGAACCAAAATGGAGAGATAAAGAAATGTGTCCCAAATGAAAGAACAGGAGAAAGCTCCAGAAAAGGAGTTAAACAAAATGGAGGCAAACAATCTACTAGACACACAATTTAAAACACTGATTATAAGGATGCTCAAAGAACTTAGGAGAAGAATGAATGAACTCAGTGAGAATTTAAAAAGAGATAGTAATCATAAAAACAAGACATAGAAAAAAATCAAAAAGCTCTCACCTGTTTGACTCAGTGGATACAGCGTTTTTTATATATAAAAATATGATTTTTTTTACAGGGAGAAGGAGAGAGGGATGGAGAGTTAGAAACATCGATGAAAGAGAAACATTGATCAGCTGCCTCCTGCACACCCCTTACTGGGGATGTGCCTGCAACCAAGGTACATGCCCTTGACCTGAATCGAACCTGGGACCCTTTAGTCCGAAGGCCGATACTCTATCCACTGAGTCAAGCCAGCCAGCGCCTAAATAGATACTTTTCAAAAGAGGACATAAAGAAGGACAAGAAAACATGCTGAAAGTCATTAATCAACTAAGAGACACAAATCAAAACAACAATGTGATACCATCTCACACGTCAGAATGGCTATCATCAAATCAACAAACAACAAGTAAACAAGTGCTGACAAGTATATGGAGAAAAAGGAACCCCCTTGCATTGCTGATGGGAATGCAGACTGGTGCAGCCACTGTGAAAACAGTATGGTGTTATGTTAAAAATGGAACTCCCATTTGACCCATGATCCACTTCTAGGAATATATCTCAAGAAACACCAAACAGAAAGGATATATGTACCCCTATGTTCATAGCAGCACAATTTACCATAGCTAAGATTTGGAAACAGTCTAAGTGCCCATCAGCAGATGAGTGGATTAGAAAACTGTGGTACATTTACACATTGGAATACTACACTGCGGTAATAAGGAATTCTTATCACTTGCAACAGTACAAATGGAATTGGAGAGCATTATGCTAAGTGAAATAAGCCAACCAGAGAAAGATATATATCACATGATCTCACTCTTTTATGGAATATAATGAACAGTGTAAACTGATGAACAAAAACATATCCAGGGACAGAGAAGCATCCATCAGACCATCAAACCTCAGAGGAAAGGTAGAGGAGGGTGGGGGTAAAAAGGTGAGATGAATCAAAGGACTTGTATGCATGTAAATAAACCTAACCAATGGACACAGACACTAGGGATAAAGGTATGAATGGGGGGGTGTGAGTGTGGGGGACAATGAGGGTATAAGGACAAGGACACACATGCAATACCTTCACTAATAAAGAAAAACAATACCAAAAGCATATTTGATAGAACTAGAATACACATTCCAGAAATTCATATGGAACAAAAATATATCCCAATATCCATAGCAATTCTGAGAAAAAACAACAAAGTTGGAGGGGTCATTGTACTGGATATCACACTATACTATAAAGCCACTGCAATCAAAACAGCCTGATACTTGCTGGAGAACAGCCATATAGACTAATGGAACTAACAGTAACCTTAGAAAATTTCCCAGGCCAATATGGTCAATTATTAATTGACAAAAGAGGCAGGAGCATACAGTAGAATAACAGTACACTCTTCAATAAAAGAGAGTGTTAGGAAAATTGGGCAGGTATATCTAGAAAGTAAAACTAGAGCACCAACTTATACCATATACAAGAATAAACTCAAAATGTATAAGACTTAAATGTAAGTTGCAAAACCATAAAAATCCCTGAAGAAACCATAGTCAGATATATACCTTAAAAGAGAAACAAAAGAAACAAAGGGAAAAAATAAAGAAATGGGACTACATGAAACTAAAAATATCCTGCATAGCAAAAGAAACCATCTTTAAAATGAAAAGGGAACCCCATTGTTTGGTAGAACATATTCACCAATGATACATCTGATAGGGGGTTAATTTCCAAAATATATAAAGAATTCAAACAACTCAACAAAAAGTAGATGAACAATCCAATTAAAGACTGGAAAAGACCCTGAACATTCAGTCTCCAAAGAAGACATACAGATGACCAATAGACATATGAAAAAAATGCTCAATGTCACTAAATCATCAGAGATATGCAAATTCAAATTGCAATGAGGGATCACCACATACTCATCAGAATGGTTACCAAAAACAAATCAACAAAGAAGTATTTCTGAGGATTTGGAGAAAAGTGAGCCCTAGTACACTGCTGGTGGGAATGCAGACTAGGTGCAACCATTGTGAAACACTATAGGGAGTTTTCTCAGAAAATTAAAGATTGAACTATTTTTGACCCAGCGAATCCCACTTCTGTGACTATATCCTAAGAATCCTGAAACACCAGTCAGGAAGAATATGTGCACCCCAATATTCACAGCAGCATTATTTATAAAAGCTAAGATCTGAAAATAGCCCAAGTGTCCATCGGTAGATGAATGGATAAAAAAAAAAAATAGTACTTACCTTTTGGGACAGCATGGATAGATCTGGAGACTATTATGTTAAACAAAATAAATTAATTAGAGAAAGACAAATGCCACTTGATCTCTATATGTGGAATCTAATGCGCAAAATAAAATAATAATCAAAATAGGTCCAAAGACATGGATGCATGGAACAGGACAGATGTCAGAAGGAAGGGTCTGAAGGGGGTGGGAAGAGATTAATCAAAGTACATATGTGCATATAAGCATAGCCCATAGATACAGATAATAGTTTGAGGAAGACCTGATGTGGAGTAGGAGCTAGGTGGAGGGGGGCAAAGGAGGGAAAAATGGGGGACATCTGTAATACTGCCAACCATTAAAAAATGCACAGTTCCTAGTTATATAATAAAAGTAATATATAAGTTATATATAGAAAAGTTTTATATAAAATAAACAATAGAAACCAAGAGGCATAAAAAAGTTTTATATAAAAAAGCAATAGAAACCTAGAGCAATGAGTACCTCTAGTATTCACACCTAGATTCTCTGTGTCCTGCTTGAAATTTCCCACCAACAGGTGCTTAGAAAATGGTTGATTCCAAATAAGAAATAGAAAATGTAAAAGATGGATTGACCGTGTATGTTTGTGTGTCCACACATACACACCAGAGACTAATTAAACTATTAAGGGTTAACAGTATTATATTAAAAAGACTGAGGTTCCAGCTTGAAAAAACTCTTTCTACTGTTCAGGAAGGGGTAATTTGAGTATCAAGAGGAAAGATGACTGCAATTGATTCAGATATATTAAATTAAAAAACATTTATGAGTTTACCATTTTTAAGAAGAGAAAAACAAACCTTTTTAAAAAGTGAACAATTCAAAAAAGCAGAAAGAAAATCCTCTTTGGTAATCATTGGAGGTGGTCAGGGCTCCAATTTCTATTCTTATTCTGGAAACAAATAATGAGAGTAAAAAGAAAAAAAGTAGTTCCTGTCTTCTGTACAAATTGTTTGTCAAAGTATCTAAACAGATATATTGATTAAATAAAGCTCTTCTTCATGGGAGAATTATAGTTAATAACTGTAGAAGAAATGATAAAAGTAGAAAATTACTTTTTATCAATCTCTGTTGAAATAACTGATTTTCTATAAATCTTTAGGGTAAACTTTGATGCAGAGCTACAAAATATTAAGGATTGGACGGCTCCAATCGGAACTTATAGATCTGTCTTTGCATCACTGGAAGTCTTTTAGCCAGACATGAACTTCTTTATATGTATGTATATATACTGATTTCAAAGAGGAAGGGAGAGAGAGATAGAAACATCAAAGATGAGAGTGAATCATTGATTGACTGCCTCCTGCACGTCCCCTACTAGAGGTGGTACCCCCAAACCAGAGCATGTGCCCTTGATGAGACTCCTTCAGTACACAGGCCAATGCTTTATCCACTGAAGCAAACAGGCTAGAGCTAGACATGAACTTCTTGACGTGATGATTTTTGTGAAGTTCAAAATATAACCTGTAAATTCAAAAATTAAAGTAGAATCTATTCCAGCATTTAGATCTTTAAGTTAATAAGAAATATAGGAAATAGAGGAATACTTTAAATGATATCACAAGAAAGCACCAGAAAACTCCAGAGTGTGGGCTAATCTGCAGTCTGTCTAAAATGATTTTTAAAAAATTTAATACTAAAATGATTTTTACAAGTAAGAACCTTAAAAAGAAAACATGAAGAGGAGAAGAGATTTAAGAGACATAATTATCAATTGCAGTGAGTGGAACTTTTTCTTGGATTTTGGTTTGAACAAATCAAACATAAAAAGACATTTAATAAACAATTGGGAGAACTTTTAATATGGACAGATATATTTTTAATCCTCACCAGAGGATATTCTTTTATTAAGTTATGAACATATCTTTAGATTATATTAAGAAATTATTACTTTCTAATGATTTGCTACTTGTATTGTGATTATGTAAGAAAATGTCCTTTTGTTAAGAAATATATAAGGGTGATGTGCAATAAAAAATGATGATATTGAAAAATTGTGAATAGCCACAGCAACCCTGAGAAAGAAGAACAAAGCTGGAGGGACCACAATACCAGACATCAAGCTATATTACAAAGCCACTGTTCTCAAAACTGTCTGGCACTGGCACAAGAACAGACATAAAGACCAATGGAACAGAACCCAGAAATCAACACAAGCCATTATGCTCAATTAATATTTGACAAAAGAGGCAAGAGCATATAATGGAGTCAAGACAGCCTCTTCAAAAATGGTGTTGGGAAAATTGGGCAGATACATGAAAGAAAATGAAACTAGATCACCAACTTACACCATACACAAAAATAAACTCAAAATGGAAAAAGGAATTAAACGTAAGATGGGAAACAATAAAAATATTAGAAGCCATGGGCATCATAGCAGCAGATATTTGACATAGCAATATCTTTACTGATACAGTTCCTAGGTCAATGGAAAGTAAAGAGAAAGTAGACAAATGGGGCTAGCTACATCAAAATAAAAAACTTCTGCACAGCAAAATAAACCATCAACAAAACAACAAGAAAGCCCATTGCATGGGAGAACGTATTTGCCAATGTTGTCTCCAATAAGGCTTTAATCTCCAAAATTTACAAGGAACTCATACAACTTAACAAAAGGAAGATAAACAATCCATTCAAAAGATGGGCAAAGGCCCTAAGTAGAGGACACCTTTTGAAAGAGGACACACAGAAGACCCAGAGACATATGAAAACATGCTGAAAGTCACTAATGATTCAAAAGATGCAAATAAAACAGACAATGAGATACCATTTCACACCTGTCAGAATGACTATCATCAACAAATCAACAAACAAGTGCTGGCAAGTATGTGGAGAAAAAGGAACCCTTGTGTAAGAATGCAGACTGGTGCAGCCACTGTGGAGAACTGATGGGAGTTTCTTCAAAAATTTAAAAATGGAACTCCCATTTGACACAGTGATCCACTTCTAGGAATTTATCCCAAAAAACTAGAAACACGAATCAGAAAGGATATATGCACCCCTATGTTCATTACAGCACAATTTTCAATAGCTAAGATTTGGAAACAGCCTAAGTGCCCATCAGTAGATGAGTGGATTAGAAAACTTTATGCTACACAATGGAATACTATGCTGCTGTAAAAAAGAAAGAACTCTTACCATTCATAACAGCATGGATGGACCTGGAGAGCAATCTGCTAAGTGAAATAATCCAGTCAGAGAAGGATATGATCTCACTGTGGAATATAATGAACAACATAAACTGATGAACAAAAACATCATTGACCAGACACAAAAGCATTGACCAGATGCTCAAAAATCAGAAGGAAGGTAGGAGAGGGTGGGGTAAGAGGGAGAAATCAACCATAGGACTTGTATTCATGAATATAAGCATAACCAATGGACTCAGACAGTAGCAGGGAGGGAGTGAGGGCATGTGCTGGGGGGTGGGAGCAGCTGGGGAGAGCTCAATGGGGGGAAAAAGGAGACATATGTATTTTCAAAGATAAAGAATGTAAGTTTAAAAAAGAGAAAAATTTTGAAATTAGGAGTTTGTTTAAAAATACTGTAAGAATAAAAAAAGATAAATTAAGCATGAAAAAATATTGATAACTGTCAAATCTAGGTGATAGATATACCATGGTTCATTAGTCTGTACTTTTATATGTTTATAAAGTTTCATATTAGAGTTAAAATTATTATGTATTTCAAATACATAATGCTACATTGGAACATACTCCATAATTTCACCATATAAAATCCCCTCATATATCAGAATTTCCTTCTATTCTTGCTCAACATTTATGTCCTGAGTAGATTTGTTTAATGCATGTAATCTTTTCTATTGTTTTTTTAATTGATGAAAATGCTAAATAAGTGCTATATTTAAACCATAATCAGAGTGAATAAATATTAATGAAAGTAATAAAGGCAAGTTACATACTTTAAATGTAGTTGTTACAATTACACATTTATAGACTCAGTGCGCATGTAGGTCGCTTCCACTTGCCTCAGGTGGCTGCTCATAGCTCACTGCCCCACCCTCTGCCAAGCTTAGCTCTCTGCTGCTAGTAGCTAGGCCCTGCTCTGCACACCACGAGAGTTGTTGCTCCTTTGGCGGTGATGGCATTATTGTGTGACGGTCATGGGCCTTTGATATAAGAGACTAGTCGCCCTGCACACATATCCATGAGCCAGTATATTGCTGGTGCCCTCCTGTACCTCTCCGCCTGTTGCTCTGCCCACTGCTCCGCCCTGCACTCTTCTTATAGTTTGCTGCCCTGTCCCCTCTGTAGCTCTCCACCTCCCACTTGTAGTTCGCGGCCCACCCTCCTGCAGATCTATGATACCGTTGTTACAAAGTTGGTTGTTACACCTTACAGTGTAACTGGTAATTAGCATATGGGAAGGGCTTGCAACTATTCTCATCCTTGATTATAAATTAATTGTTTCTGCCTATGTGCAACAGAACTTTCTCTGCCTAATACTGACTTTGCTTCAAGGGTAATCAGCTCTGCCTTCCCACATCTAGGGATCAAGCATTGCTGAGCTGCATAGCTTCCAGGTGTTCCTTCCAGCCCCTCTGATCAGATGTGGCAGGGAGAAATCTCCCAACAAAGAAAAGTTCAGGACCAGAATGCTTTACTGATAAATTTTACCAAATATCTAAAGAAGAATTAACAGCAGTACTTCACAAAGTTACAAAAAATTAATGAGGAGGAAATACTCTCAAACTTATTTTATGAGACCAATATTATCCTGATACCAAAATGAACAAAGTACACTACTAGAAAAAAATTACAGGACAACATCCTTGATGAATGCAGACACATAAATTCTCAATAAAACATTATAAAACCAAATTCAGCAGCATATTAAAAGGATCATTCACCACGATCAAGTGGGATTTATCCCTGGGATGTAAGGATGATTCACTATATAAAATCAATATGATGACGGGGAGATCTCGCCATCTTGGAAGGGAGGAGGTTCGAGTCGGAGGCCTGATTATCCACAGCCCCAAGGAACACCAACTGAGCATAGTCGGCGCGAACCCTTGATCTCAGAGGAGCTCAGATTTCGCAGCGATCCGGAGAGAGAGAACTACATAAACAGGCGTCCTAAAAAGATAGATCATGGGGAGGCTAAGAAACAACCCGCCTATGAAAGAAAATCAGCCATCACCAGAAAATGAAGTAAACGATTTAGAGGCAAGCAACCTACCAGAGCAAGAATTCAGAGTAATGATCATGGGATGGCTAAAAAGAATGGAAGACAAATTTGACAATATGAGTAAGACCCAAGAGGAAATGAAGAAGACCCAAGAGGAAATGAAGGTGACCCAAGAAGAAATGAAAAATGACATAGCTACTGTAAAGAACTCAATAGAAAGCATCAAAAGTAGGCTAGATGAAGCAGAGGACCGGATCAGTGAGCTTGAAGACAAGATGGAAAAAAATACCCAATTAGAGCAGCTTTTAGAAAAAAAAATTAAAAAGCAGGAAGAGAGCCTACGGGAACTTTGGGACATTACAAAGCAAAACAATATTAGAATAATAGGGGTTCCAGAAGGAAAGGAAACAGAGGAAGGCATAGAAAAACTGTTTCAAGATATAATGACAGAAAACTTTCCTGAGATAGAGAGGAAAAAAACCATACAAATACAAGAAGCTCGTAGAGTCCCAAGCAAAATGAATCCCCAAAGACCAACAGCTAGGCACATTATAATTAAAGTGCAAAACAACAACGACAAAGCAAGAATCTTAAAAGCAGCTAGAGAGAGACGGAAGGTCACATATAAAGGAACCCCCATCAGACTAGCAACTGATTTCTCCACAGAAACTCATCAGGCCAGAAGGGAATGGGATGAAATATACAAAGTCATGCAAAGGAAGGGTCTGAATCCAAGAATACTGTACCCAGCAAGGCTATCAATCAAGATTGAAAATGAAATCAAGAGCTTCACAGACAAAAAAAGACTAAAGGAATTTATCTCCACCAAACCAGCAATGCAAGAAATGCTAAAGGGTTTACTGTAAAAATGAAGAAATAGGAAGCAAAGAAGGAACACAGGGGTATAGAATAAAAATGGCATCAAATACCTACTTATCAATAATAACTTTAAATGTAAATGGTTTAAATGCTCCAATCAAAAGACATAGGGTAACAGAATGGATAAGAAAGCAAGACCCATATATCTGCTGTCTACAAGAAACACACTTCAGGAAAAAAGATGCACACAGGCTGAGGGTGAAGGGATGGAAAAAGATTTTCCAGGCGAACGGAAATGAAAAAAAGGCTGGGGTAGCAATACTTATATCTGACAAATTAGATCTCAAAGTGAAGGTCATAAAAAGAGATATTGAAGGCCACTTCATTATACTAAAGGGAGCAATCCAACAAGAAGAAATAACCCTGGTAAACATATATGCACCCAATACGGGAGCACCCAAATACATAAAAAAACTGCTGAAGGACATTAAGGGAGAGATTAATAGCAATGCAATCATAGTAGGAGACTTTAATACTCCACTGTCACCTCTGGACAAATCATCTAAACAAAAAATCAGTAAAGAAACGTCAATCCTAAATGACGTACTAGACCAGATGGAATTAATCGACATCTTCAGAACATTCCATCCCAAAGCCACAGAATATACATTCTTCTCAAGTGCACACGGGTCATTCTCAAAGATAGACCACATGTTGGGACATAGGCAAAGTCTCTTCAAATTCAAGAAGATAGAAATCTTATCAAGCATTTTCTCAGATCATAGTGCCATAAAATTGGAAATCAACTACAATAATAATAAGCCAAAGAAATTAAACACATGGAGACTAAATAGCATGCTATTGCACAAAGACTGGGTTACTAGAGAAATCAAGGAAGAAATCAAAAACATCATGGCAACTAATGACAATGAAAACACAACAATCCAAAATCTATGGGATACAACAAAAGCTGTTTTGGGAGGGAAGTTCATATCCCTACAAGCCTATTGCAAAAAACAAGAAAGAATGGTAACAAATTATCTAACCCTACAACTCAAACAGTTAGAAAAAGAACAGCAAGAAAGGCCCACTGTAAGCAGAAGGAAGGAAATAATAAAAATCAGAGCGGAGATTAACGACATAGAGACCAAAGACACAATACATAAGATCAACAAAACCAAGAGCTGGTTCTTTGAACGGATAAACAAGATTGATGAGCCTCTAGCCAGGCTAACCAAGAAACAAAGAGAGAGGACCCAAATAAACAAAATCAGAAATGAAAGAGGTGAAATAACAACAGACCCAGCCGAAATACAAAGGATTGTTACAAAATACTATGAACAACTCTATTCCAACAAACTGGACAACCTGGAGGAAATGGACATATTCCTAGAAAAATACAACCTTCCAAAACTCAATCAGGAAGAATCTAAAAATCTCAATAGACCAGTAACTTGGGAAGAAATTGAAGCAGTCATCAAAAAGCTTCCAGCAAACAAAAGCCCAGGGCCAGATGGCTTCACAGGAGAGTTTTACCAAACATTCAAGGAAGAACTAAAACCTATCCTCCTCAGACTTTTCCAAAAAATTCAAGAGGAAGGAACACTGCCAAACTCCTTTTATGAAGCCAGCATCACCCTAATACCAAAACCAGATAAAGACAACTCAATGAAAGAGAATTACAGGCCAATATCCCTCATGAACATAGATGCCAAAATCCTCAACAAAATTCTAGCAAATCGGCTCCAGCAGTACATCAGGAAGATCATACACCATGACCAAGTAGGTTTTATTCCAGGAATGCAAGGATGGTACAATATTCGCAAATCAATAAACGTGATACATCACATAAACAAATTGAGAGATAAAAATCATATAGTCATATCTATCGATGCAGAAAAGGCATTTGATAAAATCCAACACCCTTTCCTGATAAAAACTCTCAACAAGGTGGGAGTACAAGGATCATACCTCAACATAATAAAAGCTATATATGATAAACCCACAGCCAACATCATGCTCAATGGGCAAAAACTAAAACCATTCCCTCTAAGAACAGGAACAAGACAGGGATGCCCACTCTCACCACTCCTCTTTGACATAGTACTGGAAGTACTCGCCATTGCAATTAGACAAGAAGAGGAAATAAAAGGCATCAAAATTGGAAAAGAAGAAGTAAAGCTGTCACTATTTGCAGATGACATGATATTGTACATAAAAAACCCAAAAGACTCCATCAAAAAGCTAATAGACTTAATAAACGAATTTGGCAATGTAGCAGGATACAAAATCAATGCCAAGAAATCAATGGCATTTCTCTACACCAATAGTGAACTTACAGAAACAGAGACTAAAAAAGCAATCCCGTTTACCATCGCACCAAAAAAATTAAGATACCTAGGAATAAACTTAACCAAGGAGGTAAAAGACCTATATGCAGCAAACTACACGACACTGAAAAAAGAAATAGAGAAAGATGTAAACAGATGGAAGAACATACCATGTTCATGGATTGGTAGAATCAACATCATCAAAATGTTCATACTTCCCAAAGCAATATACAAGTTCAATGCACTCCCCATGAAAATACCATGGACATACTTCACAGACCTAGAAAGAACTCTCCAAAAATTCATTTGGAACAATAAAAGACCCCGAATAGCCTCAGCAATCTTGAGAAATAAGAGTAAAGTAGGAGGAATCTCAATACCAGATTTCAAGCTGTATTACAAAGCAACTGTTCTCAAAACAGCCTGGTACTGGCACAAGAACAGACATATTGATCAATGGAATAGATTAGAGAATCCAGACATCAACCCAAATCAATATGCTCAATTAATATTTGACAAAGGAGGCACGAACATACAATGGAGCCAAGACAGTCTTTTCAATAAATGGTGTTGGGAAAATTGGACAGAGACATGCAAAAGAATGAAACTAGATCACCAACTTACACCATACACAAAAATAAACTCAAAATGGATACAGGACTTAAACATAAGACGGGAAACCATAAAAATACTAGAGGCATCCGCAGGCAGCAAAATCTCAGACATATGCCTAAAGAACTTCTTCACTGATACTAACCCTAGGGCAATGGAAGCTAAGGAGAAAATAAACAAATGGGACTACATCAAAATAAAAAGCGTTTTTACATCAAAAGAAACCATCAACAAAACAACAAGAAAACCCACTGTATGGGAGAACATATTTGCAAACGATATCACTGATAAAGGTTTAATCTCCAACATCTACAGACAGCTTATACAACTCAATAAAAGGAAAATGAATGAGCCAATTAAAAAATGGGCAATGGACCTAAATAGAATCCTCTCAAAAGAAGACAGAAGGAAGGCCAAGAGGCACATGAAAACATGCTCCAAGTCACTAATTATCCGAGAGATGCAGGTCAAAACAACAATGCGGTACCATCTCACACCTGTCAGAATGGCCAATATCAACAAAACAACAAACAACAAATGTTGGCGAGGTTGTGGAGAAAAAGGAACCCTCCTGCACTGCTGGTGGGATTGCAGGGTGGTGCAACCACTGTGGAGAACAGTATGGAGCTTCCTCAAAAAACTGAAAATGGAACTCCCATTTGACCCAGTAATCCCACTACTAGGAATATACCCCAAGAAACTAGAAAGACCAATCAGAAAGGATATATGCACCCCTATGTTCATAGCAGCACAATTTACAATAGCTAGGACGTGGAAACAGCCTAGGTGCCCGTCAGCAGATGAATGGATCAGAAAACTATGGTACATCTACACCATGGAATACTATGCTGCCATAAAAAGGAAGGAATTCTCATCATTTGCAGTAACCTGGATGGAATTGGAGAGCATCATGCTGAGTGAAATAAGCCAGTCAATGAAAGAGAAACACTACATGACCTCACTCATTTATGGATATTAAAGAACATTATAAACGAATGAACAGAAAGATAGATATAGTGACAGTAAAACAACAGGCAGACTGCCAAATGACAGCGGGGGGGGGGGAAGGGTAGGGAGATCTGGGGGTGATAAGAGATCAACTGAAGGACTGGTATGCTTGCATATAAGAACAACCAATGGACACAAAACTCTGGGGAGGGAGGGCACCTATGGGGGGGGCAATGATAAGCTATGTACACAGATAATACCTTAATAAAAAATATTAAAAAAAAATAAAATAAAATCAATATGATACATCACATTAATAGAATAAAAGAAAAGGATCATATGATCATTGCAATAGATGCAGTAATGGCATTTGATGAAATTCAACATCCATTCATGAAAAAAGCTCTTAATAAATTAGGTATACATGGGACACATCTCAAAATAATAAAGATCATGTACAAGTCCGCAGTTAACATCATACTCAATGGTAAGAATTTGGAAGCGTTTCCTCTAAGATCAGGAAGACAATGGTGCCCCCTCTCACTGTCCTATTCAGCACAGTAACCCAAATCCTAGCTAGAGAAGTCAAGCAAGAAAAGAAATAAATAGTAACAAAATAAAAAAGAAAAAAAAGTCATCTCTACAGATGACATAATGTCATATACAGTAGGTCCTTGGGTTACGTTGGAGATCGGTTCCTAAGGCACGATGTAACACAATTTTCGCTGTAAGTCAGAACCCACCTACATAACACATATGCCACTCACATGGAGTACATACACAGCAGTATTTAAATGAAACAGTAAAGAATCATTAAAAGGGAGATAATAATTCCTGACCTTTACTTGTGTTAAACAAATAATACAAAATATAAAGCATATATGTACATACGTTGAAATGATGAGACTTTAAAAAAATAAATATTTCACTCAGGATGATGTTCTCCAATTCTATCCAGGTTGCTGCGAATGATGAGAATTCCTTCTTTTTTATGGCAGCATAGTATTCCGTTGTGTAGATGTACCATAGTTTTTTGATCCAATCATCTGCTGATGGACACCTAGGCTGTTTCCAAATCTTAGCTATTGTAAATTGTGCTGCTATGAACATAGGGGTACATATATCCTTTCTGATTGGTGTTCCTATTTTCTTGGGATATATTCCGAGGAGTGAAATAAGCCAGTCAATGAAAGAGAAACACCACATGACCTCACTCATTTATGGATAATAAAGAACATTATAAACTGATGAACCATAAGATAGATATAGCGACAGTAAAGCAACAAGCAGACTGTCTAATTACAGCGGGGAGGGGAGGGAAATATGGAGGAGATAAGAGATCAACCGAAGGACTTGTACACATGCATATAAGTATAACCAATGGACACAAAACTCTGGGGAGGGAGGGCATGTTTGGGGGGCAGCAATGGTAATATATGTACACAGATAATAATTTAATAAAAAATAAATTAAAAAATATAAAAATATAAAAAATCTGTAGGAAAAAAAATACAAAGCTTATGTGACAAAACTAATACCTTTTATTTCTGGGTGATGGGTACAGGTAATGTTTATAGTTTTCTATATTCGTTTAAATTTTTCAAAATAAAGAAATAAAAATGTTTAAATAAATAAATAAATAAATAAATAAATAAATAAACAAACTAGTGTGTGAAATTCTTGCACATGAAAAGGAAATTAGAGGAAATATTTCAATATTGCTATTTGTCAGGAACACAGGCAGGCAGTGTCATATCCCTGGGCAGGGATGCAGGCAGGCAGCTTCACCTCAGCTCTGGGCGGGGACACACTCAGGCAGCACCATGCGGGCAGGCAGCATGACGTCAGTTCTGGACAGGCCTGTGTGCAGCTCTGCTGGTGGCCACTTCTGCTGGGAACCACTCCCACAGGGTGGGGATGCTGTAGCCCTGCTTGTGACCCCTGGCCGGGCGGCGTCCAAGCTGGGGGGTGCCACAAACCTGCATGCACCCCTGCTGCTGGCTACTTCTACCGTGGGCTACTCCCAGGCCATGCCTGAGCAGTCGTGACTATTATGCACCTGTCTGGTTGTGATTGTTACAGTGTCTGGGTTAATTAGTATTTCCCTCTATTATTATATAGGACTAGAGGCCCAGTGCACAAAATTTGTGCACTAAGTAGAGGAGGGGTGTCCCTCAGCCCAGCCTGCATCCTCTCCATTCTGGGATCTCACTGGGAATGGGCCTAAACGGGCAGTCAGACATCCCTCTCACAAACCAGGACTGCTGGCTCCCAACTGCTCACCTTCCAGCCTTCCTGATTGCCCCTAACCACTTGTGCCTGCCAGCCTGATCACCCCCTAATCACTACCATGCCAGCCTGATTGATGTCTAACTGCTCCCTTGTCAGCCTGTTTGCCCCCAACTTCCCTCCTCTATTGGCTTGGTCACCCCTAACTGTTCTCCCCTGCAGGCCTGGTATCTCCCAACTGCCCTCCCCTGCTGGCCATCTTGTGGTGGCCATCTTGTGTCCACATGAGGCAGGATCTTTGACCACATGGGGGCAGCCATCTTGTGTGTTAGAATGATGGTCAATTTGCATATTACTCAGATCGGATAGATCAATATGCACAGGTGGGGGCCAGCTGGTTTTCCCTGAAAGGTGTCCTGGATCAGGGTGGGGGTTCCCTTGGGGCATGGGGCAGCCTGGGGGAGGGGCCTGTGGTGGTTTGCAGGCTGGCCATGCTCCTCAGTGATCCAGGCTGCTCTGGTATCTGGAATTTATTTATCTTCTATAATTGAAACTTTGCAGCCTGGAGTGGAGCCAAGTCTCCTGCTCGCTCTGCTCCATGGTGGCAGCCATTTATGTTTTAGAATTTATGTATCTTCTACAATTGAAACTTTGTAGCCTGGAGTAAAGGCCTGAGGTGGCCAGGGTTGCAGAAGTTTGGCTTCCTCCATCGCCCAGGGCAACCCTAACCTCCTGCTTTTCCAGCTCTGTGGCTGCCGCCATTTCTGTTGGAATTTATTTACCTTCTATAATTGAAACTTTGTACCCTTGAGTGGAGGCCTTGGCAGACCAGGGTGTGTGGAAAGCTTGGCTTCCTCCATTGCCAGGGAAACTCAAGCCTCCCTCCTGCTCTCTGTGGCCGAAGCCATCAATATTTGCTCTGATTGTCTGGGGGGTGTGGCTTGTGGGTGTAGCTGAGTGATGGTTAATTTGCATATTACTCTTTTATTAAATAGGATTCGAGATGGCAGTGTAACCATGAAAAACAACGTATGTCGAATCTGATGTAATCCAGGGACTGCCTGTATAAAAAATGCTAAAAATTCAGCCAAAATATTGTTAGATGTAATCAATTAATACAGAAATGTTTTAGGATACATAATTAATATCTAAAAATTGGTAGCATTTCTATACACTAACAACAAAATTTCTAAAAAATTAAAATACCATTTGCAATACCATAAAAGTCAATACAATAATTAGGAATAAATTTCTCTAAGGAGGTGAAAGATCTGTAGGATCAAAACTACAATACATTGGAGTCCTTGTGTTGTACAGTAGTTAGAGCACTGACCCACCCACCCAAAGGTCCCAGGTTAGATTCCAGTTAAGGGCGAACACCTGGGTTGCAGGTTTGATCCCTGACCCTGTTTGGGTCATGTGCAGGAGGCAGCCAATCAATGTGTCTCTTTCACATTGATATTTCTCTCTTTCTTCCTTTCTCTCTCTCTTTAAAAAAATAAAGGAAAAATATACTTGGGTAAATATTGACAAAAAATAAAATAAAAACAAAACTATAATACATTGTGAAAAAAATTGAGCAATACAAAAATAAATGGATAGGTATCCATTGTTTATGAGTTGGAAGAATTAATGTTAAAATGTTCATACCACTAGGAGCCATCTATAAAGTCAATGTGATCCCTATCAAGCTTCCAATTACACTTTTAGAGAAGCAGAAAAACACTGAGCAGCCTAGGTCCCAAGGACACCCATCCCTGGGACCCAGTCCATTTGGCACCTGCAAAAGCAAATTAACACATTTTTGGAGGGTTAATTTGCATACTCACTCCTGATTGGCTGGTGGGCATCATGAAGTGATGGTCAATTTGCATCTTTCTCTTTTATTAATGTAGACTAGAGGCCTGCTGTAGGATGATTCCTTCAAGAATAGAGCTTCCTGTGGCTGTCTCTGTCGCCCCGCCTACTTCTCTCCCTTCTCTGCCACCCTGCCTGCTTCCCTCCTTTCTTTGCCACCCCGCTTGCTTCTCTGCAGCTTTGCTCCCTTTTTCAGTCCTTGGCTTCCTTCTACGCTATCTTCAGTCTTCACTCTGTGCCTGAATATGCAGTTTGCTTTTGAGCTTGCTACATTGCCAGTGCAGAATTAAAAGAATATTCAACTCCAAACTTTTAGTGAAAAAATTAAAATTTAAAAGCTATCAAGACTACATTATAAAGTTTCCAAAAGCTTCCTAATATTTAAATTAAAAAAGGGGGGATAGTAGAAGAATATTATGTAAGGACAAATATTCTTTAAGTAAATTATATCTAGAAAAATTTTACTTTAAAAAATTAACTTTCATTTGTAATGCTAACAGAAAGACACTCGTGTAAAACAGAGATAGTGCCAAAACAAGCCAAAGGAAAATTGTTTGGGCAAAAAATGAAAAATGATCGCAAGTCAAATTTATAGAAAAGATTCCTTTATTAACTTTTGGTGGAGAATATGTTTGTATATTTTCAGAAAACAACTCCGAGACCATGTGGGTTCCTGCAACAGAGAGGACTTGATGGACTCCAGCCATGAAGACAGAAGAGATATAGTCCAGAGATGGAAGATGCTGATCATGTCAGCAGTTGTGCGTCGCTGCAGGTTGCCCAGGACCAAACCAGAGAGGGTCAGATCTGCATTAGCACCGTTTGTCCACCATCCAGAACTGAAATATCATTGCTGACATGTACACATAAGGAACTATTTGACATAGAAATTGGTATTCAAAAGAACTGTTGGCCCAGAAAGAAACTCACTATAGACCAATTCATTTACCTCTCAGCATAACCATTATTGCTTGTCTCATTTTCAGTTCTTATAACGTGTATTTCAAGTAGGACATGATATCACTCATTTAGGGGAAATGATGAACAACATAGACTGATGAACAAGAACAGACCTGGAAACAGAGAAGCATCGATCAGACTATCAGACCTCAGAGGGAGTGTGGGGGAGGGTGGGGATAAGGGAGAGAGATCAACCAAAGGACTTGGGTGCATGCATATGAGCCTAACCAGTGGTCATGGACAATAGGAGGTGGGGCATGTGTGAGGAGGGGTTTGGGATGGGAATGGGGGGGATGAGGACAAATATGTGATGCCTTAATCAATAGAGAAATTTTAAAAAATATAAAAAATAAAAAGCTGATTACTACTAAAAAAAAAAAGAATATTCAACTCCAAATCTTACCTAATAATAGATAAACATGTAAAATGAACATACCTCTGCTATGCCCATAGCCAATCAGAGTATGCAAATTAACCCAAGGAAGATGGCGGTTAATTTGCATACATAGGCACCCAGCACCTGTGTCCAGGGAACATCCTGGCACCCAGGTTACTGTGAGGTAAGGATGAGTGGGCCAAGAGCAGCCTGGGAAGGGCCTGAGCCAGGGATCTCCTGGGAAAGGCCAAGCCTGTGATCAGAACTAGGGGGCAGGGGCAAAGCCTGTAACTGCAGGAAGCTGGGGGACCCCTGCCCAATAAAGCTCCAAAGCTTTAGGCCTGGGCAGGGGCCCAGCCCACAATTGGTGTGAACTATAGAGGAAACACCTTTTCTGACCACTCATTGGCTAAGCTTCCTGTATGCCACTGGTAATATGCTTAGTAACTTGGGTAATAAGAATCCAAAAAGGGTTTTTCCACCACACTTCTGGAGAAAAAAACCAAGGTCCATGGTTGGAGGTCCAAGAAATGTCATATCCTGCCCTAGCTGGATTGACTCGGTGGGTAATGCCTTGGACTGCTGACAGCAGGCTCTGGGTTAGATTCTGATCAAGGGCATGTACCTAGGTTGCAGGCTTCTCCCTGGTCGGGACCCAGGTCAGGGCTCATGCAGGAGGCAACCAATCAAAGTGTTCCTATCACTTTGATATTTCACTCTGTCTTTCCCTTTCTCTTCAGCATTCTCTAAAAGCCAATGGAAACATATTCTTAGGTGAGGGGGGAAAAAAGCCAAAACTGGTTTGGCTCAGTGGATAGAGTGGATAGGTCTGCAGACTGAATGGTCCCAAGTTTGGTTCCGGTCAAGGGCATGTACATTGGTTGCGGGCACATCCCCAGTGGGGGGTGTGCAGGAGGCAGCTGGTCGATATTTCTCTCTCATTGATGTTTCTAGCTCTCTATCCCTCTCCTTTCCTCTCTGTAAAAAAAAAAATCAATAAAATATATTAAAAAAGAAATAAAGAAACGAATATCCTATGAAAGACACAGCTTGGAAATGCCTAAAGAAAGTTTTCATTTTTTCTTGGTGAAGGGACAGGAGTCCATGTTGATGAAAACACCTTGGTGGCTGTGGTGACTGGCAGTGGCTGCAGCAGTGGGGGGTGATGGGGCTGGTGCCTTCCCATGATCAGCCCGGTTGCCTCCCACAAAGGGAATCCAGACTGCGGCTTAGGTCTGCTCCCCATGGGACATCCTTTTGCTGCTTTGCTTCATCCATCCAGGTTTTTATTTTTTTGGAAATATTTGGAAGCAAAACCCAGCCATCAAGAACCTATTTCACATTTAACTTTCTTCAGTAAATTTTTAAAAACTATGGGCACTTTTTTGCACAGTTGCAATGACATCATCACACTCAGTAATTTTTTCTTAATATTATTTCATATTCACACAGTCAAATTTCTCTGGTAATTTAAAAAATTATATATTCTTACACTTAGTTTATTAAAACCAGAACTTTAAAGTCCACCATACAACCTGTCCCTATTTTACCCTCTAACTACCAACGCACTGAAAAAAAATCTGTTAGTTATCCAGCAGATATATTTAAAGTATATAGTTTAAAGGCTAAATATTAATGTAGTCTCACATAAACTACTCAGAATCTTACTAAATAAAGTAATTTAAACCCCAACGATTTCATGCTACCTCTCATGAAATTCATCTCAATTTATAAATAAAATAAATTAGAGCCCTAGCTGGCTTGGCTCAATGGATAGAGTGTCAGCCTGCAGGTTCTATACAGGCCAAGGGCACATGACAGGGTTGCGGGCTCAGTCCCCATTAGGGGGTGTGCAAGAGGCAGCCAATCAATGATTCTCTCTCATTATTGATGTTTCTATCTCTCTCTCCCTCTCTCTTTCTCTCTAAAATCAATAAAACATATTTAAAAATAATAAAATAAAATAAATTAAGCCCCTCACGAACTTGCCAAATTTATCTCTACTTTCCCTTTATAATGAGATTGTTTTCCCTTTAAGAGTGCTGTACAGATTTAGAAGTAAGATATGTGATACTTTAATGTTTATATTTTGGGGGAATTCAAGTTAAACAGTGGGTGAAGTAGTCTCTACCTATTGTTCTTACTTTATCATTATTGCTACTTTTAGCAATAGTTCTCATTTCTTTAACCCATAATATATGTTAGGAAGTTGCTAAGCACTTTTCTTATATCACCTTATTAAATCTTCAAGGAAGACATTGTTAATCCCATTTGGTAGAAAGGCTCCAACCCAGATTTGTGTTACTGAAAGCTCATACTCGTAACCATTTCAAGTTGTCTACCTGCATGCTGCTTAGGTATCTGTTTCTTGTACTACTTTATGTGTTGTCCATTAATGTTCCTTTTTATCTGTCCCAATTGTTTTAGGAGCCAGAACTTTTCTTCTTTCTATTTCTATACCACTACTTGATTCTTCTCTGATAATGAAGCTAACATTGAGGCCCCTTAGACAATGTCAACTCAACTAGTGAAAGTGATCAGCTTTATATTTTCATTGTTTTAGAGCATACAACATGTCAATGTACTGATTTTCCAACATATTGAGCTGAATAGTTTCAATTTGTTATTTGAGTTTCACATCCCCCCCCCCCCCCCATCAGTTTCTTTCCATTTGAGGCTTCATATGGGAGATTTATTTTGGTTGTTGTTTTGTTAATTCTCACCACAGGATATTTTTCCCATTGTTTTGTTTGAGAGAGAGAGAGAGAAAGAGAGAGAGAGAGAGAGAGAGAGAGAGAGAGATATTGGTTGCCTCTTGAATTCCCTCCCCTCCCCCTTTGGCTGTGGCCATGGATAGAAACTGCAACTCAGGCACATACCCTTGATCAAGAATTAAACTTATGACCCTTTCCTGTGTGGCCTGACACTCTAACCACTGAGTAAACTGGGCAAGACTATATGGAAGATTTTTATGGTGTGTTCTATTTGACACAGATATTATCTTTAAAATGCTTTTCAGTATTGTACCTTTCCATGTCATAGCTGAAAGGCAAAATAATATTTACATTAGAATATATTTTTTTTGTTAATCTTCATCCGAGAAATTTTTTTTCATTGCTTTTCAGAGAAACTGAAAAGGAGGAAAGGGGGAGAGGGAGAGAGAGAAAGATAGAAACAATGATGTGAAAGAGATGCATTGACTGGTTGCCTGCTGCTTGCAGACCTACTGGGGGTAGAGAGTGAACCCACAGGCCAAGTACATTCTCTTGACTTGGAATTTAATCCACACACTTAGGTGAATGTATTGATGTTCTAACCATTGAGAAAACTGGCCAGGCTGCATTAGAATTTATCTGATATCTGATATAAATAATCAGTATTATTTTATTATATTATATTAGTATTATATTAAATAACTAGAGGCCTGGCACATGAAATTCATGCACAGGGTGAGGGTCCCCTCAGCCCAGCCTGCACCCTCTCCAATCCAGAACCCCTTGGGGGATGTCCGACTGCTGGTTTAGGCCTGATCCCAGGGCCTAAATTGGCAGTCAGACATCCCTCTCACAATCCTGGACCTCTGGTTCCTAATTGCTCACCTGCCTGCCAGCCTGGTAACCCCTAACTACCCCTTGCCGCTGGTCTGGTCACCCTCAACTGCCACCCCCGCTGGCCTCATCTCCCCACACAGCCTGATGTTCAGTTGTTTGGTCATTCCTCACTAATCCCCCTGCCAGCCTTGTGGCAGGCAGCCATCTTGTGAGGGCATGATGGTCAATTGGCATATTTCCTCTTTATTATATATAAATATGTATATATATAATTTATATTGGGATATAGTTTGATATAAACTTAAATTTGATATAAATATGGACTCTGGGAGCTTAATTTCACTCTAATATTTAGGCATGCCTTAACTGCTGTTTTCATGAGGCCACTTTTCATAATCATTTTGAGGATATTACTGAGGGGTAGAGTCATTACATAAGTCTTGGAGATATTTGTCATATTTTTTTGTGCTTTCATTTCAGTTGTGGCAGGTTCAGTTAAATGTCTTGAACAAGGAGACACATCCTGTTTTATGTTAGCAACACAATTTAAACACTTAGATGCTCAGAGAGTCTGATTGTTGCCTGGAGTTTGCTGACAATTATCCTTGTGATTCAGCTGCATCTTCTGATCTTCTTTGTATTATGTATTATTATCTGAATTGTCCAGGTGGATAGCATTACAGGCCAGCACCAGTCCCCTTTGGGACGTCTTCATTCCATTCTTAGAGCCAAAAGGATGATACCACCAACAAAGTAAACAGAAGGTCATTAAATGTGTTACTTTAGCAGTGTTTCCTCAAATTAATTTAACTAAGCATTATAGAGAGAGCTCTTTGACTTCTGAGCCACAGTTGAAACACTGGTGATAATGCGCTTACTTCCTTTCTTAAAATTTCTTTATTTATTAAGGTATCACATATTTGTCTTCATTCCCCCACTCCCATTCCCCACCCCTCCCCACGGATGCCCCCACCCCCCTGTTGTCCTTGACCAATGGTTAGGCTCATATGTATGCACACAAGTCCTTTGGCTGATCTTTCCCCTTTATCCCCACCTTCCCCCACACTCCCTCTGAGGTCTGACAGTCTGATCCATGCCTCCTCATCTCTGGGTCTGTTCTTGTTCATCAGTCTATGTTGTTCATCATTTCCCCTGGATCAGTGAGATCATGTCCTACTCGAAATACACTTATAAGAACCGAAAATGAGACAAGCAATAATGGTTATGCTGAAAGGCAAATGAATCAGTCTGTAGTGAGTTTCTTTCTGGGCCAACAGTTCTTTTGAGATCCAATTTCAATGTCAAACAGTTCCTTATGTGTACATGTCAGCAATGATATTTCAATTCTGGATGCGCTTACTTCTTTGAAACAGGCAAATTGATGTTCTTACTGCTTATTTTTAGTGACGTTCTAGGTTTATGCTTATATTGAGCAAAAACAGAATGACAGACAGTTTGGAATGAACTTTGGCATGACTCAGGGCTTAGCTCAAACTAGTCACTTATTCCTACTAAAACATCATGCAAACACTAGAGTTCTGGGATGTATCTCCCTAGGAGCAATTCAGCTGCCCAAAGAGATGGGGAGAAGTGAACTCATAAGGGACTCAGCTATGAATAGTTGAGATCTCTCCTTTTTTTTTAAAACTCGTATTTATTTTTTTAATTTATCTTTATTTTTGAAAATATTACAGATTCTCCTCTCTCCTCACCTCTTTGTTGAGATCACTACTTTTTGTAGCTCTTTCTTCTATCTTTATAGCCCTGTTTCTGACACAGGCTGGGAATAAGAGCTCCTAAAAAAAAGGGCTCCAAGTTCTCCACTGCTCATAATATGCTAAGCACTTTATCTATATCATTTCACTTGATTTTTTACAACTACCATATTAAATGCATTTTGGGTCCCACATTTATAGATTATGAAATAAAATATTAGAGTAGGAAGACTTAAAGTGAGATACACCAATTGTTAACTGCCTTCTTTGTAATATGTACTAGAGGCCCGGTGCACAAAATTTATGCATGAGGTGGTGGGGGGAGTCCCTCAGCTTGGCCTGTGCTTTCTTGCAATCTGGGACCCCTCAGGTAATGTCTGACTGCTAGTTTCGGACCTGCAGTTGGACATCTCTTTTGCAATCTGGGACTGCTGGCTCTTAACTGCTCACCTGCCTGCCTGCCTGATCACCCCTAACCACTGTGCATGACTGTCTGATGCCCCTAACTACTTGCCTGTCTGCCTGATCACCCCTAACTACTCTGCCTGTCTGCTTAATCACCTGTAACTGCCTGCCTGGTCACCCCTAACCACCTCTGCCTTGGCCCCTGCTGCTATGGCTTCATCTGGAAGGACATCTGGAAGGTGGTTCGGTTGTCTGGTCTACTTAGCATATTACAATTTTATTATTATAGATTATTATATGAATTGTTCAGGTGGATAACATTGTAGGCAAGCACCAGCCCCCTTTGGGTCCTCTTCATTCCATTCCTGGAGCCAGGCAACAGTCAAAAACTCTCCGAATATCCAAGGATATGTTTTTGGTGATTTTAGAGAGAGAAGAAAGAGACAGCAAGAGTGCATCTGAGAGAAACATCAATGTGAAAGAGAAATATTGATGGTCACTTTCCATATGCTCCCTAACACAGGATCAGACCCACAACCTAAGTATGTGCCCTGACCAAGAATCAAACCAACAATTTTTTGGTGTATGGGACGACACTCCAAGTGACTGAGCCACCTGGCCAGGACATCTGAGGCAATTTGACATAGCATTTTTCTATTGTATTTTGCAAAAGTGTTTGTCTATAGTAAATTGGAAATGACAAAAATAGAAGGAAGAAAAGAAAGGAAGAAAAATAAAAATTGATCCTTCATTATAAACAGATGAGAAATACAGGCTTATGACATTTAATTATCAGTCCAAGGCCACCCATTAGGTATGTGTCAGAGAGCCAAGATTCACACCCTATGCTGGCTTCAAAGCCCTTATTCTTTAGCATGACAATTTGGTATGAGTAAAGAAGGAAACAAACCAGCAATCTGATGAAAATTTGTCATTATTCTAAAAGACTTAAGAACTCAAACTTCAGATTTGGGGGCATTAAAATTAGAAGAGAAGATTTTGCTCCAAAGCCAAGATTCTAACTCCTGTGATTCACTCCATTGTTATATTTTTTTACCATAGTTATTGTGGTTAACACTATTTGAGAGCTAAGAACCAAGAACTATTCCATGTGCTTAATGTGGATTACCCTTATTCCCCAAGGTGGTTCAGTATAGAGGCAGGCACTATTTGGCTTTGATACTGGGGACCTGGAGATCAGACTAACTGCTTTCAATTTGGTTGTAGAGCTGTGTAATCTTAGACATATTTATTAACCTCTGTATGCTTCAATTATAACATCTATAGAATGGGAAAAACAAAATCTACCTCAAAAGTTTATGGTAAGGATTACATTTTTTAAAATTCACATTAGCACAATACTTTGCACATAGTATCCAGTAAATTGTAGCTATGGGTACTATTATTAAAATTATATATCAATAGCTTTTATGTTAACACAAGAGTAAAAAATGTGTACAATTATAGTTTGAAGGGTTTTATGCAAATTTACAAAATTTTTCTTTACACAATAATGTATGGCTTTAAGGAATTTGTTTACCATGCTAGCCGGAGTGAAATTAACCTAATATGTCCTTACTATTTGCTAGCATGCCACAATCTTTAATTCAGGTGTTTTCACTTGAATAAGTTGCTGCTCTTTAAAAAAAATTGAAATAAGCTGACCTCAATAAATGCAAGAAAGCTTTTACTCCAGGAAAAGGAAACCATAATGTATGCACCATTCATTAACTACTAACATATTTATGATTGCTATTCTAAGAATGTAAGATCTAGAAACCAACCACAGAGAGCAGTACCTAGAGTATAGTAGGTACTCAATAAATATCTGTTAAATGAATGCATGTTATTAGAGAACTCAGTCACAGCAATTTATCCTCCTTTGACTAGTATTTAAGACTTTCTTTTTTTTACTTTTTAAAAATTGATTGATTGATTATGGTGTCACATAATTGTCCTCATCCCCCCCCATTCCCATCCCAAACCCCTCCTCACCTATGCCCACAATCCCCTGTTGTCCGTGACCACAGGTTAGGCTTATATACATGCACACAAGTCCTTTGGTTGATCTCTCCCCTTTCCCCCACCCTCTCCTACCTTCCCTCTGAGGTTTGACTGCCTTTTTAAAATGTATCATAAAAGAAAAAAACAACAACCATTGCTGTCTTTCTAAAAAAGCTGTATCATCGTGGAGCCTGGGACTGGCGAAGGAGGATTTAACCACTTTCTATATTTGTCTGCATAGCAGAGAAAGTGTGGCCCTAGCCTACTGGCCTGAGTTCAGTTCTAACTGTGTCCCTGGGTGCGAAGCTGAGGGCTTACTTGAGCCTGTATCTCCGTTACCTTCTTCAGGGAGCGTGGGCAGCATGCAGCCTGAGTCACTGTAACACTGTGGTGAGTCACAGTCTTGGCACCTGACTGATTAGTCAGATCCTTCTGCTGCATCAGGACCGCATGGTGTGGCAGCTCCTGCAGCGCTCCTCCAGTGCCATAGAGCTGTGCAGGGGGGAGTGAGGCTGGGGCAAGGTTGTTTTGGAACAGCATGCACAGTGTCTCTCTTCAGATAACCCCTTGGGATCCTTCTCTCATTACAGGATTCAAAAGGTTTGCAGCAGTGCCTCTCCTCTGGCTGCACTGACCTTTTTTGGGTAATAGATTAAAGAGAGAAAAAAGCTGATGTTTGAGGAAACAAAATGTATTATTCTCTTTGAAATAATCTGACTCTGTGACTCTAGACAAGTCTGTGGCCCCTATTTTCCTCATCTGTGAAATGAGAAGTTTTGAACCATGTTTCTAGCACTAGAACACTATACCCTTAGAATCCAACCCTGTGGTCTGGGTTGGGCCTGGAATCTATACTTTTAAAAACTCCTCCTGTTCTTTGGATGGGTAGCTAAATTTGCCCATCATAAAACTATATGATTTCCAAGGGCCCTTCTAAATACAAAATTCTATAAATCATTATCTATTTTCCAATCAAATCCTTTTGAGCCAAAAAAGAGAAATCTATTAATTGTTTAGAATTAGATGAACTACAAAAAGGTTAAAAGGTTCTTATAATTTTATTTTAGTTAAAATGAAATGTTTGTACATTTTTTCATTTTCTTTCTTTCTTTCTTTCTTTCTTTCTTATTTATTTTCAAATAAATCTTTTTTCTTCATATTATTACAAATGTGTTCCTCTCACCCTCTCCCCCACCTCAATAGCTCCCCTCAACAAGGTTCCCACCCCACCCTCTGTCCTTTCCCCATCCCCCAATGTCCTCATCCACAGTTGCACAGTTTTTGTTCAGTCTCTTCCTGCACCCCCACTCCCCTTTTCCCAGAGAATCATCAGTCCACTCCCCTTCCATACCTGGAGTCTGCTAGCAGCAATCTCGGCAAGGTCCTCCTTCTCCACGTGCCTGGATTAAGCCAGTGCCTTTTCATGCGCATAGTTCTCAGTACCTTCACAGTTTCTGGGGGTCAACGCGCCTTCTCTCTCCTTCCCAGATGGCAGAGCCTCCTCTCAGCTAGCCGTCCAGTGCTTCAGGGCAATGCCTCCCCTGTTTTCCAGTTCTAAATTCAACTTTGTTGTGGTAGGCTGCATTTGGGTGTCTACCCTATGCTGCCATCTTCGTTTCTCCTGTTTGCACATTTTTAAACAACTAAGTTTACCTCAGCAACTGCAAAACTATTTACATTTAAATTCCCATTTGTAAAGATGATATCCTAGCCTGAAAAATTCCAGACTGAATAGAAGTCCTGTGTCTGAGCCCAGTGCTTTTTGGGCTCTCACCAGGGGGTAAGTTCAGGGTCACTAGAGAGAAGAGGCCAGCTGGGTCAGCAGCATCTCAGTGTGGCCACATCATTCACAGCCACAGCCAACAAAGCTCACTGTGAGCAGTACTTCCTGCCTTGTTTTAAGCCACAAAATACATCAGGAAATAAGCTCTGTCAAATTTTATTTTTTGACTGAGCCCTCTGTTGAAACAGCCACATTATCTATGGTATCAGTGACAAGGCCAAAGGTGAGAAAATATAAGTGAATTCATTCCCTCAAAAGTAAACAGAAAAAGGCAGGGAGGCCAGATGTTTCCTCTTTAAGTGACAAAGGGTGCCCTGGAAACAAAAGGTAGGAGAATAATTTTGCAAGTTCCTCTTGGCCTGCTTTCTCAGTACCTAAAGAAGATTACTAAATTCCATGAGGATCTTAGTAATCTTCTTGGATTAGTAATCAATAATCAGTAATCAACCTGGATCCTAGAGCATGGCAAATAACAGATAATCAATATATATTAAACAAATATGTGAATCAGATAGTTCTGAAAATTTCAAGATCTTTATCTGCTAAGCGTTAACTAAGAAAAAAATCCTACCAAATAGGTTAAAAAGATCTATATGCATTTTACAAATCAGCATTTCTTGACCATTCATTTACTGATTTATTGATGACAGTGAGAAAATATAACAGCAATTTAAAAAATTATTATTATTTTTTATTGTTTGAAGGATTACAAATAGTAGTACATATGTCTCCTTTTTTCTCCCTTGACCTTCCTCCAGTGTCCCCTAACCCCTCCGCATATGCCTTCACTTACCCCCCTCCCCCGTGTCTTCTGTCCATTGGTTATGTTTATATGCAGCATATAAGTACTTCAGTTGATTTCTTACAGCCCCGCCCCCTTAACCTCTATTGCCTTCTGCTATAGTTTGACAGTCTGTTCAATTGTTCTTTATCTCTAAAACTATTTCCCCCCCATTTCTTTTCTTTGAAAAATCTTGCAACTGCAGACTAGAAATAAACATATAATAACAAAAAACATTTGAGTCCCAATTTCCATAACAGCATTTTAAAATTGTTTTATTGTTTTATTTTTTAAAATAAATCTTTATTGTTCATATTATTACAAATGTTCCTCATTTTTCCCCCTTCATTGCTCCCCTCCACCAAGTTTCCATCCCACCCTCTGCCCTTTCCCCATCCCCCATTGTCCTCATCCATAGGTGCAGTTTATGTTCAGTCTCTTCCCGCCCCCCCCCACTCCCCATTTCCTCGAGAATCATCAGTCCACTCCCCTTCCATACTTCTGATTCTATTATATTCACCAGTTAATATTGTTCATTAGAATTTTTAATTCCCTTGGTTTTTAGTTTCATTTGTTGATAGTTACGTATTTGTTGTTCATAATCTTTATCTTTATCTTCTTCCTCTTCCTAAATAGCCACCTTTAGCAATTCATATAATTCTGGTTTGGCAGTGATGAACTCCTTTAGTTTTTTTTTATTTGTGAAGCTCTTTATCTGGCCTTCGATTCTGAGTGATAGCTTTGCTGGGTAGAGTATTTTTGGCTATAGGTTCTTGCTATTCATCACCTTGAATATTTCTTGCCATTCCCATCTGGCCTGCATGGTTTCTGTTGAGAAATCAGCTGACAGTCGTATGGGTGCTCCTTTATAGGTAACTACCTGCTTTTGTCTTGTTGCTTTTAATATTCTCTCTTTGTCTTTTGCTCTTGGAATTTTAATTATGATGTGTCTTGGTGTGGTCCTCTTTGGATTCCTTTTGTTTGGGGTTCTGTGTGCTTCCTGGACTTGTAAGTCCATTTCTTTCCCTGGGGGGGGGGGGGGGGAAGTTTTCTGTAACTATTTCTTCCAGTATTCTTTTGGTATCTTGCTCTCTCTTTTTCTGGGACGCCCATAATTCTGAAATTGATTCGCTTGAAGTTGTCCCAGAGGTTTCTTACACTATCTTCAACTTTCTGGATTCTCTAATCTTCTTGCTTCTGTAGAGAAGTGTTCTCTGGTTCTTTGTGTTCTAAATCTTTGTCTTGATTCTTGAGATCTTCCATTCTGTTTTTAGGCCTCTGTATAATATTTTTTATTTCAGACAATCTATTCTTTATTTCTAGTTGATCCTTTATTATTTCTTGTTGATCCTTTATTATTTCTTATTGATCCTTTATTATTTCTAATTGATCCCTTTTCATATCTTCATAGGTCTCATTTATTTTATCAGCCTTTCTAGGAGATTCTTGAACAACCTTATAAGCATTGTTTTGAACTCTATATCCAGCTGCTTTTTGTCCTCCATTTCTTTCATTTGTGATCTGTTTCCTCGTCTTGGCATTTTCAATGCTTCTCTGAGTTGGTAGGTTGGGAGGATCAGCTGTGTCTATGCCAAGAGACAGCCTTATTCCACTAGACTTGGAAACCTGCAAAAGCCTCTGTGTTTAGCTTGGATGGGGCAGAGTTTCAGGGTGGAGCCTACAGCCTTGGCTTCTGGTTAGCTCCACCCTCTGAGGTTCCTGAGTCTCAGTGTACCTCAGTGTCCTTTGGTATTCCCTGCAAGCACCTCTGAGAGAAAGGTGCCTAGAGTTTTGCCTGCTACCAGACAGTCTAGTTTCTCCACCAACGAGTCCTCAACCAGGGTTCAGTACAGTTGGAAGTGGGGTTAAGAGCAGTCCGGAGCTTATGTCTCCTTCCCGCTAGGTCAATCCAGTGGCTCAATTAACCATCTATCCTCTGTGCGAAATGTGTGTGACTCGGGGGCTCTGCCTTTTACCACTTCCCTGAGCCTCCACCTTACAGCCCAGATTCCCTCTCTATGAGGCTGGGTCCGAGGGTCTCTCCCAGAACTGGGGTTCAGTGCAGTCAGAACTGGGGCTCAGCACAGTCCTGAGCTTTTGTCTCCTTCCCACTAGGGCAATATAGCAGCTCAATGAACAGTCTGTCCTCTGAGCACTATGTGCGTGACACAGGGGTTCTGCTTTTCACCGCTCCCATTAGCTTCCGCCTTACAGCCCGGATTCCCTCTGTATGAGCCTGGGACCCCAGGGTCTCGCCCAGAACTGGGGTTCAGTGCAGTTGGAGTTGGGGTTCAGCACAATCCAGAGCTTTTATCTCCTTCCCGCTAGGGAATTCCAGCCAGGCACTCAGCGGCCCCCTCCTCTCAGGCTCTGTCTTCTCCCCATGCGCGCACTGTGTCTCTTTGTACTTTAGGCTTTTACAGCTCCTCTGATTTTTCTTCTGGTTTTCTCTTTCCTTCTAGTTGTAGAATTTCCAGTCAGTCAACTTTCCTGTAGTTCTGGATAATGTCCACTTTATATTTTAGTTGTATTTTTTAAAATTGTTGTGTGAGGCTGCAGTTAGGCATTTACCTATGCTATCTTGATTTTTCTCCCCATAACAGCATTTTTTCCTACTTCTATTTTTAAAAATTCACTGACAGAAATATTAAACAAAATGTGTGAATCTACAAACTAAAAATTGTGTCCCCTTTTCTTTTTTTTCCCCACCATTTTTTTATTAAGGTATTATATGTGTACATAGCTTATCATTGCCCCCTCCCGCACCTCCCATACATGCCCTCCCTCCCCAGAGTTTTGTGTCCATTGGTTGTACTTCTAACAACATTTTTTAAAAATATATATTTTATTGATATTTTACATAGAGGAAGTGAGAGAGATAGAGAGCCAGAAACGTCGATGAGAGAGAAACATCGATCGGCTGCCTCTTGCACACCCCCTACCGGGGATGTGCCCGCAACCAATGTTCATGCCCTTGGCCGGAATCGAACCTGGGACTTTTCAGTCCGCAGACCGACGCTCTACCACTGAGCCAAACCGACCTCGGCTCTAACAACATTTTAAATTGGCAATGATAATACTTATTTCAGTGAGAGAAACATTATTATTCAAGATTTATTAACATTAATGGATTTATAGACATTAATTTGACAGTTTTAAGACAAAACACTGAGTCACTGAAAATAGTAGAAAATAGAATTGTCCTAAATGTCTGACAATAGAGAACTTATTAAATAAACTATGATGCTGTCATGCAATTATGCTTTCAGTTAAAATCATGTTTTTTTAAAAAAATATTCATCGCCATTGGGAAATTTATGTAGGCTAAATCAAAAAAGATATGGTAGCAGAAAATATTGATTTTCTACCTAAACCCATTTTCTACAGTCTTCCTACCTGTTCCCTTCCTAACAACACAATTTTGTTGAGGTTTCTATCTTCCTCTGCATAGCCATGTGTTTAGGGGAGGCAGGGGCCAGCTCTGCCCTAAGAAAGGAATCTGTGGTTTCCGTGAATTACCTTTATTGATATTAGATTGAGCCAAAGGTGGGTATGTGGTTTATATCAGGCTGGTGAGATGGTTTTGGGGTAGTAAGGCTTCTGGGAAATTTATTTCTCAATCATGAAATAAGACACAAGGAACAAAGATTGGTCCTACTTTTATTGTTAGTAAATGTAGGTGGGTCTGTAGGTGATGTCTGCACCATGACAGCCACCATGCCACAAGGCTGGGAGCTGAGCTGACATGCGGGACAATGCAGAAAGATGGCTGGCTGGTGCTGCTGATCTGCTGACCAATCAACCTTGCAGTCATTGGTTGTAGGTTGTGGCCTAAAGGCAATTCACAAAATGTCTACCACTGTAATCAATTCTCCATGTGGCCAGTTTGATGTATGTACTCATTTATTTTAATTATTTAGATATAGTTGAGTGGTTTTCATTTTCTCTTCATAATAGCACTCTTTAAGAAATATTAAACTTGTCTCTGTCCCTATTCCTTATTGCTGTAACTTGAGACTGACTTTTGATGAATTGTTCTATTTAAGAAGGAATCTTATCATGCTGAAAAAAGAGATAGAGGAAGATATAAACAAATAGAAGAATATGCTGTGTTCATGGATTGGTAGAATCAACATCACTAAAATGTCTATACTACCCAAATCAATCTATAGATTCAATGCAATCCCCATTAAAATACAAATGGCATACTTCAAAGACAAACTCTCCAAAATTTCATCTGGAATAAAAAAAGAGATCCCCAAATAGCTGCAGCAATCTTGAGAAAGAAGAACAAAGTTGGAGGGACCACAATACCAGATATCAAGTTATACTACAAAGCCACTGTTCTCAAAACTGCCTGGTACTGGTACAAGAACAGGCATATAGACCAATGGAACAGAACAAAGAATCTAAATCAACCCATGCCATTACACTCAATTAATATTAGCAAGAGCATACAATGGAATCAAGAGTCTCTTTAGTAAATGGTATTGGGGAAATTGGACAGATACGTGCAAAAAAATGAAACTAGGCCACCAACTCACACCATACACAAGAACAAACTCAAAATGGATAAAGGACTTAAATGTAAGATGGAAAACCATAAAAATCTTAGAAGAAGCTATAGGCAGCAGAGTAGCAGACATTTGTCATAGCAGCATCTTTACTGATACAGCTCCTAGGGGAATGTAAACTAAGGAGAAAATAAACAAATGTGACTACATCAAAATAAAAAGCTTCTGACCAGCAAAAGAAACTATAAACAAACAATCAGAAATCCCACTGCATGAGAGAACATACTTGATAAATATATATCTGATAAGAGTTTAATCTCCAAAATTCATAGGGAACTCATACAACTTAACAAAAGGATGATAAGCAATCCAATAAACAAATCGGCAAAGGACCTAAATAGGCATTTTTGAAAGAGGATATAGAGAAGGCCCAGACATATGAAAAATTGCTCAAAGTCACTAATTATCTGAGAGATGAAAATCAAAACAACAACTAGATACTATCTCACACCTGTCAGAATGGCTATCATCAACATATCAACAAATGACAAGTGCTGGTGAGAATGCAAAGAAAAAGGAACCCAGGTGCACTGCTGGTGGAAATGCAGACTGGTGCTGCCACTGTGGAAAACAGTATGGAGTTTCCTCAAAATATTAAAAATGGAATTCTCATTTGACCCAGTAATCCCACTTTTAGGAATATATCGAAAGAAATCAGATATACCAATCAGAAAGAACATATGTACCTTTAAGTTCATAGCAGCACAATTCACCATAGCTAAGCTTTGGAAACACCCTAAGTGCCCATCAGCAAATGAGTGGATTAGAAATCTGTGGTACATCTACGCAATGAAATTCTATGCTGCTTTTAAAAAAGGAATTCTTACCATTTGTTACAACATGGATGGAACTGAAGAGGATTATGCTAAGTTAAATAAGCCAGTCAAAGAAAAATAAATATCAAATGATATCACTTATTTGTGGAATATAATGAACTACGTAGACTGATGAACAAAAACAGATCCAAAGACAGAAAGATTGATCCGACTGTCATATCTCAGAGGGAAGGTAGGGGAGGGTGGGGGTAAGGGCAAGAGATCAACCAAAGGATTTGTATGCATGCATATAAGCATAAACAATGGATACAGAATGGGAGAGGGGGGAAAGGGCATGTGCTGGAGATGGGGTGTTTGGGGAGAGGTCAACAGGGGGGAAAAAGGAGACTTATGTATTACTTTAAACAATAAAGAATTTAAATTTAAAAAGGAAGTGACCTTATCTCTGGATTAATGTAACTCAATTATTTCTTATTGTTCAAGACAAATGAATATTGTGTTCTTATTTTTCCTGACTGGCAACTAAAAGCATTCTAATGCATGTAGGCAGAAAATAGAGAAAGAGAGAGAGAGAGAGAGAGGGAGAGAGAGAGAGAGAGAGAGAGAGAGAGAGAGAGAGAGAGAGATTGATTTATTATTTCTGGATTGTAGGAATGGTAACATGGCTAATTAGTGCAGTTATTACATTCATCTTTGTACTTTTCCAGTTTTTAAATTAATCAACATGCATGCTATTATGAATAAGGTTGAGAGTTACTCTTTCATTAAATATATTCTTTTTAAAAATTGATTTCAGAGAGAGGAAAGGAGATGGAGAGAGGGATAGAAACATCAATGATGAAAGAGAATCACTGATCAGCCGCCTCCTGCACACCCCCTACTGGGGATTGCGCCCACAACCCAGGTAGGTATGTGCTCTGACCAGAATTCGAACTGTGATCTCCTGGTTCATAAGTTGATGCTCAACCACACTGGCCAGACAAAAGTTATTCTTGAAAACTGGGTTAAGTTGCTAATCTTAAAGGATTGTAAAATCACTGTGAATTATCATATAGCTAAGTTTAGTAAAGTGGTTAGTGGGCAGAGAAAACTTCTCAAAGGAGAAACAGTTGAATTAATTCTAGAAGAGTATGTGTAGGATGAGTTGGAAGAGGTGAGGGTTAGGAATTCTTAATCCACTGTTTTTGTTTGGATTGAGGGAGAATGGAGGAACACTTTAATAATTTTTGTCTTTCTTCTGCATTATGCTTTTCAAGTATGTATTTTTCATCATTGCAACAATATTGAAAGCAGTTATTATAATCTCCATTTTATAAAGGTAGGAATGGATGCTCAAAAGCTCACACAATCAACAAGTAATTGGAGCTGTGATTCTAATGCAGGTCAGACATTAAATACCATAGCAGGCCCCCACTAGTGAGCTTCTTGGGAATTAAAAATCATGGACCATTATCACTGAGGGGATCAGACAAAGAAGTCTGTCATTGTAAGCAATCAAAACCATACCTAAAGTCCAGAAGCAAAGAGAGACTTTATTGCTTGGAGTTAGAAAATAATAGTGTGGGCACAACATTAGGCTTGGCAGCCTGTACAGGAGATGTTAAAACATTCTTTTTACAAAAAAGGAAGTGTCCCTACATTGCACAGGAGAGCACAGGAAATGCACCTCCAGGATACTGCTGAACACTTCCTGTAGTTTCCAAACCTGGCTCCCAAAGGCACAGCTTCTCAAAGTAAAAGTGTAAATAAGGTAAAGTTGGTCCAAAAACCCACCCAAAATTTTCTGAAAGGATCTCTACCATTTTGTTACTCTTTGTTTATATATCATTATTACTTATATATTATTGTTGTTTGTCTTTAAAATGTTATATTGCCTAAACAATCTAGGCAAAGCTAGTTGTCCTTTAGAATAAGAGTGCTGGCCAGAGGCTGATCTTTCAGTGTAAGGCTTTAATTAGCATTAGGCTGAATGCGCGTTTTCCAACTCAGGGCAGAATAGTTACATTTTAGATTTTACTGATTATACAATGACTTCAAGAAAGGGGAGCATTTAGTTTCTTTCTTCTTAAGTTAGTCCCTAGGTCTGTAGTGGGCACATTTTTTTCTACACAGGATCAAACAGGAAATATTTTTGGCTTTGCAAACCATATAATTTCTATAGCAACTACTCAACTGTGGTTTTTCTCATAGTGCAAAAGCAGCCATGGACAATATGTAATCAGATGAATAGGGCTATGTTCCAGAAAATTTTATTTTCAAAAACAGGAAACAAGCCAGATTTGGTGTATAGGCCTTGGTTTGACAATCCCTACTCTAGATCATTGAATTATTTTAAACTGCTGATTAAAAGCACCAGTTTTGTTTTGTTTTGTTTTGTTTTGTTTTGTTTTGTTTGTTTGTTTGTTTTTTAAGCAGACAGGATGATTTCAGATAAAAAAGGTATATTCTGTTTTAGTGATTTTGTTGATTGCCAAAGGAATCAATCTGAAATAGGATTATTGCTACCTGTTTTGTGCTTCAAGAACCTTATTAAGGCATGAAGCTTAGATATTTTAAGTTAATAAAATGATTTCAATAGAAAAGTAAATGTAGTGTCTTGAAATCTTGCATTTCAAATGTAAATTTGATTAAGTAAAGAGCTATGCAATCTGAACTCTGAATAGATGAAAGGACCATAAAATTAAGGAATCAGAAAATTATATTTTCCTTACTGTGGAGGGGAAACTGATGAAATAGTAGAGAAGCCCCTATTTTAAGTCTCTAAGAATATCTGTCCAGTGACAGATGTGGAATTCAAAAGTTAATTACAGATTTTATGACTAGTTTGTTTTCTTTGGGGAGTGGAGTTTATACTTTAGTTTTATAAATTAAAAATAACTGGCTAATATAAAATGTTGACTTTTTAAATATAGAGCTTTAAATGTACATACCATCTTATTTATACTTAAAATCCCTCATTTTTGGTGATAGCTATTATCATTTTTTATATCAAGGCAAAAACATTCTAAAAATATAAGCTTAATTCACATTCTAAAAAATATAAGCTTAATTCACCTTGGAAAATAGATGTATTTGGTATTATGATCCTTAGCTTCAGATGTAGTATAACAGAAAGAGATCTGGGAGATTGCATGATTCTTTTCAAGTTCAGCAGAGCTAGAACCAGAAACCAGATTTTTGGGGCCAAGTCCATACACTCATACTGTATGATATTTATTCAACTGCCCTCTTAGACATGTAGGCTTTTCCAATTCTCTCAACTGATTTATAGTTTTAAATGATTGTGAATAAACTATTTCATTTTCAGTTGCAACTTAAAGTAACTTTTGAAAATCACAATGAAAAAATTATGTGTTTTGGGCAGATCATTTCGATCTGTAGAATCAAGGGGTAGAATTAGATATGGATTTTTAGCTGTGCTCTGAGGATTCCTAAAAGCTCAGGTGAACCTCAGCAGTCAGAGATCCTTGGATATGCTTACGTTTTCCACAATTGACCCAATAATGGAAATTTAGACTGTTCAGGAAGATTATGTACAAGTTTTAATATTGTATTTTGCTATTTACTTATTTCTGTAGAATTTAGTTGAGAAAATTGCTAGGCTAAACAATATACTAGGCTAAATCATTTTTCTTATAGTTTTCAGTCTAGAACAGAGACTCTATGATTTAAGAATCAAATCTATATCTGTATGTCAAAAATCTGTAATGTGGACAGAAAGAAATTATGTTGTTTCAATAGAAAAACAATTTTGGTTAATTCCATTTATTGATAATTTTAATAAAATTGATCCTGCATCTAACTTATAATTAATAGTTTCCAAGTTATCCCATAGGGTTAGAGTAACTTAAATTTACTAAACATTAAACATTGGTTAATGATTGAATGACCCTATGACTACAGACTTAAAGATTCTGGAAAGGAGGATTCAAAGACCCCAGAGATAAGTGTCATGCAAGAACATAGCCAGATGGAGCCAGGCTTCCATTCCTGTCCAATGTTCATTCCTTTAATGAATATTTTTTTATTGTGGCAAAATATCCATAAAATAAAATTTACCATTTTAACTATTTGTAAGTGGCATTAAGTACTTACACATTTGTGCAACCATCACCACTATCCACCACCAGAACTTTTTTTCTTTTTTATTAATGGCAAAACATTCTAAAAAAATATAAGCTTAATTTATATGTACATGATAACCTTGGAAACCAGAAGTGTTAAACATTATAATCAAACAACAATTTCCTGTTTCCCTCCCCCAGCCCCTGGAAACCATTATTCTATTTTTTGTTTCTACTAGTATGATATACCTCATAAAAGTGGTACAGTATTTGCCATTTTCTACCTGGCTTATTTCACTCAGCATATTGTCTTCAATGTTCATCTATGTTGCAGTGTGTGTCAGAATTTCATTCCTTTTTAAGGCTGAATAATATTTCACTATATGCCATTTATACAATGGATGAATGGATAAACATATTTTGTTTATTCATCCATCATTGATCTATTATTGCACATTAGGTTGTTTCACCTTTTGGTTATTGTGAATATTTCCATAAGCCTGTCTGTACAAATATGTGTTTATGCTTTCTTTCAATTCCTTTGAGTATGTATCCAGAGAGAATCTGAGGAGCCACTATTTTTGTTTTGTTTTGTTTTTAATAGCACAGTACCATTTTACATTTCCACCATCAATGAAGGAAGATTTGCCCCCTTTTTTCTTTACTTTCTCACTCAGTTGAAAACTAGTCAGGCCACACCCATTTAGAATGAATGGGTGAGCCATTAGATTGTTCTTTGAGGAACATTGAAGCCCAAGGAAGTGTTTATAGAAAACAAAAAGGTAAATAAATAAGTGCAGGTGAGAATGTGGAGGTATTGCGTTGGTCAGTCTCCTGATTGCATTACGTTTTATAAGTCATCCTTGCAGAATACCAGAAGGAGATTGAAAGTCAAAGAAGTGTACTTCCACTGGCCTGAAAGAATAGAGCAACTTCATTGTGAACTGCTTTGAGGGCCATGAGACAAGAGACTGCAAGTGGCCTTAGGAACTGAAAGTGGTTTCCAGCAAGAAAACAGGGACCTAACTCATAGGCTACAAGGAACAGAATTATTTCAAAGACTTGAATCAACTTGGGAGATGACTCAGAGCCCCATAAGAGAACTAAAGCCAGAGCAGAAATTGTGATTGTGAGACCTGAGCAGAGGATCTAAGATTTGCCTAGACTCAGGAACATGGAAACTATAATAAACATGTGTTATTTCAAGCCAATATTTGTAGTAATTTATTATGCAACAATAGAAAACTAATGTAGAGGTTATACAGACAACAGTCAGGTTACAAGTATGATCATCTGTCTTGCTCGCCTCTCTAACGGGAAGTCCTTGGACTCCATGGTCATAAGAGTTGTTTGATGGAGCCCTTTCATTCACTTAAATCTTTCCAGTCAGCCAGAAGAGTTGATCTAATCACAGTTTTCTCCTTGACTCAATGTCTCCTGTCTTATTGGGAGAAATGGGCATGCTGGACTCTTTTCTCCAGTGTACCTGCAAGGGCACACACCACCACCAAGTCATCTAACAAAAGGTTCAGTACTTTCAGTGGTCAACTCAGAGATGATTTCCTCATGGTAAAACCCAGAGCCAGAGCTATATAAGTACTTACAGAGACTCACTGCAGCTAGCAATACTAAATAAGACGGATGATAGCAGCAAATCACTAACAAATTAAGTAGAATCATCTGGTCAAAGAAAGCACCACATTGACCATTTAGGACAAATGAGCCTCTATAAAAAAAGAACCAGGCCTGGCTTACATAGTTTAGTGGTTGAGTGTTGACCTTGAACACTCACAGTTCTTTAGAATTCACAGTTCTATTCCTAATCAGGGCATATGCCCATGTTGTGGGCTTGATCTCCAGTGTGAGACATGCAGGAGGCAGCTGATCAATGATTCTCTCTCATTATTTATGTTTCTATCTCTCTCTCCCTCCTCCCTTTCTCTTTGAAATCAATACAAATATATATTTTTTAAAACAACAACAACAGAAAAACCAGAAGAGAGTTTGGAGGAAACATTCTGATTCTTATTCACAGTAAGACCTGAAAAGATATTGTGTCAATTAGAAAAAAAGAAAATGAAACAAGAAAAGAAACCCAGGTTTTTGTGAAGAAGAAACACTCAGAAAATAAGAAATAAGTCTTTGAAAAAATTGTGAATCATACATGACAAAATAAAAATCTAAATAGTGATAGTGAATAATAGACAATTTAACAAAACCAAATGATGGAGAGGGAGTGACAGAGAGATAGAACAAGAAAATATAAGTGTCATAGAGAACAGATTTGGAAGTCTAATTTAAAAATAATCAGAGTTATGGAGGCAAACAATTTGTCAGATAAAGAATTCAGAGTAATGGTAATAAGGGTGCTCAAAAAATTCCATGCGAACTACAAACAACTTAATGAGAATTATAAGGAAATTAATGAAAATGTTAAGGGACTTAATGAGAACTGCACCAACATGAAAAAAGAGATTGAAAGAATACATAAGAATCACTTGGAAAAGAGGAATGACATTTTTGAAATAAAGAACATCCTTGAAGGATTCATCCATAGGCTAGAAGAAGCTGAGGATTAAATCAGTGAATTATAAGGCAAGGTAGAAAAAAACCCCAATTAGATTAGCAAATGAGAAAAAAAATCAAAAAGCAGGAGGAGAATTTAAGAAAACTTTGAGGCAGCATGAAATGTAACAACATTTGCATCATAAGGGTAACAGAAGGAGAAGAATCCAAGCAAGGTATAAAGAACATTGGGGAAATAATGAAAGAAAATTTCCCTAACCTGGTGAAGGAAATAGTCACTCAAGTTCAGGAAACACAGAGAATCCCAGCCAAGATGAACCCCAAAGACCCACCCCAAGGTGAATAATAATTCAAATGGAAAACATTAGAGACAAAGAAACAATCTTAAAGACTGTGAGACAGAGAGAGAGAGAGAGAGAGAGAGAGAGAGAGAGAGAGAGAGAGAGAGAAAGTTACCTAAAAGGGAAATCCCATTAGACAGTCAGCAGACTTCTCAATAGAAAAACTTCAGGTCAGAGGGAATTGTATGAAGGCTACAAGGTAATGAAAACTAAGGGAGTGAAATCAAGACTACTCTATCCAGCTAGGCTGTCATTTAAAATTGAAGGTGAAATAAAGAGCGTCACAGACCAAAAAAAAAAAAAAAAAAAAAAAAGGCTAAAAGTATTTATTACCACCAAACCAGTACTGTAAGAAATTCTAAAGGGATTTGTGTAAGAAGAAGAAATATAGAGAAGAAAGCAAGCATAAAGAATAATAATAGCAACAAATAAGTACTTATCATTAATAAGATTATATGTAAATGACTTAAGTGTTCCAATAAAAAAACACATTGGCTGAATGAATAAGAAAACATGATCCACATAAATGCTGCCTACAAGAGACTTACTTCAGAACAAAGGACTCATATAGACTGAAAGTGACAAAATGGAAATAAAATTTCCAGGCAAATTGAAAAGAAAAAAAGCTGGAATATTAATACTCATATCTGACAAAATAGAATTCAAAGTGAAGGCCATAACAAGAGATAATGATGGCTACTTCATAATACTAAAAGGATCAAAACAAGAAGATATAACTCTGATAAACAGATAGACACCAAATATAGGAGCATCCAAATATATTTTTAAAAAACCTTCTAGAGGATATCAAAGGAGAGATTGACAGCAATGCCATCTTAGTAGAGGACTTTAATACCCCACTGACATCAATGGATAGATCTTTTAGACAAAAATTCAACAAGGAAACTGCAATCTTAAGTGACACAATAGGTCACATGGAATTAATTGACATTTTCAAAATATTTCACTTCAAAACTACAGAAGATGCATTCTTCTCAAGTGCACATGGAGCATTTTCAAAGATAGATCACATGTTAGGGCACAAACTAAGTCTCTATAAGTTCAAGAAGATTGAAATAATATCAAGCATCTTCTCAGATCACAGTGGAATAAAATTAGACATCAACTACAATAAAAATACTAAAAATATTCTAATACAGGGAGGCTAACTAGCATGTTATTAAACAATGAATGGGTTACCAAAGAGATAAAAGAAGTAAAAAATTTCTGGAAACAAATGAAAATGAACACAACAATCTCAAATCTATGGGCACAGTGAAAGCAGATCTGAGAGGGAAGTTCATAGCACTACAAGCCTACCTCAAAATACATGAAAAACTTGTCATAAGTTAACTAACTCTAGATTGTAGAGTATACAACTTAAAGAATTACAAAATAACAAGAAAATCCCAGAATAAGTAGAAGGAAGAAAATAACAAAGATCAGAGTAGAGATAAATGACATAGACACTATAAACAATACAAAAGATCAATAAAACCAAGAGCTGGGCCAAAACTGGTTTGGCTCAGTGGGATAGTGCATTGGCCTGCAGAATGTTCGATTCTGGTCAAGTGCATGTACCTTGGTTGCGGACACATTCCCAGTAGGGGGTGTGCAGGAGGTAGCTGATCGATGTTTTTCTCTCATCGATGTTTCTTTCTTTTAAAAAAATTTTTTCTTTATTGATTAAGGTGTCACATATTTGTCCTCATACCCCCATTTCCATTCCCCACCCCTCCCCACGCATGTCCTTGACCACTGGTTAGGCTCATATGCATGCATACAAGTCCTTCGGTTGATATCTCGTCTTTACCTCCACCCTCCCCTATACTCCCTCTGAGGTCTGACAGTCTGATCCATGCCTTCTCGTCTCTGAGTCTGTTCTTATTCATCAGTCTACGTTGTTTATCATTTCCCCTAGATGAGTGAGATCATATCCTACTAGAAATACACTTATAAGAACCGAAAATGAGACAAGCAATAATGGTTATGCTGAAAGGCAAATGAATCAGTCTGTAGTGAGTTTCTTTCTGGGCCAACAGTTCTTTTGAGACCCAATTTTAATGTCAAACAGTTCCTTATGTGTACATGTCAGCAATGATATTTCAGTTCTGGATGCGCTTACTTCTTTGAAACAGGCAAATTGATGTCCTTAATGCTTATTTTTAGTGATGTTCTAGGTTTATGCTTATACTGAGCAAAACAGAATAGCAGACAGATTAGAATGAACTTTGGCATGACTCATGGCTTAGCTCAAACTAGTCACTATCCCTTCTAAAACTGCTCACCTGCCTGCCTTCCTGGTTTCTCCTAACCGCTTCTGCCTGCCAGCTTGATCACCCTAACCACTCCCATGCCAGCCTGATTGATGTCTAACTGCTCCCCTGCCAGTCTGTTTGCCCCCAACTTCCCTCCTATGCTGGCCTGGTCACCCCTAACTGCCCTCCCCTATAGGGTTGATCACCTCCAACTGCCCTCCCTTGCACACCTGGTCCTTCTCAACTGCTCTTCCCTCCTGGCCATCTTGTGTCCACATGAGAGCAGGATCTTTGACCACATAGGGGCAGCTATCTTGATCTTGTGTGTTGGAGTGATAGTCAATCTTCACATTACTTTTTATTAGATAGGATAGAGGCCTGGTGCATGGGTGGGGGCCAGCTGGTTTGCCCTGAAGGGTGTCCTGAATCAGGGTGGGGGTTCCCTTGTGGCATGGGGCAGCCTGGGTGAGGGGCTTGTAGTGGTTTGCAGGCTGGCCACGCCTCCTGGCATCCCAAGGGAGGCCCTGGTATCTGGAATTTATTTACCTTCTACAATTGAAACTTTGTATCCTTGAGTGGAGGCCTAGGCCCCCCAGAGTGTGTGGAAAGCTTAGCCTCCTCTATTGCTGAGGAAACCCAAGCCTCCCTTCTAGTAGCCATCTTGGCTGGGTTTATTTGCATACTCACTCTGATTGGCTGGTGGGCATGGCTGGTGGGCATGGCTTGTGGGTGTAGTAGAGTGATGGTTAATATACATATTACTTTTTTATTAGGTAGGATGAAAAAAGACCTCGAATAGCTGCAACAATCTGAGAAATAAAAACAATGCTGGAGGAATCACAATACCAGATGTCAAGCTATGTTATAAAGCTATGACACTCAAAACAGCCTGGTACTGACATAAGAACAGGAATATATATCAATGGAGCAGAACAGAGAACCCAGAATAGACCCAAACCATTTTGCTCAATTAATATTTGACAAAGGAGGCAAGAGCGTACAATGGAGTCTCTTCGATAAATGGTGTTGGAAAAATTGAACAGATACATACAAAAAATAAAATAAAATAAAATAAATTAGACCACTAACTTACACCATACACAAAAAATGAACTCAGAATAGATATAATATTTAAATATAAGTCGTGGAATCATAAAAATCTTAGAAGAAACCATAGGCAGCAAACTTGCAGACATCTCTTGTCACAATATATTTGGGAATACATGTTCTAGGGCAGTGGTCAGCAAACTGCAGCTCGCGAGCCACATGCAGCTCTTTGGCCCATTGAGTGTGGCTCTTCCATAAAATACTATGGCCTGGGTGAGTCTATTTTGAAAAAATGGCATTAGAAGAAGTTTAAGTTTAAAAATTTGGCTCTCAAAAGAAATTTCAATCGTACTGTTGATATTTGGCTCTGTTGACTAATGAGTTTGCCGACCACTGTTCTAGGGCAAAGGAAACTAAGGAGAAATAAACAAATGGGACTACATCAAAATAAAAAGCTTCTGCACAGCAAAAGAAATCACCAAACAATGACAATAGTGCCCACTGAATGGGAGTACATATTTGCTAATGATACATCCAGTAAGGGATTAATTTAAAAAATATATAGGGAACTCATACATCTTAACAAAAGGAAGACAATCCAATTAAAAAACTATCAGAGGACCTAATTACATACTTCTCCAAAGTGGGCATACAGGAGGCCAAAAGACATGAAAAAAAATGCTCAGAGTCACTAATCATTTGAGAGATGCAGGTCAAAATGACAATAAGTTATCATCTCACATCTGTCACAATGGCTATCATCAGCAAATCAACAAATGACAAGTTTGGGAATGCAGACCAGTGCAGCCTCTATGGAAAACAATATGGAGTTTCCTCAAAAAATTAAAAATGGAACTGCCTTTTGACCCAGTGTTCCCACTTCTAGGAATATATCTTAAGAAACCTGAAGCACCCATCAGAAATAATATGTGCACTCCTAAGTTCATAGCAGCACAACTTACAATAGTTAAAATTTGGAAGCAGCCCAAGTGCCCATCATTAGCAAATGATTGTATAAAACAGCTGTGGTACATTTACACCATTGAATATTATGAAACATTAAAAAAGAAGGATCTCTTACCCTTTGAGGCAGCATGGATGGACATGAAGAGTATCATACTAAGTGAAATAAGTCAGTCAGCGAAAGACATGTATCACATAATCTCACTCATATGTGGAATTTAATGAACAAAATAAACTGATGAACAAAATATATCCAGAAACATAGAAGCATGGATCAGACTATCTAAACACAGAGGGCAGGAAGGCAGGGACAGTGGGTACATGTGAAGAGATCAACCAAAGAACTTGTATGCATATATGCATAACCCATGACACAGACAATATGGTGGTCGAGGCCTGGGGTGGTGGACAGGGATGGGTTAGACAAAGTCAATGGGGCAAACAGAGGGATCTATGTAGTACTTTCAACAATAAATATTTAAAAAATCAGGGCTCTAAATGCAAGAAAAGGAAACAATAAAGAATGAACAATTGATGAAATAATAAAAGATCATTCTTCAAAACTGGAGAAAAGATTTTGTTTGCAGGTTAAAAATGTTAACCAACTAAAGACAGCATTGTTTTTCAAAAGCCCACTTTTAATACCAGAATCACAAGTTAGTAAGGAAATGGATTATAGTTCAGGATCCTAGATATTCAGAGAATCAGAATATAATAGTGTACCAGCTATGTACAGTTTTGGGATAATTACTTCTGAAAATATTTAGTTAAATGAAAATGGAATCAGAGTAAAGGTCACAAAAAAGGAAAGAACACAATATATAGGAAAGAGCAGTAAATAGTAAAATTTCAATAAAATTAAGAATTAATTTAAAATAGATTTTGGTAAATGAAGTGTGATGCAATTAAAAGTAATCTTAAAAAAATAAATCATATTGTAAAAAAAATCACTCTTAAAGCATCTGGAAAATTGGGCAGATTATTCAGTAAAACATGGGAAAGGAAAGAGGGATGGAGACATGGAGGGCAAAGTAAAAATTTGCAAAAGGTTCCAAGTGGAGTATAAAAGAGCAATCAAAGTTATAATTTGATGACAGATTCAGATAGAGAAATACAGGCTCAGATTTCTTTGTTAAAATATAATAATGACCACTTGTGGAATTAAAATAATATGTAGACTTGTCTAGTCAATTGAAATAAAAAAAAAGAACACATGAAGACTGGTCTAAGGGAGTATAAGTAGAGAAAGAATCAGCAGTAGGGGAGGGAGAATTTCTACAGAGTTCCTCACACCAATCTGCCTTTAACCATGTCCTGCCAAGCTTCCCTTCCAGAAGAATCAGCTTTACCAAAGGCACTTGTAGTCTGAAGCACTGGATATTTAAAGAGATGGACTCATGGCTAACTTCATCTCACCCATCTTTTTTATTTTCTTGCATTTTGTAAGTAAACTGACTGGACAGGAGGCCCTGCCACTGCTCTCTCTGCATGCTTCAGGGGAGTCAAAAGAATCCCACCATTCAGATTTGGGCATGAGAGAAATGAGCGGACTTTCTATACTTCATGATTTAACTGCATTCTGGATAGAGCTGTTCCAGAGCTCTGCATTACGTCCATGTGTAGCTAACAGTAAAATGGACACTTTTTTCATTTCTCTTTTATAATTTACCTTTGGGGAAATACTTGATCTTGGGCATGCAAACATTCAAAGATGTAAACAGTTTAAGTAAACAGTGGTGTGTTCAGTCAGTGGCTGCAGCCAATCAAAAGAATGGTGTTGATCTACACATATTAATCTGTAAAGTTATATAAAATTAATTTCAGAATAGTACATTATGATCATTTGTATATGCATACATGCACGTGTGTGTGTGTGTGTGTGTGTGTGTGTGTGTGTGTGTGTGTGTTTAACCATAGAAAGAGGCCTGGCAGGATATCCTCTCTATTCTCTGGGGAGAGTGTAACTAGAAAGTGGTATTCACATTTTTTTTTTGCATTTCTGAATTGTTGAATTTTCCACAATGACAATGTTAACTTCTGTTAAAAATTGAAGATATTATATTAAGTGGGAAATTATTTTTGGAGGAATTTTTTAATCTATTTTATGCAAAGAAATGGTCACTGGGTAATTGTTTGGTTTCCTACATCACCTTGCTCATTTAGTCACAGCAGTGTTATAGAGAACTTTTCCTAGTTGATTTGTACTGACTAGATACTTCTGTGCTATTTTTATAGACTTTGAGAATAATAAGTCTATGGGATCATTTCAGTTATTTAGTAATGTTTAAATTTCCCATGTTGCAGATTTTTAAAAAAATTGATTTCAGAGAGGAAGGGAGAGGGAGAGAGAGAAACATCAATGATGAGAGAATCATTGATTGGCTTCTTCCTGCATGTCCCCTACTAGGGATCGAGCCCATATGTACCCTGACTGGGAATTGAACCAGGACCTCCTGATTAATAGGTCAACGCTCAACCGCTGAGCCATGCCACCTGGGCAAATTTTTTATTTATTCTCATCTGATAATCAGAATAGCCATGTATATCTGTAAATTATATGTATGTTTAAAAACAAGATTTTATTGCCCCCCAATAAGTTTGAAAGCTTTATGAGCATAAGCACAGAAAAATTTATTAGACTACTAAAAACTACGTAGAGACATGATACAATCATTTTTATGAGTGGAAAAGGAGGTAGCATGAGCTATACACACACTGGCAAAATTGAAGAATCAGGAATAGATGTACATTCTTTCCCAAATATTGATCCAAAAGTTCTTCCCTTAGTCTTGAAACTATTCTGGTCAAAATTCCTGATAGTTCTATTTTTAAAACTGCAGTAACTATTATGTCACAAACAGCAAAAACAATTTCTGTACATGTGCAGAATTATTCTGACTTGTCAGCAAGGTTGCCTTATGTCTATTTTTACTCTATTTTTAATCCTAATGCGATGCTTCAAAGTCACAACTGTTTCTATTTGGAATATATATTTTTAAATAAAATTAAGCAAATGTAGACATAAAGGCAGTAATAATTATCATTTTTAAAAATCAAGGCTGCAAAAAATCTGTGATGACATTTGCAGCACCTCCCTTTTCTGATCTGTCTTTGGAATCATTTGCAGACCTAACACGATTAATAATAATGTCTGCTGAAGGGCAGATTTAGTCCTGACACTCCCAACAGTCACTCCTACCTAAGGCCACTGACTCAGCTTTCTCTCCGGCTCCTTTTTTCACCAGGCAGTTTTATTTCTATATATGGAAATAACGCTCACACAGATCAGCCTCGTGCTTCCTTAGGAAAACCAGAAAGTGAAATCACATGAACAAAACTTTAGAATACTGGCCAAGGTAGTTTCTGGGCTAGAGTGAGTCAATTATGAAAGCAGTTTTGTCTTTATGGAGTGATCTTACTCATCACCGCTAACTTGAAGCAGTGTATTTCACAGAGCAGTCCTCAGCTCACCACCCCTTCCCCCATGGCTGGCCACTTGTTGTCCTCACACCCGGTGCCTGGGTCCCAGGGGAAGTCAATGCAGAGTGCTTATCACTCCATGTGCCCTGTTAGGGCTCCTTTAATAGGGCCAAACACCATCTGCCTTCATATAATTAAGTTGGTCCACTTTAAGTACATAGAAAAAGTTAAAGGGAGGATAAGAGTAAGCATATATATATATCCTATTGTGTGAAACATAACTCAAAATAGGCTATAAGTTATGTTCTGGTAAAGTGGGTCATGAAAAAGCCCATTCATAATGACCAGAGATTTAAAAGAAATGCACAAAAATAAGGTCTTTTCAATAGGGTCTCATTAGCTTTAAATAAAATTAGTTTTATTGTTTTGAAAAGATTTATCCTTAAACTAGAATTAAGTTGGTCCACTTTAAGTACATAGAAAAAGTTCAAGAAAATTAGAAGCATGCCGGGGCCGGTTTGGCTCAGTGGTGGAGCATTGGTCTGTGGACTGGGGGGTCCCGGGTTCGATTCCAGTCGGGGGCATGTGCCTTGGTTGCGGGCGCATCTCCGGTGGGGGGTGTGCAGGAGGCAGCAGGTCGATGTTTCTCTCTCATCGACGTTTCTAGCTCTCTGTCTCTCTCCTTTCCTCTCTGTAGAATATCAATAAAATATATTTAAAAAAAGAAAAAAGAAAAAGAAAATTAGAAGCAGAATCTTAACTCAGATTTCATATTCAAATAAAACATTTATTTTACTTTCTAGTTATAAATAGAAAACATGTAGGAGGACATTTAATGTTGTTACAATATTTTGAAAAATCCTATATAATAAAGGGCTAATATGCCAATTGTATCCTCAACCGGGAGTTCAACTATGAGTTCAACTGGGAGTTTGACCAGAGGGTGGGGTCTGCTGGCCAACTGCCTGCGGCCCCTCTCCCTGGCTAGCCCTGCCCTGTCAGCCCCGATTGGAGCAGGCCAGCTGGACCCCGCCTATACATGAATTCACGCTTCAGGCCTCTAATAATAAATGTTTCACAAGATTCAGTAGCTTTAAATTCCTCTGGGGTAGATGTGAGAGCCATGACACAGCAAGGAGGACTATTTGCTGCAGTGTGCTGCACAAAGTAGACACTCAAAGGATGATTTTTTTTACTTCACTTTTCAAAGTAATTCAATATTAGAGTCATATTTGAAGTCCACTGTTGGCTTCTTCCTATTAAGTTGATTTAAGTACAGAAAGATAAACTAGATATCTCTTTAAAGTAACTTTTGGTAACATTTCTCAGACCTGGGGTGCCAGGGCAATTCTGAAAAAGTGGCAAAGGCTCTTTGGTAATGATGCTGTATGGCTTTGGGGACAAGCTCACTCATCCTGACCATATGTTCTGTCTATATACTCCGATTGTGCTCTCCTGACCCCAACTCCCTCAACCCTGCTTTGCCAAATGAGTGAATGAATGAATAAATAATGCATTATAATCAAAACAGTCTAACTTCATAATGTCCTTAATAACACTTTCATTATTTATTCCCACCACATTTCCTTCCTAAGCAGAAAAAACAAAACAAGAACAAAGAAAAATACACCCTGAAAACAAAGTCAATGAAACACAACACTTGGAAAAAAGCGCACAACAACTAAAAGAAGCAAAATACATGTATTGAAATCTCAATATAGTGAAAACCCTTCCCTCCATTTTTTTTAGCCTAATGCAGGTAGCTGTTAGAGATAAAAGTGTGTGTGTGTGTGTGTGTGTGTGTGTGCGCGCGCGCGCGCGCGCATGCACACACGCTTGTGTGCAAGTGCTGTGCACTTGTGTGTATTTAAATGAGGTTAGAGAACAAACAAATATGTGAGCCAGATTATTTAGTTTTTCATTAGCTTTCTTTCCTTTTTTTTTTTTAAAAAAAGAGAAAGTAGTGATTATCTGCCATCTAGTGTATTAAGATGGAATTACATCTTGCTATAAGACCCAGAAACTAACATTCATAAAAACAGTATGCTGGTTTAAATAAGGATTGATGGATTCAATGAACAATTCCACTTTAAGCTTCAGAGATGTGCAAAAACAGTGAAAAGAAGACAATGCAGAACATTTATTGCAAAACCAGAGAGTAGGAGTTGATGATAAATGAAGATGGGAAGAATCAAGAAACTTACTTACAGAACTATGTAATGATTATCAATGTGTGCTGAGGAAAGCCTACCTAACAAAATAGTAATATGCAAATTAACCATTACTCCACTACACCCACAGGCCACGCCCACCAACCAATCAGGAGAAAATATTCAAATAAACCCCCAACCAAGATGGCTACAGCCACAGAGAGCTGGAGGGAAGCTTGGGTTTTCCAGGCAATGGAGGAAGCCAAGCTTTCCACCTGCCCTGCCTGGCCTAGGCCTCCACTCAAGGCCACAAAGTTTCAATTACAGAAGGTAAACAAATCCAAACAGAAATGGTGGCAGCCACAGAGCTGGAAAGAGCAGGAGGATAGGGTTGCCCCGGCAATGGAGACAGCCAAGATTTCTGCACACCCTGGCCCAACCAGGCCTCTGCTTAAGGCTACAAAGTTTCAATTACAGAATATATATAAACCCCAACAGAAATGGCTGTTACCACAGAGCAAGCAGAAGGCTTGGCTCTGCTCAAGGCTACAAAGTTTCAATTGTAGAAGATAAATAAACCCCAGATACTAGGGCCTCCACTTGGATGGCCAGAGGGCGTGGCTGGCCTGCAAACCACCACAGGCCCCTTGCTCAGGCCACCCCATTCCCCCAGGGAACCCCCACCCTGATCTGGGACACCCTTTAAGGCAAATCAGCCGGCCCCCACCCGTGCACCAGGCCTCTATCCTATCTAATAAAAGAGTAATATGCAGATTGATCATCACTTCAACACATAAGATGGCTGTCCCCATGTGGTCAAAGATCCTGCCCCCATGTGGACACAAGATGGCCACCACAAGATAGCCAGCAGGGGAGGGAAAATGGGAGGTACCAGACTGGCAGAAGAGGGAAGTTGGGGGTGACCAGTCATGCAGAGAAGGGCAGATGGGAGGACCCAGGCCTGCAGTGCAGAGCAGTTGGGGGGGAACCAGGCCTGCAGGGGAGAGCAGTTAGGGGTGACCAGGCCTACAGTGGAGGGCAGTTAGGGGCAAACAGTCTAGTATGGAGCAGTTAGGCATCAATCAGGCTGGCAGGGGAGTGGTTAGGGGGTGATCAGGTTGGCAGACAGAAGAGGTTAGGGGCAATCAGGAAGGAAGACAGGCAAGCAGTTGAGGGCCAGCAGTCCTGGATTGGGATTGGGCCTAAATGGGCAGTTAGACATCCCTTGAGGAGTCCCAGATTGGAGAGGGTGCAGGCTGGGCTGAGGGACACCAACCCTGCATGAACAAATTTTGTGTACCAGGCCTCTAGTACTATATAATAAAGAAGTAATATGCAAATTGAGCAACACTCTAACACACAAGATGGCTGCCCCCATGTAGACACAAGATGTCCACCACAAGATGGTCTGCAGAGGAGGACACTTGTGGATGATCAGGACAAAAGGAGAGGGAAGTTGGAGGCAATCAGGCCTGTAGGGGAGGGCAGTTAGGGGTGACTGGGCAGGCAGATGAGGGCAGTTGGGAGCGACCAGGCCTGCAGGGGAGGACAGGTGGGGGGATCCAGGCCTGCAGGGGAGGGCAGTTGGGGGCAATCTGGCCTGCAGGGGAAGGTCATTGGGGAGGGGAGGAACCAGGCCTGAAGGGGAGGGTAGTTGGGAGGGACAAGGCCTGCAGAAAAAGGCAGTTGTGGGGGACCAAGCCTGCAGGGGAGGGAAGTGGGGAAAACCAGGCTTGCAGGGGAGGGAAGTTGGGAGTTACTGGGCCAGCAGGGGAGAGCAGTTGGGGGTGACCAGGCTGGTAGGGGAGGGCAGTCAGGGGCAACTGGGCTGGGAGGGAAGCAGTTAGGCAGTGATCAAGCTGACAGAGGAATGGTTAGGGGGAGATCAGGTTGGCTGGCAGGCAAGTGGTTAGGAGCCAGCAGTCCTGGATTGTAAGAGCCTTTTAGGCCATCCCTCAATCAGTCCCAGATTGGAGAGGGTGCAAGCTGGGTTGAGGGACACTTCCCCATGCATGAATTTTATGCACCGGACCTCTAGTAAGTTCATAATTAATGAATCAATTACATTTATAATATTTTTTAAAGCAGTTCTTGAAGTGACTCCCAGTAAAGCAAAGTAAAGCAGAATAAAAAAGTATCAGTGTGTGCTGACTTTCAGACAGAACAGACATTCTGGCAGTCACCAGCCTCAAATCTTGAATGAACTATTAGCATATATCAATTTTCTCTTCAGTTTTTTTTTCTAAGTAAAGTATGATTTTTTTCTTCCATTATTTCTCCATACTTTTATCACTACTACTACCGTGTTTCCTGGAAAATAAGACATCCTCAGAAAATAAGACCTACTTACAGGTTTCCTTCTAGGTGAAATATAAGGCATCTCCCTGAAAATAAGGCCCTCAGGCTCTGTCTCAGAATGAAAATTAATTTACCGTAAACTGGTCGCTAGGGCCACCCCGCCTGGCGTGTAGCAACCAGTGATGTTCCTCGGATCCTGACGTCACTGCTGTGTGAATGGAGAGAAATCAGCCTGGAAACTCTGTGAAACCTAAACTGCAAGAAGTTGTGACTTGGGTGAAAAAATCATGGGAGAAAATCACTGACAGTTGCATTGCAAATGCACTGCGAGCAGGCTACCTTGACAAGAAGTACTCATTTAAAGACAGTGCTAATGCTAAACATGAGAGATTTGGTCCACTGTTTCTGAAAGAAATGGAGTCACAAGAAATTCAGGAATTGGATTGTTATGATGATGTTCCAGAAGATGATGACATGATTGTCATTGAATAAATGAGTAAATTCTTGATACTGTAGGATTCAGTTTGTCTGGTTTGTGTTGACAACTACCGTACTACCGTACCATATACAGGTAATAAATTTCTTTTATTTTCATTTAACAATAAATGTGTACCGTATTCTTCTTCATGGAAAAATAAGACATTCCTGAAAATAAGACCTAGCGCACCTTTGGGAGCAAAAATTAATATAAGACACTGTCTTATTTTCGGGGAAACAGGGTAAGAGTGGGTAACTGATACTTTTCTTTAATTGATGCTTTCACCTTCTTAGCTCTGATCAGTCTACACACTGATTACCAAAATAATCTTTCTTTATACATGGGGTCACTATTGATTGAAATATCTGAACCATATTTATCTATATTCCACCCTCCCCCCACCAAAAAACAAACAAACAAAAAAAACCACCTTTACCTGGCTTCATTGTTGGGGTAATCTTGTCTCATTCTATTTATATAATTTCATTCCCTACTCTTCTTTAAATGTTTTCCAGCCGAAACCAGTTTGGCTCAATGGATAGAGTGTCGGTCTGTGGACTGAAGAGTCCCAAGTTCGATTCTGGTCAGTGGCATGTACATTGGTTGTGGGCATGTCCCTGGTAGGGAGTGTGCAGGAGGTAGATGGTCGATATTTCTATCTCATCTATGTTTCTAGCTCTCTCTTCCTCTCTATGGAAAATCAATAAAATATATTAAAAAAATGTTTTCCAGTCACTTCCTGGCCCCTTAAATAACCCTGTCATTGCTCCCTTGAAGCCTGAATTAATGCAGTTCCTCTCACAGGAATGACTGTCGTTCCCTTCTTCACCAGCCCAATTGTTTTCAGCTTTCAAGATCCAGCCCAGCTGATGACCTGTCATGGAGACCTTCCCTTGACTGTGAAATCTTAAGGAATTATAGGTTTCTGGAGGCCTGGTGCATGAATTCCTGCATGGAGTCCAGCCAGCCCCCCCCCCCCCATCAGGGCCAATCAGGAATGATTGTGGCCCATTGGGGCCAGGCTGGCTGGAGGGAGGGGGTTGGTCAGTCAGTCCCAGCCCCAATCAGGTTGGGGTGGGGATGAAGTCAGAGGGGGAGGGGGACCAAGAGAGGTTGGCAAGCAGGCCACCCCCAATGAGGCTGGTTGGCCAGCTGCAGTACACGTCTTAGTGACCAATTCTTCTGGCCATTCCAATTGTTATGCCATTCTGGTCACTTAGCTTTTACTATATATATATATTTTTTTTTCTCCTATAACTGAGTCTTGTGCAAATACTGTCCAATGGTTTACTATTATTTCACAGAGTTTAGTCTGATCTCATCCAAAATTTGTTGTGAAATACTCTAGGTCAGAAACTATTTCTTATTTTATTTTTTTCTATCACCATTTATCCCCTCTATGCCCTCTTCCATTTCTATCCCCACTCTGCAATTACCACACTGCTATCCATGTCCATGAGCTCTCTCTCTCTCTTTTTTGCTTAATCCCTCCACTCCCTTCCTCCTTCTTTCAATAACATTCTCCCCACTGACCAGAACTATCTGCCTGCTTTCCATCTATGAGTTTGTCTCTATTTTGCTTGATAGTTCAGTTTTTTCTTTAAGTGCCACATCTGAGTGAAATTATATGGTCTTTGTGTTTCTCTGACTGGCTTATTTTACTCAACATAATATTTTTCAGATCCATCCATACTGTTGCAAAGGGTAAAATTTCTTTCCTTTTTATGGCCGAGTAATATTCCATAACTATTTTATCCACTCATCTACTGATGGACAATTGGGCTGCTTCCAAATCTTGGCTATGCTATCTAATAAAAGGGTACTGTGCAAATTAATGATCACTTCATCACAAAGATGGTGGTGCCCATCCTGACCGGGGTGCTGAACATTGGTAGTGTCGTCCCAGCCCATGGAGGGAGGCGGGGTGGGCTGGCCTTTGGTCAGAGGCTGGGTAGTACATGCAGGATGCTAGCATCATTGCAGGCCGGGCTGAGGGACCCTCCTCCCCTACCCCCCCTCCCCCGTGTACAAACACTGGGCCTCTAGTTATAAATAATGTTGAATAAATGTATGAATGTGGGAGTGAAACTTTTGAATTAGTGTTTCAGGTTTCTTTGGATAAATTCCCAGAAGTAGAATCTCTGGATCATGAGGTAGTCCATTTTTAATTTTTTGAAGTAACTCCATCATGTTTTCCACAGTGGCTGCACCAATCTGTATTCCACCAACTGTGTACAAGGGTTCCCTTTTCTCCACAGCCTCACCAACACTTGCTGTTTTTTGATTTACTGATAATAGCCATTCTGGCAGGTGTGAGGTGATATCTCATTGTGGTTTTAATGTGAAACTCTCTGATGATTAGGGACATGGAGCATCTTTTCATATGTGTGTTGGCCATCTGTATCAGAAATGATTTCTTACCCCTTTTCAAGCCCACCTTTGGGTCTGTACCTTTGTAAGCACTAGAAGTTCAGAAATACTAGTTGCTTGGTTTTCTTTATCCTGAGTAGTTTTGCAAGAAAAACACAGTTGGTATTGTTATTCTCTTTTAATAAAGGAGGATGTCAAGGCCCGAACATTTGCATGATTTACTCTTGTCAGAGACACTCCCAAGGCAGGAGCTCTGCACTCTCTTCCTTGTCTGGAGCTCTGCTCTGCACACCCTGCTGCCATTAGACTGGCACTGAGAGCTGCAGCCATGCACTAAGCCCTTCTTTATATTTAGATAGATTACTTTGTTTTCTTAGATAACTGACATGAGCTCATATTGTAGGGAGGAGCCAGGCAACAGATCATAAACAGGTCATGTGGTTATGCCTTCTGCTTGGCAATTTCAGCTATTTCTAGGTGGTATGCCACATTTTCAGCCCACACCCTTTTATCCTGTTTGAAAACCACAAACCAGTTGTGTGGCAGTAGAACATTCTTTAGCATGGCCTCTACTTACATGACTAATTTAGCTCATTTAAACCTTTCAACAACTGTGAACGGGACTGACCCCTGCCCTTTCTTAGTTGCTGAAAGGTATCCTGGGTCTCCCAAACTCAGCATTGAGCGATTAAAAACAACTACTATCAGGCTGCCTTCACCAGAATCTTTAGGGAGTCGAAGATTTCTAGGTAGTTCCAACTCTGGCCACAGGATGGATTCATTTCCCACCCTATGTGTATCTTGGCCATTCCAGCACCACCAGCAGGGTGACTTCGGCCTCGTTCATTCATGCAGATGTATGCTGTAGAACCCTCCATGGATGCCCTTATTCTCCTGGGCCTGGCTCGTGCCCCGAGGCTTTGGTTTGGTCTGAAGAAGTACTGGAAAGAAAAATGAAAATGTTACATTTGCATGTAGTTAGGCAGCTGAAATGTGTCCTGTTAACTTCCTAGAATATAAATGCTAATTAGATTGATAAGCACTTCTACTAAATTAGAATAATTATGTGTATTAATTGAACATAAAGCTGTAGAGAGGCTTAGATTGCTTAAAGAAAATCTAAATATACTGTAACAAGTGACTTTTATAATTGCATGTCTAATAAAGTTATCAGGATTTACCTAGCAGTGTCATGAAATGCAATATTATGACCTTAAAAAATATAAAGAAGATTAGCTTCTAAGCAACCTATAAAAAATTTCATAAGAGGGGAAGGGAATTTTAAATTAATAATTAGATAAAAAATTTCAGTTATTCCAAATGAGTTAAGTCTTAGAGATCTATTGTACAACATAGAGCCTAGAGTTAACAGTACTACAATGTATGCTTACAATTTTCTTAAGAAGTTAAATCTTGCCTGACTGGTGTGGCTCAGTTGTTGAGTAGTGACCTATGAACCAGAAGGTCATGGTTTGAATCCTGGTCAGGGCACATATCTGCACTGAGGGCTCAATCCACAGTGAGGGGCATGCAGGAGGCTGCCAATCGATGATTCTCTTTCATTATTGATGTTTCTATACCTCTCTCCTTCTTCCTTTCTCTCTCTGAAATAAATATTTTTTTAAAGAAGTTAAATCTTATGTTAAGTCCCCTTATCACTAAATAAATCAACAGGTTAGAGGAAACTTTTTTGAGGTGATGGATATCTTTATAGCATAATTATTGTGATGATTTTATGGGTATACACTTATCTCTAAACTTATCAAGTTAGATACATTCAATATGTACAAATTTGGTATGCCAATTACAGCTCAATAAAGTGTTCTTTTTAAAAATGACTCTTGCAAATTTATAATGTGGCACCTTGGGAAAAAATTCTAAAACATGTCTTAGAAACAAACTCGGGACCTTTGGGTCTGCAGGCTGACGCTCTACCCACTGAGCAAAACAGGCTAGGGCTAGTCTTCTTTTGAAGTAGGCATCAGCTACTGAAGTAAGCATTAGCTACTAGCATTAGACCATTTCTATCTAGTTCAGATTGTGATTCAAATCCTTTCTAAGTCGGAACCGAAACAAGATGGCGGCCTAGGAAGTCTCCTAAGCTGCTGCCTCATCAACAATATGGAAAAAAACAACAGCTAAAATCGAAAGGGATCACATCAGACCCACAGGAAAGCTGACGGAATGGGATGGCTACAACTAGGGACAAAGAAAACCGCCACTGCCGCCATGTGGAGTTTAAAACTACGGTGGAACCGGAGCCGCCACCGAGAGTGAGGAAAGCCCAACGAGAGCAGAGCTCGCTCTGCCCCCGGCCCAGGGAGTGGGCTGCTTCAGAGCATGGCCTCCGCGTCAGTCAGCAACCATCCAAGCCTGCCTGCCATGGAAGCTAGGGAACCGATGCCAGACCTCAGCTGCACCTTCCGGTCCTGCCCTGAAGGAGACACCCTGGAGCGTGGTCTCCCCACCCACAGCCATCTCAGCCCGGCCTCCACGCCCACAGCCGTCTCAGCCCACCCGCCGTGCTAGCAAGGAGCTGGCACGGCGCCTTCCATTCGAGGCCCCGGAGAGCCCTTCACCCTTCTCAGCCGCAGCTGCAGCCGCAGCCTGGCCGGGATGGAGCCTCTACCGAGCCCCCGAGGAGGGGTGTTGCTGCCACCATGTGGATTTTAAAACTACAGTGGAAATGTACCCTCACTTCCTTTTTCCATCTTTTCTTATGTATTATCTTTGTATACTAATCCTATCATGAGTCCGTCTGGCCATCACTCATGCTCATTAGAATGGATGCCTGGGACTAGTAATTATGGGTGGTGCCTGTGAGTCAGGTGACAGAGCCTTGTAGCTCATTAGGAAGTTCCTCCTAATAGGGTCACCTTTCTGCCTTTCCTCTCTTTGATCAACAGAAATTGGCAACTGCACCACTCTTCACCATCTATGTTGTTGCAAATGGCAGGAATTATTTCTTTCTTTCTTTCTTTTTTTCTTTTTCTTTTTCTTTTTTTTTTTTTTTTAGCAAAGTATAATATTCCATTGTATAGACGTACCATGGTTTTTGAATCCACTCATCTGATAATAGGCACTTAGGTTGTTTCCTGATCTTAGCTATGGCAATTGTGCTTCTATGAACATAGGGGTGCATATATTCTTTCTGATTGATGTTTCTAGCTTCTTGGGATATATTCCTGGAAGTGGAATCACTGGGTCAAATGGGAGTTCCATTTTTTTAAAAATTAGTAGCAGCTTTATTTGCAATATGAAAAAACTAGAAACAACCCAAATGTCCATTAGGAATGAATAAATAAATTAAGGTATTTCCATACAATGGAATACTACTCAGAAATGAAAAGGAATGAACTATTGACAAAAGCAACAATATGGGTGAATTTCTAAATAATTATGTAGGATGCCCATTTTCTGATTGGGTTATTTATCTTCCTTTTGTTAAGCTGTATGAGTTCCCTATAAATGTTGGAGATTAAATCCTTATAGTGATAACACTGGTAAATATTTTCTCCCATGTAGTGGGCTTTCTTATTGTTTTGTTGATGGTTTCTTTTGATGTGCAAAGGCTTTTTATTTTGATGTAGTACTATTTGTTTATTTTCTCTTTATTTGCATAGCCTTTAGGAGCAGTATCAGTGAAGAAGTTCTTTTGGCATACGTCTGAGATTTTGCTGCCTGTGGATACCTCTAGTATTTTTATGGTTTCCCGTCTCATGTTTAAGTCTTTTATCCATGTTGAGTTTATTTTTGTGTATGGTATAAGTTGGTGGTTTAGTTTCATTTTTTTGCATGTATCTGTCCAATTTTCCCAATACCATTTATTGAAGAGACTGTCTTGACTCCAGGGTATGTTCAGGATTGTTGCAGCTATTCAGGATCTTTTTCTTATTCCAGATGAATTTTTGGAAAGTTCTTTCTAGGTCTGTGAAATATGCCATTGGTATTTTAATGTAGAGTGCATTGAATGCCATAGATTTCTTGGCATTAATTTTGTGTCCTTCTACATTGCTGAATTCATTTATTTATAAAAAAACTAATAGATTTAATTGCTGAATTTAATAAATTCAGCAATGTAGGAGGATGTAAAATTAATGCCAAGAAATCTATGGTATTTTTATATACCAATAGTGAACTTACAGAAAGAGAACTTAAAAAAGCAATCCTATCACATAAAAAAAATTAAGATACCTAGTAATAAACTTAACTGAGGAAAAGACCTATATGCAGAAAATTACAGGACACTGAAAAAAGGCATAGATAGAGGAAGACATAAACAGATGGAAGAACATACCATGTTCATGGATTGGTAGAATCAACATCATTAAAATATGTCCATACTACTGCTCTCTGTCCAGGAGAGCCTGGGGGCTCACTATAGATTCAATACACTCCCCAATCAGAAAGGATATATGCTCCCCCATGTTCATAGCAGCACAATTTACAATAGCTAAGATTTGGAAACAGCCTAGGTGCCCGTCAGCAGATGACTGGATCAGAAAACTATGGTACTTCTACACAATGGATACTATGCTGCCATAAAAAGAAGGAATTCTTACCATTTGCAGCTACCTGGATGGAACTGGAGAACATTATGCTAAGTGAAATAAGCCAGTAAATGAAATAAAAATTCCACATGACATCACTCATTTATGGATAATTATAAACTGATGAACAGAAAGATAGATACAGAGGCAGTAAAGCATCAAACAGACTGTCAAATAACAGTGGAAAGGTTAGGGAGAGGTGGGGGAGATAAGAGATAAACTGAAGGACTTATATGCATGCTTATAAGCATTACCAATGGATGCTAAACACTGTGTGGTGAGGACATATGTGGGAGTGGGGTGAGGGGGCTATGGAAAGATATGTACACATATAACACCTGAAAAAATTGGGGAAAAAAGAAAACTGATGGGCACATGCAATGTCTCTAAAAGCTTCTGCTCAGATGTGGCATAGTTCTTTTGCTTATGGCCCACCCATCTCATCAAGACACGTGGCCAAGCACAATCAGTGTGATAAGGTTGTATACAGGGAAAACTGTAAAAGAGGCGAAGGAAATAAATAAATGTGAGCAAATTATATAATCTCAGTCTCATGAGGTGGATGCTGTTATAACTTTCTTTCTAGAGAACAAAATTGAGGAAAAGAGACTGCCTGTTGGGGCGGGAACTCAGGGAGCCTGTGTGCCTAAACCACATGACTGGGTGTCTGTGGGTAGGCTGCTGGGAAGGGGAAAGTCCAAATTTCTACTGCCAGGGCTGTGCTTCCTAGCCTGGATACAAGTGTTCCCCAAGACATCCAGGAGACACCTACAGGGGCAGTGGGCTCAATAGGCCTGCCTGCTGGAAAGGCTTAACTGTGGTGTCCAGAGGCTGGTAGTCGGGGAGAGGGAAGTTCCAATTTTTGCTGTCTTATGCCCCAGTGGGGGCTCACAGAGGCACCCAGGACCCTGTTGGGGTGGTGGGGCTCTAAGGCTTGTGCACTGGAAAGGCATGGCTGTAGTATCTGGTAGTAGGCAGATGTGGAGGAGGAAGACTCAGTTTTTGCTGTGGGGCCTTGTGCTCTTAGTTGGATTCATGTACCCCCAGTGGCAGCTCACAGAGGCACCCGGGAGCCATTTGCCAGGGTGTTGCACTCAGAAGGGCCCTCACACTGAAGCCGTGTGACTATGGTGTCTATGGGTAGGCAGGCGGAAAGGTGGAAGAAGCCAAGTTTCTGTTGCTAGGGCTGTGCACTCTTGTTTGGATATGAGTGTGCCCAGTGGGGGCTCACAGAGGCACCCAAGAGCTGCCCTTGGGGTGGTGGGCTTTGGAAGCCTGCACTCTGGAAAGGCATGACCATAGCATCTGGAGGTTGGCAGCTGTGAAGTGGGAAGACTCAGTTTTTGCTGTCATTGTTTGGATTCACGTGCACCCAGCTGTAGCTCAAAGAGGCACCCGGGGGCTGTTTGCCAGGGTGGTGCACTCAGAGGGGCCCTTGTGCTGAAGCTTCCTGACTGTGTTGTCTGTGGGGAGGTTTTATGAAGGGGGGGAGTTCAAATTTCTACTGCCTCGGCCATGCACCCTTGTTTGGATATGAGCACCTGAGTGGGGGCTCACAGAGGCACCCAAGAGCTGCCTTTGGGGTGGTGAGCTCAGGATGTCTGCATGCTGAAAAGGTAAGATTGTGGTGTTTGGAGGTCTGCAGTGCTACAGGAGCCATGCACTCTTAAAGGTGGACATCTTAGGGTCTGCAGGTCTATGAGTGAGGCAGCAGGATTTTGGCAGGAGTGGCTGCAGGCTCACGGGCAGTGTCCAAGACTAGTCTGGGTGGTGGTGCTGATGAGTTCCTAGAAGAGGCCATTCTCTCCTTCAAGATGGAGTGGGTTTCATGCCCAAGCCCCGCAGTCCGGGGAGTGTCTGCTGTAGTGGTAGGTGCTCTCTGTCCAGGAGAGCCTGGTCTGCCGGTCCCTGGTACTCCTGTTGAATTTAACCGTCACACACACACACACACACACACACACACACACACTCACACACACACACCCCACACACACTCTCCTTTTACCCCCTCACTCATTCACACCCTCTCCCTTACCTCTGCCCTGGTAGCCGCCATCTTCTCCTATCTTAATATTTTTTAATTCTGAAAGACTTTGTGGGAATGTGTGTGTACGCATCTGTCTGAGTTCTGTGTTGGTGAAGGGTGTTCATTCATATTTGAAAGCCTTAAACAACCAGATAATTCCATTGTGTTTAGGAGACTAATAACCAGAGGATCAGCCATGAATAAACATAGTATTTTTCTTTATATCCTTAATTGTTTATTTTCTTCAAATTATTGATCCTAACACACACACACACACACACACACACACACACACACACACACGCGCGCGCGCACACACACGCACACACACGCGCGCACACACACACAATTTTGTTTTTGGGATCTGGGGAGGATTCCTGCAGACTGGGGCACTGATGTACAACAGGACCCTAATACCAAAGCTCCATTGATATCTATGAGGAAAGCTAAGGTCTTCTAGGGGAAGCTGGGGATAGTTGACAGGAGAATGGGAAGTGTACCAGATTGCCAAGGAGGCTAAACTGTAGCAGGAGCCAAAATAGTAGGGGAGCAACTTTGATTTCTCAAGCCAGTAGACATTTTATAGCTTTAGAAGCACCCCAAGAAAGATTCTCAAGGCTGCCTCCTCTTTCTAGAATTTGGGAGTATTTTGGTGTTTGCTATCTAATGTGTATTGAGCAAAGTCAATATTTCTTTTTTTAAAAAATATTTTATTGATTTTTTACAGAGAGGAAGAGAGAGGGATAGAGAGTTGGAAACATCGATGAGAGAGAGTCATCGGCCAGCTGCCTCTTGCACACCCCCTACTGGGGATGTGCCCGCAACCAAGGTACATGCCCCTGAACGGAATCGAACCCGGGACCCTTCAGTCTGCAAGCCAACGTTCTATCCACTGAGCCAAACCGGTTTCGGCGAGCAAAGTCAATATTTCTTTGAACATAGGCTTTTGCAAAGTTTACTCTTTCTCAGCCTGGTTATCTGAACTTAGATATACTATAAATTTTTCTATATGCATGTTTCAAATCCTATATAATAAAAGGCCAGAGGCAACAAGACAGAAATGATCAGAGACCAAGATACCACGGCCCCTCACAGGCTGCCCCTGCCCCTAAGCAAGAAGTTAGGGGAAATCAGGCAGGCAGGCAGAATAGTTAGGGGTGATCAGGTAGGCAGACCAGCAGTTAGAAGTGATCAGGTAGGGAGGCAAGTGGTTAGGGGTGATCAGGTAGGCAGGCCAGTGGTTAGGGGTGATGAGGTAGGCAGGCTAGTGGTTAGAGGTGATCAGGTAGGCAGACAGACGATCCCTTACTGGGCTGGCCTCACCCCCAGCAAGTGGTTAGGGATAATCAGGTAGGTAGACAGAGTGGTTAGGAGTGATCAGGTAGGCAGACCAGTGGTTAGGGTGATCAGGTAGGTAGGCCAGTGGTAGGGGCGATCAGGTAGGCAGGCCAGCAGATGGCCCCTCACCAGGCTAGCCTTGCTCCTGAGCAAGTGGTTAGGGGCAATCCAGCAGGCAAGCAAGTGGTTAGGGGTGATCAGGTAGGCAGGCCAGCAGTTATGGGTGATTAGGTAGGCAGGCAAGCAGTTAGCAGCAATCAGATTGGCAGACAGCTCCTTGCAGGGCTGGCCCCACCCCTCAGCAAAGGAAGAGGAAGGCTCAGGCCAGCCAAGCCATTGCATCCTAGCCTGTCACCTGCAGAGGGAGGCCACAGGTGGCAGGGGAGGGGGAGGCAGTACTGCACAGATGGCAAGCTGTGGCAACAGCGGGGGTGGGGCCAGCTGCCTGCAGCCGGGATAAGGAAAGCCCCAATAGGCCATGATCTCAGGCTAGGTGTAGGGACCCTACCCAAGTCAAGGGCAGATCACAGATCTAGTTGTTCCCTAAGAATAATAGGAAGAAGGTGGTATGATAGTAGGCAACCTGGAGAGCCAAGGCAAGAAGTTGATAGGCAGTTCTGTAGATGAGAGGATGCCACTGGTGATGATTTCGGGAGAAAACTAACATAATATTCATTGTGGTTGGGCTAATTCATCAGGAAATGAGAGGGGAAGACCCTGAAAATAAAGACAATCTAGCTAAAGGGTGTTGGATAAGCTAGGCCTTATGGGAAATGGAACAAAATTACTACAGGTCTTGGTGATTTGTTTCTAGTAAAGACCAAAAAGCCTAATGAGACTTGGAAGACTCTCCCAGGAAATTTGGTGAGTCAGGTTCTGGCAAAACTGGGACAAACAATAAGTTCCAGTCAACACCAGAAGTCAGGGCTCTTCAAACTCACCAAAGTGCAATTGAAAGCCAACCTCAGAAACTGATTGATAGAAAAGGCCCATAAATAGGCATTGGGCAGGATCAGAATGGCGGTTAAGATCTCTCAGGGATACTAGAATCATTGACAAGTTAAAACAGGAGATTTCTTTAGATTGGAGCCAGTGCCTCAGAAAACGTAGGGAGCACAGCACGGAGACAAGTTCAGGAATATTTATTTGTCCTTGCTCTTAGCAAGTAAATCAAAGAAAGCAATCAGCAGATTGAATTATAGTTTTAACTGAACTGTATTTTAGTCTGGTCTCAATCTTTAAAAGTTATTAGTCTCTATTTTACATATATGATATCCCTCAGCTGGAAGAGTAAGTTATATTGCCCTAATTTTTATTGTTATTCTTGACTCTCTCTCTCTCTCTCTCTCTCTCTCTCTCTCTCTCTCTCTCTCTCTCTGTGTGTGTGTAAAATTGTCTAACATTAAAATGTATCATTAATTTATTTTCCAGTGTCAAGGTTACAATGTAACTATTTGATGTATATCCAATGAATTTCATGGCTATAGTCCAAATGGAACAAAGAAATCATTTAAAACTATCCATATAGTGGTGATGTCAAATTTTTCATTTTCTTCTATTTTATAAATGCATAATCTCTCAGCTCAAAATCAATCTATTAACCTTGAAAACATTTTGAGCTGAAATGAAGGTTAGCAGTGAACTTTGTGACCTTCACATGATATTAGTCATATTTAGCAATTAATATTGGCTTTGAGTAATGAGGAACCAGTTGAGACAGGAACAGTACTGTAGCAATTACCAATAAACCTGACTTCAGAGGCCATAGAAAAAATAAAGAGCATGCAAAATCATTTTTTTTTAAGTTCAAGCTCATCTGCCATAGAGTTCCTGCCTTTTAAAAACAAATTTGAACATCTTGGCAGCTATTCTGATAAATTAAACATAAAATACTCCAGTAATATCTTTGTTATGAGATAAGAAATTTTGTTCAGTGAATTTGAAGGGCAAATGAAGACAAAAAATACTATGTCTCTGCCTTTTAAATCTCCAGAGGGATGAGTCTGATGGATTTCCCAAGAGCCAGTACTGTTTATTGCCATAAGACCAGAGGAATTAGGCAGGTAAAAGCTTACCAGTATTTGTTAAATTAAAATCCAAATAAATGTATCAACTAAAAATGCTGTAGGAATATATAAATATATTATCTTCAGATGAATTTTATGTTAAATTATATTGATTTTAACAAAACCCAAAACATGACAGATATTTTTGAATTCAAAATAAGAAGTGTTAGTGATTTTCCCACATGTAGCATATGAAAATACTTTCTCAAATTATTTGGCCATATTTTATGAATATTACTCCTCTATACCATTAACAGCATGGAAAATTACCATAAATGGAATATTTTTCATCTCTATTATTTGTTAGACATTAAAATAAAAGTGTCACCTTTATACAACTTGAAAGTATTCTTAGTAATATTTTATTAATTTAAAAGAATTTCACATGTGAACAATTTAATTTCATTAACATCCTTAAAAGATCTATATTTTTTCTATAATACTACTCAAAGAAATATAAAAGGTACTAGATTTACCTTCAATATCAAATGGCAAATGTCTTCCTCTTACAAATTGAATTGAGTTTAAAATTTTTTTTTTAGCATCTTAGTTTATGTTAATTTAAAGAAGAAATACATTAATTAAAAATTAATATAAAGTTATAAGTAAAAACAACTAATAAGTTGTAAAATCTAGAAACTGGGGATTGCAGATGAACTATCTCTGTCAGAACAAGAAATAAAGACATATTACTTGCAGTAAATATACTCAAGGACTTGTCCAGAGAAAGAAAGAAATTAGCCATGGCCTGCTGACTCTAGAACTTATTTCAAGAGACCTAGAATTATGAAAATTTATCCATTTGACCTCGAAGAGGTAGTTCAATTATAAAGGAAATTTGAAATTTTACAACCAATTGCTTGGAGAATTTTAACAAAATTATTCTCTTTTCCTGTCTGTTTTTTTTCCTACCGTTTCCCGAAAATAAAACAGTGTCTTATATTAATTTTTGCTCCCAAAGGTGCGCTAGGTCTTATTTTCAGGGGATGTCTTATTTTTCCATGAATAAGAATACGGTACACATTTATTGTTAAATGAAAATAAAAGAAATTTATTACCTGTATATGGTACGGTAGTACGGTAGTTGTCAACACAAACCAGACAAACTGTGAATCCTATAAGTATCAAGAATTTACTCATTTATTCAATGACAATCATGTCATCATCTTCTGGAACATCATCATAACAATCCAATTCCTGAATTTCTTGTGACTCGATTTCTTTCAGAAACAGTGGACCAAATCTCTCATGTTTAGCAATAGCACTGTCTTTAAATGAGTACTTCTTGTCAAGGTAGCCTGCTCACAGTGCATTTGCAATGCAACTGTCAGTGATTTTCTCCCATGAATTCTTCACCAAAATCACAACTTCTTGCAGTTTAGGTTTCACAAAGTTTCCACGCTGATTTCTTTCCATTCTATTTTCAATGTAGTCATTATTTCCATGCGCAAATTGTCTTTGAATGGCTTCTTTATTGCAATATCAAGAGTCTGGAGATAGGCCATCATTCATGTGGGAATCATTATCTGACCTATTTTTCTTTCGTGAAGAAATGTCTTCATGATTTTAGCACAGTGAGTGCTGGCTGCATTCCAGACTAGCAGATTTCTTTGGCTCCTTCCCATAACTAGCGGCAGCATTAAATCGACCCACTTCCTTATGACTGCTTGTGTGGCCCAGGCCTTTTCAGTTTCAAGAATAAAAACACCCAGGGTAAGATTCCTTAGGGAAGGAACAACTTAAGACAGGCACAGTCACAGAGGGGCCATCAGGAGAGAACTTGGGGTCAACAGAGGTGGGTCACAGACCCTTACCACCCCTCCTGCAACCTGGTAGGCGCCTGAACCTTCTCCCATATTGAGGGAGGTCTCCTGCCCCCATGGCTGCTTCGATTCCCATGCACAGCTCAAATTGGGACCCAAGTAACAGACAGAGATGTGGCTGACAGCAGCTTCCATTTCACTGCAACAAGACTTGTTTGAAAGGCCTTATACCCATGATGTGGGCAAGTGGGTTTTTAACATCCAAGTCCAGCCTAGTAGCAGGAATGCTCAGGCCCTTCTCAAGAAGCCCAACAACCAATTCCACTAATACACACATGGTAAATAAGATTGTTGCTAGAGTGTTGAGTCTTATAGATGAATAGTAGCCAATTTCTCAGAGAAAATTAATGTGGCTATTGGAAATAAATGAATATTCTAGAAAAACAGTGTACTGTACAAAAAGCTGTTCTTATAGTATTAACAAAAATTCTTATGGGCAGAGTGTCTCATGGTAAAACTGCACAACATGTTATGAACTGAATGCAGTCATAGTGTAGCACAAATAATTAAAATATAAAAGCTATCAAGACTACACTATAAAATTCCCAAAAGTCTCCTATTATTTAAAGTAAAAAAAGGGGGTGACAGTGGAAGAATATCATGTAAGGAAAAATATCCTGAGAATAATTTACATCTAAAATTTTTTTTTGTACTTTACAAAATTAACCTTTATTTGAAATGCTAACAGCAAGATACTCATAAAAATACACACATGGCGTCAAAATAGGCCAGAGGAGTTATTCGGGGGGAAAATGAAAAAGAATCCCAAGTCAAATCTCAATAGAATATCCTTTTATTAACTTTTGGTCGAGAATATGTTTGTATATTTTCAGAAAACAACTCAGACCATCTGGAATCCGGTAACAGAGAGGAATAGACAGAAGTGCTCCAGCCATGAAGACAGAAGAGACACAATTCACAGATGGAAGATGCTGACGATGCCTCACCATACCAGCAGACAGCAGCTGCGTGTTGCTGAAGGATACCTAGGATCAAACCAGATGGTCGGACCTGCATTACCACCATTTGTCCACCAACCAGATCTGAAATATCATGGCTGACATGTACACATAAGGAACTATTTGACATTGAAATTGGGACTCAAAAGAACTGTTGGCTCAGAAAGGAACTCACTACAGACTGATTCATTTGCCTCTCAGCATAAGACTTGTTGCAAGGGTACTTCTTGGATCACATGATCTCACCTATCTAGAGGAAATAATGAACAGCATGGACTGGTGAACAAAAATAGACCCAGAGAAAGAGAAGCAGCAATCAGACTCTTGAGCCTCAGAGAGATGGTGGGGGAGGTAGGGGTAGGGAGAAGAGATCAACCAGAGGACTTGTGTGCTTGCACATGGGCCTAGCCAGTGGCCATGGACAGCGGGGTGGGGGGGGCATGTGTGTGTGTGGGGTTTGGAATGGGAATGGGGGGATAAGGACAATTATGTGGTACCATAATCAATAAAAAAATTAAATTAAAAAAAAGAATAAAAACACCCAAAACACGTCCAATCTTTTCCTCCTTGCCCTTAGAAATGATTAAAGGTGGGATTTTAGTGCCATCCAGACAAATTGCCAAAATACAGGAAACATGTGCACTTTTGTAAGCAGTGGACGGAATGTACACTAAGGAGGCACCCCGCTGTTCAATTGTTGTTTGAGATGATTGGTCCATAAACACTGCAGTTTCATCCATAGCAATCATGTTGGAAAGATTGTATTTAGAGAAGTCAGCATCATCAATAAAGGACTTGAATGCAAGTGCTCGCTTAGTAACTTGAGTATCTTCCAACCTAAAGAATGTTGTAGATCTTCTTTTTTTTATTTTATTTTATATTTTTAAATTTATTAAGGTATTATATGTGTACATAGCTTACCATTGCCCCTCCCCCCACCTCCCATTCATGCCCTCCCTCCCCAGAATTTCTGTGTTCATTGGTTATACTTATATGTATGCATACCAGTCCTTCGGTTGATCTCTTATCTCCCCCCAGGTCTCCTTCCCCTCCCCGCTGTCATTTGGCAGTCTGCTTGTTTCATGGTGACTATCTCAGGACCAGATGAATAGAATCCGCTCCTCCTCTGGTACACACTGCCCCTTCCCCCGGGTCCCACTGCTTCCCCGGGGCACCCGGCTCACCCGGGGCACATGGCTCACCAGGGGCACTTGGCCCCCTGGGGCACACGGCTCACCCGGGGCACACGGCCCCCTGGGACACACGGCTCACCCAGGGAACATGGCTCACCCTGAGGCAATGGGGTCGCGAACGGGAGGCACTGCTCCAGCTCCTCACTAGCATGGCGGGCTTGGAGGCCAGGCTGAGATGGCTGCCAGTGGGGAGACCGCTCTTAAAGGTGTCTCGTTCAGTGTGGGAGCGGAGCGTCTGCGGATGCTGCTCACTCCCTGGGCCCGGGGCGGAGTGAGCTGTCCCCACTCACGGTGGTGGCAGGTGTGGCAGCTCAATCTCTATTGTAGTTTCAAAATCCATCAGGCAGCAGCAGCAGAAGCTCCGGCCAGGCCATGCGGCAGTGGACAAAGAACTCGCCAGGGCTGCGAACGGAAGGCACCACGCCAGCTCCTCACCAGCACAGCGGGCTCGGAGGCCGGGCTGAGATGGCTGCGGGCGGGGAGACCGCCCTCAAAGGTGTCTCGATCAGGGCGGGAGCAGAGCTGTCTGGTTCCACCGTAGTTTTAAACTCCACATGGCGGCAGCGGTGCCCCACTTTGTCTCTAGTTGCAGCCCTCCCATTCCGCCAGCTTTCCTGTGGGTCTGATGTGATCCCTCTTGATTTTAGCTGTTGTTTTTTTTAACAAATTGTTGATGAGGTGGCAGCGTAGGAGACTACCTAGGCCGCCATTCTTGTTTCGGTCTCTGTAGATCTTCTTAAAGACAGTTCACTTCGCTGAAGGAAATTATCCAGCCAGTGTTGTGATGCTTTTGAAGTCTTTGGGGGCTATGTCAAACTGTGGTGCCATTGTAAGGGCAAATTCTTGAATCTGAGCTCTATTCACAACCAAAGCCTTTGCTCTCCTGTCAACAACCCATTCACAGATCAGGTCTTCCAGCTCAAAAAATAATGGTTGTCGACCTGATCCACACTTGGGCTTTTTAGCATTTCCCTTGTCCACTTGTTCAATGAGGTTACCACACTCTGCTTGCCATTTTCAGACCAATCGGATACTCAACATCTTCTCTTTGCAGAAAGCAATAAGATCTTGGCCCCAAGAGTCTTTCATGATTCCTTTCCTGTACTCCATGGAGTAGCTTTTTCTTTGTGCTCTTTTCTAGGGATAAAGAAAAGGAATTGGGGTATCAAGGTGGGGGGAGGCGGATCCCTTAAAATGACACAGGGGAGATCAGAGAGGGGAATCAAAATGGCACAGGAGAATCAGAGGGGGGATTATCATTTTAGTAACCCCTTTTGATTCTCCTGTGTCATTTTGATTGTCCCCTCTGATCCTCCTGTGTCATTTTGATTGCCCCCTCTGATCCTCCTGTGTCATTTTAAGTGATCCCCCTCCCCCCACCCCTGTGCCACTGAACACCTTCACCAGACATCCCCCCTACCCCTTTATCAGACATTTACCCCCTGGGGCGTGCCTGGGGACTGTCACTGGGCTTTCTGGGGCCTGGATCTGGGCTGGAGCAGGGTCTGCCACTGACTGAGAACCTTCAGTCATCATGAAGATGGCTGTGGGCATCAGGTATTGTCACTAGAGACAGACCAGCACTCACCACCTTCGCCACGTCCCGTCCACTCTAATCCTCCTGTTCTTCTACACGCATCTGCGAGAGTCTCCTCCTCTCTCCTGACCTGCATTCACCGCTCACTCTGACCTTCACTCTGCCTCCACACAGCAGTGATATCAGGACTCCGTGTAACATCAGTGGTTGCTAGACACCAGTCGGGGTGGCCCTAGTGACCAGTTTATGGTAAATTAATTTTCATTCTGAGACAGAGCCTGGGGGCCTTATTTTCTTGGGGATGCCTTATATTTCACTCAGAAGGAAACCTGTAAGTAGGTCTTATTTTTGGAGGATGTTTTATTTCCGGGAAAACATGGTAGCTACCACATTGTATCACCTGGAAAATGTCCTAAGTATCTATAGCAAAGAGAATGGGTGGACCCAGCTGACAAACTATTCTCCAGGTATCCCATTGAACATCTAATATATCACTAGGTTCATTGTAGGTGACCACCTCCCGAACTAAAAATATCAAATTCAGTGGAACTGCTCAGAAAATGGAAGATGCCTTCACTCCAGAAAACAATTCAAATAAAGATCTTTGGGGGTGACTATAGAAATGAACAATGGGTGTAAGCTTTTGAGGTCATAAAACACATTGCTTTCTTTCCAGGAAAAGGGTCCAAGAAAAGAGGGCAACAATAAGGATTTACAAATAGCTTAGAGTTTTCATATATAAGCAATCCCATTTCATCAGCAGTCTTTAAAATATACAATTTTATAATATTATTCAAAGAAGAAAAGAAACACTAGATTTTTTCTTTCATTATGATTATAAAAGAGGGTTAATCCTGGGATCCACTACAGGAGGACTGGCTTGATACAGTTTTTTCCCCTATGATTCTCAGATAAGCAATTAAGGATTAAACTATGAACTGGTCTTGAGGTTAGTGTTTTTACCAGAAATATAAGAAATACTTATAAAGAAATATTAGTTTATAAAGAAATACTAGAATTTACTTTTAGTTTTCCTTTGTAGCAAGTAATAATGTACATGTGTTGTTTAACCTCTTGAGATATTTTGAATGTTTTGATTTTAACTAGCAAGTACTTTATTAATGACAGTTCATCTCCTAGATTTCTAAGTGACTTGGCCTAAGAACAAAATTAAACGTCCTGAATTTGATTTCTCTAAAACGTCACTAAATGCAATTGCCCTTTCTGTCAAATAAGCCCTTACTGGTTTGTAAGTCTGAAGTGATTTTTTCCCCTCTCTCATTATGGTTGTTCCAGGACTCTTGACATTCTCTAAATCATCTTTCACTGAGTACAAGAGGTCCATGAGGAAGTCAAGATCGATAATAGACTTCATCTCTCTTGAATTTTAATGCTCCCCTAATCAAACAAAGGTTAAAAAAGGAAATCAAATTAGTTTATTACAAAACTGAACTGACAAAAAATGCTTTCTGCATGAGAAGCCTTTAACCAATACTTTAAATAAGAATGTCACTAGAAAGAAGGCTCACATGAGGTCAGTTATAATCTGTAAATCAAATATGTTCTATTTAAATAAATATTTGACCACACAGCTCAATAGGCATTGCCAATAAGAACTTTTTTTAAAAACCAAAATGAAACAAACTTACAGTATAAATATACTGGTCAGGGCATAACCTAAACTTGTGAAAAATTCTAAGTTAGATCTATTTTATTTTTTAATACTTGGATATTAAATATTGGAGAGACTATGTAGTAAGTTGCCTCAATTTTGCTGTTCAACAGTAAAATGATGTTGGAAAATAGATCACTTACTAGAGATATATGTAGGTGCAATTTTTCTATTATAGGTTTAGTTTGTCTAGCTGTAATTATTTAATCAAATATACATGCAATATAGCTTCAACTTCAGCCAATTTTTAACTCAGTTCTGCAAAAATAGAGTCATGTGCAGTTGACTTTTTATAAGTAAGTATACTGTCATTGTATTTCATAAAAAACCATAATAAGCTAATATTAGATAAACACTTTTGGTACTCATAGTAGCACCCACACATGTTGACAGGTTGTTTGCATTGCCACATACATCACTTGGAATCCTCCACTTACTGGATGTGTGGCCTTGGGCATAATCACCCAATTTTTTGCCGAAACTGGTTTGACTCAGTGGATAGAGCGTTGACCTGCCAACTAAAAGGTCCCAGGTTTGATTCCGGTCAAGGGCATGTACCTTGGTTGCAGGCACATCCCCGGTGGGGAGTGTGCAGGAAGCAGCTGGTGGATGTGTCTCTCTCATCGATGTTTCTAGCTCTCTATCCCTCTCCCTTCCTCTCTGTAAAAAATCAATAAAATATATTTTAAAAAATTATCCAATTTTCTGTATTAGAAAGTGTGCCTGTGATTGGTGTTCTACTTTTTTCTTTTCAAGGATTCTCCACTCCCTCCCCTTTGGTAACTTGTTCTCTGTATATATGGATCTATTTCTGTTTTTCTTATTCATTTGTTTGTTTGTTTTTGAATTTTGCATATAAGAGAAATAATAGAGTAATTGTCTTTGTTTGAGTTATTTATTATCAATGGCATCTACTTCAAAGGCAATTTTTGGGACTTAAGGAATCTAATCTAGTAATATAGGAATATGCAAATTTTCCCATTACAGTGTCATGGGTCATGACTGGATCATCAGGCTGCGTCCCCACCCTCTGCAAAGGCAGCTGCAAGGCCAGGGATAGGACAGGATATAATAAGAGGGGAAAGAAACTGCATGCAGAAAGCAGATGGCGACCATGGGGCAGAGCAGGTGCACCCGGTGAGGGGTGGGGTGCAGGCAGTGCGGAGTAGGGAGCCCCACCCAGTAGCGGCCTTTATCTGGGAGGTGCCCACCAGTTCCGGACAGAGAGGAAGATCCAAGGCCTTCTGGGTGCAAGCGCTCCAGCTTCGTGACAGCAATGCCCAGGCTGCGTGGGCTCCGGCCACCCTCACTGGGCTGTTGTCCCTGGCAGGGAGTGGGAGCAGGACAGCGGTGGGAAGGCTAGGGAAGTCGGGGCAGCAAACACCTGGCAGGGGCTGAGCTCAGGGTTGCGAGTTAACGCCCCCTCATACGCCTCCCCTTCCCCCCATAGAAGCTTTAAGAAGATAGGAAGGGAGGGAAGAACTTTATAAAGCGATCAGTAAAGAGCAGAGTTAAAGAAGGAAAGAGGATGTGCGAGTGAACTGTAGGAGCTATAATGAAAATCAAGTACAGTTGTGTACTGGGGACAGATTTTAAAAGTAGGATTCAGAAAATAAAATAAAGATAAATGATGGTGAATAATTTAGGCAAGTAGATAGATATTAAAACAATGGAAGTAGAGAAGAATGTGGATGAGAGAGAAAGAGGGAGGGAAGAAAAGTTTCAAAGGGGAACCAGTAGAGCTTAAAAGGAGAATGGGAAGAAGGAAGAAAGGGGGGGGGGAGGGGAGCAAAGCAGGTCCGAAGGAGGAAGTGAAGAAAAAAATTAAGGTGGGAAGATAGGAAAAGGAGAGGAGTAAAGATAAAGGAAAGAAGGAATGTGGGAGGGAGGGAAGGTAGGAGAAAGACATGAAGAAGGATGATGGAGCAGAAGTAGGAAATAAGGAGGAAAGAAAAGTTTATAAATGATGAGTCAGTAGGAAAAACTGTTAAATAAAGGAGAGAGAAAAATTATGTGACAGTGAGAAGTCAATAAGGAAGTCAAATACAATTGTGTGTGAAGGGGATAAAAGTAAAAACAAAAAAACAAAAAACATGTTAATAGGGGCGACCAGGCTGGCAGGGGAGGGCAGTTAGGGGGATCAGGCCATCAGGAGAGGACAACTAGGGGGATCAGGCCAGCAGGGAAGGGCAGATAGGGGGATCAGGTAGGCAGCAGAGTGGTTAGGGGCCAGAGGTCCCAGATTGTGAGAAGGATGTCCAACAGCAGGGATCAGGCCTAAACTAGAAATTGGACATCTTCCAAGGGCTCCCAGATTGGAGAGGGTGCAGGTCAGGCTGAGGGACCTCCCCTACACCCTACCCCCATGTACACATTTCATGCACTGGGTCTCTAGTAACGTATGTAAAGATATTAACATAGTATATGGCTGATTGTAAATGATAAATGGTAACTCATAATTGAATTCTGATGGAGGGCATGTAAATGAATACAACTTAACATACCATTCTGGTTTTAATCCTGTCCTATCTAATGAAGAGGGAAGGAAATATGCTAATTGACCCTCATGCCATTTCAAAGATGGTGGTGTCCACAGCCAATAAAGAGGGAATATGCTAATTGACTGCTCCACCCTCAAATATGGCAGCACCAACAGCCAATAAGGAGGGAATATGATAATTGTTGCAATGCCCTCAAAGATGGCAGCACCCACAGCCACAAGATGGTGGCGCCCAGTCCCCTAAGCCCTGCTGAGGAGGCAGGTGCCCGGCCACTCCAGCACCTGCCTCCAGAGTCCTCCAGTCCTTTGAGCCCCCAGTTGCCCAGGGTCAGCCCGAGGTTCAAGAAAGCCTTAGATGGTGGCTGCCCAACTGCCCAGGGCCGGCCTGAGGTGCAGGTAACCAGGGCTGGCCGAGACTTGCACTGCCATGGCAGTGACAGCAGCAGAGGTGTGATGGGGCATTGCCTTCTCCTGATCTCCGGGTTGCCTCCTGCCCCTGAGGGTTCCTTGACTGTGAGTGGGGACAGGCCAGGCTGAGGGACCCCTCTCCAGTGTATGAATTTTAATGCACCAGGCCTTTAGTATAATCAAAGCCTAATATGCTAAGTGTCCAGTCATCAGCTGGCCGTTCAACCAATCAAAGCACAATATGCTAATGATATGCTAAGGTTTCTCATCTGCTTGCTATGACATGCACTCACTACCAGGGGGAAGACGTTCCAACCAGAAGGTTAGCTTGCTGCTGGGGTCTGGCCTACTGGGTGAGCCGGACAGAACATAATCTGGAGCCCTCCTGCATTCCTTCCCTGGCTGGCCAACCTTCCATGTCCCTTCCAGGCCCTGGTCATACACTGGTGGGGTCCTTTGTCTTGGTCTGCGCCCTCTTGAAATCTGGAATTCCTTGGGGGATGTTGGAGAGTCAGTTTCAGCCCAATCCTGCAGGCCAGGCTGAGGGACCCCACTCATATATGAATTAGTGCATCAGGCCTCTAATAGCTCAATGACATTCAGTAGGAATAAATAAAGTATACCTTTAAACAACTTATCAGACCATTTGAAGGTATCTAATCATAGTCTGTAATTTTACCATATATCTGACTTACCTTCTTTTTACCATCCAATGAGATAGTGGCAAAAGATTTTTCTTTAATTCTCCTTATCAAATATTAATTTTAGAAAGACTTCATAATAGCTTATTAGAGAAGTTCAAATAACAAAAAATGCAAAGGTTATAGAAATTGTTCTTAACTTTTGCATATAACAAAGTTCTAAACACTGAATACAGAGCTTTTCTTTTTTATCCCCTTTCTTTGAGATGCAATTTTTTATTCTTTTATAGAAATTTCTTTCTTTCTTTTTAAAATCATTTTCATAAAAGTATCTTTATTGTTGCCAAAACCGGTTTGGCTCAGTGGATAGAGCATCGATCTGCGGACTGAAAGGTCCCAGGTTCAATTCCAGTCAAGGGCATGTACATTGGTTATGAGCACATCCACAGTAGGGGGTGTGCAAGAGGCAGCTGGTAGATGTTTCTCTCTCAGTGATGTTTCTAGCTCTCTATCCCTCTCCCTTCCTCTCTGTAAAAAAATCAATAAAATATATATTTTTTAAAAGTATCTTTATTGTTGAAAGTATTACAGGTATTCCCACCCTTTTTTTCTCATTGACCCCCTTCTCTCTTCCCCTGTCCTGTCCCCCCAGGCCTTCACCACACTACTGTCTGTGCCCATGGACTATGCATATATGAGTATAAGTACTCTAGTTAATCTCTTCCCACCCCACCTGCCACCACCTTTTCTCAGATTCATCAATCTTCTATGCCTCTATTTTGCTCATCTTTTTATTTTGTTCACTAGATTCCATATATGAGTGAGACCATGTGATACTTGTCTTTTTCTGACTGGCTTATTTTGATCAGCATAATACTCTCTAGGTTCTTCCATGCTGTGTTGGAGGCCCAATGCACAAAATTCACACAAGAGTAAGCCTTTCTTCCCCTGGCTGTTGGCACCAGCTTCCCTCTGGCACCTGGGACCCAGGCTTCCTTCACAGCCCTGACTTCATCCAGAAGGTTGTCTGGTCTAATTAGCATATTATGCTTTTATTATTATAAACTAAAGGCCTGGTGCACAAAATTGTGCACTGGTAGGGTCCGTAGGCCTGACTGGTGATCAGGGATGAGTTGATGGGGCCCCTGCTGGCACACACCTTGGAGATGACTAGTGGGGTGATCAGGGGGTGGTGCCACCTGCTCACCAGCTGGCCCTGCCCCCCAATTTCCCCAACACTGCTGCCAGTTGCCTCCCTCTGCAGGGCGATAGGCTGGGCAATCAGGGGGCCCTAACTGGCACCTGCTTTGGCTGGCTTGGGGCCTGCAGGTGGGGGGGGAGCTCCTGCATTGAGCGTCTGCCTCTGATAGTCATGTGCATCATAGTGACCAGGTGTTCCACCAGTCATTCTGCCATTCAGTTGATTTACATATTAGGCATTTATTATATAGGAGAGTATTCTATTGTGTAAATGTACCTCAGCTCTTTCATCTATTCATCTACTGATGGGCATTTGGGCTGTTTCCTGATCTTAGCTATTGTAAATTGTGCTGTTATGAATATAGGCATGCATATACTCTTTGTGATTGGAGTTTCAGGTTTCTTCGGATATATATTTTATAAGTGGGATTACGAGGTCAAATGGGAGTTCCATTTTTAATTTTCTGAGGAAACTTCACACTGTTTTTCATAGAAGCTGCACCAGTCTGCATTTCCACCAGCAGTGTACTAGGGTTTTCCTTTCTCCATATCCTCACCAGCACTGGTCATTTGTTGATTTGTTGATGTTAGCCATTCTGATAGGTGTGAGGTGATACCTCATTGTAGTTCAAATTTACATCTCTCTCTGATGATTAGTGACTTTGAGCATTTTTTCATATCTCTCTTAGCCTTCTGTATGTCCATTTTGGAGAAGGGTCTATTTAGATTGTTTGCCCATTTTTCAATTGGATTGTTTATCTTCCTTTTTGTTAAGTTGTATGAATTCCTTATATATTTTGGAAATTAACTTCTTATCAGATGCATCATTGACAAATATGTTCTCCCATAGAGTGGGCTGCCTTTTCATTTTGTTGATCATTTACTTTGCTGTGCAGATCATTTAAAAATATATTTTATTGATTTTTTTACAGAGAAGAAGGTAGAGGAATAGAGAGTTAGAAATATCTATGAGAGAGAAACATCGATTAGCTGCACACTCCCTACTGGGGATGTGCCTGCAACCAAGGTACATGCCCTTGACCAGAATCGAACCTGGGGCCCTTCAGTCCACAGGCCGATTCTCTATTCACTGATCCAAAGCAGTTAGGACAGTGCAGAAACTTTTTAGTTTGATGTAGTCCTATTTGTTTATTTTCTCTTTTGTTTCACTTGCCCTGGAAATGTATCAGCATGAGAGATGTCTGAAATTTTGATGCATATGGTTTCATATAGGATTTTTATGGTTTTAAAACTTACATTTCAGTCTTTTATCTATTTTGAGTTTATTCTTTTTGGTAGCCTAGTTTCATTTTTATTTTATTTTTGCATGTAACTATTCAATTTTCCCAACACCATTTATTGAAGAGACTGTTTTTATTCCATTGTATGCTCTTACTTCCTATAAAATATCAATTGAACATAATAGCTTGGATAAATTTATGGATTCTCTGTTCTGTTCCATTGATCTATATGCCTATACTTGTGCCAGTACCAGGCTGTTTTGAATACAGTGGCTTTGTAGTATTACTTGATATCTAATATTGTGATACTTCCAAATTTGTTCTTCTTTTACAAGATTGCTGAGGCTATTTGGGATCGTTTTTTGGAGTGTCTGTTCTTGGTCAGTGAAATATGCCATTTAATAGGGATTACCAGATTTTTTTCTGTGTATAAGGCACTATTTTTTTTCTAAAATTGTTAGACTGAAAATCCAGGGGCGTCTTATACACAAACGTCAGCCAACGAGGGAGCTGAATGGGTGCATAGCTGCTCATACTTTGTCAAACAGGTTTCCTATTTTTATATTGTAAACCAGAAGACATCTTAATCAATAAACCAAACTTATTTGGAGTCCTGTTTGCTAGCACTAGTGGGCCCAGAGGAAAATGTTGCTTCTCAAATTCTGGGGTCCAATATGGTGGATCTCCCAAACTTATACATTTTTCAGTTCTTTGTCTCCCAAATTTGGAATGAGACTTCTGGACCTTCTGAGGAAAAGTCCTGTGTGCTGGGACAGGCTGTGAGGCCATATCTCAAGGCCTGGCCTGGCACCAGCCCTGACAACTCTGTCTGGGGCATAATTTATGGCCTCTCTGGAATGGGAAGTAGTCTTATTTTTTCCCCTATTATTTAAGCAAGCAAGCATTTACAGAAGCCAAAATAGCAGGGTTAAATTTTAAACAGTAATTTTTACCCAAGATGGAGGTTACTATGCTTTACTTCAATCACCAGCCTTACTGTTACTGACATCAGCTGATGTCATAATTGGAGGCGGAGGCGGAGATTGTGCAGATGTAACAGGAACTGGAGCATTCTAAGCCTATAAAGATGTCAAAAAATAAAAAGGAAAAGGTAAATACTGGTAAGCAATTGTCTTACTCTGCAAAATTCAAACTTAATATAATCAGCTATGCAAAAGAACATGGAAATAGAGCTGCAGAGAGAGAATTTGGACCTCCTGCCATTGAGTATATGATTAAGATGCCATAAAAGAAGAACGCCTTAAGAGGAACATCAGCAAACTTAAGAGGAAAAATAGGCAAACTTGGAGCAGAGACTTAAGACTTGGATTATGGAACAGTGCCAACATGGCTTCTGTGTGTGAACCAAGCTTATTAAATGTCAGACAAGAATGTTTGCAAATGAAATGAACATTGTTGATTTTACAGAAAAGGCAAAATAGTGCTTTAATTTCATGAGGAGATAAGGGTTGGCCATGAGAACATGAACAAAGTTAGCTCAGAAAATGCCACCAGTTTATGAGGATGATCTCACATATATAGACAGTGACTCAGAAGACAGCAGTGATACAATAGAAGTTGAAGAAATTGATATGTCTAGGACTGATAGTGATGAAGAAAAGAGCAGTGATGCAACAGAAGCTGATAAAGTGATATGCTGTATAATATGATAGTACTGGTATGTAAAAATTACCTGTAGTAATAAAAGGGTAATATGCTAATTAGACCATTAGATCAAAAGTCCTTCTGGGCATCATTCTGGATGTCCTTCCAGATGAAGCCACCCGGGTTCTGGTGCCTGGTCGTGGTGGCCGGAGAGAAGCAGCCTGGGTCCTGTGTGCCTGACAGTGGCTGCCAGAGTGAAGCCTGGGGCCAGGGTGCTGGAGGGAAGCCAGTGCCAGTGGCCAGGGGAAGGAAGGCCTACTCTTGCACGAATTTTCATGCATCGGGACTCTAGTTACTAAACAAAAATGTGTTCTGTTTTATGTTTTGTTTTTTTTAAATATATTTTATTGATATTTCACAGAGAGGAAGGGAGAGAGATAGAGAGCCAGAAACATCGATGAGAGAGAAACATCAACCAGCCACCTCTTGCACACCCCCTACCGGGGATGTGCCCCCAACCAAGGTACATGCCCTTGACCGGAATCGAACCCGGGACCTTTCAGTCCGCAGACCGACGTTCTACCACTGAGCCAAACCGGTTCCGGCTATGTTTAAAATATTGATTTCTTAACTTTGGGTTAGAAAAGTGGGGGGGCATTTTATACATGCAAAAATATGGTACATTGAATTTATAGATTGATTTGAGTAGTATGGACATTTTAATGATGTTGATTCCATCAATCCATGAATATGGTATATTTTTCTACTTGTTTATATCCCTTTATCTCTTTTTTTCAATGTCATGATTTCTGAGTACAAGTCTCTTACCTTCTTGGTTTAGTTAATTCCTAAGTATCTAAATTTTTTGTTGTTGTAATTGTAAGTGAGATTGTTTATTTAATTTCTTTTTCTGAGAGTTTGTTATTGGTGCATAATAATGCCATAGATTTCTGGATGGTAATTTTGTATCCTGCTACTTTGCAGAATTCAGTTATTAAATCTAGTAGTTTTAGTGGAATCTTTAGGGTTTTCTATGTCCAGTATCATATTATCTGAAAATAATGACAGTTTTACTTCCTTTCATTCCAAAACACATACGCCTTCCAGGAGGACACTGCTTTCTTTAGCATAAGGCACCGCAAATTAATTGTTACTAGTGGGTTCTCTATGGGATGCCAGAAAGGGCACAGATTCACAGATTTGGCTGTAGAAATTAAGCTGTTCTTATTTCCATGATAGAATTTCCTAGTGCTTCAAATATCTTGGTGGTGGGCATAATGCTGAGAAATCAGAAAGGCAATTAATGAGCTAACTTTAACTGGCCAAGGGGCATACAAATAATTGTGACTTGTGCCATTAGTTGATGGCCTTAATCAATCAACAAACAATAAATAACTGTTGATTCTTTGTTATGTGCACAATATCATGTTCAAGGTTATGAGAGATACACATGATAATAAGATAAAAATGGCTACGCTCAAGAAATGTGTAATCTAATTGAAGACATTTCAAAATATTAGAGAGCCATTTATAATATGTTCCAAATTAATGGTGTTTGAATCCTTGCTTTAGGAACTCAAGGGACAGAAAGGGCAATTCCAGTGGGATTCCAGATCAGCTTTGAGTGCTGAGTGGTAAGCAGGGTTTCAAAGTCACACATTGGTTGTAGCTCTATCCTGTTCTCTTGCTCCAATTCTCAAGAAGCTTTGTGAAGAACCCAGACTGAGGTCTCTAGAAACAAAGCTTAAGGCCAATTTGATCTTTCCCCCCATCTTCAGGCCCCTGTGCCCTGTGAGTCTGAAGGTTCTTAGTGTCATTACACTGGGCATCACCTTTCAGGGTCTTGGTTGGGGCCTCAGAATATTGTTTGTAGGAGGTCTGATTTCCATTCCTCAGGCCATTTCCTCCACTCTTGCACCAGGGTAAGCAAGAATCCTCTTTGCACTAGGTTCTATATAGTGTGACACATAACAACAAAGACATTTTTATGGTATTGAAAAACATAAATAGTGGTCATGCCACTTCATTTAGCAAAGAGAACTAAATCAATGTTTTATTTATTTTTCAGAAAACCATTTTCATGATCTATTTTTCTGACTGCAAAGCATCAAGATTTGTTAAGAAATTATAAAAGTGAATCAATCTGTGGCACTGCCTGCTTCAATAGACTCTTTAAATTCCAGTAATGATTTAATACCCAAACATGTCCAGTGCACCTGCCTCTGTGAAATGCAGTGCTTTCCCCTGCTGAGTGGTGTGGGATTCTTTCCCCTCTTTCAACTGGGCTGTGCTTTCTTTCTTTACCCCCTCTTCTTGTTATTTATCCTACATGCCTTTCCAGTAGCTTATGCGTATCTTGTGCAATAGATTTGCCTCCAAGTGATTTTCTCTTCTGTCTATTTTGCCAGGGTGGTGTCTGGAAATATGATTAGGCAAAAGTAAGCAACCTTATAGAATTGTTCTTTCTCCCAATAGAGCTAAGGATTTGGAGATCTCATGGGCTTCCTCTAAGAATAAAGCACAGAGCCAGTTTTGCTACTAAAACATACTCAGGACTAAATTTATATTGGAGAAATAATTTGTATCTGGTGAATAAATATTATGACTGGACTTAATGCCAAACATTTTCCCCTTTCTTATTCTAAGTGTTAAAAGGCAGAATTTAGGGAAAACATATTTTAAAAGCCAACATCAAAACTCCAGGTTTGTTCACTGGGTAGGCTGGTATAGGATGCCAGGTTTGGGTGAATAAATATAGAAAGGTTATCTTTTGTTCAACTTCTGCTCTTTATAATTGGTTTGTAACTATTTTTAACCAAGTCAGTTGAGATAAGCATGGTTAGGGGAATGATTCATGTGTAAACAAAATTCTGCATTATTTATTAATTACAAATACAATTTCCAGAGTAGGAGAAGCAATGTGCATAATGTGGTCTAAACTTATAAAGAGCAAAGGACATCCCAAGAACCCTTCCTCCACCCCATCTCATTACCAAAAGACAAGAAATTCTTTTTTTTTAACATTTAAAAAAATTTATTAAGGTATTATATGTGTACATAGCTTACCATTGACCCCCCCTTCCATACAAGACCTCCCTCCCCAGAGTTTTGTGTCCATTGGTTGTACTTATATGCATGCATACCAGTCCTTCGGTTGTTCTCTTATCTCCCCCAGATCTCCCTACCCCGCCCCGTTGTCTTTTGACAGTCTGCTTGTTGTTTTACTGTCTCTATATCTATCTTTCTGTTCATTAGTTTACAATGTTCTTTATTATCCATAAATGAGTGAGGACATGTGGTGTTTCTCTTTCATTGACTGGCTTATTTCACTCAGCATGATGCTCTCCAATTCCATCCAGGTTACTGCAAATGATGAGAATTCCTTCCTTTTTATGGCAGCATAGTATTCCATTGTGTAGATGTACCATAGTTTTCTGATCCATTCATCTGCTGACGGGCACCTTGGCTGTTTCCAAATCCTAGCTATTGTAAATTGTGCTGCTAAAAGACAAGAAATTCTTAAATGGCTTTGGCTTAATTAATTCTAGCAAAGTTTCAATTAAAATAAATTATCTTCTCAATGTTAAACACTGCATTCAGGTCAATGTCACCTTGAAGTGCTAGGAACAATAATAGATCACCTTCTTTCAGATCCATACAATTAAAGGAACACTTAAAGATTTTCCCAAAACAAAGGTGAAAGCATTCCTCCAAACTCTTTCTAGATAGAAACTCTTGTACCTTAGAATGGCTCCTTTTTGCTGAAACCTGTTTGGCTCAGTGGATAGAGTGTCGGCCTGTGGACTGAAAGGTCCCAGGTTCGATTCCGGTCAAAGGCATATACCTTGGTTGCGGGCACATCCCCAGCAGGGTGTGTGAAAGAGGCAGCTGGTCGATGATTCTCTCTCATCGATGTTTCTAACTTTCTATCCTTCTCTCTTCCTCTCTGTAATAAGTCAATAAAACATATATTTTTTAAAAAAAAGAATGGATCCTTTTTCCAGATTCTAAATTTCGAGTTTCCCAAAATAAATAATATTACAAACTTTGATTTATAAATCACTATGTAATAAACTTAATAAGAGAACATATATTCCTTGTAGGTTGTTAAACATTATTTTATATTTGTGTGGTTTTTTTTGAGGGATTAAAATCTGAATTAAAATAAAATGATTCAGAGCCAAAGAATTACTGTGTAGGAATGAGAGGGGAGGAAAACGTGAACATTTTGAACTCTTACTATGTTCAGTGCTGGGCTAGGTAATTTACACATGGTATTTTATTCTACTCTTTAACTATCCTGTGAACTAGCCATTATTATAGCCACCTGTTGGATGAGACTAAACTATAGGGGTAGGCAAAAGTAGGTTTATATTTGTGAGTGCATGAAACACAGTTTATTCTTGTATTGTATATTTTTATATATAAACAAATGTAAACCTACTTTACCCACTCCTATAAGACTCTGAAATATTGGATATCTTGTTCAAGGTCACATAGCTGATTTGTAAATGTGGAGTTGTACTTAAGCAGGTCTGTAAGACTCCTTACTTCCTTTTTTTCCATGACTACTTTAAGTTTAAGGGTCTGGTCATTAAAGCATGGAAGCCTAGTGGGATCTCTTTCTCCATCCTGGACCTTTGCATACTCTTTGTTGAACAAAACAAATGTGATTCTGTACCTTAGCCAGCTAAAACTTCAGTAATTCATTCATTCGAGTCCATACTGCATGTCAAACACTATGGGAATTACAGGCAGAGAAGCCAGTGTTGGTGAGGAAGTCATCAGCATAATGAATTTCTAACTCTTCTTGAATCACACTTCATCCCTGTTGCTGCTTGCACCTCTACACAAATCATCCTGAGAAAAGGGTTTCAGCCTTGCATCATTTGGGCATTCAGAGAATTTGAATGTTTAGAAGACTCATTTCCGTGATTTGCCGTTTTCCATTTTCTTACCATCTTTCCGTAACAGTAATTGAGGGTGGATTTTTAATTGTGAAGAGTAAATCTTTAATTAAAAGAAAATAGACATGGATAAAAGTTGATAAAGGAAGAGATTTAGGAGGATTTTAGGAAACTTACAGGAAAATCACCTAAAAAGTCATCATTTTTTATTCTTAGTATTGACTTCCTAAAAGTGAATCTCATTACCTTTGTTTTATCTGGCATATTTATGGAATATGTTTATTTATTAATGAATTTTTCTAAAGCAAACATAACAGGCACATAAGGCATTCTCATAATCACTTAGCTATATGGCTATGGATATTTATCACTGGTCTTCAGAGACTATTTAAAAATGGAGAGTTCCAGGAAAACAATAATAAAAAAAATCAACTCCTTAAAATGCATGCATTTTATGAATCATTTATTCAAAGGATTAAGAAGAAATTACATTTCTGAGTTTGTGATGAAAAATCCTTCCCAGAATTGTTAGAACAGTTTTCCTTCAAATGAGTCTATGGTCCAAATTGGTCAGGAGTTACCACAGAGGCTGCTCTTCAAAGATATGGTCAAGAGGGAATGTGGAGGAAGCCACTATTATTATCTTCTTTCCTAGGCCTTTGCATCCCCTGTCACTTCCACTTTTGCAGTTGCTTGTGGGCTTTACTGAAGTCCATAAGTTACACCTGAAGAAGGAGCAGAGTCATATAATCAGAGTATCACTGAAAGAGGGATCTGTAGGCCATTTCATAACCAGCTCCCTTATTCTACAGAATGGAAAACTGAGGCCCAGAAATGGTGACCGACTTGTCCATGGTCACCTGATGGTTACAAAAAAGTTGAGACTCCACCCAGGAGCTTTTCTCATTCAATATTGAGGTGTAAGATCTCAGGAGTTTATCTAATCTAAATTTCCACCTACTTAAGTCTACACTTAAACAAGCAGCTGGGCCAGAAAATCTGAGAATACTCCAGGCAGCTGTAGGTGTAGATTGGTCACATTTTGTCATCCCAGGGAGTGAAGAATATATGTTTGAATAAAATATATCCTGAACAGAAAACATGTATTTGTCCATCAATTATAAAGATCATATGAAGTATGAAGATAGTATACAGCAACGCTTCCCACCTTTAACTGCAGGCTGTAATTGTGTTTATTGAGCAGATTACTGCTATAGCCATTGGAGTTCTAGCCTATTGTGGAACACTGGAAAAATTACAGAACATATCTGGAGCTACCTCATCCAAGAGGTGTGAGGACTTAGGTTTTTATCCTAATTCTCCACAGCTATTGGCTCTGAGGGCTACTCTGAGGGTTAACTCTCTGGCATGCCTGTGATGCCCCTGCCAGTTGGTGGCCAGAGAAAGTCTTGAGTAAAGGTGAATGGAGCATGCAGTTGAGAGGGAGTCTGGTGGGTGAGGTTGGCACACAGGAGTGAACACTGAGGTGCTATGGGAAAGGCACTAACTCTGCTGTAATCGATAGGCCTTTTGACATTTCTCTTGAATCTGAATCATTTTATATTTAAAACTAGTGGATATATTTCCAAAAAAATTTCCTAAAGAGACTAATAAGAACATTTGTAAATATGCTTATAAATAGATAATTTCTTTCAAATTGGCATTCATCTGTGGGAACAGAGACCATTTAACCTATAATTTATTAGTAGTCTGGCCATTATGTGCATGTGAGCATACATTTAGTAGATTCTTCTCTAAGCATGTACCTATTAGGCATACAGGAAAATATAAAATAGAACAAGATTTGACCCCATTACTCAAGAATCTAGTTGTCAAGACAAAACTGAACACATCATTTTCATAATAGCCATCAAAGTACATCAAATGTTTATAAAATTGAACACTTATTTTGCCCCTCCATTAAACATTTATTATGGCAGCACTATTACAAGTATTGGTGATGCAGGAGTAAACACACAAAGGAGATCCCTTATTTCATGGAACTTACATTTTTTTGCATGATATTCACTAGCATGACATTTCAGTTTTCTCATCCTCTGTTTCAACTGCCTAATTTCCTGACATTTTCTTCAAAGTTTTGATGATTAAATCTGGACAATTCATGAGTTTTTTGGGCCAAACTTAGATAGTTGTGAATGGCAAAGCCAGGTTAGATGGAAGTTATGTTATCCTGGCACCCATACTCTGGCCTTTACCACTATGCTGACCAGAGACTGTCAACATACAGAGCTTCTGTTAACCCATTAAAAAAATATTTTCCATGGTTTGTTTATAAAACTTTATCTTTTGACAGCATAGTAGGCTGAATAATGATCTCCCTTCTCCCACCAAGGATGTCTATGATCCAGTCACTCCAAACTGGGAATATGTTACCTTTCATGGCAAAGGAATTTTGCAGATTTGACTAAGTTAAGGGTTTTAAGATGGGGAGGTTTTCCTGGGTTATCTGGGTGGACCCATGTAACCACAAGTGTCCTTATAAGAGGGAGGCAGCAAGTCTGAGGGGGAGAGAAGATGCTATACTGTTGGCTTCAAAGATGAAGGAGGCAGACAAGAGCCAAGGATGTAGGCTAGAAGAATAGGGAGAGGAAAGGAATTCTCTTCTGGAGGAACCCAGTCCTATGGACCTATTTTAGACTTCTGACTTCTAGAACTGTAAGATAATAAAACTGTGTTGTTTTTAAGTCACAAAGTTTGTGGAAGTTTTTCATAGTACCAATCAGAAATGAATATAGTCAGTGTGGCAGAAAGGTGTCCTCTTATGTGAAGTGTAAACTTTGGACCAGTTTATCCCCGAGGCCCTTTCTGGTCTAAGCCCACTGTGTGGGGTCCTCAGAAGGAGCCGTTAGGATAATCAAGGCCCATATTACAGACTCCATATACTTTGAGTGTTGAGTACTCCATACTAGGATCACAGGCATTAACCAAAGGAATGAATGCTTTCAGTGATCAGTATAAAATGCAAGCAGTATTTTACTGGCAGCTTCTTAAAAGCACATGACTCATTCAGAAATACAACATTTAGTCGATGACTATGTTAGACTTTCAAGAAAATTTAATCAATGGATAACTACTATTTTATTTGTCTCCAAACCTGAATTTCATATTACATTTCATCCCATTTAGCCTTTATATAAAGTGGCAGTTGATAGCAAGCCATATTGACAGGACCTCCTGAGTATAATGTAGTAGTCACCTTAAATCACTTATTCACTGCTTGATTAATGGCACGCGTGTGTGCGCGCACACACACGCATACACAAAACAAAACACACAAAACAGGTAGCCACTGAGGATCTCTTTCTATAAAGACTAATATACTGTCTTTCCAATCATCTGACCAGTCACTATGAGGTGTACTGACCACCAGAGGGGAGACACTCAATGCAGGAGCTGCTGTGGGGTGCTCTGGCCATTTACAAAGAAACGTCACTGTGGACCTAGCGCTGACAAAGCAACACTTGGCTTTGATCCCAATGCTGCGGAGACCCATGGCACAAAATTCAGTCCACAGCCCAGCCCAGCTCAGCCCAGCCCAGCCTGGAAACAGTCGCTGTGGGCACTGGGTGATGATGTAATGTAGTAACGCCTGGCTTCCTCTCCCTAGTGACTAGCCTCCTTAGAGTTTCTTCAGCCCAGGAACACTGCTTGCTTTATAGCAAGGTGAAAACATTTTACACCTTAACCAAATGTCTATGAAGCATTTTCACATGCTTCATTTTATTTGATTCTCACAGAAGTCCTGGAGTAGGTAGATAGGAAACTTGGTAGAATCCTATATTTTTTTTATTAACTTGGAAATAGAGATTTAGAAAGTTTAAAAACTTGATCTGACTGAAAAGATGTAAGAAATGGTGGAACTTGAAAATGACTTCAGGTTTTCTCACTGCACAAAATATAGTCAAACACTGCTGCAATTAAATTAAATATTTCACCCTCTGTTCTCCTTGTGTGATCTACAATAATAATTTGCTTCATGTTGATATTTACTGCTGTGTTGCTGACAATTACCCGAAAGAGAAGTTGGGGTGCTTCACTTGGCTGAAAAAATTTAGCTAAATCAGAAAGCATGTCTAATTAAGCAAGTTTATCTACATAGTAGTGACTTGGTGCATGAAATTCATGCAGAGTGTCTGTGTGTGTCCCCAGGGATCTACCCTAAACTGGCAGTTGGATATCCCTCTCTCAATCCGGGACTGCTGGCTCCTAACTGCTCACTTGCCTGCCTACTATATCACTCCTAACCACTTTGCCTGAAGGCCTGCTCACCCCCAAGTGCCCCCCACTGGCCTTCTTGCTCCCAGCTGCAACTCCCCCCCTCCAGGCCTGCTCACCCCCAACTGGCACCTCCTGCTGGCCTGCTCATCCCTAACCACCTCTGCCTCAATCCTGCCACCATGGCTTTGTCTGAAAGGTCTCCCAGGAGGTCTTTCAGTCTAATTAGCATATTACCCTTTCATTAGTACAGATATAAAGCTCTCGCTGGTGTCAATTGCATGTGTGTGTTTGGATCTGCCATTGTTGATCATGAATTTGGTTGACACTTCTATTATGGAGAAAGGGTGAATATGATATTAAAATATTTCTTCTAATTAATTTCCTTTCAATGTGCATGAATTAGTGCACCAGGCCTCTAGTGTAAATATAAAGCTAAAATATAAGAACACTCAAAATCTTTTATTTTGGTTATAAAATAACCTCAATTATTCACCTCAATTAATTAGAAGAAAATTTTCTGTCTCTCAAAATCTTAAATGTGGGATTTTTTCTTAGCACAATACAGGGGTCTAATAGGTGATTCTTGGGGGTGGAGATGGATGGGTTACAGTGTTTGATTTTAGAAGTCACTGTCCTCAAAGGCAAGCCCCTGCAGTGAGCTTCTATTTGGAATAGTTGTCTTCCTTTGATTTAGATTCTAAACTTTAGAAGATGATGGGAATCATTTTAGATCAACAAATGTTTCTTGATCACCTAGTAAATATCAGGGTAATCATTATGGCTGTAAAGATTAATCAATCTCAGATCCTGCCTTATAGGGTCGTTAGCCTCAGAAAGAGGAACAGAAATTTTAACTCTGGAAATGTGTATGATATTTTTGAATTATTTCCCACTGGTGAGTTAATTTGGCTTAGAAATATGGTGACGAGAAAAATAATAGTGACTTAAGAAGGTGGTTCTAGTGATTCTTTACTTATAGGAGGTAACAAAATAGGTTTTGAGGTTTGAGAAAGAAGCAGAGGTGAGGTGTTGCCTGATCAATGGAAGGCACTGTATGAGGGGAACTGTAAAGATGGCTGAACCTAGGCACCTGAGGCCCAGGAAAATAGTTCTGGGTGGTCTTTTTATGGTATTAGATTAATTTTGGGCCATTTAGCTCATGACAATGTGCAGTTTGAGCATCTGAAAAGAATTTTATTAAGATCAGTAGAAAATCCAGTCATGTATAAAAGATTGTGTTGAGTACACATTGAGAGTGAAATCCAAACATATCACAAAGGAAAATAGAGCAGACTTCTGTCAACAACAGAGCAAAGGAAGTGGCTGAATTTCCCCAGGTTTTGCTTTACTGAAGCACAGATGCTATAGCAACTTAATCAGTTCTTATTCTTATCATATGTGAACTCTGTGTTAGTGAGAACACTGAAATATGAAAAAATTATTGTGCCCCTCTTCTCTCACCCCCTTCTACAGCAGGGAGGGCAACATTCATGGAGAGCAGTATTCTGTGTGAGGCTAGTACTTGCTACTTGTTACTTGTTACTTGTTACTTTTGTTACTTGTTACTTGTTACTTGTTACTTGTTACTTGTTACTTGTTACTTGTTACTTGTTACTGGGGGTAGACAAGGTATAAAGGCCTGCCTGCCTTGGAAGAGCTTACTGTCCATACCCCTATAATGGTAACCAAATAAGAATTTAAAAGTGAAATATCCTTCATAGTTTACTATTAGTACTGCAAGAATTGAGGGCAAGGGGCGTACAGAGCCTTTTTTTGAAAAAATGGGGTTTGGATAGGATTATGAAAAGACAAACCATAATTTATTGTGCTGGTAACAAAGAGAACCCCATATACCTCTTTTTGTGTGTGATTTGTACACTAGTTCTTTATTTGTGAGGTAGCACATAACCATGGAAAGAGCCCAGACTTCCAAGCTACAAAGTTTAGAGAATGGAAATGTTCATGAATTTCTCATGTTAATCAATCAGGGTCAACTTGTAGCTCACTCCATGAAGTCCTTGAGGGACCCACATTCCTTTCATCTTCTTTTTCAGTCATCTCCTAAAGCAGAGTTCTGAAAATTATGCCCCCCAGGTGGGGTCTGTGAATTAGTACTATTGGAGTATAGCCCTGTCCATTTGTTAACATGCAGTCTATAGCTGCTTTCATGAGTAGAGTTGAGTACTTGCAGCTATAACCAAAGAACCAAAAGGTGAAAAATATTTACTATCTGGGTGGGTCTTTAAGAAAAATGTGCCAATCCCAGCTCTGGGCCATTGTCCTCATTAGTGGTAGAGGCTGAGTTATAGCCGTGTTCTAGCTCATTAAAAAGGAAGGAAAAGAACTTGAGGGCAACAATTTCCTTTTAAAATGGAAGTTGTACATGTCATGTCAGCTCATGTTCCAGTGGGGAACTTGGTCACATGATTGTATCTAACTGCAACGGTGGCTGAGTTATGTAGTCTTCATTTGGGTAGTTGTAAGCTCAACTTAAACCACATTATTTTGGAATAAAAGGTTAATAAATTTTCATGGAAAACCAACAGTGTCTGTAACATTAATGTTCAGTCTGAATTTCCTGTCTTTTCTTTCCAGCTGTCAAAACTATCCCCCAAAATCCCTAGTTCTTGTTCTTCCACTGCACTGTCCTTGAGCTTCTGCCTCTGACTATTCAGAGCATCTCTATTTTTATTTATTACTAGAGGCCCAGTGCATGAAATTTGTGAATTGGTAGGGTCCCTAGCAGCTGCTGGCTGCTGGCCAGAGCCTCCCTCCCTTCCCTTGGCCAGCCCTGTCCCCTGGTCAAACTCCCAAGTTGTAGAGGGGACAATTTGCATACTACGCTTTTATTATATAGGCTCTGTCATGTATTTTTGGACCATCACATTGTTCTCTTTTAAAACACTCCCGTGTTTTATTACAGGGTTCGGCAATTGACATTTTGGATGGATAGTTCCATGTTGTACATTCTATAAGATCTTAAGCAACATGCTATCCTCTACCCAGCAGATGCCAGTAGCAAACCCTGTTGAGACAACCCAAAGTCCCTTGAGGGGGTGGATTGCCTTTAGGTGAGAACAATTGATTATCAATTATTTTTTAAAAAAAGGAGTCTAGTCATGTAGCCTAAGACCAAGGATCTCAACCCTTTACTTCTCCATGTGTTTAACAATCACCAATCTTTTGGTTCAAGGAGGATTTCTCCTTTGTAATGATGATACTTTCTTGATTTTAGGACAATGCTATTCAACTAAATTTAATTTATTCAGTATTGAGCACTTAATAAGTCTCTATCTCTATTAGTGAAGACTTTTAACTCTGAGGAGTACTAGGTAATTCCATGAATGCCATGATCCATTGCAGAATATCTGAAATGATTAGATTGGGGCTTGGGTTAGGAGAGACTTTGAGGCAGGGACCAGAAGCCATTTCAATTAGTCATTAGAAAGTGGGGGTGGGAGGAAAGAAACTCACTGAGAAACAATAAATGAGGACTCACTAAGGTTCTTGTTCTCATGACAAGAAAACACCTACTCATGTTATTATGTGCTACAAAATGTTCCAGACCTCGAACTTCAGAATGCATAGAAGTTTATTTGAAATTCAAATTTCATACTTTACCTCCAGAGATTTGAGTTCAATTGATCTTGGGGAGTGGACAGAAATGTACATTTTTAATAAGTATTCTAGGAAAGTGGCTCTAATGATCTAAGGACCTCAAATTAAGAAGTGCTGACTTAGTTGAACTTTTTAGAAACCTTTAACATATAATCTCACCAAAAGTGAGTGAGGAATTACATATATTGTTGGTGGTATATTTTGTCACAGCCCAGATTCTGATTGATGACAAGGGTCAACAAGGGACAACGTGCAGCTTTGTTAGTAGTGTGACAATACCTGCTATCCTAGCACAGACCTCGGGTAGAAGCTGAATTGAACAAGGTGCTTTAGGCTTGAGCTAAAGTATGTCTGTTTTTATTCTTCCCTTAATATCTGCCTGTTTTAAGTCTTGCCTTTTCCTCCAAAATAAATGAGAGGCAAGACCTTGCTACTGTAATATAGGGCAAAGATTACTGGCTATATACACTGGTAGAAAAGGGAATGACACAGCAAGAGACCAATTTGATTTGTAAAGATAAAATTTTAACTAAAGGCAACATATTTGAAGCAGTTTAGTGATAAAAAAATTGCAAGTAAAATAAGAGACTAATGAGTTAATTTTAAGCATAACTGACTAGTTGAGGCCCCTTAGCTTATGGTGAGGCCAATATTTGGGGCCATTCAGGTTCTCCTTGACACCAGAGAGGAGATGATCAGGCCTTCATTCCCAAGTTAGAGGACAATACTTTTTCTCATCATCACAGCACCAGAATCAATAAAATGAAAAAAAGCGCCATACTTTGCAAGAAAACTCATCTTTAGTATAGCAGTCCTGGCCCATGAGTATCAGGTTTTCACCAATGAAATCAATTCCCTGCTCTGAACAATGCACTATGCAGTATGATCTCATTTTAACTAATTACATTTATAATGACCCTATTTCCAAATAAGGTCACATTCTTAAATGCTAGGGATTAGGACTTCAACATCTTTGTGGGAGGCACAATTCTACACACAAAAGATGGTAACTTTTCTGTTGCTTGTATCTATTAGGCCCTTACTAGGACTGAGACTATTGTGAAGCAAGTGAGACACTCATATTTAGAGGTGCACAAAGTAGCTCAGCAATATCAATAAATAATATTTTAATAATATATATTAATACTAAAATTAATTTAAAAATCTGTGATGAATAAGCATCAAAATGTTAAACAAAGGCAGCATCTCTTTCACACTTGCCTTCTCCTGATACTAGCTCAGTAACCACACTGCCTTACATGCACAGTTGCTGTTCTTTAGTATTTCACTAAATTGAAAACACAACTGAAGACACTATTTTTTAAAATTTTGAAATTCAGAAGGCTCTTTTAGCATTAGGATTGAACTTTATTAATTTTCTATTTCAATAATTTTCTGCCAAATGCTTTGCACTTCTTTTAAACAATGTGTTAATTAGAATATTTTGATTTCTGAGACTTACTTAAACACTTCCTGGAGGAGGATCTTTCTGCTTCAGTTTGATGTCATTTGGCACTGTAGCTGTTTCCTAGTCTTTGGTGTTGTTTGTTTGTTTGTTGTTGTTTTTTTTTTGTTTTGTTTTAGTTCATTTGCTTTCTTTAACTTCCAGACATGCTATACTTATTGCTATAATTAATTGAGCAGTACAGGTCCTCAATAATTGTAGGGTCGCTTTCCCTGCTGGCCTTCTCTGGGGCGGATTAGATCTCTCTGGATGCTCATTCCCCCTCAATCAAGGGTAAGGGCAAATCTGGGGAAGGATTGTGAAATAACATTTTATCCCAGGACTTGTCAAACTCAATCAAACAAGTTGAAAACTAGAAAAACCACCTCAATTACTGAAAGAGAAGATTAACATTGAGCTTTTTTTTCAGGTAAAGACAAGGTTGAGCTATTTTGTCAAAGTAACAGAGAGAAAGGGCTAACAATACTAGGTAGGCATGTGTTTTGGTAAAAGCAAGACAGACCTTTTGCTGACTACACAGTGTTTGGCTTGTCTTTTCTATGGTGAATTGGGCAGGTGAAGTGGGAAGTGGCCATTTGTTATCTGGGTTCTTAGTCTCTTCCAGCATCTTCTTGGAACCTTGCTTCTTTTTTTATAACCTGTCTAACCCCAACTTTATTCTGAGTTAGCTTTTTATAACACACTCCCGCCCCACTCCCTCCAGCACACATGTTTACATACCTGCACCAAATTCATTTTCCAGCTACCTAATTTAGTAGCTGAGAATATTTCTTTAAGCCCTTGATTTCTTTTGTGGACTGTAAGTACTGACCAGGTTGGTCACCACAGTTAAATGGAGAGGAAAGGTGGGTCCTTGCAGTGGATTTCTTTTTATCAATATTACAACTTTTTTTATATGCCATTCACTAATACCCTAAACTTATAGCTTCTAGGGAAATGACACCTCTCTCAATGAGTTAATGTGAGTAAAACAGCACAGTCCTTGGCACCTGATAGAATTTTAATAAAGAAAATCTAGAACTTATTTTGCTTAAGAACAAGAAAGTTTTGAGAACCGAAATAAGATGGTGGCCTAGGTAGGCTCCTAAGCTGCTGCCTCATCAATAATTTGGAAAAAAACGACAGCTAAAATCGAAAGGTATCACATCAGACCCACAGGAAAACTGGCAGAATGGGATGGCTACAACTAGAGACAAAGAAAACTGCCGCTGCCACCATATGGAGTTTAAAATATGGTGGAACTGGAGCCGCCGGAGCCGCAGGAGCCATCGCCGCTACCGCTTCTGCCATCACCCCAAGTGAGGGAAGCCCACCAAGAGCAGAGCTCGCTCTGCCCCGGGCCCAGGGAGGGGGCTGCTTTGGAGCATGGCCTCCGTGTCCGCAACCATCCTGGCCTGCCTGCCGTGGGAGCGAGGGAACCGATGCTGGGCCTCAGCCGCACCTTCCGCCTCCGCCCGGAACGAGACACCTTGGAGCACAGTCTCCCCGCCCGCAGCCATCTCAGCCCGGCCTCCACGCCTGCAGCCGTCCAAGCCCACCCGCCGTGTGCCCCGGGTGAGCCATGTGCCCCAGGGGGTCGTGTGCCCCGGGTGAGCCATGTGCCCCAGGGGGTCTGTGTGCCCTGGAAGAGCTGTGTGCCCCAGGGGGGCCATGTGCCCAAGGGGGGCGGTGGGACCCGGGGAGCGGTGTACACTGGTAGAGCCGTGTGCCCTAGGGAAGTGGTGGGACCCGCGGGGAGGGGGCGGTGTGAATCGGAGGAGGAGCTGATTCTATTAGTGTGGTCCTGAGACATTTGGACAGTCTGCAGCCATTTGCTACAGAACACTCTGTTGTATTTCCCTACAAAAATAAATGAGAGAGAGTGTCCCACTTGAAATTCATATACGGAAAAAAAGGAAAAGAGAAGGAAAAAAATCTAAGGAATAGAATAAAGTGGTGAATATAGTGGTGAATATAGTAGAACCAGGGGCAAAGAAGGGGAGTGGAGGGAAGATAAGGGGGTGGGGAAGCAGTGAGAGACTGGATTGAAATCCTATAACCAATGGATGAAGACAATTAGGGGGAGAGGGGATAAGGGCAGAGGGTGGGAGGGAACTGGGTGGTAGGGAGCTTTGGGGGAGAAAAAGGAGAAACAATTGTAATAATCTGAGTAATAAAGATCTATTAAAAAATTAACAACAACAACAGCAAAAAGAACAAGAAAGTTTTACAGAACCAAAATTTGAGCAAATGTGTTGCATTTCAATATCAAGAAGACCAACATCTAGGAGGTGGCAGAGAGCATGTAGGACTTAGGCTGGTAACCAGGGTTACTCAAAGCTAATTGAAACTCTGCTAACAGTGGACTAGTTAGTAGGTAACTTAACCTCTCCAGGTGTTGGTTTCCTCATGTAAATGAGAGGACTGGCACAAATGGTGGCCTAGAACACTTCAAGATTTAAGTCTGTGACACTGAGATTGTTTCTGCTCCTGGATGATGGGATACACTGGGAGAAATTGCTTTCTCAATAAGTCAGTAAATTGAAATGAGAGTGCCTGTGCTTCTCTGTAAAGGTTGGTGCTGCTGACGGTCACAATTCTCGTGAACTCAATAAACTGCAGTGTCTTGCAAACAGCTGCCTCTCAGGAATGGTGCTTAAATCATCCCATTGGGAAAGCAGAGGACAAGAAATACTTATAAGATGCTCTCAGGAAGACTTAAGCTGACAGAAAAAGAAGCCACGCTCTGTATAGAATCAAAAGCTAGTGCAGAATGATTTGTGCACGTTCTGTCTAAAGTGAGTAGTTTTACTGTTTAGGCCTTCCTTTTCTTTTCCTAAAAGGCTAGGAAAACAGTAAAGAAATAGGTTTCTTCAGAAGTTAAGGAGAAAGATTTCATGTTGTTTTGGCTTTATTTTTCTCCAAACATGACCTTCCAAAATGCTTTAATGAATCTCAACTTTCTCCTCTTAATAATAGACCCCTTAGCTTCTCAGTCACTGCCATTTACAAAAAAAGAAAAGACAAAGGAAAAAATTAAACTGTGATGGCAGCATGTCTATACTTTCCCTTCAGCTATCTGCACACTGTGACCCAATTTCAAGCTCTTATGAGTTTGCAGGGGATACCCTGATGCTGTCTCTTCCCATTACTTTCCTTGGAAGCAGTCCTGGCTGGGACAGATCAGCTCAGTAGTACATCTGTGGTTATATTATACAACAGCTGTGGAAAATTATTAAACTAACAGAGAGACAAATGGCTTGGGAGAGAATAAAGTTAGCAACTCTGGAAACCTCAGTAATAGGTCATCATGTTGTGTCTTCTCCCTTGATTACTATCTTGGTTCCTAAATGAGAATCCAAATTGCAGCAGACTTTTTACTTTGCTCACCTCCCTTTTGTTAGATTCTTATTTTTATTTTGTTAGTGAGATTTCACTTACATTGCCTCATCCTGTTCCATTTATTTTATCTTTTCTCTAGCCATCAGCCAGAACACACACACACACACACACACACACACACACACACACACACACACTCTACTCATGTGCATTCCCTCATACTCACTCTCCAGTATGCACACACTCTTCACACTCATATATACACACTCATGTGTGAACATATGCACACATTCATGAGATTCCCATTTTAGTACCTTCTTTGTCTGGGCTCTCATGATAAGGCTACTCTGAATTTTCCCCCACGTTGGAAATAGCTGGAACTGAGTATGTCCACTCTTTAATGCTGTGAGTTCACATTAGTAAATGTAACTGGTTTACTAAATGGTATGAATTTGGTGAGAAATACATATGGAAGTGGCTTTATTTTTCTCCAAACACGACCTTCCAAAATGCTTTGTTGAATCTCCATTTTCTTCTCTTAATAATGGATCCCTTAGCTCCTTAGTTATTGTCAGGCATCCAAACATGCAGACCAGATTAAAACAAGGTGTATTATCAGATTTAGACTTTATGTCATGATTTAAGGGCTACCCTTCTGTAAGAGCTGTCCAAGCACCCAGCATCTGGAGAGAATAGGGGGAGTAGTTCACCTTTTTGTTTTTATTATTTTCTGTCTCTAGCCTCTGTGTAGTTGGGGTGAAAGCGGGGGCGGGGGGGCGATTAAAGAAAAAGGGCCAACACCTTTATTTTGCTGCTGCTGTTGGAGTTCTCTCTCTTGGCTGTTGATGACTCTGATCAGAGGGCTAACTCTGAAAGGGGTGCAGGCGGGTGTTTTGGGGATGATGTGCTTCCTCCCTAAGCTTAGTCTCCTGATGTAGGATGATGTCTTTTGACGTACCAGCTCCTACACCCTCTGGCATACCCACAGCAAGCAGGCCTCATGGATGTTGTCCTGGGAAGCCTGCTCTAATCTGAATGCATTCTGCAGTGTTCATGGGCAGATCACACATTCTGGCCATGCCAAATGATGGGTGTGACCTTCACTATTGCTGTCCTCTGGCCATCCTGCTGTCCCTCTATGAGAGGGCAGATCAGCAAGTCTGCTGCATCAGAGGTTATTCAACTAAGGTATATCCACCAGCAATGCTTCTTGCATTCATTTTTATTTTCCAAAGTGAGACTTTTGGAGCCCACTTGTGCCTGATTTTTAGAGGGAGTATCTGCGAGACAGGCTCACATCCTGCCCCTGGCGTGTACGTCCTGAATCAGCCCTGAATTTGTGAATATAATAGGTTTTATTCTCATGGTTAATTTGTGTCATATGGCACAGTTGATTTTAAGGGAGATTATTGGGCTGGTCCTGACCTTAATCAGGAGAGTCTTCCTCAGTCCCACGTGGCAAGGAATATGGGTGGCCTCTCAGAATAGCTCCCAGCTGATAGCAAGAAAATTGCTGCAAAGAACTGAGTTCTGCTATAACCAGATGAGCTTGGAAGAGAACCCAGAGCCTACACCGTGCCTGCGCTTCTGACCTACAAACAGTGAGCTAATGAACGTCTGTAGTTTTAAGCCACTAAGTTTGTGTGATTTGTTACAAAACCATAGGAAACAAACACATTGCCGCTTGCCAGCAGGGAAGAAGGAGAACATACTCCAGTACTCATCATCTAAGACAGCAGTCTCAGTTCCGACAGTTATTTTGCAAATACAAAATGGAATCAGGTGGTAGGTTGATGGCAGCAGGGTCAAATAGCCCTGGAGAAATATCTTCTGTCACTGGAGTTAGTTCCCTTTAGAATGTAGGGGCATTTAGTACTAATATTTTCAACTTTGGATATTATCTGCAATGCTCAGACAATAGAAAAAAAATCCTGATCAATCAACATCCTGTTACCTAAGGGGAAAAGCAGTGTCTCCATTATCTTTGTCCCTTTGTAACTATTATGTTGAATAAGTGCAAGTCCAGATTGTAATTATTAAGCAATTTTATTTTTGTCTTCCACTTGTCCTTTCTTCTGTGGAGTTAATTAGCCTCTTGACCATGACTTTTATGGTCACCTTAAGGTAATTACAAGTCTTCTGATCAGTAATTAGTATATCTAATTCAGAATTATAGTCCAAACTTTCAACTTCTCTCAAGGTTATAGTTACACTTCTTTCCCAGCTGTTGTCTGCTGGTTATTTGCTGGGATTTGGGAGGAGAAACTGGATTCTTGGTTTTTCTCCAACTTGTGCTTTGAGCCACCAGTTCCTTTGCCCTACCTGTTCTTATCCCTGTGAGGTTAGAGCAGAGAGGAAAAGGAAAGGAATATTCCAGGCTTGACTTTACTGCATGTAAAAGACCCTCAATATAGAAGTGTATCCCTAAAGACTCCACAAAGATCTCCTGAGTCATTTGTGAGCTCTGCAAGCCATGAGAGTGAGAGGCTGGCCCAAGGGAGACTTGGAATGTTTTCTTTCCTCTTGGTTTGCTTTCATTTACTTCACCCTGGCTTCCCAAGCTTTCCCACACTCCTGCTTAATTTTTTTCCTCTTCCCCTTTAAGTGTTTTTCAACCTCTGCTTTTGACTTTCTCCTGTTGTTTTTCTCTAATCTTGCCATAGTTTATTATTCGTTTTCAGGGCTGCAGTTCTAGTTCCCATGTGATGACTTTCCCACCTGCATGACTAGCCCTCTCTAGTCTCTGAGCTCTGATTCTGCATCCCTGATTATCCACCTGGAATCTTAACCTGAAGGTGTATAGTCTCCATGTCTCAGAATAAAGTCAGTCCTCCCCTGCTACTAGTCTACCTTCCTCTGATGATCTTGTTTTATTAATGGCACCATCAAACAGGCTACTTGTCATCTTCTGCTGATCCTTCCTCCTTGCTCTCTGCATGAAATCCATTGCCAAGTCCTTGCATTCTGTTTTCTTAATAGCATATGAATAGGTCTCTTCTATATCACAGTTGCTTCTTCTCTAGTTCTACCAAGTTGAGGTAATCACTGTTGACATTTTGATGCATATTTTCCAGCCTTCTTTTCTAGCTGTGTATTAAATAAGTAAATAAATATTATATATGTATTTTCATAGGATAAGATAAAACTTTACATATTATTTTGTAAACTCATTTTTTTCACTTAACAACATGTTGCGAACCTTTCCAAAATATTTCATATTCACCCATAATATTTTTCAGAAATAACAGCAACTGAGGATTTGGGGTCTTACTTTCTGTTGTTCAGATAGAGCCTTCATAACCCCTTTCTCTTCTCCAGTGAATTCCTAAATTCCTTGGGGAAAAAAGGAAAAGAAAACTGTGCTTCACATAGGGCATATATCTTGTCCATGGTGCACCACATGCATTAGGAACAGGCTGCAGTGTGAGGTGGACATGGGCATCGCCTGACTTAGAATAAGTGTTTAACAAGTATGTGTTGAATAGGGAAAAGGTGACATTGGAGGCAGGACTCCATGCAGAGTCTGGTTGGGTTAAAAGAGCTGTCACTAGATCTGGCCCAGGACAGGTCAGAGGACCGCTCCCTAAAAGGCTGTGCAACTCTAATAAAGATCCCCTCTCTTCTCTTGTCTTTCCCTTCACTGTGGAGAAACACTTGGTGATCCATGACAAACTGTCTCTCTCTGGAGAGAAACACTTGGTGATCCATGACAAACTGTCCCCCTTTTCCCGGGAAGGGGGACTTTCAAGGCTAAAACAGGACAGCCCCAGCAAACCAGGACAGTTGAATACCCTACACAGTGAGTCTCACCCTGGGTTTATATAAAGGACATGGATTGATTCCAGAAGCTTTGAAACCACCATCTCACCCCTGCAGAAACATTCAGTGTAGTGTCTGAGAGATTTATATTTTCCAGCCAGAAGCCTTTTATGGGTGAGAGAGTAAATGAAAATAATTTTTATGCTTCTGTTATTTTGGATTTTCTGTTACTAGCAGCCAAACCTAATTCTACTGATAAAAGTAATACTAATTGAAATCATTTGCCAAAACTCACCAATTTTATTCTTAATCACTGTGATGTGCAATAATAAAGTATGCACTGTAAGATTTATTTCATTACAGCATTAAACTCAGTGTGTAGATGTGCGTGGCTTTTTTCAATAGTCTGTTGATTTTGTAGTATAGCTATCCTCTGACAACTTACAAAACATGGTGGGCATATATTTTCTCTAGCATGTGAATGGAGGCCCAGGTCACTGGCATGCTATTGAATTGAAGTAAGTAATGGAATCTCTTAGAAACATAGCCTGGAAGAGAGCAGTAACATACACCTCATGGCCAAAGTGCATTTTATTAAGCCTTTTTTTTCGTTGTTGTTTTTAGAGACATGGTATGACTGTTGGCATATCTGTATTTGTGAGATAATAAGCCATTCTTTAAACCAAGATTTTGCTGCCTTACAAATAAATTCATGGAGAGTCTTTTCAAAATTATTATTCTAGTGCTGATCTGTTTCCCTTCTTTCTCTGAAATAATCTGCTTTAAGCATTCAAAGGGTCTACTCATCCCAGGACATGACTATAACCAATTTGCTGAGAGCCTACTTAGGACATCTGCCCAGACCTTAAATCATTTTAAGTGGGGAAATTAGGCTAGTATTTTCTGCTTGGAAAAAATGTGAATGTTGGTATTCCTCACAAGACTTTTAATGGTAGGAATGAATTATGCTGCAGATTTACAAAAGAAACATAAATCCATCTTGTTTCATGAGGAACTTGACACTTTTATTTAGAAAAATTATATTTCTGAATGCTTCCTCATACATTACAGATGCATTTCAAATGTGACTCTGTTAGGTTAATAGTTTTTGCTTTCCTATTTATATGTTTCACATTGAATGCTATGTTCTATGCACATAGAATAACTAGATAGTTGATGTTATTTGCTAGAGGCAAGGTGGAGAATTCTAGCTAAAGGCAGCTATGAGGTAGATTCTGACTGGATTTTCAATAATTCCTAAAGTGGGACTCATGTTGCTGAGAGAGGTTTGGTTTTGAACTAAATAGGCAGAGTTGCCCATCCCTATTTACTCCCGGGCCTAAGAAAAGCCAGGTCACACACACTATTATCCCCCTATATTTGTTATCCACCAACTCCATGCCATCTATTCTTCCCGGGAATGGCTGGGGAACGATGGGATCCATCCACCTCTGGCTGCAGATGCTTGTCTTGCTCTGAGGAAATAAAAGATAAATAAATGTCTTTTAACAAAAAAAAGCCTGTTCTCATTGATTTAATGCTCTTGGTCTTCTGTACTATTGGCCCTTTCTTTTGAATCTCAGTCTCTTGACATGAAATAACATAAACTGAGATAAATAAGTAAAATATTTGGAAAGTGTGTGTTCTCAAAAGTGCAAGTTCTTTAAGAAAGACATCTGGTAATTGATATCTTTACATTGCCAGACAGCTAGGAGAAGGGAGGGTGAGGGCTCCTGGCTTTTCCAAGCTGTAAGCTCTGATTAGAGTCTTAAATGTATACATGGCCAGGAGGCCAGGTCCATGGATAAAACTCCATCCCTGCTGTGTCAGATTCTGGAGCTGCTTAGGGATAACTTCTAGCTCCTCTACAAAATAATGATTCAGAAATACTGTGAACTGCTAGCTGAGTCCTTTGTCATTGTGAATTAGCATCATGTTCTCCCTCTATGCCAGGTAGCATGATTGTGAATCTTAACCTCTAGCTGGGAAAGGAGGTGCTGAGGAGTTTCAATTTTGCTCTCACAGAGGGCACCATGGTGTGACAATGAGCTCATTCTTCCTGGGGTGACCTATCTTAGCATTTGTTTCCTAATCGTGATTCATGGTCCTGAATATCTATGACCCTGTGGTACTCCTGCTGGCTGGATTCCTCTACTTGGCTAATTTAGAATTTCTCTCAAGAATTTCATCTTGAGAGAAAGATCAGCACTTGTCCTTTACTCACCCTCCCAAGGGGGACTGTGTGGGGCAGGCAAACAGGCTTCAGTGATTAGAGCTTGTTTGCACAGTTACTATATTTATCCAAAGAAGAATATAAAATTTGCAATCTCTTAACTCCCGCCCTCTCCCACCAAAGAGCTATCAGAAAAAGTAAAGTTCATATTACCCTTAGAAAGATATTCAATTGTTTTATTTTGTTTGTGGTTTCTCATTTTTTAAGACTTTGAGAAAGTTTGATATAGATTACTCTTTTTTATTTTTGTTATATTTTATTGCAAGGAGAGAAGGTGATGTTTTGTCACTAAGCAACAGGAATAGGGAAGAGCATCTATGGTTGTTTGTTATTTAAATAGTGCAATAATGAAGAAACAGAACTTAAATCCTGACTTTTTTTTCTATTTCTTCATAAACCAGCCAGAAATGGCAACACAGTGTCTGAACATGTTAATGTAATGGTTGAGACACCATTCACACTTGCAACCTTGATCTTCATAAGCAGAGTTCTTGTATGAGTTATGTTCATTAGCAGAGAACAGCCAACATAATTTTTATCAATAGGTTGGAGGCACAATATACATGTAATTTCCACATTTTTATCTACTCATCTACTGATGAGCATATAGGCTGCTTCCAAATCTTGGTGATTGTAAATAACACAGCAATGAAGACAGGAGTACATATATCCTTTCAAATTAGTGTTTTGGGTTTCTTTAGATATATTCCCTGAAGTGGAGTTGCTGGGTTATGAGGCATTTCCATTTTTAATTTTTTGAGGTAAGCCCATACTGTTTCCAAAGTGATTGCACCAATCCGAGTTCTCACCAACAGTGCACAAGGGTTACCTTTTCTCCACATCCTTGCCAACACTTGTTGTTTGTTGATTTGTTGATTATAGTCATCAACAAATATTGTGCTGCTTTGGGGTGAAATGCTTTGAAAATATCAACTAAATCCATCTGATCTAGTGTGTAATTAAAGGCCACCATTTCTTTGTTTGTTTTCTGCCTGGAAAATCTGTTGATTGATGTCAATAGGGTGTTAAAATTCCCTACTGTGACTATATTATTGCCTATATCTCCTTTTGTATCCATCAAGACTTGCTTCACATATTTAGGTGCTCCTGTGTTGAGTGCATAAATACTTACAAGGGTTATATTCTCTTGTTGGATTAATCCCTTTATTATTATGTAGCACCATTCTCTTTGTTTTAAAATCTATTTTGTCAGATATAAGTATTGCTACCCTAGGTTTTTAAAAATGTCCATTTGCATAAAATGTATTTTCCCATCTTTTTGCTTTTAGTCTGGGTGCATCTTTCCTTCTGAAGAGGGCCTCTTGTAGACAGCATATATATGGGTCTTGCTTTCTTGTCTAATCAGCTACCCTATGTCTTTTGATTGGAGCTTTTAAGCTATTTACATTTAAAGTTATTATTGATAGATACATATATATTGCCACTTTATTCTTTTTTAAAAAATATTTTATTGATATTTTACAGAGAGGAAGGGAGAAAGATAGAGAGTTAGAAACGTCGATAAGAGAGAAACATCGACCAGCTGCCTCTTGCACACCCACCTCCGGGGATGTGCCCTCAACCAATGTACATGCCCTTGACCGGAATTGAACCTGGGACTTTTCAGTCCACAGATCGATGCTCTACCACTGAGCCAAACCGGTTTCGGCACCACTTTATTCTTTTAACTATATTCCTCTGTTATTTGTGGTTTTTTTCCCTTCCTTCTTCTCTTTCCCTTTAAAATTTCTCATAATACTGGTTTGGAGGTAATAAACTCTTTTTTTTTTCTTTATTTCTTCTGAGACTGTTTTTACTTTGCCTTTAATTTTAAATGATAGCTTTGCTGGATAAAGTGGTCTTGGTTGTAAGTTTTTGATTTTTAACACTTTGAAGTATTTCATTCCAGTCTATTCTGGCTTGAAGTGGATAGTCCTATGAAAGCTCCCTTGTAGGCAACTAACTGCTTTTCTCTCATTGCTCTTAAGGTTTTCTCTTTGTCTTCAACTTTTGCCATTTTAATTATGATATGTCTTGGTGTGGTACTCTTTGGTTCAGATTTTTTGGGACTCTCTCTTCTATATGGACTTGTGTGTCTATTTTCTACACCAGGCTAGAGATGTTTTCAGTCGTTATTTTTTCAAACAGGTTCTCAATCCTTTGCTCTCTTCTTCTTCAGGCTCCCTGATGGTGTAGATGTGTTATGCTTCATGTTGTCCCAACGGTCCCTTAAACTATCTTCATTTTTTAATATTATTTTTTCTTTTTGTTGCTTTGATTGGATTCCCCCCTGCCCCACCTTGTCTTCCCAGTCACTGATTTGAACCTCCACTTCATCCAACCTACTTTTAATTCTTTCTAGTGTATTCTTGATGTCAGATATGATGTTCTTCATTTTCACTGTTCTTTTTCTTGGTGCCTATATACTTTTACATGCTTTTGTAGTTCTCACTAAGTTCATTGAGCATCCTTATAACCATTACTTTGAGCTCTATATCTGATAATTGCTTGCCTTTATTTCATTTAGCTCTTTTTCTGGAGAGTTCTGTTTTTTCATTTGAGGCCTGTTGCTTTGTTTCCCCATTTTTACTGCCTCTTTGTATTTGTTTATGTATTAGATCTACTATGACTCCCAGTTTTTGGGGTTGGCCTTATGTAGTAGGAATCCTGTGGGACGCTTTCAGTGAGTGATCCTAACAGGCAACAGGCAGGCAGAGGTGAATCTACTTGTGGTATCTTGGGACTTTTCCATAGCTGGTGCTGGTAAAAGCCAGCCTTGGTGCACAGTGTGGTCCTTCCTGCTTGCAACTAAGCCTAGCAGAAGTAGTCACAACTATGCTTTTCCTGGAAATTCAAACAAGTTAGCATCTGACATTGGCCTGCACCAGAGTGCCTCCCAAGAGGCTTAGAACCAACACAACCAGTGGCCACCTTCAGACAACATCAGAGCAAGATCCAATAAACTTCATAAACAGCATATCCAAAAGGATATCTTAGCAGGCACTAAAACCTGCTGAGGCAAATTCTGCTTAATGTGGTCAGGACCTACACAGCAGTTTACACACCATGTTGGGAGTTGAGCCTCAAAGTCAGCCAGCTTGAGGACTGATCCCATGCTCAAATGGGCCAATAGCAACCAAGACTCTCTTGCCTCTTTCAGTTAAAAAGAGTATTTCTCTGGTAAATATTTTATATTGCAAAGTACAGATATAGTCTGAGGATAGTTTTCTCATCTTAAATGATATCTCTCTCTCTCTCTCTCTCTCTCTCTCTCTCTCTCTCTCTTTCTCCATTTTTTTTCAAATGGTGCCTAGAAGAAGAGAGACGATTTAGGGATGGGGAGAGGAATTTGGTATTTACTTTTGTTTTAGTATGTATGTGTGAATTGGGGAATGGTATGTAGACAGTGAATTCAGAAAAAGGGGTGTATTGAGTTGGAACTGTTTGTGAATAATGCAGGAGGTAGTTGATACCTGAGTTTGATGTTCAACAAACTAATGAGATCTTATTATCTTGATTTATATGAGTCAAATAAAATTTGTAATTAATGTAATCTTGATTATTTTTGAGGGTTTATCAATGAAAAAATGAGGAAGCCATCTGTGTAGGGCAATTCATTCTGAAGGGTACCAGTTTCCAATTGGACCCCTCTTACTCTACCTATTTAGCCCTCTTTTTTAGGTCACTGGTCCATATCCCAAAGCTTTAGAATAAATTTGTACATGAAATATTTCTTAAAAATAAAAATATTTTAGGTTAATACACATTAATAAATCATCCCAGCAAGGTATTAATTTTTGGATAAAACTGACTAAAGTGGGTAGCATTCAGTGTAGCTTGGGTACTGATAAGGATGTGTCAGTGAGTCTGGACACAGGCTTTGTTGGTGAGGAACTGCAAAAGAGACTACTCAACAGCCAAAAGTCAGAATTACTTGAAGATTAATTAGTTGAAAAGATATAGTTTGATATAAGGAGAAAATATGTGGAAGGAAAAGGCAGGGGTTGCCAGTTTTGTTGAGGTTCTGAAAATGGTGAAATTGTAGGCTTTTTGGCAAGAAGATGAGTGCCCCTGTAATAGGGAATAAAATTGTTATCATATTACAGGAACCAGCAGTTCCTGTTGAATAAGAAATGGCCTTGACCACAAGACTTCATCTGATGCAGATTGCCCAACTGCAGGAATTTGGCTGATGCTGACCAGTTTCCATTATATTGATGTTAAAGATCCACATCCAGACCAGCAAGGACATTGCCTGCATGTCCATAGCCTCTCTCCTGATCTCTTTGTTCTGCTTTACTTCTCCATCCCTATAAAAACCCATGCCTGCACTGAGATGTTAAAATGGGCTTTAGGACAAGAGTCTCCCATCTTTTCAGATAGCTGGCACTTGAATAAACCACTTTAATTCTTATCATCACCTGTCTCTTGAGTATTGGTTTTCAAAGAGGCAGGCAGCTGAATCTGCATTTAGTAATACCCTTGAGACAAAGAAGGAAGGTCCTCACTGATTAATAAATCTGTAAAATGCCAACTGTTGAGTTCATCCAAGCTCCATCACTTTCTGGAAGGAGCCTTATTTGCTTATACTTTTACCTATAATCTGAGTAAGACTCAGGTGTGAGATAGATTCAAGGAGCTCCAGAGAGGCAAAATTGAATGCCTTTGGTCTTTTGGCAGGTTGTCTCCATCAAGTTACAGAAAACATCATATCTTGAACTATCATATGACAAGACATTCTGTGAGAAGTTTGCTCATTACTTACTAAGCATGTCAAAATGTTGGCTGTTCCCAGGCCTCTCAGGGGAGCAGAGATTTTCCAGAGTACCTTCATGGGAAACACAAACAAGAGATAAATTGCTACTCAATTTCAAGCTTGCTGCTGAGAACATATGCTCTGCCTGCTCCCTCTCCTGCTGAGGCTTCTGGGTACAGAAAAAATACCATTAAAATAATTGTAACACAGGTATTCTAACCTGGTAGCAGCTATAGGCAGTACAGTTTATGGAATAAATATGGGCTCCTCTTTTGATTTTCAATGAATGACTTAAGTCACCCACATGTTGCATTAATAGGAAGTCTGATATCTTTCTCTCAAGCCTGAATTGTGACAGATTGCTTTTGATTCTCACTACCACACAGAGTTGCTTTCAAAAGCTTTTATTTTGGAAGATGACCAGAAATTTTGATCCATTTTGCAGTTATGTTCTAGTGGCCCAGATCCATGTACAGGCTGCCTAGATCTTCTAGGACCATTATCCTATTATTTTCATGCCTGGGCCAAAGCTACCCTATACTTTAGTTCTCCAGGCTGTAATTCTATTTGGCACATTTAGTAATCAGCTCTCAGAGTGCCAGCTGCCTTAAGATCACATATCACTACTGAGTTGGGCATCTGCCCTTTGCACAAGTGGATCCACAATTTTCTTTACCTCTACCTTCAGAGCCTTCACTAAACAAGAAGTTTAAGAGTCTGGGGATACAACAGTGCCTGAGAGAGATATATCACTGTTTCTTGAGATAATATACTAAGTATATGAAATAACAGAACTAGAGAGCAGAGAGTGAGAAGATAAATGGGCAGAGTAGAGTAACCTGAGAAATGTCTATGTAGAAGGATGGGCAAAGGAACATAAATCTTCAAATAAGACTGAAATGGAATATAGGAGAAAATTTAATAAGATAAGATATAAAAGTTAAAAGAATATGGTCTATATAAAGGAAATATGCTCTTTGTGGAGGGACCTGAAAAGTATTATGCTAAGCAAAATAAGTCAGAGAAAGACTATTATCACATGACCTCACTTATGTGGACTCTAATGAACAAAGTAAACTGGTAAAAAAAAAATAGATCCAGAGTCATGAAAGCATGGAACAGACTGACAAATCTCAGAGGGAAGGGGACTTGGGAGGTGGGAAGAGATTAAACAAAGAACTTATACCTAGTATGCATATACAGTATAACCCATGTTATATAATACTAGAGGCCTGGTGCATGAAATTCGTGCACAGGGGCTAGGGGGTATCCTTCAGCCCAACCTGCACCCTCTCCAATCTGGGACACTCCAGAGGCCACAGAGCAGCTAGGCTTGATCCACTACCTGAGTGGGCGCATCCCACGGGACCCCTGGCCAGGCCAACAGGCCCAAACATTCCAGCCTTGCTGCTCAGCCCAGGCTCCCCAGAGGCAGCAGAGCAACCAGGCTTGATCTGCTCCTGGATTGGGTACATCCCACATCACCCCTGGCTGGACACCCCAGACGCCTCCCAGCCACACACCCAGTCTGCCTCTGTTGGTGGCGGGGATCAGTGCATGGGGGCCTGGCCGCCTTCCAGCTGCACATCCCAAGCTGCCTCTGCTGGGGGCGGGATCGGTGCATGGGGGTGCTAGTGCCTCCCAGCTGGACTGTGGGACTCCAGAAGGGCTGGACTGGGGGACTCTGGCGGGGCTGAGCACCATCATCTTGTGACTATGGGCACCGCCATTTCTGTATCAGAGTGATGGTTAATTTGTATATTACTCTTTTATTAGATAGGATAGTGCCATGTTATTTCCATGGGCACAGAAAATAGTGCAGAGAAGGCTGGGGGATGGGGGAAAGGGTCAGTGGAGGGAGAAATGGGGATTTCTATAATACTTTCAACAATACAGGTATATATTTTTAAAAAAACTACGTACCTTAATAAAAAAATGAAAGGAAATACGCTTTAAAAAGGAGGGATAGTCAACACTGACAAACACCCTGGTGAGAATGGTTCTCAAGTAGTGGAAGTGACAGCTACTCAAGGAGTAATTATGTGATGAGGAAGTAGACACAGTGAGGAGTAATTGGGAGGGGAGAAAATAGGCACAGTGTGCATTTCTTTGGTTTTCTGCAAAATGGAGAGTAGAAATAGAATGATAGAATGAAGTGGATATGATGTTAACAGTTTTTGTCATTTGCTCTATAACATGGGAGTGTGCAACATTTTCAATGCTGATGGGAGATAGTCAATTAAGGATGAGCAATATAGATACAGGAGAGAGGATGTTTAATATTGGGCTCTAGCGTCTAGCCCCTGAGAAGGCAGATGATCTCACTTATATGTGGAATCTAATGAACACATATGGGAATATGTAGACAAGTTGGAGATTCATTTATGGAGGAGGAAGGTTAAGAGGTGGATGCTATTGCAGGAAAGGTTGAACCTTTGTTATGTGGAAGTTGAGGCAGAGCCAACAAAGTTATGTGCTAAGAATGAGTGTTGGACAGAAGTAGGGGAAAGGATTGGGCTCCATTTAAGACACTAATACTAATATGGTTCATTCAGGCACAAATAAAGAGGCCAGTTGGTGATCTTTCTCCTACAATTACAAGTTCCCTCACAATGTGAGACAATTTATTCTGAGGCATGTTTTTCAATTCAAAATCTCATGTTATTCTCTAACTCACCCATGCCACACATACACTTGATAAGAAACACTTTGGACTTTTTACTTAATTAATTCAGCTCAAAACTGTTCATAGGACATCCACAATGAGTTAGGATTTGGGGTTACAAAGAGGAGTAATTAATGTTTGTACCTTGAAGGATCTTATTCTCTAGTGACATCAAATGCATTTCAAAAGCTGACTTTTTAGAATTGACTTTTATGTGATATGCTTTCTTTGAATATCTAGTCCATGATTCCTTTAAAAAATATAAATAAGTAACAGCTTCTTTGGGAATACTATGCTCTATTAAGATGAACAAATTAGGACAAAATTAATGTAATAATTTATATAATAATTAATAATTAAATTTTCCTCTTTTAAGTAGTGCTTTAGCTTTCAAATGCTTATTATTTAATGTTGCTTTTTATAGTATACAGGGCATTTTCAGATGCATTATCTTAATATTTTAATTTATATGTCATTTAATAATCACAACATTAATTTTTAAAATGTATTCATTTTGCAGCCATAACGTGTGAGGCATCATATATAATTTTATTAATCTTCATAAAACTCCATGATGCTGGTATTAAGCCATTTTACTGAGACAGAAATAAATGCTCAGATTTTTGTTGTTGTTGTTAATCCTCACCCGAGGTTATTTCTTTATTAATTTTTAGAAAGAGTGGAATGGAGTGGGAGAGACAGAAAGAAAGAGAACATCAATATGAGAGAGACACATGGATTGATTGCTTCCCACACACGCCCTGACTGGGGCACATGTCCTTGACCAGAATCAAACCTGCCACCCTTTAGTCTGCAGGCTGATGCTCTATACATTGAGCCTCAGATCTTGACTAAGGTCATTTAGCTGGGGGATGTCTGGAATTCAAACTCAGGTCTGCTGACACTATAGGCTTTATACTTTGCACTGTGAGATATTTTCTAAAAGGGTTATTAAAACAGTCTCCTGTTCTAGCTGGTGTGGCTCAGTTGATTGAGCCTCTTCCAGTTCTGGTTGGATTACAGTCAAGGCACATGCCCAGGTTGCATGTTCTATCCCCAATCAGGATGCATGCAGGAGGCAACCAATCCATGTCTCTCTCACATCAATGTTTCTTCCTCTCCCTTTCCCTTCCTATCTTTTTCTCTCAAATCAACAAAAATCATATTTAAAAAACAAAAAACAATCTTCTGCACCTTTGCCTCTATCTTCTGAAATGCATAAGAACACTGAAATATTAAGAGTGTCATATTTGGGTGGTGGCCAGGCTGGCCTCTGGGTTCTATTGTGACGCCTTTTCTAGTTCTTCCCACCCCCCATTGTGACTCAATGCTGCACATGACCTGCTAAGAGTCTAGAACACTCTCAGGAAGGCCTCATAGATCTGTCCCAAGAAACAAGATAGTCCATGGGAGAATCTGGCTCAGTGGCTTGTTATGTTTATAGCATCTGTATTGATAGGTGAGTCAAGGGAAAATTGACAAATGACAGAGGTGTTTTAAAGGCTGGGGAAATATTCACAGATTGTGGCAAATTTGAGAAATGAAAAATGCTCTAAAAGACAGATTCATAAAGGGAAAATGTAAAAACAACAATAATAGCAATAAACAAAACAAACCTAATCTCAAATATATTATTATTATTATTATTTGACCAGTACAGACAGTAAATGTGATTCTTTCTGAGGTAAAGTGCCAGAGTATTTGAGTCACAACATAGAGACCTAAGCTATATAATAAATAAGTATGAAATGATATTTAGACTGAACATGAAAAGAACTTCAGCTAAAATAACTAAGGGGTTAGACCCATCTAATTCACTGGTCTTAAAATGTGAAATTAATTATACTCCTAAATATGAGGATTATTATTAACTAGTGGCCTTGTGCACAAAATTCGTGCATACAGGGAAGGGTATCTCTCAGCCCTGCCTGCACCCTCTCCAATCTGGGACCCCTCGGTGGATGTACGACTGCCGGTTTAGAGGGGTCAGTCCTAAACCGGCAGCCGGACATCCTTCTCACAATCCGGGACTGCTGGCTCCTAACCACTCATCTACCTGCTTGCCTGATTGCCCCTAATCCCTCTGCCTGCTGGCTTGATTATCCTCAACTTGCCCCTTTCTGGTCAGATCAACCCCAACTGCCCCCACCTGCTGGCCAGCTTGCCCCTAACTGCCCCCACCTTCAGGCCTGCTAGTCCCCAACTGCCTCCACCTCCTGACCTGCTTGTCCCGCACCCCCCCCCCCACCTGCTGGCCTGCTCACCCCCAACTTTTCCCTCCTGCCAGCCTGCTTACCCCCAACTGCTCCCACCCAGGCCTGATCACTCCCAACTGCCCTACTCTCCTTGCCCCTAACCACCTGTGCCTTGGCCCTGGCACCATGGCTTTGCTTGGAAGGACGTTCAGAAGGTCTCCCAGTCTAATTAGCATATTACCCTTTTATTAGTATAGATTAGAGTTCCATCCAACCTGCCTTTGCTGGCCTTGGACAAAATAGTGAAAGTGAAGGTGGTCAATTTAGTCTTTCTGTTCTTCCACCCCCAACACTGGTTTCCCATCTCTCCTGATGTGTCTGGGGTCTTTATTCTGTCCTTGCAGGCCCCCAAACTGGGACTGTCTCTTAGATAATTCCAGCACTATTCTTTCAAATTGGATCCTTCTGTCCCATTTCTTCTTTCTTCCATAATAAATAGCAATCAAATTCCCTACCATTTCTAGTATATATCAATGATCCAGGAATATTTGCTTTTTTAAACAAGCATCTCTCTGCTTCCCTCCTCCTTTGTAGAGGAATCAAAGTTTTTTCTTAATCTAGAAAAATAGTTTGAAAGGGGAAACTTGATTTTTTTCACATTGATTTTCTTAAAGATGAATCCCAGCCTCTGAGCTTCTGTTTACTGAATTAGTGTCACACAAAAACATTGGCCACAGGATAGTATAAATCTTCAAGATATCAAACTTCTTATATACAGCTCAGCCTTGAACAACACGGGTTTGAACTACAGTGGTCCACTTATATACATATTTTTTTTTATAAACAAAGTAAATGTATTTTATCTTCCTTATAATTTTAAAATAACACCTTCTTTTCCTTGGCTCAATTTATTGTAAGAATGCAGCATATAACCCATATCATATAAAGTATGTATTAATAAACTGTTTATGTAATCAGTAGCTTTTGATTAACAGTAGTGTATTAATAATTAAGTTTTTGGAGATTCAAATTATACATGGAATTTTGATTGCACAAGGGGTATCACCCCTAACCCCCAGGTTGCTCAAGAGTAAACTGTATTCTGAAAACCCTAAAAGTGGCACTTTATTGATGGGTAATTTGTAAATTCACTTTTAATGTTTTTTTAAACATATTTTTTCTTTGAGGAACTAGAATAAGCTTATTTCAGTCATTTATTGCATTTAAAAAGAATAATAATACATTTAGATAAACACACATAATTCAGTATTTTATTAGTTCGGGTACTGCCTATACCTTTGAGTTATAATTTTTTTCTACAAAGAATAAATGTTAATATGAAAACAAATGTTACATTGGAAGAAAACACATTTGAGAAAAAGATGTATCTATGGTATACTCTCAGGGATTTCAGTTTTACATAAGAGAACAAAATCTGCTTGTCTTAAGCCAGATTGGAATTGGTTAGATGATGTTGGGGAGGTCTTATAATTAGTAGAAAATCTCAGGAACTAACTAACTAGGAATCAAAGAAATATGGGAGGCTGTTGCCATGGCCAAGGTCACAGCCTAGCACAATTGTGGTTGGGCTCCTCTGGATGCCATTGCTGCCCCAGCACTGCCATCCCACCCTGGAGCCCCACCAGAACCATGCCAGTGGCCCTTTGCCTGCAAGTTGATACTTCTCTCCTCTGATAGCTGACTTCAGTTTAAAAACTGATTGGCTGAACTCAGGCCTCATGCTTGTGGAGAAAGGGCACATCTGCCTCTTCCAGTTTTAGTAGTGGAAGCTGGCTCACTTCCACCAACACTTACTGGGAATTTCCCAAACACACAAAGGAGTCATCTTAATTCTGGGTATCTAAAAGTACACTGAAATTTAAATCTAACTCAAGCCAAAACCTCAACACCCTTGCAGGTAAAATTTTCAAGCAAGTGCAGCCAAAATTGGGCTTGTTTTAATAATCAACTTTCCCCCAGGTTTCAACTTTCTTTACTACATGGAGATGATTCTGAATGTCCCACTATGTGTTTATTGGGGCATCTGGTTGTTTTCCCAAGGGAGGCAGTTCCATGCTATAGAGGCCCCACAGGAAATGGGGTGGATAGTTGGGAAAAGAGCAAAAAGGCTGCCCTAAGAGTAAAATAAAATTCTTCTTTTGAAAAATTATGCAAAATATCAAGTGATATTATATAGGGCAAAGATTTGTGTTGAATGTACATAGAGCATAATTCCTTTGTAATGAATAGAACTTTTTATTACATCAATAGAGAACCACTCCAGAGCTTACATAGCTGTATACATTATTTTAATAAATCCATGAAACTCAGTAAGAATCTTTATGATGGAGCTTTGCTTGAGGTTAACTTAATTAAGTAAATACAACACACACATTTGATACATAATTCGATTTATTCTATAACATTATATGTTATATACTAGGGGCCTGGTACATGAAATTCGTTCACTGGGGATGCGGGGAATTCCTCAACCCAATCTGCCCCCTCTCATATACTGGAAGCCCTTAGGAGATGTCCTACTGACGGCTTAGGCCCACGCCCCATGGAGAGCGGGCCTAAACTGCAGTCTGGCCTCCCTTTGTGGGAGGCAACCGGGCTGATCAGGGGAAGACACCAGCCCCATAACCCTGCTGCTGCAGCCACTGCCAGTCACCACAGTCACCAAAGTGTGTTAATCAACATGACTCCAGTCCCTTCACCAAGAAAAAATGACAACTTTCTTCAGGCATTTTCAAGATGTGTCTTTCATAGGATATGCTTTTCTTTTCTTCTATTTTTTTTATCCTCACCATTGGCTTTTGAGAATGTGGAAGAGAAAGGGAAAGATAGAGAGAAACATAAAAGTAAGAGGAACACTTTGATTGGTTGCCTCCTGCATGAACCCTGATCTGGGCCCTGGCCAGGGAGGAGCCTGCAACCTAGGTACATGCCCTTGATCAGAATCAAACCCAGACCCTGCTGTCTGCAGGCCGAGGCATTATCTACTGAGTCAAACCAGCTAGGGCAGGATATGACATTTCATAGCTCTCCAGCAGCAGACCGTCGTTATATATTATTACAGATAACTATGTGCAGAGCTACTATATAACATGAAATATTATATATATGACATATATAAATCAGTGTTACTATTTTATAAATATAATTATATATTAGGTGCAATATAGGATATATGATTATATAAAATACTAGAGGCTCAGTGCATGAAAATTTGTGCACTGGTGGGGTGCCACTGCCCAGCCTGTACCCTCTTGCAGTCCAGGACCTCTTGGGGGATGTCCACCTGCTGGCTTAGGCCCACTCCCCCATCAGTTAGACATCCTTAAGAGTTGAGGAGGAGGCAGGAGAAGCTCCCACTGCACTCACAGCCATCACCCTGGCTTGTGGCTGAGCAGAGCTCCCCCTCTGGGAGTGCATTGTGTTGAGCGTCTGCCCCTTGGTGGTCAGTGCACATCATAGACACCATTCATTCCAGGTCATTTTACCATTAGGGTCAATTTTCATATTGCCTGTTTATTATATAGGATGATGTATAAAAATATCATAGCCCAGTATAACATATAGTTTGTCTTATTTCACTTTTTAAAATATTCCTCTCTATATCTCTTACTCTTTGACCATTTTGAAACTCAAAACTTAAATAACAGTTTAATAGAAAAAGTATTATTACTTGTTAAACAGGTGATTGGAGAAAGGATTAAAGCAATACTTTACATGATATATTTGGAGTCTCTTTTCGTAATTGGCTTCTCTGTTTCTGCCTAAGTAATGGGGAAATGAAAAGTTGACTGGATATCATTTTAAGCTACTATTCATTCTCATTTCCCCATTTTATTTTTATAAAACCATCTTATTGGTTAGCTCAAGACATTAAATACATATAATTAAATAATAAATGAGTGGTCAGTGGGAGAACAGTAGGAAGCAGAAGAGGGAGGTTGAAAAAGTTTTCAATAAAGAAGAGAAACAGAAGAATGGGTAGGAAAATGAATGAGAGAATGAAACAGAAAAGCCTCAATAAAGTACCTATTAAAACAGAAATATGGTAGCAACCATACTTGAGTAAAAACTGCTGTTTGAATTTTAACCCTGCCATTCTGGCTTCTGCACTTGCTTAAACAATAAAGTGGATACCTCAGCTTCCAGATTGAGATCTAGAGGCTAAGGCATTTTTCCTGTACCTGTGGACCAGGACCACAGGAGATTGATTCCCACGGACTCAGTAGCTTCAGAAGTAGAAACTGCAGATAACCTTTAAAGATTAACCGCTGAGCTCTGCTTCTGTACTATCTGCTTTTGCAAGATAGAGCCACATTCCAATGTCTAGCAGGATGTGGCTGGGAATGACCCTTTGGGCTGTTCCCAGCATTTAGAATTTAGAATTCAGAACAAAGAAAAATTCTTGTGGTTTAGACCTTTAAAAGGACTGCCTACACCTGCAACAGTGCAGTCGTGAGTGTGGCCACCTGCGTGTGGTACTCTTGCGGGCATCCTGGCATGTTCAATAAATCCTTGCCTGCTTTTTAAAATCAATCATTAGCCTCCGGTGGTCTTATTTTGAACCCAGGGTTTGACTCCACAATGAAACCATGAGTCTGAGAAGGAAACCTTACTTCTCTGCCTTTCCCTATCCATCCAGCTGTACCCCACAGGAGGCCAGTGAAAATGGCTGTTATGGGTTTATGAATAAATATACACACAGTATTACTTTTTAAAAATATATATATAGAATAGCATCATCTCTAGTCTGCCAGTGGGGATGGTCTCTACCCACCTACATGTATGAGGGAATTTGAAGACCTGCCTTATACCAGAGCTCCTTTTAACACCATACTTCCCTGGAGCTTGGGAAGCCCAATACAGTGGGGAGGGGAATCTAGCCTTCCCTGGTGTGGCTTTATCGTGCATGTGTCATAGGAGAAGGCACTGTTTTAAATGCTCATGGCCAGGAGCTATGTAGTATGAGAGATCTGTGTGAGACCCATGTTTTAGATATGTGCCCACACCAGATTACCTAGCCTCTCTAACCCCCCGTGTGCTCATCAACAGCACAGGAAAAGTCAGTACTGTTGGAAAGAGTGATGAGTGAAAAGTTCTTAGGATGCTGCCTGGCATGCAGTAATTATCATGATCAGAATATAGTTGTTAATTTGTAGATGCTGTTTAGTTTTATAAAAAGTTATACACATTTTTTCTCATTTGATCATCACTATCACTATGTTGTAGACATTTTTAGTGTTACTATTTTATACATTTTATAAAAGTTCTTTAAGCTCACAGATGTTGAAATAATCAAGTCTCTCACACTAGTAATTGGTGGTAGTGGAGTTTTTTGTTGTTTTTTTTTAGTGCATCATTTTATTTTATTTTATTTTATTGATTTTTTTACAGAGAAGAACAGAGAGCTAGAAACATCAATGAGAGAGAAACATTGACCAGCTGCTTCCTGCACACCCTCTACTGGAGATTCCTCAGTCCTTAGGCCAAAGCTCTATCCACTGAGCCAAACTGATTTTGACAGTAGTGAAATTTTAAATCAGGTATTCTCAATTATGATTTCACAATTCACATGGGTATACATTAAGACTTTTAAATTAAAATAGAACTTTAGATCTTATTATAATTTAATAATGGAGAGTCTGAAGGCATCGCCATTTTTTAAAATGATAAATTGATGTACAATTGAAGCTCAATAAATTGCATGTCTCAAGTGCAAAATTTGATGAATTTGACATACACATACATTCATCAATCCACCAGCAAAGCTAGGATAAGGAATGTTTTAATCAACCACAGGTTTCCTGGTGACTCTGGTAATCCTTTCTTTTCTTTTTTCTTTTTTTTTATTAAGATATTATATGTGTACATATATTACCATTGTCCCCTCTGATAACCCTTTCCTTTTATCTTCTTTTACCTCTTCCCTGTCTTCAGGCAACTGCTGATCTGCTTTTCATTTCTATAATTTTGTAATACAGCATTGCTCTTCTTTGCCTTGTTTGTTTTGTTTTAACATATTTTTATGGATTTTAGAGAGGAAGGGAGATGGAGCCAGAGATAGAAACATCAATGATGAGAGAATCATTGATTGGCTACTTCCTACATGCCCCCTACTGGGGATTGAGCCTAGAACTGTCCCCTGACAGGGAATTGAACCATGACCTCCTGGTTCATAGGTCAATACTTAACCACTGAGTCACATCAGTAGGGCTTTGCCTGCTTTCTTTACTCAGCATAATTACCTTGAGATCAATCCATGTTGTCATGTGTCAGTAGTCCATTCCTTCTTACTGTTGTTCAGGATGCCACTGTAGAAATAGACTATACCACTGGTGGATACTTGAAATGTTTCTAGTTTGTGCTATTAAAAAAACCTATTATGAATATTGATCTACCAGTCTTTGTGTGGTTATATGATTATATTTTGCTACCCAGGAGTCAAATGGTTACTAGGCTATATGGTTGGATAGGTGTGTGTTTAACTCTGTAAGAAATTGCTAAAATGTTTTCAAAAGTGTTTTTACCATTTTAGATTCCTCACTGCAGTGTATGACAGTTTCAGTTTCCCCATATTTTTGCCAATATTTTGTAAGCCAGTATTTTTAATTTTAGCCATCCTAGTGGGTGTGGCAGTTTCTCCTTGTGGTTTTTTTTAATTTGCATTTCCGGATGACTATCGAGTATTATCTCATGTACCTAAATACCATCGATATATCTTCTTCTTCAAATTGGGTCATTTGTCTTCTTATTGAATTATAAGACTGTTTTATATATTTCATTTATTGTACACATTTTTCAAATATTTTATTGTATATGTTTTGCAAATATTTTCCTTCTAATCTATGATGTAGTTTCATATTCATGACAGTAAGGCATAGAAATTTTGCCCTGAGTTTTCTATTCTCAGTACACCCCCTTTCTGTCTTGAATCTCGTTACCAACTGCTTCACTACACATTGCTTGTTGCTGAACTCTGTATACCACCTCTGCTTCTTAGACCAAACCTTCTTTTAGTCCTTGCACAATAGATATTATTCTGATTTTGTGTTCAATCCCCATGGTGTCCTATGTTCATCTGTAAGAAAAGAGGCCATGCCTGACTGGGTGCTTAGATAAGTGTCACATTCTTGGAGTTTTACCTCAAATAATCATAGATTTCAGTGAAGTAACTGCATTCATTATAACTTTAGCACATGCAAAGAAAAGACAGCCATCTAGAAATAAAACCAAATACTGACCAGTTTATGACATTGATGACAAATCCAGTCATTCATACTTGTTTATCAAGCAGCCACTATGTGTAAGGCCTTTTCTATAATTATTTTTTACGTTCAATATTATTTTTCATTAGTTTCAGTAGTCAAGAAAGAGACTCTAAAGAGCTTATGATAGATTTCTGGAAGACTGAGACTGCATACTGATTCCATGACTTAGACAGAGGCTTGGTGAGTATAGTTATAAAAGGTATCAGTGATATTCTTAGTTATCAATGCTGTTCTTAAGAAGCTCTCATATTTAGTAGTTCAAGAGACTTTCTGAGATAAATGGCATCACCATGAGCTGTTTTCCACTAATCTGGGACTTTTTGTCCTCTAATGAGAATATTCGAGCTTCTTTCTATGATGTATATACCTTTCAATGCTCTGTTTTCCTTCTGAGTTTACACAATTAGTATAGGGAAATTGTTTATGATGATTAAAGAATATCAATCTGCTGATTATTTTGTGTCACATTTTCAGTTGTCCTGATTATAGACAATGGCATCTGAAATGATGAGAATATACCTGAGTTCTGTGTCTTTGCAACTGCACATTCAGTTAGTATTTTAGCCCACCCATTCCTCATGTTTAAGAATTTCTCATAATTCACTTCACAGCTTGTTCCCCAACCCCTGTTCTTCTGAATATTCATTCTAAATGCATCAGTTGCCTCATAAAAAGAGGTTCCTGGCCTATTTTGATAGTGGTAGAAAAATTCCAAAAGAATAGCCCAGACATATCAACTCTCTTTTTATCCTACCACCTGTCCTGGCAGCGATCAATGCTCCTGGAAGGCCGTTGGTGGTCCTGGGAGGGAAGTGCCTCCTTGTTTTCTAGATGGCCTCTAGCTGAGGACAGTCATTGTGGCCTTTCCTCAAGTCATGGTCTGACATGCTCATGCTTGGCTTTCTTTTTGTTTATAGTTAAACAACCAATTGTTTCTTGCCAAGTGGATAACACTCCCTAGCAAATTATGAAAGACAAAATTTCTATTCCTAGTTTCTTATTTAAAAAGAAAAAACACAAATATCACCACTATAATAAAGTATAGTTTCTTTTTAAATCAAAAACTCTGTTCTTTCTACTTTCAAGCAGTTTCCACAGATGTCTGTTATCTTGATTGAATCAAGGTGAGCTCTCTTTCTTTCTGGGAATATATAAAGAGATATCAAAGAGGAAGATGAGGGAGAGAGATACAAACATCAATGATGAGAGAGAATATTGATTGGTTGCCTCCTGCATGCCCTACGATAGGGATCAAGCCCACAACCCGGGCATGTGTTCATAGGTTGATGCTCAACCACTGAGCCATGCCATTCAGATGAACTCTGTCATATTTAATCCTATAATAATCAACTGTTTTTGTTACAACTAAGCTGTGTATTTTATGGTGAATTTTAGATTCTAATGCAGACCTTTCTAAAAACAAATAACTAAGTAGAGAGAAACTTAAAAGAAAAAGCCAGTGTTTGTCTTCCTGGAGAGAGAAAGCTAACCTGAGAGGGTGTGAATCGCATGGAAGGCTGGTAATAAAATGAAAAGTCTGTAGGAAGGAGCCTTGGAAGGTTTTGAAGGTAAATTCCAATTAGAAGATAAAAGGAAAAGAAACCTATTGCTAAAACAAGGTTATGTGATGACATTTGCAGCTGGGAACATAATTAGAATTCAGGGGTGATACTAAAACAGTAATGGAGAAGGGAAAATTTAAAGAATTAAGTGAACAAAGGGGTAAGGTAAATATTCTAAATCATGTTTAATAAGCTTGAGATAGAACAAGCAAATAAGAAAAAGAAAAAGGAAAAGAAAACCCAAAAAACAAAACTGAAAATAGCTGAGAAAAAATTTATTTAAAGTATTTAAGTATATCTCTTCTCTATAATTAGGTGGGAAATGAAAGTGATGTGAGGATCCATCTTAACAAGGGGCCTCTGGTGAGGGGAAGTCAAGGCAGTATGCCCTGTCCGTGGGAGGTAGAAAGGAGTGGGGGATGCCCTCTTGCCTTGCTTGCCCTCCCTGCTTCATCATAGCTACTCTTCTGGGGTGATTATACACATCTGTGTCTCGAGTCATTTTAGCACTGTCTTCATGCATCCTGCTTCATGTCGCTGTGCAGTGAGCTGTAGCTAGCAGCTTGGTGTGCAGATTACCCACCTGCTATGACACTGATTGATCATCTTCTCATGTGGTACTTAATCATCCACTGCAGCATATGACACTTAATTTTTAAGGTGACTATGTATATGTATTTTTCACCAGCCAGGTTGTAAGCACTGTGAGGGCAAGAACTATAATCCATTCATCTTTGTTTTTCTCCTGGAACCCAACCAATTGCTAGAAAATTAAAAAGCAGCCTAGACATACCTGCAGAATGGAAACATTTGTCCCATGGTTGTTAGGGTTTCTAGGAGACTTTAAGAAAAGGGCCACCCAGATGTGCACACCATCTGCAGTAATTCTGCAGCCTTTAGACTACCAGTAATACAAATGGTCTTAGCATTCAAGGGCTAGAAGCAGTCAACATATTCTTGAGTTCCCATTTTTGCACTAAACCAGTACTTGGATTGCTGCATTTTTCTTGGTGATGGAGGACTGAGAGTCTGCCTTGTTTACTTCCATCTAACTGTGTACTGTCTGTTGTATCTAAAGGCTTGGCATGGCAGGGGGACTGATGGGGACACTGAATGTCATCACTTGACAGGGCATACTGGGGCCAGTTATGCCCCTCAGGTCTTCATACCTGGGCTCCTCAAAAAATGGGTTTTACCACCCTCAATATTTTGAATTCAACAAGAATTTTTCACTTAGTAATTTAGTAAATGTTTCTTTAGAAGAGCCAAGCATTTATCTGGTTAAACCATATAGGAACCTGTGGCTGATTACATATTAATGTTCAGATGTGTATTACTAGCATTTCATTGCAATTGCTGTTAACTCCTTCAATGATCCACATTTAACTCAAGTTGTGGGCCTGAGTATTTGTTCTTGGATTTTTTTTCTTTCCTAATCCAGGATTCTCCCCAGCCTTCTCTGATTTTTGATATGAGGATCTCTCAGGCCCATAATTAGCTCAGTGTCTCTTCCAAATGGTATTAAACAGGCTGCCATTACTAAATTATGGCCATTGTTGTTGCAGAAGTTAGGGCTTCTCTTTACTTTATTTCATTCCCTGTGTTGAGTCTTACTTTTGCAGTCTTTTTAATTTTAGAGCCCTCTAATAGCACAGACTTGAGTGATTGCTTGGAAAATGGTAGTGATTGCCAGAGAGAAAGGAAGGAGGCTTGTGTTCATTTAAACTCAGAAGGACGGATAGGATTCAGACAGTGGACAGGAAGGAAATACAGCAGCATTCTTTTAGAGTTGCAGATGGACCAGATAGACGGTGCTATGAGGAGATTGGAACAACAGCCTAAGTTTGGGCTGTAGATGATTTAAATGCCAGGCTGGAGATTTTGGTGAATTTATGGTGATAGCTGATCAAAATGAGCTGAGTATTGGTATGATTAATGTTTGGTTTAGGAGGAAGATGAGAATGAATTGGTGTAAAACTTGCTTCTTAAATCCAAAACCACACTAGAAAAGTGTTCAAAATTTAAGCCAATTTACAGATGATTTTCTGGCTCACATTCTGAACTAACTTGAAAAGTTTGCCATGACAATGTTTGAAACATTGAGTCTTAAAAACTTATGGTCATATCCTATTAAGATATTTTAAAAATATTCTCCTGTTACTAATGTTTTAACAGTGTATATACATGTGTGTGTTCCCAAAATCTCCACTGTAGTAGTCATTCTAAGATGATCCTAAATGATCTCTATCTCTTATAGTCATAGCTTCACATGATTCTCTCCCCTGCAGAATTCTCTCCCTGGGGCTAAACCAAGTGACTAACATCTAGTATATAGAATATGGTAAAAATTATGGTATGTCATTTTCTATATTAGGCTATATAAAGATGGAGCCTTCCATTTTAGGTGCACTCTCTCATATTCTCTCTTGCAACCCTTGCTCTGAGGGAAGCCAGTTACTAGACTGTGAATATGGAGAGGCTTACCTGGCAAGGAATTGGTATTTCTAGCTAAATTTAATTAGAACTTGAAATCTTGAAGTAGCCACATGTGTAATCCTGGAAGCACATCTTTCCGTTTGAGCCTTGAGATGGCTGCATCTCCAGACAAGACTTAGAGGCCCTAAGGTTGAGGACCCAGCTAAGCCATGCCTGTGTTTCTGACCTCACAAATCTACAGAAACTATGAGACAATAAATGTTAGCTGTTTTAAGTCACTAAGGTTTGTAACTAATATACCCATTAATAGTTAGCTTCTGTCTCTAACCATTTTGGCTCAGTGGATAGAGCATCGGCCTGAGGACTTAAGGGTCCCAGGTTCAATTCTGGTCAAGGGCATGTACCTTGGCTGTGGGCACATCCCCAGTAGGGGGTGTGCAGGAGGCCGCTCATTGATGTTTCTAACTCTCTATCCTTCTCCCTTCCTCTCTGTAAAAAATCAATAAAATATATTTTAAAAATAGTTAGCTTCTGGTATGATAAAATACTGGTCAGTCATTAAAATGATGAAGTAGAAAACTCTTTGAAAACAATGAAAAATATTCACAATATACTCTTTATTTATATGTGAATATGGCTGGTATATTTGTTATTTTACACATTTCTCTAGTGAATGCACCTTACTTTTAGAACAACATGCACTTAAAAAATATTTTTATAGATTTCAGAGAAGAAGGGAGAGGGAAAGAGAAATAGAAACATCAATGATGAGAGAGAATCATTGATCAGCTGCCTCCTGCATGCCCCACACTGGGGATTGAGCCTGCAACACAGGCATGTGCCCCAACTGGGAATTGAACTGTGAAATCCTGGTTCATAAGTTGATGTTCAACCACTGAGCCATGACAGCTTGGCAAAACAATGTACTTTTAAACTGAACACCCAGAACAACCTCAAGCATGGTCTTAGTGGAACTGTACCAATATATTTGAGAATGGATTTCTAACCAACTGGAGACAAACTGAATGGCTAGCATTGATTTAACTCAAGTTCAACATCTACACTCTACTTGGACTGATTATTATCCTAAGATTCAAGCTTCGACATTGGCACCTGTTGGAAAGTTTGTGTTGCTCACATAAAAGGGCTTTCAGACAACAGCTGGCTAGCCAGCAAAAATCAGAGAAAGTCTGTGAAGATCAAGTGCTTAGGAGTTTAAGTGTTGGTTTTGAAACTTCTTGCACCTGATAGAAACTTAACATTTTCTTATACAATTCTCATATTAGGTTTATCAAAGTAGCAAAACACTGGAATCTGTCTGTAATAGATTGAGATGAAATTTATGTACTGTGATTAAATAGCCATCATGGCAAAAGGCAATGACTCTTATAGTTTGCTCATGGGAAGATCTTTTAGCTTGCGAGTCATTATTGTGATTCCACTCAAACAGAAAAAAACAAAACAAAACAAAACAAAAAACACAAAAAACCCTTCTTTCTGAGAATTCTAGAATTTTCCTGTTTTGCATCTGTTTTAATTAAATTTAGGTATAATTTAGAAGTATAATAACTTCATCTTCATCCCTTAGAAAAAAGTAACCAAAATGGTATTTGTCATGGGTTATTGTAGTTTAACTGAAACAGCAACACTGAGCCCACTCAAGCAGCAAAATGAACAGCATGTTTTAATAACTGCCTGGAGGATAGCAGAAGGAGTTAATGATCTGATATCAGATATCCTGAGTTTATTCTGCATCTTTCCATTAGGTGCCTCTGTATTACCTTTCAATTTTGTTTCCCTTATCTGCATCAAAAGTACGTGTTTTATGCCCATTAGCAGATGAGTGGATTAAAAAAACGTGGTACATCTACACAAAGGAATACTACACTTCTGTAAAAAGAAGAAATTCTTACCATTTGCAACAGCATGGATGGAACTGGAGAGCATTATACTAAGTGAAATAAGCCAGTGATAGAAAGATAAATATCACATGATCTCACTCATTTATGGAATATAATGAACAACATAACATAGACTGATGAACAAAAACAGATCCAGAGACAGAGAAGCATTGACCATCAAACCTCAGAGGGAAGGTAGAGGAGGGTGGGGGTAAGGAGGAGCGATCAACCAAAGGACTTGTATGCATGCATATATGCCTAATCAATGGACACAGACAACAGGAGAGTGAAGGAATGAATGGGAGGTGTGGGGGTAATGGGGCAATAAGGACACATAGGTAATAACTAAGTAACTTTATTGTTATGAACTATGTGTTTAATAAATATACCAATTATTTGGCAAAATCAACAAAGTTTTAATAGAGCCCTTCCTGAAGGAGGACTTGGTTTTAATGAGCAACTTAGTCAATAAGAAATTCTTTTATAGAAATAGCCAATTTAACAAATTCTCATACTATCGCATGGTGTGTGGTAAAGTGCAATTGGATTGCAAAGTATAATCTTGCTGGGTAATTGATAAAGCTCAAATTTCACAGCCCTCTAGAAACAAGAAGTGGGGACCTTAAAGCTCATTATCACAGGTCAGGAAGGCTTTTAGAATTCCTAGGAAGGTTAAAAGTAGGAAATGAGTATTACTGTACCTTACTGTAGGTGACCCTGGCCCAGGAAGCTTACAACATTCTTCCACTTGTATCAGGTCAGAAGATCATTTGTTGAGAAAATGGGAAAAGCACTAATGTGGGAACTGGTTAGGAAGAGCATGTAGTCATTGTGATTCTGAATTCTTGCAGAATGAGAGAGCAGAACAGTTGAATCACTTAAATGAGAGTTGCAAAATTCAGAAGCTAGACCAGTTTCTGCATCTTGAACCCATGCAGAAAATCCAGGAGGTAGGAGAAAGAGGTCAGGCAGGTAGATGGAAAAACAGACTGTTGGGTTTTGTGCAGTCTGTTATGTTAATGTTAGGGTCTGTCCTTCCCTTTGTATTCCTATGAGTCTTCTCTCCAGTTTGCTTCTAGGAGTCTCCATGGAAGTTTGGGGTTGGGGCATGTCCTTATCTATGGACAAAGGACAAGAACAATACCAGGTACCTGCTCTGCACCACATGCCTCATGTATATCACGGTAACCTTGTAAGGAAGAGATTAGAACACTTTCTTCTCACAGGAGGGGAAGGAAACATGTTTTGTCAGAGAAGCTCAGTTGTCCAAAAGGTGCATTTGTTTTATTGCACTAATTCCTAAAGCCTGGCCTATTCACAGAGTGCTCTAATCACAGATAACTGGGTGCTACCATCCTGTATACGAATAATTAGAACAACTCTTCAGAAATACCTGAAATGTAAGAGACTTTAGGAATGAAAATTTGAAATGGCTTATGGTTACCAGGAAGCACAATAAATAAAACTGTGGATTTTATTAGTAGAGACAAAGTTAGAGAGCTTCTAAAACAACTTTTGAGAGTTAGAAAGAGAAGCAGTCTAATTAGTTCCATTGAGGATTTCATCAATCAATTCTTAGCTACAACATAATCAATTTTATTGAGGTTTCAAATGCCTGTGCATATGCACTTTTGAAAGAGCTAATTGGTTTGTCTACAAAAAGGCCCCAATTTAAAAATGGGCCAATTTCCATTTAAGGCTGAAATACTTAAATAGATATCACTACAATTTCATTCCTTCACTAAGTAGCAGAGCCTGACTATTTCAAATTAGGTGTTCACTTTTTATCTCCATTTTATTTTATTTTCTCCCAAAGATGTTTAACCAAAAGACAAAAAAAAGGAAAGGAAGAAAGGAAGGAATAAAGGAAGGAAGGAAGGAAGGAAGGAAGGAAGGAAGGAAGGAAGGAAGGAAGGAAGGAAGGAAGGAAGGGAGAGATTTTTCTCAATTCTGTATGTGCATTTTATCAACAAAACTTCAGCTTGAGCTCCCTTGGGAAAAGCCTTTCAAGTCAGGCAGAATGATGTCCTTCCTGCTACCACATACTTTTCCAGCTGCCAGGGAAAACTACATATTTTACATTAAGCAACAATCAAGAGAGAATGGATAATCACTCCCTAAGGTGACTTGCTTCAGCTTTTCTCAGAAAGGGCTGTAGAAATTATCTTGAAGTAACTGTTAACCCTATGCTTTAAAAGAGACAACATGATTTTTGTTTTAAATTATTGGAATGGCTATACTGCAGGTGAGTATCCATATTTACTGGTCTAAGGCATGGGAACAGAGCGAGTGGAGCAGATCACATCTGGATTAAGATTAATTTTAGTGGGAAGAAGAGTTTGCAGAGGTGTTCAAATTTCTCTCTTGGTCCTCTTCCCAAGATGTTCTTGTACGTGTAAAAATCCTGTGATATCCACTGTCATATGTGTGAAAACCACATGCTCTGATGCAATCAACACAACTCCAAACCATTCTTATGTAGAAGCATCTAAGAAACATGGACAGTTTTCTTTGAACTGTTTCGATTGAAACAGTTGTAACCTGGAAAGCCTTCTCTTGTGTTTCCTCAATAATTAGAATGCTGTGGATTAGCAGTGACCAAATTCCTCACGTAGCTGCTGGGTGAAAACTGAAATTTCCTTTTTTCTTTTTAAGAATCACATAGATCTACCTACTAAGGGTTTTGCAAACTGGCACACAGTGGCCCTGCCATCTCCTCTCATGTCTCCTTTAATGAAAAATTGGAGGACTCATAATTGAGCTATCTCAGGCACTGTCAAAGCCTCCCATTATCTCTGCCAATAGGTTCTGCTAAAAACCCAGAAGTGGTTAACACTATTTTTTTTTATCAAAAGCAAGTGTGAAATAATAATTTCCTCAGGATATACATCCTCTCAGAAAAGAAAAAATAATCTCATTTTGACAGGAAAAGGAAATGTACCAACAAACTTAGTTAAGAGCCCTCTTCATTTTACATAATCTACTTCCCCCTAACAAAGCAGTGTAGAGATTCTTAGCTTGAACCCTTTCTTAAGACAGTTCAGTTCTCTCCCCACAGCTTTGATTCCACAGCAGATAAGAATCTATTTAATTCCCAAACCTCTAAGAATGGAGATTGGCAAATTCCTGTTGCATCCTGTTCCAGGGTTTAACAACCCTCACTGTCAGGAAATGACTCTTGATGCCAATGCCAGCCTCCAAAATGCCAATGCAGCTTGTGTCTACTTCTCCTGACATGTCCTCAGAGTGGTGGAGTACATCTCCCATCCTCTATGTGTCAAAGTCCTTCACAAACTCTAAGACTCAGAGTCAATCAATCACTCCCCACTCTTCCCTTTTCCAGACCAAAATCAGAAAATTCCTTTCTTTAACTTTTTCTTTTGGACCCTAGTTTTCTCTGTCATGTTTTTGGCTTGTCTCTGAAACCTGGCCACCTTCTAGGTCTTCTCATAATGGAATATTCCTGGGGGCCCCGGGCTGCTTTTTCCAGGTTTATATTTAGGGTTTGAAAATAGCTCAGTTAACTCAGGGTCACAATGAAATTTTTTGACCAGCTCCTAAAAATAGTACTGGGAAAAATAGTTCTCAATTTTATGTATCTAAAATCTCCTCATAGAATATGTTAACAACAAACAGAAGGCTCAAAAAACTTATTTTTTGTTTTAAATTATGGCTGGATTTTTAAAGGTGAGGAATACTTATGATCAAATTAAGAACAGTCATAAAGAGCTTCATATCTTGTTCTGGTGATAGTAACACAAGAGATAATTTATTGTCCTGAAATGTTAACATTTGTCACAAATGGATCACACATAGAGTTAAATAAAACAAAAGGAAAAAAACCAAATAGTTTCTAAGGAGCACAAACAGTTCATTTATCACCAGCTAAAGTCCAGTAGTTATATACTGTATGCATATATGTCCTGAAGATGTGCTCACCCTTCACCCAGTTCTGAAATATATCAGGTGTTCCTGACTTGAGAGTTTATAGTCTACAACATTTGGTTCTGCATGTGCTGAACAATTGCTTGGTATTAACTTTCATATGAGAAATATAAATTACTGCCATGCCAAAGAGACCTTTTGGTCATACTGTCCACTCAGCTCTTGTTTGAACATCTCCACTCTAGAAATGAACTTGTGAGACTATTCCAGACTTTTCAAGAATTCTAAAGGAAATTACAACTTACCGAGTGAAATCCTTTTGCAGAGAAGAGGAAGTGGCCCAAGACATAAGAAATGACTTATTAAAAAAATCCTATATAGTAAAAGCCTAATATGCAAATTGTCTCCTCCACTAGGAGTTTGATCACTCACTATGATGTGCGTTGACCACCAGGGACCCCTCAGGAACATGGCGGGTGTCAGTGACATGGCGCTGACAGAAGGTGGCAGTGGAAGTGCTGCTGGCCCTGATTAGCCCTGACAAGAGTGGGAGTAGGTGAGTGGGCTGTGCCAGGCCAAGGTGGATGTGAGTGGGGCCCGATATCCCTGCTGACCACCCCACAGATGGCAACCAGTGGCCATGGTGGGAGGTAGGGCTGCTGCCCGGCTCCCAGGCACTGAGGGAGCCAGGGGGGGACCCGATGACTCAGGCAGAGAGGCCCATGTGGGGACCCGGGGGCCCAGGTGCTGTCCAGGACCCAGAGGTCAACTGGGACCTTCCCTTCCATTCCAGATGCTCACGTTTTGATTGCCAGCCAGGCCTACAGATTGCACAGATTTTGTGTGCACTGGGCCTCCAGTATATCTATATATCTATATATCTATATCTATATCTATATCTATATCTATATCTATATCTATATCTATATCTATATCTATATCTATATCTATATCTATATATATTTCTGAGAGGAGAGGGAAAGAGAGAGAAATATCAATAAGAGAAGATGAGAATCACTGATCAGCTTCCTCTTGCACACCCCAGACTGGGGATTGAGCCCACAACTCAGGCATATGTCCTGACTGGGTATTGAATTGTGATCTCCTGGTTCATAGATCAACACTCAACTACTGATCCACACCAGGCAGACGAAATGGCTCATTCTTTTTTTAAAATTTCTTTATTGATTAAGGTATTATAAATTCAGAAAAAATTAGAAGGATCTTGGTTATAAAGAAAAGTATTATTTAATTTATGAGTCATAGGGCACTAAGATATCCTTTTTGGAGGTGTAGCTTATGACAGTTCAATAAGTTGCTTACATTTTATTTTTTCCAAAATAAAATTAGTTACATTTTTTAGGGCATTTACTTTCAAGAAATAGAAAACCTAAGAGGTTATCTAATTAATTTTCATAAATGAAACCTGATTTGGGGGTTAGTCAGACAGGTTATTACTACTTATCCTATCTAATAAAGAGAAAGAAGGGAATATGTAAATTGACTGTCATGGTGTGACAAAGATGGCAGCACCCTTAGCCACAAGATGGCAGTGCCCAGTCCCCTCAGCCCTGCTGGAGTCCCCTAGTCCTTTCAGCCCAACCAGGGGGGCTGGCACATGGTGTGGCTGGACCTGCCCTCAGCCCCCCAGCCACCTAGGGCCAGCACGAGGCAAAGGCAAACCTTGGATGTTGGCTGCTCAGCCACCCAGGGCCAGCCCGAGGCACAGGTAAGCCTTGGATGGCAGCTGCCAGCTGCCCAGGGCTGCCGAGGCTCAGGTAACCAGGGCCGGCTGAGGCTTGCACTACTGGCAGTGACAGCAACAGAGATGTGATGGTGGAGTCTCCTTACCCTGATTTCCGGGTTGCCTTGAGCCCCTGAGGGTTCCTGGACTGTGAGAAAGGGCAGGCTGGACTGAGGGACACTCTTCTAGTGCATGCATTTTCATGCACTCAGCCTTTAGTATGTAGATAACAGTAAGGCCACAATGACTCAGTGCTGAAATGACTGATTAATTCACACTGACATGGGGTGAGGGACTGACATCCTATTCTCTTTTTGATATATATTTTCCAGGAGGGCTTCAATGTACCAAAGGCTTATGAGGGTTTTGTTGCAGTCTTTTGTTCTGCACTGGTGTGTGGTGAAGTTATTCATTCAAGGAGATAAAATCAGAGAATATGAGGACTGAATGAATCTTGGATATAGTTTAATGTAGTTTTTCCCTTTCCTGATGAGGCAAATTAAACCTCAGCAAGATTATGTAAAATCAGGCACCCATGTTTAATTCATGACTACAGAGCGAATCTTTTGGCTCTTCCATTCCACCAACTGAAAGCAATAGTGAATATGGCTTCATTTCTGGGGTGATAAAACAAATTTAAAGTCCGTTTAAGCCAGAATGGCTATTTCCTTCACATACTTAACACTTCTGGTGCCTATTTTGTGCTTACTGTTAAAAGTGTTCATAAGAGTGTACCACTTTTAAGAAACACATAGATTGTGTTTCTTCTGGTAAATAAAAGAAGATTTTATGTTATATTTGGAGACAGATTTCATCTACTAGCATAAAACTTCCAATTCACCCCTCCCTTTCCCACCAAAGAATTTCATTTTGCACGTCATAGGTAAAGCTTTCCAGGAATAGCACATGTGAAAAAGTAATTACTTCATTGCCCAAGGAAGGAATTTGATTTTATCAGCTCTTCTAGGCTTTTGCAGATAAAAGAGAGCAAAGTCATGGCTTACTAAAGATACTTCAGTTTTTTAACCTTTTGAAAATTCATTATTTTCTAATGATTAGGCATGGAAAAAAGTGAGTTAAGTACTGCTTGTCATTCACTCAATACAAACTTTGTAACATCACCTCTCCTAGTCTTCTTTACTCTAGAACCAGTCATCTGTATCAACAGCTTCTCTCCCTTTTTATCAAGCTATAAATTGAGCAACATAACCCTTTCCATGACCAAGACTAGACAGCCAAAATTGGCTGGTTCTATATTATAACCTATCTGTCATTATTTCTGTTCATTACAGTCATGTAGTTGGTTTGTAGACTTTAAGGACCTACTCCTAGGTTAACTTGGGTATATGCTAAATGCTGTTGTGTGTTTGTGTTAGACCAAAATGCCACATTCTGTAACTGTATTCAGATTATCACTAAGCATGTAAAAAGGTCAGTTTGCGGATTTACTAAGGCTACTTCTATACAACTTCTCTTTTCACAATAATCTATCAACTTTTGTATGTTTTGCTGTTGGCTTATTTTTGAGTCTTTTTCCACTCTCCTTTTGCTTGTGAATATATATATATCACTTAAAGATACAAAGTCTATTGAAAAAAAGGCCCTTTCTCTTGCTTATCTTCTATTAAAGTTCTGCAGAAATGGAATGGACAACCTTTTAAAGAGAGTAATCTTTGTCAGTAGAAATATATATATATATCTTAATTGGGAGACTGGAAGAGATACTTTCTAAAACTTCTGAAGTTAAGATTTATTGAAGTTATACCCAAGCAATTCTCAACTTTTTCATGTCATGGAGCACATAGGCTAACTATTAAAATTATACAGCACACCAAAAATTATATTTTTTGGCAATCTGACAAAAAACATAGGCATAATTTTGATTCATTCACACTGGTTAGCTATTGCTGTGTTGGCTATTGTCATTTTTTGTTTGTTTGACAATCTAAGGGAAAAGAAGTCTGCCCCTGACTAACTAGTCAGGTATTGTGTGTTTTAAAAATTCATGAGACATACTGGTTGAGAATTGCTGATTAGTTCAATCTAAGGGAGCCAAGGGAAGCTTAATACATACAATGGAAGGTTTTTGTTTTATTATATTACTACTACTACTACTACTACTACTACTACTACTACTAGTTTTTCTTGAAAAGGTAAAAATTTCTTTTTGTTGTTGTCAGAGAGTCATATGGGGTAGATTTTTTTTTTCTACATCAGGAGGCGAGCAATTCAGTTTGGTCTGTGGAAAAATATCTTAAACTGTAACAATGTTGAAACCTCTTCTGTAGGAGCAGCCTGAGCCTGAAGGAAAGGGCCAACCCTGTATAATCCAAGGCAAGGGGAAAGTGGGCCAGATACACCGATCATCTCCCCATATTTTTATGAGATAACCCTTTTCTAAAGCCAGCAAAAACAGATAATCATCGTGCTCCTGATTGAGGTAGTAAACAACTCAAGTGTCGACCAGTAGAGCACATCTGTGGGCTAACAATTCAAGTCAACCGTGCAGGGAGGAGGGAAACAGAGGAAGCACAGTTTCATTTCCCAATAACTCCCCTGACTTGCATTAAGGTGGGAACTGAAGAGGACATCTGTAAAAATAACAGCATGCAAACCTCAGAAGGATGGGCTGTGCCCATTTAGGAGCAGCCTGAGTCCTAAAGCCTTTCTGGTTATTGTACAATATGAAGGAAAAATCCTCAGGGGTGAATTATAGTTCTAGAGCTTTAGATAACCCCTGAATATGACAAAGAACAATAGCTATGCTCTGTCACACCAATTTAATAAAGCCCTGTAACATATCAACCTGAACACCAAATACACTGACAACTTAATGGAAAGAAAAAAATGCCAAACGTTCATTCTCAGAGTATCATTATTTTATTGACTTTTTTTTCTGTCAGCCATCTTTTGTATAATTACAGGACAACTTTGAACATATTGGAGACTCTCAGAGTATCACCACTGAGATTTCCCCCAAATCTTCATAAACATAGTGATTAATAAAGCAATTTCAAAGGACTATAATCTTGGGCTGTGATTCACATGAATGTGAATTATTAACACCAAATAACTAAAGTGATTTATGTATGTCCATGTGATTACAGAAAAAGTGGTAGAGCCCTGTTTAGGTACCACAGAAGCTCTGAGATCTCACCGTTTTCTTGTATTTATGTGGTCCTGGATCTGCAGGTGTGTTTTCCCCAATTCTGAGCATCAGTTTTCTGATCTGTAAAATGGAGGCACATCGTCTGCCCAGATTTTTTTAGAGGCTGGTGATAATGGTAGTCAGTTATTATGCACATTCTTGCCTGTGGCTTGTAAGAAAATCAGATAAGTAAGAGTTTCTGAGTGTTAAAGAGAATTACCAAGGATGCTTCTATGCCTGGCACCCACTCTCCCCGGACTTTGAAGCCTGCAGAATGCCCTTATGTCCATTGAGCCATGGCCAACCCCACGGTGAGCAAGCCTATCAAATGCAAACATCCGGAGGTTTCTGACTCTCAAGTGTCTTACAGAAAATAGAGCCAGGAGCTCCATCTGGCACTCCATCTGGTAAATGTCCCATTGAAGTCAAATGCCAGGAAATGTGGCTGTTTAAAATCCTAGGGGATAAGATTTCCATTCAGAAGCTTTCTAATGGACATGCAACACATTCCACATTCAGTGAAGCAAAAGGCTTCCCCTGCGTGGTCTAGCCACAGGCCCTCGCACATCCCCTATCTGGTCCTCAGCTGTGAAGTTCAGAGACATTTAGCTGAGAAAAAATGGACTGTTCAGTCTCAGTGGCTTGTTAATACTCTGGATACAGATAAAGGGCTATGTTGCATATCTGCAAAAGCCCACACTCTACAGCCTAAAAAAACCACCAAAGCCTTACCACTGGCCTTTTTCCACACTATGGCACCAAGTTAATAATGAACACAAGCAATTAAAGCAACCACCCATGAAACATATGCCTTCTGGTCAAAGCTCATTATTGCTTCATTACCACTTGGATAATTACAAAGGGCTTCATAATAATTGTTAATCATTATTCCTTAACAGTACTTTTTTTGCAGAAGGCCACATTCATTAGCCTCACATTTTAGAAGACTGAGATGCAGAGAGGTTAACTGGATGGTTTAAGTCATTCAGTCCAGAACCAGACAAATCTAGAAAGAAAACTCATAGTTTTTGCAATATACGCTGGGGAGTTCTCAAAATGGCCCTTTGTTACCTTTGAATGAAAACCTTCAGCAGCCTTCATTTGCTCTTGTTTAATTAGGGATGACTGTCTGGTTTGGTGATGAATTTTGACTACCAGATGGGACCTCTTTCCCCACCATCTCCTAATTGCCTTTTTTCTCAGTTAAAATTGGTAAGTGATCACCAAATCAGCTAATTAGGCACATTACATAACCCAAGGAAGTAGCTAGGGAGGGATGGGAAACAGATACATAAAATATGGCCAACTAGTGGAAGAAATTCAAGCATTTAGGAGTATTAGTGCTTTATGTGTAGGTGAAATTTAGGATTGGCTAGAGCTTAGGAGCTGTCAGATCTCTATCTTGCACTCTACCACCATTGATCCCTAACAGCTACAGAATCTCATTTTGCATATTCTAAAGGCATTGAACATTTTTTGGTTAAGAACACATTGGCTTTGGTATCACCTACATACATAACCTTGCTGCTCTCTTTGAGGCCTGATGACACATTTTCTAATTTAATGTGCTGGAAGCCAAATAAGACTCAAACCCTCCTTATTATCTCTAAAGTGGAGAATATTTCTTGAAATATAGCATTTATAAATGGAATCAAGTGGCAAACAGTCCCATAACAATACAGTTATCTCTAAAACACCATTAGGCGAAAGAAGGCCTTATGTCAGAGGTGGGAAAACTTTTTGACTCGAGAGCCACAATGGGTTCTTAAACTGGACCGGAGGGCCGGAAAAAAAGCATGGATGGAGTGTTTGTGTGAACTAATATAAATTCAAAATAAACATCATTACATAAAAGGCTACAGTATTTTTTTTAATTCAATAGTTTTATTCACAGGATCTGGCCCGCAGGCCGTAGTTTGCCTAGCCCTGGCTAAGTAGTACTGTTATATATTTCGAATTGACAGGTTAAGATGACAAGGATTTGCAGTCAGACCTTAACGATAAATGTGCACTTGTCACATGTTGCAATCCAGCCTGGTAGAGCTTAAGGGTTAGGTAGCAAAAGTGTCATTTTTGAGACTGAAAAATTCACCTCTTTCTAGTGGCGGCACTTTGTCTGGCACCTCAGTCAATGGCCTAGAAGAAACCGTTGGTCCCCAGATAGGCAAGTGTTACTTTCGCTCTTAGTAAGCCCTGTGCCAGTCTTGGGGCAGTCGGAAAGGGTGGAGAAAAGCATAGTGTTTTGATGGCTCATGCCTGGTCTAATGCGACACACCCATGTCTGAAGGGTTTGTGCCCACATCCTCTCCACTGCAACTGGTTGCTGGTGGCAATCACCTTTGCAAGAGCTGGCATATGCAGTGGTATGCATATGCATATATTTTCAATCAATCCAGTGGATTTGGAGACTGCTATAAAACCATTTGGCCCAAAGTCTGTACAAGTTTCTCTGATCCAAAATGGCACCATGTATCCAAGGTGATTTGGATGCAGCCAGCTAGTTCATCTCAAGTGAGACACAAAATAACTCAAGCTAATGTCCACACTCCCACTTCATGACCAAGGACACTGAGGCTCAGAGAAGTGGGAAGACTTGCCACGAGGTTATGGTGAATGTCTGGTAGAGAAGAGTCTACTTCAGACATGGTTCAACAGAGCCTCTCTGATTCTTGCATTACTCTTTGCAACCTTTTGAATTGTTGTGAAGATGACAAGAATGATCACATACATTCTAGTATGCTTCAGAATTTTCTGGAATACTTGTTAAAAATGCAGATTCTGAACTTCATCCCACACTGCCGCAAAGATTTGGATTAAGGTTTCCATGGGTCACCTTTGTGGGCCATCATGGAGACAAATATGAGTTTTTGCTGTCTCTTATAGTCATAGCCTCCAAGTCAGTGACTCTTCATCAGTTTTCTAGTCTCAGGGCAGCTATTGAAAGGTCTCATCCTAAGAATGTAGCTTAGCTTTACTAAGTGGAAACAACCATCCCATCACTCCTCTCTTCTGATCACAACACCTTTCTCCTCTCTTGGATTCAGTGAGGATATAGAAATACAGTTGATGGTTGAACAACATGAGTTTAAACTGTGTGGATCTACTTATACACCAATTTTTAAAATAAATACTTGTACTGTTCTTGACAATTTTTGGAAGTTGGTGGATGCGAACACTCATCGTATGCATTGTTTTACACCATTTTATATAGGGAACTTGTGAAATCTGTAGATTTTGGTGCCTTTGAAGGGTTCTAGAACCAATCTCCGGAAGATACTGAGGGATTGTTAAATTTTTGGGGAGTCATAAGTTATATAAGAATTTTTAACTGACCAGGGGTTGACACCTCTAATACCTTCAGTGTTTAAGGGTCAACTGTACACATTCTGTCTCACTGTTTGCTGTATTTCACCTGCCAGAATATTGGACATGTGAATAAGTGTGAACCCATGCTTACTTTGTAAAGCATAGGCCATATGTCTTTACTTTCTATATCCTGTCACTAGTACAGGAATAGACAAAGCTCGAGTGGCTTGTTGATGAAGATGTTGCATAAGATCTAAAATATCCTGGGGCTTCTTTATGGTCTAATACCATGGTTGGCAAACTGTGGCTCACAAGCCACATGCAGCTCTTTGGCCCCTTGAGTGAGGCTCTACCCCAAAATACCATGGCCTGGGAGAGTCTATTTTGAAGAAGTGGCATTAGAAGAAGTTTAAGTTAAAAAAATTTGGCTCTCAAAATAAATTTCAATCCTTGTACTATTGATATTTGGCTCTGTTGACTAATGAGTTTGCTGATCACTGGTCTAATACATTATTCATGTAACAGAACCCATTTGGAATTGGCACTTGAATACAAATGTAAAAACATTGTTTAGGTCAACCAAGTGGTATTCAGTATATTTTTTATAGTATTTCACTCTCACTACAACAAATTTTCTACCATTTTCTTAGAACTAAAAATAATAAAGTCAATGACAGCTATGAGAAGATCACTATGTCATTTCTGTTGTGCCTATAATTTGAGCCATTTATAGTTAAAATTACATACTTTCAAATATTTCAATGCTATCCCAGCACTTTATAAAGGCTTAGTATTTTTTTATTTTTTCTGATTTTGTTTATTGAAAAGACAAAATTGTAATCAAGAAAATTTGAATAGAAAATAGTTTACTATTTGAACACATCAGCTGATTTTAATCTTTTCAATTTTCTTCCTGACCTCCATATACTTGCAATTCAAAGTTTGTTTTTTTTTAAATATATTTTATTGATTTTTTACAGAGAGGAAGAGAGAGAGGAACAGAGAGTTAGAAACATCGATGAGAGAGAATCATGGATTAGCTACCTCTTGCACACCCCCTACTGGGGATGTACCGGCAAACAAAGTACATGCCCTTGACCAGAATCAAACCCAGGACCTCTCAGTCCACAGGATTAAACTGGTCTCGGCTCAAAGTTTGTTTTTTAATCTCATTTCAGCCATTAACAAGTATGATTTTGAGAAAGGAGGTTAACTTTAGTAAATAGAAATAAATGTCCATCTTACTAATATCATTGGGTAGTTAGGGGAATCTGGAGATAATGTAGGTGAAGATGGTTTGCATACTGTAAAGTGACTTAAATGCCAAAAGAATTGTGTTTTTCTTTCAAATCTATGTTCCTCATTTCATGATGATATTCTTTATATCTCCAAAAGCTGTGGATCTTTTTAAAGAGGATAATAAATACAAAATAATATGAAGAAAGATAAAAATAATCTGCAAAGTTTTCAGTGCATTTGACTCAAAGAAGGAAAAGTTTCTGAAAAGCTACTTACTTAATGTGAAGACCTATGATAAAGTGAGAGTAGGGACCAGATGAGATCCATCTTTTCAGAGGCCAAATAAAAAACTTATGAGCTGTGCAGTTAGAATAACACAAGTTCACCTGTCCTGATTCTTGAAGAATGGTACATTTGTCTACTTTCACCCTAAAACTTCATTAGGTAAAATAAGAAATGGATTCTGTGGGTTAGGAATTCAGATAAGGCACAGCAAAAATGTCTTATTCCACTACTCAATGGCTGAGGCTTCAGTTGGGAAGATTTGAAAGGCTGGGAGTAACTTACATGATGGGCCTGGATTCAACTGCTTTTTCTTTACTCACATGTACATGCCTGGGGTCATGTTGGGCATCTCTATGAGTGCACAGACCTTTCCATGATGTCACTGCACATGGCTTTTCCAGCATGTCAGTCCCAGGGTGGTTGGACAGCTGATATGTGGCTATGGGCTTAGGGTCCCCAAAACAAATGCAAAAGTTTTATGGCCTTTTATCACTTAGCTTTGGAATCACATAAGTATCACTTCTGCTCAACCAGGTAGTAATCAGAATGCTGTCCATATTCAAGGGGAGGAGATGCAGACATGACTTCTCAATGGAAGAGTGTCAAAGAATTTGTGGTCATGTTTGAAAATCACACAAAGTACTGATTGTAATTCACTTTTCCATTCAACCAAAGAGCATTTAAGTGCAGATATCAGAAGTAGGCTGGAAAAACTAAAAATAATTTAGCATGTCCCTCCTGCTTTGAAGAGCTCATGGTCTGCTGGTGGAGGAGAGTTAGGTTATAAATTTAGAGAGAGGCCTAGTGAAGTCAGTTTGGGTTTCCTGTCACTAAAATCCTCCTCTTTGAGACTGAACACTCTAGTAGGGGAAAATTCCTCATCCTTCTGAAGTCAACTAAGCCAGGAACAAGTATCTTTTCAATTTGTTTTTATTTCTAACCTTTGGTTTGTGCTTTCTGGATTGTGGGATCTCAGATTTTTAATCCTTGGCAATGAGTCCCTTTCTAAATGTAAACAGATGAGGAAAGTGCCAGTAGGCCAAGTGTGATACATTCTAATACATTCAGTGCTGACACTGGTTGGGCAAATAGAGCTGCATTTAACAACTGTGTTTGCTGAACACTTTTCAGGAGGGCTGGAATTGCACATCAGGGAGATGGACAGCTCATGCTCCTCTGGTCCACCCAGGACAGGCTGGCAGCACCATGTGAGGTCAGTAGACATTTATGGGCTCCCAGGGAAATGTACCAGTATTGGCAGAGTGACTTCTAATAATTTATTTTATGTTCTCCAACTTTTACATTTTTCACAGGACAGACAATACATTTAAGCAACCTCAAAACAGCCTCCTGCTGCTAACACTCAAAATAAATTCGTGACTAAAATTGGCCTTATTGTCAGATTGACCACACTTGACTCAAAATGAGTTTTCTACTTGTTACTCTTTCCCCATCCTGCCTCCTTGGCAGAGTGAAGGACTGAATGAGCTCAGTTCACCTTTCAGCTCAGTAGCAGGCCAGAGCGGGTAGCACCCCATTGTTGGCAGTGAATTGTCTCTGTCCAGAGACTCAGTAATCAAAATCTCTTTCCTCTGACCTGAGTAAAATGCCCACCATTAATTGTTTCTCTAATAGTCTTGTGCTATGGCCACTGAAAGATTTAGAACAAGTAAAACATTCTCTGATTAAGTGCATTAACTTAATCAGAATGTTTGACTTGTTCTAAATCTTCTAGAGGCCACATGAACAATAGTGGCCATAATAATCGACATTTATTGAGCATTTAATATATGCCAGGCACTTTTATTATTTCTTTCCTTGCAATATCTCGTAAAAATCTCTACTTTATGAATGGTAATTTTAAAAGTCTGTCACTATTATTATCTCCATTTCAAAAATAAGGGGGGAAAACCCCAAGAGGTTTCTGAGGGTTAAATAGATTGCTTCATGAATAAGTATCAGAGTAAGGATTTAAACCCAAGTCTGTTTTAGTGCAAAACTTTTGTTTTCCAATCATTGTACAATTACATAGTTACAAAATTATACAGTGGGCTAAGAGCAGGGCTCTTGGAATTTGTGATACCCAACAGTTATGTTCTGATGGGGGTAGAGAGAGAATATGACATTCTTCCTTAGGGAAAACACTTGGGGCACTAAGAAGCTGAAATATAGGAGATAGGAGATGCTGAACATAAATGCTCTACTTTCAGGATTTATTGAACATTTACTCTGTATAGAGAATTACACTAGGGACTAGAAGTATGTGGTCAGACTAGTTATTCCACTGCCCAAAATGCTTCATATGCTCTTCCTTGCTGGCTCTGGGCTAAAGGCTAGAAGTACATAGGGGCATACAGGCTGAGGCAGGAACAAAACTTTCAGCCAGTTCTCCGTGTTCCGTGGCTTTTAGCCTACTGTGTTCCCTGTCATCTGCCAGAAACATATTACTGTCATTGATGGCTGGGACTGATACTGCCTTGTCAAATAAACATGACAACAATTACAACATTTACAATATTTACTGAGCACTTACTAAGTGCCAGCCATTGTTTTAAGCTCTTTACATCTATTAATTAGAACTATCTTAATTACTCAGGATACTGACTAACTTCATTATTCCCAGGACTGAGGTTCAGAAGAGCTTAGTGACTTTTAGAAGCCTATCTTTCCTTCGGTCAGTTAATATCGGCATCTCAGTCTATCTTCAAGCTATTTTCTGCCCTTTTATCACTAAGTATGTTTAGAGGAATTACTGGTGCAGTGAAATCAGGAGTATTGCATAGTGACCGGCAAGGAGAGAGCAGTAGTCACTTAGGAGAGGCAAGAGGGAAACCTCAGCCAGTCTCAAAAACAGCAATATGGGTGTTTTCCCCTTGGAAGACCTAAACACCCAACTCAACTGATTCTGGAGGTCCCAGGAGACCTCCATACCAGCCACACTCCCAATTGCCCTGGTTTTGTCTCTGACATCACAGTAGACTCAAATATATTAGTTACATTTGGGTGAAGCAGGAACACCTAAATGGAAGAAAATAAGAAGGAAAGCAGGACCCAGAGCCTCAAGGAGTAGAGTGGCTTGGAAACCCAGGAGTGCTCCCCGTTTGAGCAGCAGCAGCTCACTGGTGACCCAGTGGACGTGGAGCAGCTGGGCTTACTGAATGTTGTCATCCTGGCTTGTCTCTGATGGACGGGAAGTACTTTCCTCAGAGTGAGCACTTAGTGCCCACTGAGAGAATCGATGGGAGAGAGGTGCCAGAGGAATCATAAATATTTTATAATGTTGAATCAAATGGAGAAGGCAAAGAGATTTCTTTTTCAAATGGAAGTGCTGGAGACTTCATCCCATTCAAGATTAATAGGTACTTTGCCCAGTCATCAAAGCTTGGAAACAAAGCCAAAAAAAAAAAAAAAAAAGGCAGCAGGGATTGTGAAGCACATACGTGGAGCTAGGACAGTGCTAGAGGGGAGTTAGGCCATGAGGTTGTCTTCCTTTTTATATCCCAGGAAAGTGTGGATAAGCTGGGCATTATTTCAAAGCATCAGGAAACTTTAAGTCAAGCTCTTTAATTTACTTATCAAAGATGAATAATCATGCTCAAATAGAGAATGTGTCCCAGTGAGTCTGGCTATAACAACAAAGACAGACAGAGCTCAAGTGTGCAGTCCTGTGAAGGTGGCCTCATTTCTCTCCTGCCCTCAGCCAGGGCCGTCATGCCTCTAGTCCTTACACAGTGCTGAGAATCTGGGCTTTTTGTAGGTGGACAGGGACAGGTAGCTCATCTCTTCCTTTGGAAATTTCCTTTTATGTTCAACTAGAGGCCACAAAATCCACGCTGGGGCAGTGGGAGAAAGGGGTTCCTCAGCCTGGCCTGTGCCTTGTTGCAGTCCAGGACCCCTTGGGAAATGTCTACCTGCTGACTTAGGCCCGATTCCCATGGGGATCGGGCCTAAGCTGGCCCTCAGACATCCCTCTTGCAGTCTGAGGCTCTTGAGGTCCCAGACCTGTTCTTCACTGCCTACCCACAGTGGAGGCAGGAGAGGCTCCCGACACCACCACTGCGCGCCAGCTGTGAGCCTAGCTTCTGGCTGAGTGGCCTCCCCCTGTGGGAGCGCACTGAAAACCAGGGGGCAGCTCCTACTTTGCACATCTGCCCCCTGGTGGTCAGTGCACGTCATAGTGACAGGATGGTTTGCTGTTTGGTTGCTTTGCATCTTACGCTTTTATTATACAGGATAGCTTTGGAAGGCAAATGGAAGGTGATTTTCCAAGCCATTCCCTCTACTTAACTTATTTTCACAAATAAATGTGGAATATGGTAGTGCTTCCTTATGCCTTTTTTTTTCTTTTTTCTTTTTTTCCAGCTCTGCCATATTCTAGGAAGTCAACTCAGAATTTATAGTCAGGGCAAGAAGTTGATTTGGTGAAAGAGGGGAGAATTGGGCATAGCTGACTGTTCTGGGGTTTTCTCTGGGCATGAGATAGGCTTTCAGGAAACACTGCCATTCTGCTCACCCTTTCTCCACCCTAACTATCTCCAAAGCTACTTTGGTCACATCATGTGTGTCATTACTTCTAGAGGCTGTTTGAGGAATAGAAGATAGTGCACATGTCCTCCCTGCCAGGACATGCAGACATCCCTCCTGTCTCTTGTGCTCCTCAGCTGTGCCTGGATCTCTGCTCTTCTCACGCTCACCTTGGAAGGAGCTGGGTTTCTGCAACTACCTTCTCCAAAAAGGAGGAACATCTTCCAGGTGACTTTTGACCTCTGGAAGCACAACCTAGTTTGGGAGTTACAGAGAGGAATCAATTACCAAGCGAAGAAAGATGGAGTATTTCCTTTCATGTTCCCTCTTAACTATGATGCCAGGCTTGGCAAGAGTCAGCTGATACACTCTCTGACAACTGCTTTCAGCTAGAAGCTCAGGACTTTCTCTGTTTCGTTTATATGTATTTGGAGGCAGTGGCAGGGGCAGTGGCATAGTGTCAGAGGATCTGCTGTTTCTGGTGCCTTGTACCCCTGTCCCTCCACCCCATTTCTCCAGCAGTCTTGGTGGTGACTATTGGGTGTACATAGATGCAGAAAGGTTTAGACCCACAAAGTAGGGCCCTGACTCCACAAATTGACAAGGGGTAGGAGCAGTTGACTCTTTTGTAAAATGGGCATCGATTTTTCTTGAACGAGATAATTTATGCACAGTGCCTGGGATGGGATAGTGCTCAGTTCCTGGAGTTTCCATTCCTATAAGATGTAGTGGCTGGGGTTTATGCTTCCCTTGAATGCCCTGAGCTACTTCCCATGGTGCATGTTCCACATAATAGTCAGTGAAGCTACATGTAAGTCACACATAGGCACACAGGATGGTCAGGGACAAAAAAGCAACCTACACTTGCAACACTATATTTTCTCCTTCTGCTCTTCTCCCCATTTGTTCTTTCTCTTTCTTTTCCTACTTGCTTAATTTCATAGAACCAAGAGGTATGGCTTGCTACCACTCCTTTTTGTGACCTTAAAAGAGATCCTGCACCCTTGTGGGAAATACTTTCCTATTGCCTAGGCAGGAGGTGAAGTTATGGCTTAGATGATGAAATCAGGGCTGATTTTTTTTTGAAATGATGACCAAGGGCCTGGAACGCTCTCAAAACTGCCCCACCAGCCCACAAAAGATGGCTTTTGTAAGCTCCCAGGGATTCAGGACTCCAAATCACCAAACTGGCTGACTACTGAGGTCAGCTCTAATGGTATTTTTTCTCTCCCACCAACAGGGACAGAAGAAAAGCAGTAGTGAGTCCTATGGCAAGCTGTGTGAGAGCCTGCACCATCCTTTGAGAGGCACACCTCTGCCAGCACAGGGTGGAAACCTTGGCCAGCTTCCTACTTTGGTCTAGTACCTGAACCTAGCCAAACAAGAACTGTGAAAGGACTATAAGGGCCAATGAAGTGATGTCTGAAAACATTTGTGAGATCTTTGATTTTCCAAAGTATTTTTCTTTCTAATTCTAAAATGAGACTCTCTCTTTAAAAAAAAGGCCATTCATGTGGTGAATTTTTATATACTACATAATAACCCCATTATCACACTGTGGTTGAGTCCATAATCCTGGGGTGAGGGGCAGAATCAAAATATAATTATTTAAATTATTTATAAAATTGTTCTTCTCATCCCCACATGGATGTTGAAATGGTTCTCTAATACATTTTTAGAAATATGCTTGCTCAAGGTTCATGACCTCAGCCTTGGGGAATTATTACATGCTCATCAGCTGACAGCATCAGTAATCACTCAGATCAAAATGCATGTGCCTCAAACAGTCTGACTCAGCTCCTACCTTTAGGTGATTTTCCTGTGGGATGCAGGCTGGGTTCAGACTGAGTGTTTCAACATTGGACAAGTTTCAGCAGATAGGGCTAGAACTAGTGATTAATTTCCTCCATGAAACATTGAACAGGAAGTTAACATGGATCCACCAGAAGCTGCACAGATTTTAGTGAGAATTTCAGGTGCAGGACCTGTTCAGGAACATTTGCCTTTTTTAGGAATGTAATCTAATCATATTGGTTTTCCTTTAATGTCCATGAACCTGGGAATCTGGGGAATGAGATAGATGATGCTGGTGAATTTCTTAAATCACCCATAGGCATCCAACCATGTGCATTTGTTCCAGAGAGAGAGTGGGTTCCCTGAGTCCAAGTGAAGATGCTGACGATAATGGCCTGCCAAGCCTCCTCAGCAGGCTGCAGGGTTGGCAGCATATACTCCAGATTCTTTGAATGTAGGCCTCAGATCAAACAGTTATTTGTTTGAACTATGTGAGATGTGAGGTATTCACCTTTTTTTTTTTAACCTATAAAAATTGCAGTTTCACATGTTGGACCTAATGTGTGCACTTGACACTTAATTGTGACCTTTTAACTTTATGGTGGCAGAAATACTCCTGTGGAACTTAGAAGGAAATTCTTCTGTACTCAAAAGTCCATTTGATGCATGAAGCATCCTTACTCTTGTGACCTTAGGCCCTCAAAGCCTCTTATGATCCCCCCCAGTCAGAACTAATCTCTCCTACCCTAGGGTTATTGATAGTTGGCTAACAGTATTTATGAAACAGTAGAGGCCTGATGCATGAAATTGGTGCAGGAGTAGTCCTTCCTTCCTCTGGCTGCTGGCACCAGCTTCCCTCTGGCCCCCAGGATCCAGGCTTCCCTCAAAGCTCTGTCTTCGTCCTGAAGGATGTCTGATCTAATTGCATATTATGCTTTTATTATTATAGATCTGTCTTTCAGTATAGCTATTTATATTCATTTATAACTTAAAATTATAAATTATTTGAAGATGTGGGCCACCGTGCATATCTTTGCATTTCCTACCTAGATGCTTTTTCACATAGTAGGCATTGTTAATTGTTAATTTGTTGGCTACCTGGATCTTGACTCTTCTATCAATGTAGTAAAATTAATTAGAATCAGTCAGCTCTGGGCTATCATGGGACAAAATTAATCATTGTCTCTTATGTTAGGATTAAACAAAGTCATGAATTATATAACATTTCCATGGTGTGTACAAACATATTTTCCTTTGTGTTGACATGATTCAGAGAATAGCTGACCAGTTTTCCCAGTCCTGCACTACTCTGCTCTACAGTTTGTCCTTCTGTGTCCCCACTGAGAGTGGGGCTGAAGCAGAATATGGGGCACCTAAACATGTATAACTAGACCACATGCTTATATGCTGTCTATAACTGGAAATTGAGGAGCACGCAAGTTTGCAGTTCAACATATGTCCAGTGGAATTTATACTTTCTCCCCTGCCCCTCTTCCTGTGTGCTGGTCTCAGTGAATGGTTATGATGTTCTTCCAGATACCCCAACATCACAGGCCAGGTGCTCCTCAGTTCACACATTTCATAGGCCATCTCTCTTTTTTTAAAATTTAAATTCTTTATTGTTTAAAGTATTGCATAAGTCTCCTTCCCCTACTCCCCAGCTGCTCCACCCCCAAGCACATGCCCTCACCACCCCCATCTGTATCCATTGGTTATGCTCATATGCATGCATACAAGTCCTTTGGTTGATTTCTTACCTTTACCCCCACCTTTTCTCATAGGTTGGACAGTCTGTCTGATGCTTCTATGACTCTGGTTCTATTTTTTCTCATCAGTTTATGTTGTTAATTGTATTTCACAAATGAGTGAAATCATGTGAATATTGACATTTCTCTGACTAGCTTATTTTGCTTAGCATAGTGCTCTCCAGTTCCATCCATGCTGTTGCAAATGGTAAGAGTTCTTTTTTTTTTTTTTACAGCAGCGTAGTATTCCATTGTGTAAATATGGCACAGTTTTCCAATTTACTCATTTGCTGATGGGCACTTAGGCTGCTTCCAAATCTTAGCTATTGTAAATTGTGCTGTATGAACATTCACTGGCCATCTCTTGTTCTTCTGGTGTTCATTTGCTTGCTTGCTTGTTTGTTTGTTTGTTTTTTCATCATTACCACCACTGCCAAGATTCTGAGTTACCCACCTTTCTTTCCTGGCTTCTCTTCTGATTCCTCTATTCCTATTCTTGCCTCCTTCTGCCCCTCCATCAGTGTAAGCTTTATGAGTTGTACTTTTGATCATGTTGCTCACCTGCTTAAAATCCTCATGCAAGTCACACAAGCCCTTCTATATATATATATATATATATATATATATATATATATATATATATATAAATTGATATTTTACAGAGAGGAAGGGAGAGAGAGATAGAGAGCTAGAAACGTCGATGAGAGAGAAACATTGACCAGCTGCCTCTTGCACACCCCCTACCGGGGATATGCCTGCAACTAATGTACATGCCCTTGACTGGAATCGAACCCGGGACCTTTCAGTCCACAGACCGACGCTCTACCACTGAGCCAAACCAGTTTTGGCACAAGCCCTTCTTGATGTAGTCCTGCTCCCCTCTCTAGAACCTAGTTCACTGCTCTCCACATCTGTAACTATTGAACTACCCTCAATTTCTTTTTCCTCTTAGATTTCAGGTTTGATTCTCCCTCTGAATAGTAGGTTTACACTCTTCTCATGGCCAATTCTTATTGAACTTTGGGGCTCAACTCTATCATTCATGCATCAGGCTGGGTGCAGATGACTCTCCTTAGTTCCCATAGCACCCTGATCTAGCAGATCAACTGGAGCCTTTAATCAACTGGCAGCCCATCTTAGCTGTTGACAATGTGTTTCCTTTTCCACAGTCCACCTTGCTTTGCTTATGTGATGTTACAACCTGCAGATCCTTGCCCTAGGTCTATTCAGTCACTTGCTTTAATTGGACATGACAGTGACTAATATTGAAGATCAAGTTCTGGGTTCTTACATGCTAACCCTAACCTTAAATGTTTCTATACATGGCATGTTACAATTGACATTAATGTATAGATGATAGAGTCTTTTAGCTAATTAAATAAAAAAGGCACATGGCATACCACTCTATACCCTTGGAAATAAAATACAAAAGGAGGAGAAAGAGGACATGATGGCCATTGGAAGTAAATCGTCTGAGGTTTCAGAGTTGAGATCTAGTGACTCAATAAAGAAAGGAATGAACTCTCCAAGGGTCAGACAGGATTCACTTCAGGCTTTGAGCAAGGAGCAAAAGCACCCAGAGATGTGCCAAAGCTTTCTCAATGATGAACTGAGTCAAGAACCTATATCCCCTGAGGGTAAAATTGTCATCACCTCATTCCTTGCTCAACTTAGTCACCTCCTTCCTAATGAGAAATTGAGGATAGGCATCCCATGAGTCCCAATTGGGTGAGGCCTGAACCATCAGCAAGGTAATAAAAAGCCAAACTTGTGCCCCTGCCTGAAAGTGGCAGTGCATGTGACTCATCCTACTCAGAGAAGTTTAGTCATTTCAAGGTAAAGTTGTGCCAGTTCAACACCTAGTAATATTTTCCAGTCAGGGATCATTAAACAGGAGTTCACCAGTCATTTCTAGATTCTGCTTAGAGCCCCAGCTCTGAGGGGCAGGCAGCTTAAAGGGATTGTACAATGGCAAAGTGGCCATGTTCACTTCCAGCTTATCTACCAGCTTACCCCCCTGCCCCCTGCCCCCCCCCCCCCCCCCCGCCAGGGCTCATTTACCACCAGTGCAACTTCTTGGTACTAAACTAAGCCTGGGGTCTTTTACACATTCAATGTGTTTCAGAGTTTACAGAGTATAACATAACTCAAATAATACTTTAAAAAACCATGTGACTTTACTGGGTGAAGCAAAAAATAGAGGCCAGTATTTCACTGCAATATAAGGTATGGAAGTTATCAGAAGAGCGTTTCTCATTAAATGCAGTCACAGTAGAGGCCTCAGCTTAGCCCAGACTCTCCAGTGCTCTCAAAGGCTGTGTCCACAGGGACAGCAGCCAGGTAGGGTTTTAAAGTCCAGGCTTGGAACTTGGCCTGGCCACTATGGAGATTGTTCATGTTGCAAATTCAGGTATTCACGCAGGAACAGGAAGAAAAGTCGTGGAGGAGGTGGGTCTTACCTATAATTGGTTCAGTTTAAGCTCAGATATAGCCTCCTTTGGTCAGCACAACTGTTACTGTGAAGAGAGACTGAAACTAAACAAAGCTATTTGTGTAAATATGACAAGCCACAGAGACCAAACTCCCCTGCATAAGATGGGGTCATGTAGGAACAAAATGGAAGTGTTTGGGGAGAAAGCCTGCTGAGGTAAAATGAAGATCTGAGTGAGATGCCCCCTGACAGAGAGGTGGGTTTGCCACATGAATCCTTTCCATGGAAACTGCAAGCAGTGTGGCTAACTGGGCAGTCTGCAATGCACTCACAAACTTTTAACCCAGACATAACTACTCTACTTTCCATTAAATAATTTATTGGGATTTTAAAATAAGAATATATGTATCCTATGCATCCTTTCTTTTGGAAGATGCAGTAAAATGACTAATGGGTTGAGCGTGTGTGTGTGTGTGTGTGTGTGTATTGGCAAAGTAACAAAGAAGGGAAGGAATACATAGATTAGTTAGCAACCATTAAAGGAGACGCAACTAGTTCTGGTTCATCTTTTTTTGGTCAATGTTTACATTGAACATTACATTTATATGTAATTCTAACAAAAATCCTTCAAATGGGTTTTCCTAATTGGGAAAAAGTGAGTCATGCTAAGCCACAGATATAGTAAGATATGGAAACAAATTCCAAGCCATGGTTACAGGTCCCCAAACTCAATGTTCTTTCCTCCAAATATATCATTTTCTTTTTGAAAATGTACAAATGATAGGGACAAAACTTTTCCTTTTCAGGATTATTTGGTGTCACATGTACATGCTACCATAATTCCTCAGGGTCTCTAGGGTATTTTGGCTGAATGTTAGCTACCCTACAGTTTGAGGTCCTTTGTGTGGGAGACACTGTGAAAACAGGCTTTTGGATTAGTCCCCTGGGGGTGAGAAGATCCATAGATGTCACAATTATAATATTCACACACCTACCCTTTCTAAGCAATTGCTATGCACCAGACATTCTGGCTTAAGTATTTATGAAGCAGGATCCTCAGCCAGAGGATTCAAACACCCACGGACACAATCCCAATCTTCAAGGAAGCCCCAGACCCATCAGTGAGATGATCTGTAAACCTGGACTTCTCCTACATGCCCCCAGCCCACACCTTACTGAGAATCTCTGGAACTGGGCCTCAGAATGTGTGTTGTTTGAGTCCCCACAGATCATACTGATGTTCACTCAGGGTTGCCAAGTTCTGGAAGGGCACATGGAATATGATGGGAGGACAAAGGAGAAGCAATTTGCCATCCAGAAAGCAGAGAAGAGTGCAGAAACCACAAGAGTTAAGCAATGTAGTCATTCATGCATGTATGTACTGGTATTCATGCATCCAGCAGATATTTATTGAGGGCATATAATGTGCCAGTCACAATTCTCACTGCTGAGATTGTGGTAGTAAAGAAAACAAATCAAGAAAATCCCTGTTCTCATGGACCTCCATCTTCTTGACTAGGATCAGTATGGTGAAAAGGTTGTGCCATAGAGAGTCAAGAAGTGGCAGGAAAACACCCCCATTGGCTAAAATGGTGCAGTGGGAGGTTCTTGCACTGAAAGAAACAAAAGCTAGAAAGATGAATAAACAGGGCCCCCTTGAGCCAAAAGCTAGAGAGATAACTGCATAGATGCCCTAGCTGATTTGGCTCAATGGATAGAGCTTTGGCCTGTAGACTGAAGGGTCCCACGTTTGATTCTGGTCAAGAGCACATGCCTGGATTGCAGGCTCGCTCCCCAGTAGAGAGCATGTAAGAGGCATCCAATCAATGATTCTCTCTCATTATTGATGTTTCTATCTCTCTCTCCTCCTCCTTTCCTCTCTGAAATCAATAAAAATATATATTTTTTAAAATCCCCCCATTTCCTATTGCTATAAGGACCACAGGCTTGAGCAGAAATGGAAGTCTTTGAGATGGGTGTCCACCATTCTCCCAGGTTGTAGCACATGAATAAACCTCTTTTCTCTTGTACTAGTACCTGTCTCACAAATTTCCTTTCATTGCAGCAGACAGCTGAACCTGTGTTTCAATTACAAGGTTGGGCAGGGTAGAGGCATTCTAAAGTCACAGAATAGCAATACAGGATGAGAGAGGCTTAAATGATGGGTGAACAGCTCTACTGAACAGGGATAGAGGAAAGGATAATAGATTTGGTGGTAAAGGAGTCTAGAAATTGAGGTGTCTGCTGAAGATGATGAGAAGGACTATTGGGAGAAAGAAAGAGGATGAACTGAAGGAACAGCAGAGTTAAGATGGGGACTGCAGATGGGCTACAGAGATGACAAGTTTGAGAAGATGTATTGAAGTGGACGAAAGCTCATGGGAGCTAGTGATCACCAGCAGAGAAGGAAAGTACATGGACCTACCCATCCACTGAAAAGGAGGTAATACATTGCCATGTTTTTGCATCTTCAACTATGAAAGGAAAAATTGTTATCAGCTGTGAAATAAAACTTTGTCTTCTTTCTCTTGGACTGGAAGTAGCTATGAGTAGGTATGTATGTGTATATCTCAATTTCATTCTGAAAAGTAATCTGTTCAGAATTTCTTTAACACATTTTTTTCTTGTAACCAGTATATAAGTAAAAGGAAGAAATTACTGGAAATTATCAATTTATTCTATACTTTACCCCTCTAGCTAACTGATGTGGTGATTTTTTGTTACTATAGGAAATTTCAGTCTTGGTCTGGAATAGCCTACCCATAAAACCTCCCAAATGTGCATGTTTCTTCTAATAGTTTGTTCTGAAAATAATCCTACATAATGAAAGGCTAATATGCAAATCAACTGAATGACTGGTCGCTATAACACACACTGACCACCAGGGGGTAGATGCTCAATGCAGGAGCTGCCCCTCAGTGGTCAGTGCACTCCCACAGGAGAAGCACAGTTCAGCCAGAAGCCAAGCACAATGCTGGCGAGCGGAGTGGTGGTGGTGGGAACCTTTCCTACCTCTGTAGCAATGCTAAGGATGTCCAACTGCTGAATTCTCCCAAGGGCTCCCAGACTGCAAGAGGGCGCAGGCCGTGCTAAGGAAGTCCCACAGAGTGCATGAATTTCATGCACTGGGCCTCTAGTATACCATAAACTCCATGCCCTTTCCTAGTATTGTTGTCAAATTTTGGTTCTTAATTTCAACTTTGCATACCAAAAAATGATTTCACAACTTTTTAAAAAATATATACTTTATTGATTTTTTACAGAGAGGAAGAGAGAGGGATAGAGAGTTAGTAATATCTATGAGAGAAAAACATCAATCAGCTGCCTCCTGCACACCTATACTGGGGATATGCCTGCAACCAAGATATATGCCCTTGACCAGAACAGAACCTGGGACCCTTCAGTTCACAGGCTAATGCTCTATCCACTGAGCCAAACTGGTTAGGGCACAACTTGTTTTGTTTTGTTATACTTTGCTTTGGCTTGTTTTATAGACTTGATTGTGGTTTCTAAAATGTTTTGAATTTTTAGCAGGGGTTACGTTATTTGTTTAGCTAGATATCTCTACCCAATAGACCTGGAAACTGATGGTAAAAGTGCTGATGAAACCACAAATGCATTTGTAAACCTTGGCTCTCCAGAAGGTTCTTTTAGAAAAGGAAGCAAGATGGACCAAACTCACAGCCACAACGTGTGGTGCCAGTGTTAGAGCAGCTTTGCCAGGGCTCTGTGACCCCTCCTTTTGCTGGTACCCTGTGTAGAGTCTGCACACAAAGGGATTAGGAAGGTATGAATTTCCACCTTAGGTCTGCCATTTTATAAGTGGAAAATCTTTGGTTTTCTCAATTTCACATTGAAAATATAATGCCCTTTCCATGCCACAGCTCTCCACCAAGCTGTTCCTAATCAAGGAGATTGAGGTCCATAATCTCCATGAGAACAGGGCTTTTCTTGATCTGTTTTCTTCACCAGCACAGTCTCAGCAGTGAGAAGTGTTACTTCATTACTTAACTCTTGTGGTTTTTGCTCTCTGGATGGCAAACTGCTTCTCCTTTGTCCTCCCATCATATTCCATGTGCCCTTCCAGAACTTGGCAACCCTGAGTGAACATCAGTATGATCTGTGGGGACTCAAACAACCCACATTCTGAGGCCCAGTTCAGAGATTCACAGTAAGGTGTGGGCTGGGGCATGTAGGAGAAGCCCAGGTTTACAGATCATCTCACTGATGGCTCTGGAGCTTTCTTAAGGACAGGAATTGTGTCTGTGGGTGTTTCTATCCCCTGGCCAGGGTTCCTATTTCATAAGTGCTTCTAAATTGAGTTACAGATGACTCCAAGGTGGCTTTGCACTAGTCCTACACTTGGGGTGTGAGTTTCTGTCTGAATCTGCTCCATTCCTCATTTCCTATGGCACTCAGACTTTAATGCTTCTACCTGGAAAGTGCGCTAGTCAGGGTGCAGAGAGTCTGATCAGAAACCTGATTATCACTTAAAGGCATAAATTAGTCACACAGCTGTGTGCCTGGGACCTGAGTGGTGCTGGGCCTAGAGCATGATACACCTCGTCGCTGAATCCCTCCTTGCCTGATTTGCTAGAGGAACTGCATTTGTCAAGGCTCTCAACTCTTGATTCAGGAAAATATTCTTATCCACCACGGGAATGGACAGGGCTTAGGTCTGTAGTAGGTGACTGGGCAGCATTGGTGGGGGCGGGGTGACCTAGGGACATCCCCATTCTCCTCATGTATTTTCAGGCCTACTGAAGCATCAGAAGTGGGGTAATGGCTTGACCCAGTCCTCAAGGTTTGGTGAGGCTACTGTCTAATTATCACAAAAGCAGATCAGGTTTGGTTTCTTTACTAAGAAGGAAGAATCTTGTCAACAGAAAGCTGGTCCTTTAGTGAGGGGATTCAAGGACAGGGATGGGGGAAAGAGATTTTGTAGATTGAGAGAGCTTTTAAAACTCCCAAACCTTTAGGAGCTTGGAGTTGAGAAGGACGAGAGGAGTTGAGAATTAGAAATTGCTTTTGGCACCTCTGAGTCTCCTCAGATAAGCACAGCCACCAAAAGTCTTCATTGCTTCTCCAAGGTCAGTGGGTGATGGAGCCAACAGGAAGGGAGCTGCTGATGTGATGGAGGAAGGGGAGAAGGGGAGGAGGGAATGATGGTGAGGGGGAGACTGACAAAACCCAGGCAAGTCTGCTCCTAGGGACTGAAGCTCTGGAAAAGAAATTTGGAACATTATCTCAGAAGATCTCCATTGAAGATACTAAGCTCAGAGGCCCAAAAGGACCATTGAAAGCAGGAGGCAAGAGTGAGGGATTTGAGAGGCTCTAATGTTCCAGTGAAATCAAAACAGCATGAAACAAACAGCTCAACGAAACTCAGAACCATGTAAACGAGGGAATCTCTAACATTCTTGAGGTCCCCACAGAAAAGGGATTTGTTCAACTTAGGAATGAACTGTGAAAAGTTGAATTCCAGTCTTTGGTCTCTGTTGAAGCATAAAAAGCTAAAAATTCTCCCACAGGCCATTTGGGGAAATGGCATGAGATACTGTTTCAGGGTTGGCAGTAGAGTGTGAGCCCCACAGGCCTGGCTGGTGATCGCACCCTGAAATGCCAAAAAGTAGTGAGTTCAGAGAACTCAGAATTCACTGATGAAGTAAGCTCTTATTGGGATTCAAAAAGTAAACATGAACTAGCTGTGTTTTATACCTTTTCATTTGGTAAAGCTTTTTCATCTTGGATTGGATTCCAATTGCTCCCTGGGTGGTTGCCATTCAATATTGGAAAAGAAATTAAAAATTAAGCAGAGAAGACTTTAGGCAATTCTAAGTAATAGAAGTGAAAGATACCATCAGGAAGGAAGCTGTGGGTGGATGTGGGCAGGTCCCTGGGTGCTATGGGGAGGCGCAGGTCAGATATTAGATCAGACACTGATGATTTATACCAAACATAATTTTTGCTGAACATTTAAAAAGCTGCTTCCTGGAACAGCACTGTTCATACCATGATGCCAGAGTGCCAGGGACACAATCTGAGCTCCCAGGGAGAACTTTTTCAAATATTTCAGGTTATGAAGTACATTTTAAGAGTAGGCAGAGGGCAAGGCCTTTTGAGTTATTTCTAAATAAGCCAGGAAAGCTGAAAGAGACCTACTAAAGCTCACTATCTACCTCCTACGGCACTGACTCTTGTTAACATGAGCAAACTACTCTGATTCTGTCAGGAATGAAGCTCTAGTGCAGTGGTTCTCAACCTTTCTAATGCCGTGACCCTTTAGTACAGGTTCCTCATGTTGTGGTGACCCCCAATCTTAAAATTATTTTTGTTGCTACCTCATAACTGTAATTTTGCTACTGTTAATGAATTGTAATGTAAATATCTCTGTCTTAGGCAATCCTGCTAGAGGTTCTCTACCTGTGGGTCGTGACCCACAGGTTGAGAACCATTGCTGTAGAGCCTAAGACCATCAAAAACTCAGATATTTACATTACGATTCATTAACAGTAGCAAAATTAATTATGAAGTAGCAACAAAAATAATTTTAAGGTTGGGGGTCACCACAACATGAGGAACTGTATTAAAGTGTTGCAGCATTAGAGAGGTTGAGAACCACTGCTCTAGGGCATTTTTGCATCATTATTTGGGAGGATTCAAGGGAAGTAAGAAGATTCTTGTCCATGGAGAGTTCGAGAAATGGGAATTGGCCCTGAGCTCTGTGAATAAGACACTGTCATGGTGTGCTGAAGCTGCCCTGAGCTTCTAATTTTTCATACTTCTAACTGGCACCAAAGCTCATGTGGGCCAAACCTTCATATCTTTTTCTAAGTTGTTATGAAGTGTGGCAAGGACATCAATATGATTTCTTCCTAAAGGTCTGTGTGTGACAGTTTCACTGTACAAGGCTTTCTCTAGGATGAGCTTAGAGACCCAGTCTGCTGATCTACATTGGTTTATTTCTATGAAGCATGGCAATTCCTTATCTTTTGTGTCCTGGGACAGTGCAACCTTTGAGGTGTTGAGGAGGAGAGATAAGAAGGGTGAGCTCCTGCCCTTCCTTTACCTCTGCCTAAACATCACCCAGGATATTCAAAGTTTGTAAGTATTGTCTTTTTGATAATACACAGGATTTTTCTGTTAGTGTGAGGACAATTGAACAGAAACCCATTTGACAAACAGTTACTACTACTCAGATAACCTGGAAACTAAAGGAGGGGAGGATACTGGTAAGAATAGAAGATTTGGGGCAGATTAGAAAAATGAGTTGAATTAGGGTAATTCTAGATGCTGTAAAGTAATAAACTCTTAAATTTTAATCTTAACATAATAAAAATATATTTCTATGTCCTGAACAGTCCGATGCAGGATTTCTGAGTGATAGAAGACTTGCTACAGTGGCAATCGGGATACCTGGCTCCTTCCATTTTATGGTTCAGCTGCCCTAGAGCATTGGGAAAAGAGACAGTATGGAGAGGTCATTTTTATTACTTGAATGACTCATATTGGAAGTGATATACATCATTTGCATTCACAGTTCTGTTCCTGTTCTTTACAGATGCATAACAAATAACTACAATTTAGTGGCTTATAACAATATTTGTTTTGCCATAAATTTGAAAAATTGGACAGGGCTTGGTGGGGACAACTTGTCTCTGCTCCATTTGGTGTCCCCTGGGATTGTTTGAAGGCTGAGGGCTGGAGTCATTGACCCACTCACCCCCATTGCTGCTGACTGCTGGTACATCAGCTATGGCTATGAATAAAATTTTTTTTACTGGACTTTCAGCTGCTGGCTTGCCTCAGGGCATGGTGGCTGGGTTCAAAGGGTAAGTGTCCAAAGCGGACTGGGAAGAAGCTGTATTACCTTTTATAGTTTGGCCTGATAAGCTTCCCAAACCCCCTGCTCCCGACATTAGAGAGAAAACATAGACCCCGCTGTGTGATATAGAAATGCAGCATCACACTATAAGACTCAGTGAAATAGGACCTATTGTTGTGGTCATCTTAGTACGGTCTCCTACAATTCCACTGGTGAGAACTAGCTGCATGAGACCACTAGATGCAAAATGAGCTTAGAAAATATATCCCTAGTTAGATAGCCACTTCGAAGTGATAATGATGGCAAGAAAGCTCACATTTGTCTATAGCTAGCTTCCTCTGTCACATGCAATATGGAGCCATTTGATGTCATGAATGAGCCCATTGTAATGCTCTCTGGTTAAATGGAGACATCTGCAAAGACACTGTAGGAAGTTGGCAGAAAAAGCAATATTAAGCTGTGAGCAATTGATGTTCTGTTTGATGAACAAGTGCAGCATCTTGATGCTCTGTACCTTTAGCACACTCCAATGAACCCAACCAGGCCAGACAGAACTTAGGGCCAGTTCTGTAGCTGCAGAAATGGGACAAAGTGGAACATGTGGTCATAGGTTCTTCTGTCACCAGCTATTCTATCTGCATATCATCTGGCCTTTTCACTCCTAGAGCTTCTCTGATTTCCTGTGAAAGTAAAGCACTGTGGTGATAAAAATAAAGCTCTAGAACACACATTCATCCATCCATTTATTTAACACATTTAATGAGCACCTATTATGTGCCAGGCACTGTGCTAAGAACTGGAGAGGGCAGGGTTGCTCTGGTGCATGAGTGTATATGAGTGTGTTATTGTGCATAGAGATAAGACAGATGGGTAACAAAGAATCTAGTGACTTCTATAACATCCTTGTGGCTGCATTAGTTAACCTAATTAAATTGCCTAACTGGTAAACGGCATGCTCTCCAGATGTGTAAATCAGTGACGAAAGACAAAATGGTAGGGATATTTTTGCTATACATTTCTCTGGGGGAAATCCTATAAAATAAAAGCCTAATATGAAAATTGTCCCCTCTGATGGTCATTGGACTGGGAGTTTGACCAGGAGACTGGGAGTTTAATGGCTTGCTGTGATGTGTGCTGACCACCAGTGGGTGGCACAGAACATGGCAGGTGTGGGTGACCCAGCACTGGCAGCAGGCAGCAGTGGAGGCACTGCTGGCCCCAATGGGGCCTGACAAGAGAGGGAGCACTGCTGGATGTTGGAGCAGGTGAGCGGGTGATGCCAGGACAAGGAGGGTGTGCGTGGGGGCCTGATTGCCCTGCTGATCACCCCACAGACAATGACCAGTAGTGGTGGCAGGGGGCAGGGCTTTCACCTGCCTCCCAGGTGCTGAGAGAGCTGGGAGGGGGGCCTAGTCCCAATCGATTGCCCCACAGGCAGGATGGAAGAGCAGGTGAGGGTGTGGCACCAGGCCAAGGTGGGGTGCCAGGCAGGAGTGTGAGCTGGGGCCCAAGGGACCCCACCCATGCAAGAATTTGTGCACTGGGCCTTAAGTTAATTATAACAGTCTGGAATGGCATTTGTTCCCTGCAATATGGAGGCAGCTGAAGAAATTATGTATGTACTAGAGGCCAAATGCATGAAATTAGTGCAAGAGTAGGCCTTTGCAGCTCCAGCTGCCTCAGCCCTCAGCCCTAGCTTTGTCTGGAAGGTCATCTGGATAGTTGTTTCACTGTTAGGTCTTTTGGTTGATTTGCATATTACACTTTTATTATTATAGATTGCTGCAACTAATCTGCATTTAATTGTAATCGGCATCATTCAGTTAGGGTCCTGGCATCCTGGCAGCTGAGCTTCACTGCGTTAGCCAGACACTTGAGCACATCACGAAGTTACCCTCTGAGTGTTTCAGGGACGTTGGCTGCATTTGTAACAAGTGGAATTTTGGCATTCAAGAAGCATCCTTTCTCAGATAAAATGCAAATCATGAGAGAATGTCAAAATTGAGAATGGAGAAAATAGTTGGTGCTTTTGGCAGTGCTTCTCCCTACCCACTCTTGAAAAACAAAACCCTGGCCCTCTTTCATCCTCCATTTCTGCTGAAAGAGCTAGAATTAAAGCATGTTTTTAATCTCACAAAGAACACATCAAACGTGGGACAACTTTGTAGGAAGAGCTTAACTGAAAAAATATAAAGAAAACAGTTCAAGCCCTTGCTGGTTTTGATGCCTGTCAAAGGAGAGGACTTCACTGGTCACTGAGAGTGATCAATCCTTAGTTTTGTAGGAAGTTGGAAGCCATCATACAGGATGTGCTTCATTTGAATATATGAACTATGACCATAAAAATCAAAGGACTTAAAACATTAGTAAGCAGAGCTTCTGCATTTGGTTGCATACTGTTCCTTGCAAAGCACTTATTTTGGCTTGCTCTCTACTGAAGCTAACTATGCCATTACTCAAAATATGTTTGAAATTCCTCTTTAGAGACTGAAGCATACTCATTTGAATATTTTAGTCTAAAATAATTTAGAGCTAAATCTGGGGAATAAGTTCTGTAAGCTGAGTCTAATAGTGTGTGTGTGTGTGTGTGTGTGTGTGTGTGTGTGTGTGTGTGTAATCACAAAGAGAATGTTTTAAATCTGGATTTTTAAGATAGCCTTGAAGGTGTTTATTGATGAATGATACTCAACTTATATGAAAGATATTGGCATTGCAGAAAGATATCCTTGCATAATTTTCCCGTGATCCTTTGGGATCTTTTATATATTTTTAAATTAACAGCTCATGTAACCACTATTCTTACAAAATGTTCTTTGGGAAATGCTGAACATCTGCAATCATAGAGAAAAAGACATGCAGCAATACTCCGGAAGACAGTAGGATTTTCTGGTAAGACAAGGTAACTGGACCTCATATTTTTCTTTTTCCTCTCCCAAATGTGCAATTAAAGAAATAAAAATAAATAAATAAATAAACTCTCAAAGGTAGTACAAGACAATAGTGGGAAAAGGTTTACAATAAACTCCTGGGAAATGAGAAGTCCATTTTGGGGATAATGACTTAGGAAAATGGAGTAAATTAAATCTTTCTGGAAGAACATACTGTGGAGAGGTGAGCCGATTTGCCCTCAGTACCCATGAAAGCTCAGAACTGAGAGACACAAGATATTGCTTTGAAACATAGTTGGTTAGATGAGATGCTATTATGGATTAAATATTTGTGTGTCCCCTTACCCCCAATTTATATGTTGAAACTCTAACCCACTGATGTGATAGTTTTAGGAGATAGGACCTTTGGGAGGTAATTAAAATTACTAGTAGATAAGGTCATGAGGATTGAGTCCTCCTTATTGGAATCATGCCTTTATATGAATCAGGAGAGAGCTTTCTTCTCTCTGCTTTTGTCATGTGAGGATGCAGCAAGAAGTCAGCAGTCTGCCTCTGGAAGAGGGCTCTCACTGGAACCCAAACATTCAGGCACCCTGATCTTGATGTGAGAAATAAATTTCTGTTGCTTACAAGCAACAGACTAGGGCATTTTGTATCAGCAGCCTGAGCTAATTAAGACAAGTGATGCAATAGGAAAGCCAATAGAAAGTTTACATGAGGAAAGGCTAGGTCCCTCTCTTTTATGCCCTTCTCCCATTGAAAATTAGAAGTTCATTTTTTTCCCTTTGGGGAAATTAAACCTGAGAGGCTCTGACTTTCAGGACATCAGACAAATATATAGAAGGTGGGGGAAGGAAAAAGACACATCTGAAAGAAAGATTAAAAACATATTATAATGAATGATGGACTCAAATACCCTCTTCCCCATCCTGCTTTCATAGTACTGGAAGCCAGGCTAATGCCTCCAAAGCAGAAGGTAATATGATAGCTACTCTTCTGAGGAGTTTCAGGTCCCCAAAGAAATGGTTGCATGCATTGATTAGGGATTCTTCTTCTCTTTAAAAGGTTGCATTGACATATTGTTATCTTAGAGCAGTGATTTTCAACCTTTTTCATCTCATGGCAGACATAAACTAATCACTAAAATTCTGTGTCACAATCTTACAAAAACAGGTATAATTTTGGTTGGTTTATAAAAAATAAAAATAACAAAAAAGTAATTACATTCCCTTTTTGTTCCAGAGTTAAAAACTGTCAGGTACCTATACTTGTATATAACGATTTCTGGTACCATGAATTAAACAATATGATGCAACCTTATTGTGCAACATGACCAACAAGATGTAACTCTTTTGTATGACCTATACATTTATTGTTCAAGACAGGGTATCCACAATGGACAGCTATTGTTGTGTTGGCTGTTGTCATTTATTTTTTATTTGAAAATCTAAGGAAGAGAGTTCTGACTAAATAGTAAGGTACTGCATGTTTTAAAAATTCTTGTGGCATACTAGTTAAAAATCATAGTTGTAAAGTAAAGCCCACTCTTTTGTTCTGTCTATTATACCCATATTCAATGAGTCCCAATGAGGCTTTTAGTACCTAACCTTAAAGATTGAATAACTACTAAAGCTTAGAAAGCACTTAAGGAAAAACTCCATCATGAAAGAAAAAAAGAAAAAAACAAAACAGAGACAATGCAGAGAACAAAAACAACAAAAAGTAAAAATCAAACAAACCTGCAATTAATGTACTTGCAGGATAAGTGATATTATTGTATCCATGAAACTAGAATACATTACTATTGAGGGGAAATAAGATATACATTAAAATACAGGCAACAAACAGGAAAATAGATAAGTTGAATTAAACTTCATGTTCTATGAGGAAAGGGAGAGCAGCTCAGAATAGGAACTTTCAAGATAGTATATCCAAAACAGACCCAGCCTCTGGACTATAGAAGCAGGTCCACCAGACTATTTGGGGCTCTGCCTGCTGTGCTTCAGTGAAGTTGTCCAGGGCCAAGCAGGGACAGCAACTCATACCAGGGAAAATCCCAGAAGACCCAGGACAAATACACTAGGGGCCAGATTCAGAAACTTCAGAGCAAATTTCATTGAGATCCCTAAATAGCAGATCATAAGTTTTTCTGCTTTTTTTCTTTTTTTGTCTTCTATTTTATTTATATGCTGATTTCTTTTTAATTTAATAAATCTTTATTGTTCATATTATTACATTTGTTCCTATTTCCCCCCCATAGGTCCCCTCCACCAGGTTCCTACCCCACCCTCTGCCCTTACCTCCCCCCCCGACTATCTTCATTTATAGCTGTATGCTTTCTGTCCAGTCTTTTCCTGTACCCCCACTCCCCTTTTCCCCCCATGAATTGTCAGTACACTCCCTCTCTATGCCATCGATTCTATTATATTCACCAGTTAATACTATTCATTAGATTCTTTTTATTCCCTTGGTTTTTAGATTCACTTGTTGATAGATATGTATTTGTTGTTCATAACTTTTATCTTTTTATTCTTCTTCCTCTTCTTAAAGAATACCTTTCAGCATTTCATATAATTCTGGTTTGGTGGTGATGAACTCCTTTAGATTTTTTTTTTTTAATTTGTGAAGCTCTTTATCCGCCCTTCAATTCTGAATGATAGCTTTACTGGGTAGAATGATCTTGGTTGTAAATTCTTGCTATTCATCACTTTGAATATTTCTTGCCACTCCCTTCTGGCCTGCATAGTTTCTGTTGAGAAATCAGCTGACAATTGTATGGGTGCTCCTTTGTAGGTAACTGTTTTTCTCTTGCTGCTTTTAATATTCTCTATCTTTTGCTCTTGGCATTTTAATTATGATGTGTCTTGGTGTGGTCCTCTTTGGATTCCTTTTGTTTGGGGTTCTGTGCTCTTCCTTGACTTGTAAGTCTATTTCTTTCACCAGATGGGGGAAGGTTTTGGTCACTATATCTTCAAATAAGTTTTCAGTATCTTGCTCTCTCTCTTCTTCTGGGACCCCCATAATTCTGAGTTGGTATGCTTGAAGTTGTTCCAGAGGCTTTTTACACTATCTTCAACTTTTTAGATTCTTTTTGCTTTTTGATTTTCTGGTTGTTTTTTGCTTTTTTGTATTCCAAATCTTTGACTTAGTTTTGCAATCCTCTAGTCTGCTTTTAGGTCTCTGTATAATATTTTTTTATTTCAGTCAGTGTATGCTTAATTTCTAGTTGATCATTTTTCATATCCTCAAAGGTCTTATTAAATTTATCAGCCTTTTCTAAGAATTTTTTTGTAAAACCTTATAACCATGTTTTTGAACTCTATATCCAGTTGTTTACTTTCCTCCATTTCCTTAATTTGTTACCTGCCTCTTTGTCCCCACATTTTGGCTGCTTCCCTGAGTTGATGGAGTGGCTTTGTGTGCTAGGTGTCCTAGCAAGGCTCAGTGGTTCAGCCTCCCCAGTTACCTGAGGTGGACACTCTTGGTGCATCCCTTTGTGGACTGTGTGTGTAGTCTTGTTGTAGTTAAGGCCAGATTGTTGTTATTATCACTGGGAGGAGTTGACTTCCAGGCCAATTGGCTGTGAGGATCAGCTGTGTCTCCAACTGAGAAATTCTGTACTCAGCTTGGATGGGACAGAATCTCAGGGCTGAGAAGACAGCCTTGGTTTCCCATCATCCATGCCCTATGAGGCCCCTGTGCCTCAGTGTCCCACGGCAATGGCTATATGCACCTCTGAGAGAAGGCTGCCCTCAGTTTCACTGGCTACCAGACAGTCCAGTTTCTCCTCAAATGAGTCTGAGTACCCAAAGTCTCACCTGGAAATGGATTTCAATGCAGTCAGGAAGTTTTATTTCCTTCCAGAAATGAGAAAGATAGCTGCCTGCCCTCTCTGAGAGCTGTGAGTAAGCCAGCTACGTATTCAGCCGCCAGCCCTTTCCGAAAGCGCAGGTCTCCACACCTCTGTCTTTCACAGCTCCTCTGGGTCTCAGTGTCTTTTTATCTTTTCTTCTAGCTGTAGAATTTCCACTCAGCCAGCTTTCCAGTGGTTATGGACAATGTCCACTCTGTCTTCCAATTGCAGTTTTAAAATTGCTGTGCAAGACAGCAGTGTAGGTGTTCACCTATGCCGCCATCTTGGTTTCTCCTAAGCTGATTTCTTTATCTCCTTCTATTGTGTTTTTTTCTCTTGTTCTTTTTGTTTTTGTTTCTTTTCCTTATAATTCTTTTGGCTTTGTGTATTTTAGTATTTTCTTAAATTTCTTTCCTTTCACTTTTTTTTTCTTTTTTAATTTATTGTCTAAAGTTTTGCATATACCTCCTTTTTTCCACAATAGATCCCCTTCTGCAGTCATTTCCACACGGGCAAGCCCCCACCACTCCAGTGTCTGTGTCTATTGGTTATGCTAATATGGATGAATACAAGTTCTTTGGTTACTCTCTAACCTACCTTCCTCCCCTACCATTCAACATACTCTTATTTATCAAATTATGTTGATCATTATATCTCACATGTGAGTGAGATCATGTGATATGTATCTTTCTCCAACTGGCTTATTTCACTTAGCAAAATGCTCTCCAGTTCCATCCATGCTCTTCCAAATGGTAAAAGTTCCTTCTTTTTTATCGCAGCATAGAATTTCATTGTGTAGATGTACCATGGTTTTTTAATCCACTCATCTACTGTTGGGCACTTACTCATTCTGTGAGTTCATTATTGATGTATAAAAAGGCCATAGATTTCTGGGTGTTGATTTTGTATCCTGCTACACTGCCAAATTCATTTCTTAGGTCTAGTAGGTTTTTTTTTTTGTGTGAAGTCTTTGGTGTTTTCTATGTATAGTATCATGTGTCTGTGAATACACATTTTACTTCTTCTTTTCCAGTTTAGATGCCTTTTATTTCTTCTTCTTGTCTAATCACTATGGGTAGCACTTCCAGTACTATGTCAAACAGGAGTGGTGAAAGTAGGCATCCCTATCTTGTTCCTGTTCTTAAGAAAAATGAGTGTAGTTTTTGCCCATTGAGTATGATGTGGGTTTGTTATATAAGGCTTTTATTATGTTGAGATATGATCCCTCTATTCCCACCTTGGTGAGATTTTTTTTTTAATCAAGAAAGGGTGTTGCATTTTTGTCAAATGCTTTTACTGTATCGATTATATGATTATATGATTTTTGTCTCTCAGATTGTTTATTTGGTGTACACATTTATTGATTTGCAGATATTGTACCACCCTTGCATCTGAAGAATAAATCCCACTTGATCAAGGTTTATGAGATTACTAATGTATTGCTGAATCTAATTTACTAGAATTTTGTTGAGGATTTTAGCATCTATATTCATCAAGGATATTGGCCTGTAGTTCTATTTTTTTGTAGTGTCTTTATCTGGTTTTGGGATTAGAGTAATGCTGGCTTCATAGAAAGAGCTTAGAAGTGTACCCTCCTCTTGAATTTTTTGAATAGGCTGAGGAGGATAGGTTTTAGTTTTTCTTTGAATAGAACTCCCCTGAAAAGCTGTCCAGAGCAGGGCTTTTGTTTGCTGTAAGATTTTCTAAAATATAATTTATTGATTTTTTTACAGAGAGAAAGGAAGAGGGAAAGAGAGTTAGAAACATTGATGAGAGAGAAACATCAATCAGCTGCCTCCTGCACACCTCCTACTGGGGATGTGCCTACAACCACAGTACTTGACCTTGATTGGAATTGAACGTAGGACCCTTGAGTCCACAGGCTGATTCTCTATCCACTGAGCCAAACCAGTTAGGGCTGATGGAAGTTTTTTTTTTTTTAATTTTTTTTATTTTTATCTCTGTTTCAATTTTATCAGTAGTTATCAGCCTATTCAGGTTGTGTGTTTTTTTCCCTTGATTGAGTTTTGGGAGCTTGTATATTCCTAAGAATATGTCCATTTCATCTAGGTTGTTCATTTTGTTGGAATAGAATTGTTCATAGTATTTTTCATTATCGTTTATATTTCTGTGGGATTGGTTGTTATTTCACCTCTTTCATTTCTGATTTTATTTGGGTCTTCTCTCTTTGCTTATTGGTGAGCCTGGCTAAAGGTTTATTAATCTTGTTTATCCTTTCAAAGAACCAGCTCTTGGTTTTATTGATCTTATGTATTGTTTTTTTGGTCTCTTTGTTTTTTATCTTTGCTCTGATATCTATTATTTCATTCCTTCTGGTTACTCTGCTCTTTTCTTATTGCTCTCTTTATAACTCTTTGAGTTGTAGGGTTAAATAATTCATTACCATTGTTTCTTTTCTTTTCTTTCTTTCTTTCTTTTTTTTTTTTTTTTTTTTGAGGTAGGCCAGTAGAGCTATTAACTTCCCTCTCAAGACTGCTTTCACTGTGTACCATAGATTTTGGATTGTAGTGTTTTCAAAGCCGTTTGTTACCAGGATGCTTTTTATTTCTTATTTGATCTCTTTGGCAAACCAATCACTTTTAATAGCATGCTATTTAGCCTCCAGATATTTGATTTTTTAAATTGTTTTTATTGTGGTTTATTTCTAGTTTTATGCAATTTTGATTTGAAAAGATGCTTGATATGTTTTCTATCTTCTTGTATTTAAAGAGACTTTGTCTGTGTCACAATATATGGTTTATCTTTGAAAATGACCCATGTGCACTTGGGAAGAATGTATATTCTGTTAGTTTGTGGTGAAATGTTCTAAAGATGACAATTAATTCCATCTGATCTAGTGAATCAATTATATTGATGTTTTTTGCTGAATTTTTGTTTAGAGGATTTTTCTAGTGGTGTTAGTGGGGTATTAAAGTCCCCTACAATGACTGTTTTGCTGTCAATTTATCCCCCTTGATATCTTCCAAAAGTTTTTAAAAATATATATATTTTATTGATATTTTACAGAGAGGAAGGGAGAGAGATAGAGAGCTAGAAACATCGATGAGAGAGAAACATCGACCAGCTGCCTCTTGCACGCCCCCTACCAGGGATGTGCCCGCAACCAATGTACATGCCCTTGACCGTAATCGAACCCAGGACCTTTCAGTCCGAAGACCAATGCTTTATCCACTGAGCCAAACCGGTTTCGGCACCAAAAGTTTTTTTAATGTACTTGGTGGGTGCTCCTGCATAGGGTGTATATATGTTTAACATATTTATATCTTCTTGTTGAATTTCTCTCTTTAGTATTATGAAGTGGCCTTTCTTATTTCTTGTTATAACCTTCACTCTGAGGTCTAATTTTCCAGATATAAGTCTTGATACCCCAGGTGTCTTTCATTGTCATTCTTTTGAAAAACCTTTTCCATCCCTTTACCATCAGTCTGTGTGAGTCCTTTTTTCTGAGGTGGGTTTTCTTTGGACAGCAGATAGTTGGGTCATGTTTTCTTATCCACTAAGCTACCCTATTCCTTTTGATTGGGGCATTTAATCCATTTTTATTGAAAGTTATTATTGATAGGTAATTGTTTGTTCCCATTTTTATTCTTTATTCCTGTGTTCCTTCTTCCCTTCCTACTTCTTCTTTTTACAGCAGATCCTTTAGCATTTATTGCATTGCTGGTTTGGTGGTAATAAACTCCCTTAGTCCTTTTTTATCTGTGAATCTCCTGATTCACCCTCAATCTTGATTGATAGCCTTGCTGGTTACAATATTCTTGGATCAAGACCCTTCCTTTACATGACTTTGTTTATTTCATTCCATTCCCTTTTGGTCTGATGTATTTCTGTTGATCAATCATTCACTAGTCTGATGGGGGATCCTTTATAGCTAATGTTTTTTCTCTCTCTGGCCACTTTTAAGATTCTTCCTTTATTTGGTGTTTGCCAATGTAATTATTATGTGTCTTGGTATTGGTCTTTTGGGGTTCATTTTATATTGGGACTCTGAACTTCTTGGATTTGTGTGGGGTTTTTTCTTTCCTATATCAAGTAAGTTTTCTATCATTATTTCTTCAAACAGGTTTTCTATTCCTTGCTCAGTTTCCTCTTCTTCTGGCAACCCTATTATTTGGATGTTGTTTCTTTTTAGTGTTGTCCTGAAGTTCCTTTAGGCTCTCCTCTTGTTTTTGTTTGTTTTTATTGTTTTTGTTTTTCTAGATGCTGCTCTGCTTGGGTATTTGTTCCTACCTAGTCTTCTAGCTCACTGATGTGTTCCTCCACTTCTTCTAGTCTACTATTGATGCTTTCTATTGAGTTGTTTATTGCAGTGATGTAATTTTTCATTTATTCTTGGTTCTTCTTCATTTACTCTTGTTTCTTACACATATTGTTGAATTTGTCTTCCAAACTTTTCAGCGTCCTTATGACCATTTGCCTGAAATCTTTTCCTGATGTATCGTTTGCCTCCATTTTGTTTACTTCCTTTTCTGGTGCCGCCTTTTCTTTTATATATAGGCTGTTTCTTTGCCTCTTCATGAACACTTTTTCAGTGTTTTTGTGTAGATCTCTCTCTCCTGTATTGACCTAAAGGCATAAAATACACAAGATGTTTCTCTGATGTTCTTACCTGTCTTGTCCTTTATTAGCCAAAATTTGCCTGATGTGGGACACAACCTGCTCCAAATAGCCTTTGAGCAAGTGAGATGATCACTACACTGAATATCCTCAGAGTCTGGAAGTTATTGGAGAAGCAGATGCTCCAAAAAGTGCTAGGCCACAAATCTAGTAAGAGATGGAAACAGATATCAAGATCCTCCAGTGGTTTGGTCAGTTGGGTCCAAGGTCTGGGAGCTATTATTGTTCTTGCCTCAGATCCCAGCATGGCCAGTGCCCCAGATCCTGAAGAAGATGAGGTAGCCAGCAGTGGGAGTGGGCAGGCAGTGACCTGGGAGCCAGACTCGGGATGTGGAGAGTGGTCTGGGGTGGAGGGGCAGTACAACAAAGTAAGTTACTCTTCCCACTCCAAGCAGTCTCATCTTCTGAGAAGGAACTGCTATAAACAGCTGATTTGTAAATATTAGCAATTCAAATTGTTGGTCAGGAAGTATGATGCCATTTTGTCTTTTTGGTCTAAGAAATGGAAAATGAGACCTCTCTTGATAAATAGTCTTGACATGCGAGTTTACAAGAAGACTGCAAGCTCCTGAGTGCTTGTGCATTATTATTACCTCCATATCTGACGCTCAGTGAACATTGGCTGAATGAGACAATGGAATCTGTGCATTCCTGTTGATTTTTAATTGAAAAAAAAATCATTAAAAAACCACACCATCTGGGTGCACTGTTTTTATATCTTAGTGTGCACAGGCATCAAACAAGGGAGTTTATCAAAGATGCAGACCATGGTTTGCAGTGCTGAGGTTCTAATCAGTTGATCTGGGGTGGAGACTGGAAGTTGCATTTTTCAACAAGCACCTCAGGTGATCCAGATGCAGGTGGTTTGTGGAGCAAAATAAGAGAAACCCAGCTGAAAGGTTCTGGCAGTTTATGTTTTTTTTGGATTTGAACTCCAGAAAAAGATCATGCTTCATGTTTACTTGCAGGCAGGGCCATGCTTAGAGGATACAGCTGCAGATACCACACTTTCCTTCCTATCCGTGAGATGGAACTTTCTACAGAAAAAGGAACTTGATTATGGTGGTAACAAACAACCTGTAAATGCACAGGGCATAGAGCTGGCCAAGCACTGTGGCCTGAGAAGTGCCAACATTCCAACCTCACTTCTAAATACTTCCATCTCCTAGGGTTTAATCGCACAAGCACTAATTAGGCACTTACTTTGTGCCAGGCATTGTGTCATGTTCTGGAGACAAAAATGTTTAAGACATATAGCTCTTAAAACCTTTCCCTGTATCTGCACTGCCTTGGGTAAAAAGGCAGCCATGTTTCTTATGAATCCAATGGCAAGACTGGTGAATCTGAAGCAATCAATGAGTAGGTATAGGTTGGTAGAAGGTGCAAACCTGGGAAAACTGCATTAGTTCATTCATAGCGGTGAAATTGTGCTGGGAAGCAATAGTTTCTCATATTCTAGATTATAAGAAGCTTTGCTATTTGACTCACTTCAGTGGGAGTAGACATCCAACTCTTGCCTAGAGGCTCTGAGACTATGGGTTGTTTTGACACAGCAAGCAGTCCTGGTTTCCAAATCCGGTGATAAGGGGTTTGGGCACAACATTACACAATTATCTGAACTTGTCAGTTTCTAAGAACACAGGACCCCAAGACCATTTCTTAGCCTTGCTGGTAATCAGACTGTGTTGTTCCTAGCAGAACCTAAAAAAAAATATCTGATGAGACATGGCCAAGGCCACATAGGCAAGGTGTCTCTCAGCTGTGAAATTTTGGGCAGCCTCCATCTCTCCTTTCTTACCTAATGGTAACTTAGTTCCCAATGGCTCCCCCAGCCCCACTGCCTTCTTACTCCTCATAAATCATAATTGTTACTAACCTCTTTTCTATCCTGTGCTTCATAACAGCTCCCAGGTAGAGCTGCCCCCTTCCTCAGGCTCCTGTAAAAATCTTCCTACAGAGCCCAAACCCATTAATAAGCCTTTTCTCATTCCCTGTCAATGAGATGGCCCACAGTACAGGAGAAATACCTTGGCTTGTTTGGATACAGGTGTGTTACTAGTAGTCTTTATTTGATGGGCTTTATCAAATGTTAGGAGTTGGAAAAAATGGGATTACTCTCCTCACAGTGGTGCACTGGGAAATGTTTTACAAATATCTAAGAAAGGGAAAAGAAAAAGGCCTTAATTTGTAATGTTTGTCAATGAGTATGGTTCAAATAGACCCACTGTGGTCAATTTAAAGCTACCCATGAGACTTCATTGAACACAGAGTAGGGAAAATTGGGCACATCAGGTCTTGAGAATCTATACAAATGGGCTCTAGCATACCATCCACCTTACCCATCTTCCTCAGGCAAGAACATCTTTTTCCCTCATTGAGTTTTTCAGAATTTGTTCCTTCATGGAGTAGCCTGAAGGTATTGTTTTCCCTGAATTTGTGCGAGGAATCTGGAACCTAGTCCTTTGACAAGAATACAAAGAAAGTAGATATTACTTTAAGTCAGACCTTTACTCAAAAGATTTATGTAGTATCTTTCTTGTGTAGGGGATACCAAAAGGAAGCTCACTGTCTACTGAGGGAAAGAACTATTTGAGCTAGTCACTTGCTTCTTTATTCTATGATCCAATCTTAGTTCTTTCCTTGGGAGCTGCATTTCCCAGGCTACTTTTAAGGCATTTAAGCACTGGCAGAAGATTGGAGGTTGCGTGATAGGGAGATGACCGGACATCTATCCCCATCTCTCTGCACTGGGTGGTGTCCCAGTGGTTCCTGCCCCATGGACCAGACCTGGCCTGTTAGCATGGCTTCTGGTCTCTGAGAACAGTTTATTACCATTGTTCCTCTAGCCCTAGCATCACGCTAGCAGCTTCCTAGTGTAACTAAAATCTGCATTACCTCATTATCCCTTCTTTGACTTATCAACACTCTCAGTAACTTTGTTACTAATTATGACATTGAATTATTCCATTGAATTGAATTAAATAAGCTTTTATTGTATGTAGCCTGACTAATAAAAAAGTAAGCAGATGTGATGAAGTTCATGTTTGCTGTTGTGAACATGATCTGTACAAGGTGTTACAGAGCTATCCCCCCTTCACTTGCAGGGATTAGGAAGGCTTATACTGAATGGGAATTTGAGATACAGCTCCAAAAATGAGTAGAACGTTCCCAGACAATTACTTAAGGAGAAGGAGATAGGAGGAGGGAGAATATTCTAATAATTTGCAAAAAGCATGGCAATGTGACAGAATATAGAGTTACAGAGAAATTTGAAATAATCAAAATCCTTTGAAGAATAGGTCAGGCACAAAATAAGTGGACTACTGGAGGTAAGCTTTTCAGATTCTAGTTTTTATGATTATAGATGACATTACTGCTAAAGAAACTTTAAATTCTCCAGGACTCAGAGGATAAGAGGAATCACCTGGAAATATCTGGAAAGTTGGCACTATGCCATCCCACTTGACCAATGCAAAGGATTATTTCCTGTATCAGCAAGCATTAACCCATATCCTATATAATAAATAGGTAATATTTAAATTAACCCTCATGCTGTCACAAAGATGGTTGCACCCACACAAAATGTGTAAGTCCATAGTGGCCCGTAACAAGCCATCAGCAGGGCCTGAGGCTGTGCCCCCTAGCGCCAGGTCGGGGTACCTCAGGCCATGCCCTCTGCCTGGAAGGGCTTGACAGGGGACCTCAATGTGTGCCCCCCACCCCAGCACTGGGATGGGGGACCTGAGGGTACACTGGAGGATCTGAGGCTGGGCCCCCATCCCAGTGTGCACCAGGGGACCTGAGGCTGCATCCCCCACTTGGCAGGGCTTGATGGAGGTGGGGATGTCTGGGTCTGGATCTCACCCAGTGGGGGTAGGGCCGGCCAAGTCTGGGTCTTGCGTGATTTCAAGGTGTATGTGGGTGGGCAGAGACATGATTCTGGGCTCTGAAGCATGCCCAGACTCTGACAGGAGTAAGATTTTCATATACATTTTACTAATTTTCTTTCATCTCTGACAATTCTATTATAAAGGAAAAATAGCAATATTAAAAATTTCCTCTAATTAATTCCCTTTTAATGTTCATGAATTTTGTGCACTGGGCCACTAGTGTGTGTGTGTGTGTGTGTGTGTGTGTGTGTGTATATCCCTAATATGCAAATAGACCAAATGGTGGAACAACTGAACAACCAGTCGCTATGAGGTGTTGCAGAAGATGGTGGGTGTCAGCTGTGGTGGGATGGTGGAGCAGATTAATGGGGGCGCCAGACCAAGGTGAGGTGTCAGTCACTGTCATCGGGGCGAACTTTGGTGGTTACTGAAAATTTTTGCTCCTGTTTTCCACAAGGTGCTCACATCAGCTTCCAGCACCAGCCCTGCTCACACCTACTGCTGGTGTTCAGAACCAGCCCTGATCTCTCCACATTGTCAGCAGGTGCAAGTGGTGGCTGCTGGCCCCAATTGCCCTCAGGGCAGATGGAGTGGCAGAGAGAGACTTCACAAGTCACTAATAAATGAACAGGGATGCAGGCCTTGGACTAGTCAACAGTATGTCTGTTTAATCTTCTTTGTCAGTAACACAAATGTATCTAAAATTTAATCATCGCCCCCTGCCCCAAAACAGGCACACAAGGCAACAGTGGCCTTTCTTTTTTTGGAGGGGAGAGGAGGGGAAGGTCATAGCTTCAAGTTTAAGAAACAGGATTTGAAGACTGACACTGAGACAGCATTCTGATTAAAGCAGAAGAAGGATTTACTATCTTCAAGGATTGTATTTACATTTCTTTTGCAGCATAGTATTGCATATTTTCAAAGATGCTTTTTACTCACTTCTCACTTAATGATCCCACATGAGCCTGTGAAGCATTTGGGACAAATGGACAGAGTTCAGTTACTTGCCTAAGAGCCTCCAATAGACTTTTATCAAGGCCAGAGATTGCATCCAGGTCTTTATTTTCAAGGGACATTCTGCTATTCCATAGTCTACCACTCTTGTTACAAGTTATTAACCATAAAAGCTCCAGAGCCAACATTCCATGACAGACATACAAGCTGCCCAACTGGTCCCCTTTTTCTTAGATTACCTTTAGAATATAACATGCAAAGAAAGATGATCAATGGAAGAATTGCCTTTAGGCTTTCCTTTCTCACCACCAGCCACTCCACCTCAGAGAGAAATGCCCTTCTGACCCCTACTGGCTATGGCAGCACATATACTGAGCTTAGAAAATTATTTAAAAGCTGGTATCAGTTCACTCTCCAAAACACCCTCTAGCTATGATTGGACAAGAAGGTTCAACATAGGAAAGATTGACTCAGTCCTGATTTAACAGGTTGGAAAGACAAAAACAAATAGATTATCCTTATGCAGCAAAAATGGAGCAACAAAATAAATATTAAGGCAGAGGCTTATTATCAATATTTAACCAGCAGATTAATGTACAGGGATGCACTTTGGAAAAAAGGAGGTGGCCAGAGAGGCCGGAATGGCTCAATTATGATACACTGTCATAGTCAGAGAAGAGGAAAGGGTTGTCTGCATCCTTTAATCTGAAGTTACGCATGCACAACAGAAGCAATCAAGGATAATCAAGCAGCTAGAGGATGATGAGACATAATGCCAGGCTCATTAGCATAAAGAATTATTGAAAGACAGAAGTAGGAAACAAGCTGTAAATTCTGGTCAAAAGTTTATGCCTAGGATTCCTATACATCTCTGTCCCCCTTATCAATAACTTTCTTAGTTGTTATGTTTTGTGTTTTTTGTTTGTTTGTTTGTTTTTTTGTTTTGTTTTTTGTCATTTATCAGCTCAACTAGGACAAAGAATCTTAAGGGTCACTTCACATCTTGGGGCAACATTTTCAACCATATATGCCGATGTCCCTGGTTTTCATTCATACAAACACATATATTTCTTACTCTATTGCTATTTAGCTATTTCTCAGAATGGGGATTTTATCAAAGTATGATTCATAAAATATTTTCCTATGGGACAATAAGTGTGGGGAATTATGAATCAAAGATTATAGTGTTCATTAGCATATCAAAGCAGTTGTGATTCTTCAAGTAGCATTTCCCAAAATCATTAGTCCACAGAATCCTTTTTATGGAAATATCTTAAAATACAAAGATTTCTTAAGAGACTCTTGTTAGAAGCTTTCCTCTCCTGTTCATCTTCTTTAATCAGCCCACTAATTTTAGTTACTATATTCCCTATGCAACATTTTTCTCCTCCTTCCTTCATGTTTGGAGTGAGACAGCCACCAACTGTTTTCCTGGAACTCTTTGTAGCGGGGCAGTAAAATTGTCCTGAGGCATCACCTAGAGACCCCACCCTCTGTGTTCAAGGAATCTACACACTCTGGAGCTTTCCTGGAAGTAGTAATCCCAAGAATGTACTTAATCTTTACATGTTAGAACAGCATGTAGATAATTTTGCACCTGATAAATAAAGGTCATTGTTTCTCAACCAGAAATGAAAAATTTCAACCCCAATGGGATTTTGTCATATTCAGATACTATGTCCTATAAGTTTATGAAATGTGAACTGCTCAGATTCTAACAACTGAGAAGATCCCTTTTCCATAATTTAATATAAAAAAATTTCAGAATTTTCCTCCTGATCCCTCTGAAATTGTGTTCTACACTCCATTCTGTGTCAATGACAGCTACTTCAGGAGCTGTATAGAAACTGGGATGATAACATCGTGAGATAGAGTTTAGTGCAAAAGGAGGTTAAAGTGATAATGAGTTTCAAAAGTCAGGTTTCTCTAGAAGGAGCTGTGATTCATTTCTACATTAGCCACTGTGAATCTGAATGAACTTGGTCAGATGGTAACTACCTTTGTGTTTTTTCTGTTGTGGACAAAAGGGGCCACATGCTAACCTGACAAGCTCAGGGAAGGCCTGCATGGCTGTCTGGCAAACTCAGAGACCTAAAGTAATGACAAAGAATGGTCTGAAATTAAACTAAAATCACTTATGGTGGGTAGTTACATCCTAGGCCAATATCTTCACTGACAACATCAACCTTTAACTTAATTGAACCTACCTATAATAACATATCCTTGAAATGTCTACGTAACTTGTAACTTCCCTTTTTCTGGACCCCGTGGGGCACAACCTAATGTGTCTGGGAAATAGGACAGAAAACACAAATCCCTTAATTGTTATCTTGCTAATTATTCCTGCACCCACCTAAGTATGTCTATCATTTTACTTTTTATCAATCCCAGGGGTTTCCCTGCTTTGCTTTCTCCCACCTATCTAGTTTATCACCAATGGATTGCATGTAACCCCCCTATGTCCTTTCCTTTGATCGCAATGTATAAATATAAATGTAACCCATCATTCTCTGGAGCATTGTCTAAATCCTTTGAAGTTCTGCTTCTGGCAATTGTGAACAATTTGACTCAAATAAACTCACAAAATTCTTTTATAGATTTGAGTATTTTTATGTTAACACTGTCAAAATGAAATTACTTTGAAAAGTAAACAAAGCCACAAAAATATAAATCTAATGTATGCTTAATTTCTGATTGGTCCTTTTTCATGTCTTTGAAATTCTCACTAAGATAAGTCTCACTAAGTCCCTTAAAGCTCTCATTAAATCCCTTGAAGCCCTCATTAAGATTCCTGAGCAACCCTATAATCATTGTTTTGAACTTTCCAGTAGTTTGCTTGTTTCCATTTCTTTTCACTTGTGTCATGTTTCTTTGCCTCTGCATTTTGTCTCCACTTCTCTGTGTTTATTTATATATATATATATATTAGGTAGATCTCCTGGATTTGGTATAGTGGCCTTGTGTAGTAGGTGTCCTGTAGGGCCCAATGGCTCAGCCTCCACATTCTCCTGAGCTGGGCTCTCTAGGTGCAACTCTGTGTGTGCTGTGTGCACAATATTGTTGTAGTTGAACCTTGATTGTTGTTGGAATCACTGGGAGGAATTGACCTCCATACCAATTGCCTGAGAGGACCAGCTTGGAAGTGCCCAGGCATGGCCTAGCTCTGAAGCAAGACAGGCTGGTGCTAGTGCCAGGTTCTGGGCCTCTTATTAACAGGTTTGGGGCATGCTGACACCACCACCTGTTGTTTGTTTGAAAGATTTTAGCAAAGTATGAAGCTTCAGATGGAACATGCCATTCATATAGAAAAGCTGCTACAAACACTTTGGTTGGGTTAAAAATTGAGTGGGTCAGGGTCTCAGAAAATCACCAGAAAGGAGCAAAAAGTGTGGCCATGCTTATGGAAACTCAGATATGGATGCCAGTCAGCTCTGCATCAGGGGAGATTTCACCACAAAGGCAATGACCTATGAGCACCCCAGTCTGGGAGAAAACTGCCCCCATGTTCCTGCCCCAATACCAGACAATCCAGTTTCTCCCTGTATATCCTTGCATCCCCCAAAGCCACTGCCAGCACTAGAGCTCAGAGAAAGTGGGGCCATGTAAGTTTGTGTGTGGGCCCCTTAAAAGAAAGTTCTTGGCACAGCTGGAGTGGCTCAGAGTTTGAGCATTGACCTATGAACCTCAAGGTCACAGTTCAATTCCTGGTCAGGGCACATGCCTGGATTGTGGGTTCAGTCCCTAGTGGGGGACATGCAGTAGGCAGCAAATAGATGATTCTTATAATCATTGATGTTTTTATCCCTCTTTCCCTCTTCCCTCCTCTCTGAAATCAATAAAATAAATATATGGAGAGAGAGAGAGAGAGAGAGAGAGAGAGAGAGAGAGAGAGAGAGAGAGAGGAACTGCTAGGTCTCTAGCAGCCTTGGTGTCATTCAGCCACAATCCCCACTGGTTTTTACAGCTTGAGGTTAGAGGGACTTCTCTTCCCAGCTCTGGAACCTGGGGCTCTGTTTCTGCTGTGGGGTCAGGACCCCTTTCTTCTCATGGTGGAGATATCTCTTCTGATTAAAAACACATCATAGGAGAAACCAAGATGGCAACATAGGTAAACACTTTACCTCATACAACAGTTTGAAAATTACAACTAAAAAGACAAAATGGACATCATCCAGAACCATAGGAAGTCTGGCTGAGTGGAAATTCTATAACTAGAAGGAAAGAGAAAAGCACACTGAGACTCAGAGGAGCTGAAGAAGCCAGAGGTACCGAGGCACATGTGTGAAGAGGGCTGGCAACTGAATATGAGCTGTCTTTCTCAACCGGGAGGGACACAAAAGCTCCCAAGGCTCTGGGACTCAGACTCATTCAAGGAGAAACTGGACTGTCTTGCAGTGGGCGAAACTTGAGGGCGGCTTTCTTTCAGAGGTGCTTGCAGCTATTACCGCAGGACACTGAGACTCAGGGACCTTTTGGGGAAGGACTGATGGAAGCCATTGCTGTCTGCTCTGCCTTGAGACTCCACCTCATACAAGCTGAGCACAGAGGCTTTTGCAAGTCTTGTCTCATAATGGTGTTTCCAGCACAGAAGTTCTACCAGCATAGACACAGCTGATCCTGACAGCCAATTGGCCTGGAGGTCAATTCCTCCCAGTGATACAACAGCAATCAAGGCTTAACTAAAAGAAGACTATGCACACAGCCCACAAAGGGGTTCACCAAGAGTGTCCACCTCAGGTAACCCCGGAGAGGCTGAGCCACTGGGCCCTATAGGACACCTAGCACACAAAGACAGTCTATCAACACAGGGAAGCAGCCAAAATGCAGAGACAAAGAAACTGGTCACAAATTAAGGAAAATGAGGAAAGCAAACAACTGGATATAGAGTTCAAACCACTTTTATATGGTTTTTCAAGAAATGTCTAGAAAAGGCAAATAAATTTAGTGAGACCCTTAAGGATATAAAAAAGGACCAACTAGAAATTAAGCATACACTGACTGAAATAAAAAAAATAATATACAGAGATACAACAGCAGACTAGAGAAACACAAGAATCAAGACAAATATTTAAAATACAAAGAAGTAAAAAACACCCAACTGGAAAAGCAAAAAGAAAAAATAATCCAAAATTATGAAGATAGTGTAAAGAGCCTCTGGGGCAACTTCAAGCATATCAACATTCTAATTATGGGGGTATCAGAAAAAGAGAGAAGAGCAAGATATTGAAAACCTATTTGAAGGAGAGACAAAATAGTGGAAGACTGGATAGATGGGTTCTGAGCCTTGTCCCAAAGCAGAAAGAGAGAGCAGCTGAGGGTCATGCTGGGTGTGTTTGTTAGCAAGCTAAGAGACAGGAAAACTCCAGGAGAAGGTGGGGTGCCCTTGACAGGGAAGCACTCACAGCATGGCTGGGTCCTCTCCTGGTGCTACCTACAAGCTTGGATGGGGAAATCTCCCCATCTTTAACGGAAAAGTGGATCTTGTCAGAGAGCTAAATATCCACAGCCACAGTGACTACCAAGTAGCTGTGAGCCCCAGAAAGCCGGTCCCAGGTGGCAAGAACACCTGGACTCAAAGGAGCACACCACTGCACGGTGAAAAGGAGAGAGAGAGAGAGAGAGAGAGAGAGAGAGAGAGAGAGAGAGATAACTACATAACCAGACATCCTGAAAAGAGAGATCATGGGGAGACAAAGAAACAGACCACATATGAAAGAAAAGAAGGCATCACCAAAAAAGGAAGTAAACGAGTTAGAAGCAAGCAGCCTACCAGAGCAAGTATTCAGAGTAATGATCAAAAGATGGCTAAAAAGAATGGAAGACAAATTTGACAATATGAGTAAGAACCAAGAGGAAATGAAGATGAACCAAGAAGAAATGTAAAATGACATTGCTACTTTAAAGAACTCAATAGAAAGCATCAAGAGTAGAATAGAAGAAGCAGAGGACCGCATCAGTGAGCTAGAAGACAAGATGAAAAAAAAAACCCAATTAGAGCAGCTTCTAGGAAAAAAAAAAAGCAGGAGGAGAGCCTACAGGAACTTTGGGATAATAAAAACAAAACAATATTAGAATAGGGGTTCCAGAAGGAAAAGAAACTGAGGAAGGCATAGAAAACCTGTTTCAAGAAATAATGACAGAAAAATTTCCTGAGATAGAGAAGAAAAAACCCACACAAATACAAGAAGTTCTCAGAGTCCCAGGCAAAATTAATCCCAAAAGATCGACAACAAGGCACATTATAATTAAATTGGAAAACACCAATGACAAAGTAAGAATCTTAAAAGAAGCCAGAGAGAGACAGAAAATTACATATAAAGGAACCCCCATTAGACTAGCAACTGATTTCTCAACAGAAACTCATCAGGCCAGAAGGGAATGGGATGAAATATACAAAGTTATGCAAAGGAAGGGTCTGAATCCAAGAATACTGTACCCAGCTAGGCTATCATTCAAAAGTGAAGGTGAAATCAGGAGTTTAACGGACAAAAAAAAAGATTAAAGAAATTTATCACCACCAAACTAGCAATGCAAGAAATGCTAAAGGCTCTACTGTAAAAAAGAAAAAAGAAATATGAAACGAAGAAGGAGCACAGGGTATAGAATAAAACTGGCGACAGATAAGTACCTATCAATAATAACTTTAAATGTAAATGGATTAAATGCTCCTTTCAAAAGACATGGGGTAACAGATTGGATAATAAAACAAGACCCATATATCTGCTGTCTATAAGAAACCCATTTCAGAAAAAAAAAGATGCATACAGACTGAGGGTGAATGGATATAAAAAGGTTTTCCAGGCAAATGGAAACGAAAAAAAAGCTGGGGTAGCAATACTTATATCTGATAAATTAGATTTCAAAGTGAAGGACATAACAAGAGACAATGAAGGCCATTTCATAATACTAAAGGGAGCAATCCAACAAGAAGAAATAACACTGGTAAACATATATGCACCCAATACAGGAGCACCCAAATACATAAAAAAAACTGCTGGAAGACATTAAGGGAGAGATTAATAGCAATACAATCATATTAGGAGATTTTAATACCCCACTATCACCTTTGGACAAATCATTTAAACAAAAAAGCAGCAAAGAATCATCAACGCTAAATGACACACTAGACCAGATGGAATTAATCGACATCTTCAGAACATTTCACCCCAAAGCCACAGAATACACATTCTTCTCAAGTGCACATGGGTCATTTTCAAAGATAGACCACATGTTGGGACATAGGCAAAGTCTCTTCAAATTCAAGAAGATAGAAATCATATCAAGCATCTTCTCAGATCATAGTGGCATAAAATTGGAAATCAACTACAATAAAAATAATCCAAGGAAATCAAACACAAGGAAACTGAATAGCATGCTATTGAACAAGGACTGGGTTACCAGGGAAATCAAGGAAGAAATTAAAAACATCATGGCAACAAATGACAATGAAAACACAACAATCCAAAATCTATGGGACACAGCAAAAGCAGTTTTGAGAGGGAAGTTCATATCTCTACAAGCCTATTGCAAAAAAACCCAAAAAACAAACAAACAAACAAACAAACAAAAAACCACAAGAAAAAATGGTAACAATTTATCTAACTCTAGTACTCAAATAGTTAGAATAAGAGCAACAAGAAAAACCCAGTGTAAGCAGAAGGAAGGAAATAATAAAAATCAGAGCGAATATAAATGACATAGAGACCAAAGAAACAATATAAAACATCAACAAAACCAAGAGCTGGTTCTTTGAAAGGATAAACAAGATTGATGAACCTCTAACCAGGCTAACCAAGAAGCAAAGCGAGAGGACCCAAATAAACAAAATCAGAAATGAAAGAGGTGAAATAACAACAGACCCTGCCGAAACACAAAGGATCATTACAAAATACTATGAACAACTATATTCCAACAAACTGTTCAACCTGGAGGAAATGGACATATTCCTAGAAAAATATAACCTGACAAAACTCAATCAGGAAGAATCTAAAAATCTCAGTAGACCAGTGATTTTGGAAGAAATTGAAACAGTCATCAAAATGCTTCCAGAAAACAAAAGCCCGGGGCCAGATGGCTTCAAAGGAGAGAGTTTTACCAAACATTCAAGGAAGAACTAAAACCTATCCTCCTCAGATTTTTCCAAAAAATTCAAGAGGGAGGAAGGAACACTTCCAAACTCCCTTTATGAAGCCAGTATCAACCTTAATAACAAAAGCAGATAAAGACAACACAATGAAAGAGAATTACAGGCCAATATCCCTCATGAATATAGATGCCAAAATCCTCAACAGAATTCTAGCAAATAGGCTCCAGCAGTACATCAGAAAGATCATACACCATGACCAAGTAGGATTTATTCCGGGAATGCATGGATGGTACAATATCTGCAAATCAGTAAATGTGATACATCACATAAACAAATAGAGAGATAAAAATCATATAGTCATATCAATTGATGCAGACGCCCTTTCCTGATAAAAAACTCTCAACAAGGTGGGAGTACAAGGATCATACCTCAACATAATAAAAGCTATATATGATAAATCCACAGCCAACATCATACTCAATGGGAAAAAACTAAAATCATTCCCTCTAAGAACAGAAACAAGACAGGGATGCCCACTCTCATCACTCCTGTTTGACATAGTACTGGAAGTACTAGCCATTGCAATTAGACAGGAAGAAGAAATGAAAGACATCCAAATTGGAAAAAAAGAGGTAAAATTCTCCTTATTTGCAGATGACATGATATTGTACATTAAAAAACAAAACAAAAAACTTCATTAAAAAACTAATAGATTTAATAAATGAATTCAGCAATGTAGCAGGATACAAAATTAATGCCAAGAAATCTGAGGCATTTCTATATACCAATAGTGACCTTATGGAAACACAGACTATAAAAACAATCCCATTTACTATCACATCAAAATAAATTAAGATACCTAGAAATAAACTTACCCAAGGAGGTAAAAGATCTATACATGGAAAACTACAAGACACTTTAATTAGAGATAGAGGAAGATGTAAACAGATAAGAAAATACCATGTTCATGGATTGGTAGAATCAACATCCTTAAAATGTCCATACTACCCAAAGCAATATATCGGTTCAATCCACTCCCCATTAAAATACCAACGGCATACTTCACAGACATAGAAAGAACTTTCCAAAAATTAATCTGGAAAAAAAGACCCCAAATAGCCACAGCAATCCTGAGAAAGAAGAATAAAGTAGGAAGAATCTCAATACCAGATTTCAAACTGTATTACAAAGCCACTGTTCTCAATGCAGCCTGGTACTGGCACAAGAACAGACATACAGATAAATGGAATAGAATAGAGAATCCATATATCAACCCAAATCACTGTGCTCAATTAATATTTGACAAAGAGGCACAAACATACAATGGAGTCAAGACAGTCTCTTCAATAAATGGTTTTGGGAAAATTGGACAGATACATGCAAACAAATGAAACGAGATCACCAACTTACACTATACAAAAAAATAAACTCAAAATGGATACAGGACTTAAACATAAAACAGGAAACCACAAAAATACTAGAGGCATCCACAGGCTGCAAAATCTCAGACATATGCCTAAAGAACTTCTTCACTGATACTAACCCTAGGGCAATGGAAGCTAAAGAGAAAATAGACAAATGAGACTACATCAAAATAGAAAGCTTTTTTTACAGCAAAAGAAACCATCAACAAAACAACAAGAAAGCCCAGGGTATGGGAGAACATGTTTGCAAATGTTATCATGATAAAGGTTTAATCTCCAACATCTACAGGCAGCTTATACAACTTAATAAAAGGAAGATATATAATCCAATTTAAAAAATCAGCAATGGACCTAAATAGAACCTTTTCAAAAGAAGACAGAAGGAAGGCCAAGAGGAACATGAAAACCTGCTCAAAGTCACTAATTATCTGAGAGACGCAAATCATAACAATAATTCCGTACCATATCTCACCTGTCGGAATGGCTATCATCAACAAATCAGCAAATGACAAGTGCTGTTGAGGATGCAGAGAAAAAGGAACCTTCTTGCACTGCTGGTGGGAATGCAGACTGGTGCAACTACTGTGGATAACAGTATGGAGTTTCCTCAATAAACTGAAAATGGAACTCCCATTTGACCCAGTAATCCCACTCCTAGGAATATATCCTAAGAAACTAGAAACACCAATCAAAAAGGATATATGCACCCCTATGTTCATAGCAGCACAATTTACAATAGCTAGGATGTAGTAACAGCCTAGGTGCCTGTCAGCAGATGATTGGATAAGAAAACTATGGTACATCTACAAAATGGAATACTATGCTGCCATAAAAAAGGAATTCTTATCATTTGTAGCCACCTGGATGGAGTTGGAGAACATTATGCTGAGTGAAATAAGCCATTCAATGAAAGAAAAACACCACTTGATCTCACTCATTTATAGATAATAAGGAACATTATAAACTTATGAACTAAAGAATTGATACGGATACAGTAAACGAAACAGACTGTCAAATTACAGCAGGGAGGGATGGGAGATATGGGGGAGATAAGAGATCAACTGAAGGACTTGTATGCATGCACATAAGCATAACCAATGAACGAAAAACTCTGGGGAGGAAGGGCATGTATGGGAGTGGAGGTGGGGTAGGGATTGGTAAGGTATGTAGACATATAATAACTTAATTTTAAAAATTAGGGAAAAAAAGAAAAGAAAACCTATTTGAAGATATAATGACAGAAAACTTCCCCTACCTGGTGAACGAAATATACTTACAAGTCCAGGAAGCACAAAAAAACTCCAAACAAAAGGAATCCAAAGAGGACCACACCAAGACACATCATAATTAAAATGTCAAGAGCAAAAGATAAAGAGAGAATATTAAAAGCAGCAAAAGAAAAACAGTTAATTACCTAAAAGGGAGCACCTATACAATTGTCAGCTGATTTCTCAACAGAAACTATGCAGGCCAGAAGGGAGTGGCAAGAAATATTCAAAGTGATGAATAGTAAGTAACTACAACCCAGATTACTTTACCCAGTAAAGCTATCATTCAGAATTGAAGGGCAGATAAAGAGCTTCACAGGAAAAAAAAAAAAGCTAAAGGAGTTCATCACCACCAAACCAGAATTATATGAAATGCAAAAGGTATTCTTTAAGAAGAGGAAGAAGAAAAAGATAGAGACAAAAATTATGAACAACAAATACATATCTATCAACAAGTGAATCTAAAAACCATGGGGACAAAAAATCTGATGAACAGAATAAACTGGTGATTATAACATAATCAGGAATAGAAAGGGAGTGGACTGACAATTCTTTGGGGGAAAGGGGTATTGGGGGTGCAGGAAGAGACTGGAAAAAATTGTATACCTATGGATGAGGGCAGTGGGAGGGGGAGGTAAGGGCAGAGGGTGGGGTGGGAACTGGGTAGAGGGGAGCTATGGGGGGGGAGAGGAATAATTGTAATAATCTGAACAATAAAGATTTATTTTAAAAAATACACATCACACATGGGTTCTGCACCTGTGCCCCTCCTATTAGTTTCAATGTTCTTTCTTCTTTAATTCTCTAGTTGTAAGACTTCCATTTACATAGATATCAGGTTCCTTTGAATGATGGTTGTTCTGTATTTTAGTTGTAATTTTGATGTGGTGTGGGAGTATTGGTGCTTATCTATGCCACTAGAAATAACTTCTTAAGGACTTTAAAAGATGCATCATTTACAATTCTGTTTTAAATAATTTGGTATGATGTGGTACCTCTGCCAGCTCTATAATACCATCCTTAGCACACACACTTTATAATTTTAAGAATAACTCTATAAATAATAGCTTCTGTACATACTTACTTTAAGTAATCAAGAAACAATGGGCCACATTGATGGCGTCATCTTGAAGGGGAGAGTGGCCTCACCTACAACTGGGGAGACTTCGGATACTACCAGGGACCTTATAGCCACATAGGCCAGGGACCAGCTGGCATGGCTGCAAACCCATGAACACTAAGATTCCAACCTCTCCAGCCATGGGCTCCTAGAAAGTTTGCCTAGGGGGAGACAAAATGGAGGTTGAATAGGCAGATAGGTCTGGCACCTTCTCATGGAGCAGATAGAAGAAACAGCCTAATTGAATAACATCCACCCAGAACTTATGAATTAAACACAGCTGGTGAGACAATCCTTGGATGAAAAGGTCAGAAGTCGCCTGGAGAGTGGTGGAATTGGAGCTCTGGGTTGGAGGGAGAAATGAGTGCAGCCAGAAACAGTGTCAGAGGGAGACTTCACTGCACCAATTTCATGTCCCTGAGGACACCTGTAGTGCTTGACTGGGAAGTGGGTCCACAGGTCTGGCAGCAGGGGCTCTAGATCTAAGCCCACAGTTATGGGAAGCTGTGCCCAGAAAGGCAGCCTGATGTTCTGCACTGGCTGCACAGTGTGGGGGGAGAGATGCACAGCAGTGCGGTTGCTCCAGCTTTATAATTTTCTTGCACAAACCCAGGGCAAAAGATCTTTCAATTACAAACACTCACCGAGGCTGTGGTGCAGGGGAAGGTGGTTTTGTGGATGCTGGTGAACAAAATATGGAGAAGCAATCTGGGAAGGCAGCTCTGGGACCATTCCATTCCCTCCACCCTTGAACAGCCATTTTTCTCCTGAAGACCAGGCGCCTCCTAGTAGCACAGCTGCACCCAGCCTTGAGCTCAGCAGGGAAACAAAGATTTGATATACCCTTATGGAGTCCTCAGAGACTAGGTTGAGGGGATTTGGTAATATAGAAACACCGACCCCTAGAGGCCATGTCAGAAATAGACACTTGTATAAATATGCCTGAAAACAGGCAGACAAACAAACCAGGGAGATTGATCCAGTCTGGCTGAAATCGAGGCTGTGGTGTCTGACATAGAGGAGTGGTGGGTCACTGGGAACTTCAACACGGTGCTGACTACCTAACAGGACACTGAGAAGTGAAAGAGAGAACAGTAGAGAGGGGTCTTAAACCAGCCCCTATGGGGCATTAAAACTCAGCTGAAGCAAACGAACTTCAATACTTCACTTTTTTATATTTTATCTTCTTAAAAAGAAACTAAAAACATTTTTTCTCTTTATTTTACTTTTTTCATTATTTTTATTTATTTTATTATTTTAACCTTTCCTTTTTATTTATTTTTATATTTTTTTGGATTAGTGCTCTACATTCTATTTTTTTTTACCATTATTTTACTCTATCTCATTTTTTCCTTTATGCCAACCCTTTCTTCCTCACTTCCCCCTTTTAATTTGGTTTATCTTATCTTGTTCCTGCTTCAGTTTGTCTCTCCTTTCTTTTTTTTCTTTTTTAAAAAATATATTTTATTGGCTGGAGGGAGGAGAAAATGGCGGAAGAGCAGATGGGCGGTTTCTGAGTCTTGTCCCGAGGAAGAGAGAGAAAGCAGCTGAGGATCGCACTAGGAGTGCTCGTCAACAAGCCAGGAGACTAGCAAACACCAGAGGAAATTTGGGGTCTGCTGATTAGGGAGCCACCAACAGCTGACCACCCACAGCTGGGTCCCTTACCGGAGATACTTGCCGGCGCGGACGGGAAATCTCGCCATCTTGGAAGGGAGGAGGTTCGAGTGTCGGAGGCCTGATTATCCCCAGCCCCAAGGAACACCAAATGAACATAGTCGGCGCGAACCCTTGATCTCAGAGGAGCTCAGATTTCGCAGCAATCCGGTGGGTGAGTTCCCCTCGGACCGGTAGTTCTGACCGAGTTCCACTCGGCGCAGCAACACCCCCCCCCCCCCCCCCCCCGCGCGCACCAGCACTCGAGGCGCACAGAGGCTGAGGGACTGGTCGTGGATTTACTTCTCAGCTGGAGGCGCGCCTGTCTGTGGACAGGGCTCCTAAGACTAGGGATATCTAAGGAGCAGCACAGCTGGATCTGAGTCCAAGAAGTAGCCGCAGAATTACAGGGGAGTGCAGCCAGCTCCGGACCGCCCCATCCCCAGCCATCAAAGACACAGAGAAGGGGAAAAAGCTAGAAAGGCTTTAGAGTCCTGGAAGTCATCCAGAAACACTGCCACCCAGAGGCTAAAGCACATAGGGTCTCTAGATTGGCTTAAAAATCAGATCTTGTAATCAACACGGAGGAACGGTGAAACACAGTGAACTGCCACTACCGCCCAGACTGGGAACAGGCGTGCGAGACATAGCAACACAGAAAGTGAATGACCTTCATTACTGCAAATTTTGTTTAATTTTTAATTTTCAATTTTTATTTTTTTAACTGTTGAATTTTTGTTTTTTACCTACTTTAATTGCAAAGTTTACTCAAGAAATTTTTTTCATCTGCCATCACTAGATTTTACCTTTTTAATTAATTCATTTTTATAGGTAATCAACATTATTACTACTACTATTTTACCTTTTTTATCTTTTTTATCTTATTTTCTTTTGTTTATTTTTATTACTACTTTTTAAGTGTCATATTATAATCCTTTTTTTTGCTTTCTATTTTTTTTTTCCTTTTTCCTCTATTTCCTTTTTTCTCTATTTCCTCCTTCGGGATTACTATTCTAAAAACTATTCATACCTTGCCTTCTCCAACGCTCTATTCTATCTCAAACCTACCTTTATGACATCTCTCTATTCCTAACCCTTTACCTTTGGTGTCCTGCTTATCTTAACCCTTTACTGCTATAGATTTTCCTTACTCTTTCTGTTTACCCTCTCCAAAATTTTCACCTGTCCTGTGTATATATAATTCCCAACCCCCTGCTCCAATCCCATTCACACCTACCTTGCCACTGCCCCCCCACCAAAAAAAAAAAGCCTTCTCTCTACCCCTTTGTTGTTGTATGTTGAATGCTAACTATATCAAAGGTTTATGCTTTTTTGTGTGTGTGTAAGATTGGTTTGCTTATTCTTTTTATTGGATTGTATGTTCTTGTTATCTGGGTTCTAGACACCTTTATTGGAGGATATTAACATTGCAAACACATTTCTGTCCAGTGCCTTGTGTGTTGTACCTGGTTGTGTTGTATTTTGTGCCTTTAAATCAAAGCAGGAGGGAGAGAACTACGTTACCAGGCACCCTATAAAGAGAGATCATGGGGAGACTAAGAAACAACCCGCCTGTGAAAGAAAATCAACCATCACCAGAAAATGAAGTAAACGAGTTAGAGGCAAGCAACCTACCAGAGCAAGAATTCAGAGTAATGATCATAAGTTGGCTAAAAAGAATGGAAGACAAATTTGACAATATGAATAAGACCCAAGAGGAAATGAAGAAGACCCAAGAGGAAATGAAGGTGACCCAAGAGGAAATGAAGGTGACCCAAGAAGAAATGAAAAATGACATCGCTACTATGAAGAACTCAATAGAAAGCATCAAGAGTAGACTAGATGAAGCAGAAGACCGCATCAGTGAGCTAGAAGACAAAATGGAAAAAAATACCCAATTACAGCAGTTGCTAGAAAAAAAAATTAAAAAACAGGAGGAGAGCCTAAGGGAGCTTTGGGACAATACAAAACAAAACAATATTAGAATAATAGGGGTTCCAGAAGGAAAGGAAACTGAGCAAGATATGGAAAAAGTATTTCAAGAAATAATGACAGAAAACTTTCCTGAGATAGAGAAGAAAAAACCAACACAAATCCAAGATGCTCGAAGGGTCCCCAACAAAATGAACCCCCAAAGATCAACACCCAGACACATTATAATTAAACTGGCAAAAAACATCGACAAAACCAGAATCTTAAAAGCAGCCAGAGAGAGACAGAAAGTTACATATAAAGGAAACCCCATCAGACTAGCAACTGATTTCTCAACAGAAACTCATCAGGCCAGAAGGGAATGGGATGACATATACAAAGTCATGCAAAGGAAGGGTCTGAACCCAAGAATACTGTACCCCGCAAGGCTGTCAATCAAAATTGAAGGTGTAATCAGGAGCTTCACCGACAAAAACAGACTAAAGGAATTTATCTCCAACAAACCAGCAATGCAAGAAATGCTAAAGGGTCTACTGTAATAATAAAGAAATAGGAAGTGAAGAAGGAACACAGGGGGATAGAATAAAAATGGCATCAAATACCTACCTTTCAATAATTACTTTAAATGTAAATGGTTTAAATGCTCCAATTAAAAGACATAGGGTAACAGAATGGATAAGAAAGCAAAACCCATTCATCTGCTGTCTACAAGAAACCCACCTCAGAAAAACAGACACCCACAGACTGAAGGTGAAAGGATGGAAAAAGATTTTCCAGGCAAACGGAAACGAAAAAAAAGCTGGGGTAGCAATACTTATATCTGACAAACTAGATCTCAAAGTGAAGGACATAACAAGAGATAAGGAAGGCCACTTCATAATACTAAAGGGTGTAATCCAACAAGAAGAAATAACCCTGGTAAACATATATGCACCCAATTTGGGAGCACCCAAATACATAAAGAAACTGCTGGAGGACATTAAGGGACAGATTAATAGCAATGCTATCATAGTAGGAGATTTTAATACTCCATTGTCACCTCTGGACAAATCATCTAAACAAAAAATCAGTAAAGAAACGTCAATTCTAAATGACGTATTAGACCAGATGGAATTAATTGACATCTTCAGAACATTTCATCCCAAAGCCACAGAATATACATTCTTCTCAAGTGCACACGGGTCATTCTCAAAGATAGACCACATATTGGGACATAGGCAAAGTCTCTTCAAATTCAAGAAGATAGAAATCTTATCAAGCATTTTCTCAGATCACAGTGCCATAAAATTGGAAATCAACTACAATAATAATAAGCCAAAGAAATTAAACACATGGAGACTAAATAGCATGCTATTGAACAAAGACTGGGTTACCAGAGAAATCAAGGAAGAAATCAAAAACATCATGGCAACTAATGACAATGAAAACACAACAATCCAAAATCTATGGGACACAGTAAAAGCTGTTTTGAGAGGGAAGTTCATATCCCTACAAGCCTATTGCAAAAAACAAGAAAGAATGGTAACAAATTATCTTACCCTACAACTCAAACAGTTAGAAAAAGAACAGCAAGAAAGGCCCACTGTAAGCAGAAGGAAGGAAATAATAAAAATCAGAGCGGAGATTAACGACATAGAGACCAAAGACACAATACATAAGATCAACAAAACCAAGAGCTGGTTCTTTGAAAGGATTAACAAGATCGATGAGCCTCTAGCCAGGCTAACCAAGAAACAAAGAGAGAGGACCCAAATAAACAAAATTAGAAATGAAAGAGGTGAAATAACAACAGACCCCGCCGAAATACAAAGGATTGTTACAAAATACTATGAACAACTATATTCCAACAAACAGGACAACCTGGAGGAAATGGACATATTCCTAGAAAAATACAACCTTCCAAAACTCAATCAGGAAGAATCTAAAAATCTCAATAGACCAGTAACTTGGGAAGAAATTGAAGTAGTCATCAAAAAGCTTCCAGCAAACAAAAGCCCAGGGCCAGATGGCTTCACAGGAGAGTTTTACCAAACATTCAAGGAAGAACTAAAACCTATCCTCCTCAGACTTTTCCAAAAAATTCAAGAGGAAGGAACACTGCCAAACTCCTTTTATGAAGCCAGCATCACCCTAATACCAAAACCAGATAAAGACAACTCAATGAAAGAGAATTACAGGCCAATATCCCTCATGAACATAGATGCCAAAATCCTCAACAAAATTCTAGCAAATCGGCTCCAGCAGCACATCAGGAAGATCATACACCATGACCAAGTAGGTTTTATACCAGGAATGCAAGGATGGTACAATATTCGCAAATCAATAAACGTGATACATCACATAAACAATTTGAGAGATAAAAATCATATGGTCATATCTATCGATGCAGAAAAGGCATTTGATAAAATCCAACACCCTTTCCTGATAAAAACTCTCAACAAGGTGGGAGTACAAGGATCATACCTCAACATAATAAAAGCTATATATGATAAACCCACAGCCAACATCATGCTCAATGGGCAAAAACTAAAACCATTCCCTCTAAGAACAGGAACAAGACAGGGATGCCCACTCTCACCATTCCTCTTTGACATAGTACTGGAAGTACTCGCCATCGCAATTAGACAAGAAGAGGAAATAAAAGGCATCAAAATCGGAAAAGAAGAAGTAAAGCTGTCACTATTTGCAGATGACATGATATTGTACATAAAAAACCCAAGAGACTCCATCAAAAAGCTAATAGACTTAATAAACGAATTTGGCAATGTAGCAGGATACAAAATAAATGCCAAGAAATCAATGGCATTTCTCTACACCAATAGTGAACTTACAGAAACAGAGACTAAAAAAGCAATCCCGTTTACCATCGCACCAAAAAAATTAAGATACCTAGGAATAAACTTAACCAAGGAGGTAAAAGACCTATATGCAGAAAACTACAGCACACTGAAAAAAGAAATAGAGAAAGATGTAAACAGATGGAAGAACATACCATGTTCATGGATTGGTAGAATCAACATCATCAAAATGTCCATACTTCCCAAAGCAATATATAAGTTCAATGCACTCCCCATGAAAATACCATGGACATACTTCACAGACCTAGAAAGAACTCTCCAAAAATTCATTTGGAACAATAAAAGACCCCGAATAGCCTCAGCAATCTTAAGAAATAAGAGTAAAGTAGGAGGAATCTCAATACCAGATTTCAAGCTGTATTACAAAGCAACTGTTCTCAAAACAGCCTGGTACTGGCACAAGAACAGACATATTGATCAATGGAATAGATTAGAGAATCCAGACATCAACCCAAATCAATATGCTCAATTAATATTTGACAAAGGAGGCACGAACATACAATGGAGTCAAGACAGTCTTTTTAATAAATGGTGTTGGGAAAATTGGACAGATACATGCAAAAGAATGAAACTAGATCACCAACTTACACCATACACAAAAATAAACTCAAAATGGATACAGGACTTAAACATAAGACGGGAAACCATAAAAATACTAGAGGCATCCACAGGCAGCAAAATCTCAGACATATGCCTAAAGAACTTCTTCACTGATACTAACCCTAGGGCAATGGAAGCTAAAGAGAAAATAAACAAATGGGACTACATCAAAATAAAAAGCTTTTTTACCTCAAAAGAAACCATCAACAAAACAACAAGAAAACCCACTGTATGGGAGAACATATTTGCAAACGATATCACTGATAGAGGTTTAATCTCCAACATCTACAGACAGCTTATACAACTCAATAAAAGGAAAATGAATGAGCCAATTAAAAAATGGGCAATGGACCTAAATAGAATCCTCTCAAAAGAAGACAGAAGGAAGGCCAAGAGGCACATGAAAACATGCTCCAAGTCACTAATTATCCGAGAGATGCAAATCAAAACAACAATGCGGTACCATCTCACACCTGTCAGAATGGCCAACATCAACAAAACAACAAACAACAAATGTTGGCGAGGTTGTGGAGAAAAAGGAACCCTCGTGCACTGCTGGTGGGATTGTAGGTTGGTGCAACCACTGTGGAAAACAGTATGGAGCTTCCTCAAAAAACTGAAAATGGAACTCCCATTTGACCCAGTAATCCCACTACTAGGAATATACCCCAAGAAACTAGAAAGACCAATCAGAAAGGATATATGCACCCCTATGTTCATAGCAGCACAATTTACAATAGCTAGGACTTGGAAACAGCCTAGGTGCCCGTCAGCAGATGAATGGATCAGAAAACTATGGTACATCTACACCATGGAATACTATGCTGCCATAAAAAGGAAGGAATTCTCATCATTTGCAGTAACTTGGATGGAATTGGAGAGCATCATGCTGAGTGAAATAAGCCAGTCAATGAAAGAGAAACACTACATGACCTCACTCATTTATGGATATTAAAGATCATTATAAACGAATGAACAGAAAGATTGATATAGTGACAGTAAAACAACAGGCAGTCTGTCAAATGACAGCGGGGGGGGGGTAGGGAGATCTGGGGGAGATAAGAGATCAACCAAAGGACTGGTATGCTTGCATATAAGAATAGCCAATGGACACAAAACTCTGGGGAGGGAGGGCATATATTGGGGGGGGGGGCAATGATAAGCTATGTATACAGATAATACCTTAATAAAAAAAAATTAAAAAAAAATATATTTTATTGATTTTTCACAGAGAGGAAGGTAGAGGGACAGAGAGTTAGAAACATTGATGAGAGAGAAACATCGACCAGCTGCCTCTTGCACACCCCCTACTCAGGATGTGCCAGCAACCAATGCACATGCCTTGACAGGAATCGAACCCGGGACCTTTCAGTCTGGAGACTGATGCTCTATCCACTGAGCCAAACCGGTTTCGGCTCTCTTTTCTTTTTATTCCTTGTTAAAAATCTTCTTTATTTGCTTTATTGATGCATTGTTATTATAGTAATATTTGTTGAGTTACTCATATATCTAATTTCTTCACCCCTGCTTCAACTCCATGCACTATTCTCTTTTTTTCTTTCTTAGATGGCCATTTTTTTTCTTGTTTTGTTATTTGTTTGATTGTTTATTAGTTTGTCTTTTATTTTATGCTTTTGGTTTTTCTCTCCTCATTTTTTCTCTTCTTCTGCTAATAGCTTATTTAGCTTCTTTTTAAATTTAATAAATATTTATTGTTCAGATTATTATGGTTATTCCTTCTTTTCCCCCCATAGCTCTCCTCCATCTGGTTCCCATCCCACCCTCTTCTTTTACCTTCCCCTCCCATTGTCCTCATCCATAGGTGTATTATTTTTGTCCAGTATCTAACTCAGGCCTATTCTTCTTTCCCACAAAATAGATAAATATACTGTATAGATAGATTGGCAAATACCAACGACAAAGTGAGAATCTTAAAGGCTGCCAGAGAAAGACATAAAGTTACCTATAAGGGATCTCCCATTAGACTATCAACTGATTTTTTTTTTAACAGAAACACATCAAGCCAGAAAGGAATAGAATGAGATATACAAAGTGACTCAAAGCAAGGGACTGAATCCAAGAATACTATACCCAGCAAAGATAGTATTCAAAATTGAAGGTGAGATCAGGAGCTTTATAGACAAAAAAAAGGGGGGGGGGCTAAGGGAGTTTATTACCACCGAATCAGCAATGCAATAAATGCTAAAGGTACTGCTGTAAAAAGAAGTAGGAAGGGTATAAGGAACACAGGCACAACGAATAAAAATGGTGAGAAACAATGGATAATAATCTTAAATGTAAATGGACTAAATGTTCTAATCAGAAGACATAGGGTAACTGAATGAATAAGAAAACATGTATATCTTCTGTCTAGAAGTGACCCACCTCAGAACAAAGGATTAACACAGACTGATAGTGAAGGGATGGCAAAAAATTTTTTCCAGGCAGTGGTAGTATGAACTTAGAAATAATATTTGTACAATGCAGATCACTTAAGATACCTATTGTCAACTTGGTCTGAGAATTGCCTGCATTAACTGAAGTGTGTCATTACTAGTATATAAATATGAACCTTTTGCATGTTTTGCCTCTAACAATAATTTATTTATTTCAGAAGTGAAATGATCATTTGAATTTATTTTAGATCTATAGAACTTTAGTTATTTAAACAATAGATCATTGAATTTGTAATTTTGTGCATTTATGTTTGTTTTTCTACCTTACTGCAAAGAAGAGGTTAGAGGAGGCTAATCAATATCTGCAGAACATACTCAGAAAAAATGGGCAAAGGAATCAATTGTTCTGCAAAGGAATCACATGTTCCCTTAACTAGTGATTTTTATAAAATGTATTTTTTTATTGATGAGAGAGAGAGAAAGACAGAGAGAGAGAGAGAGAGAGAGAGAGAGAGAGAGAGAGAGAGAGAGAGAAACGTCAATAATGAGAGACAATCAGTGATTGGCTGCATGTGCCCTGCCTGGGAATTGAACCGTGACCTCCTAGTTCATGAGTTCAAAACTTGAAAAGTTGATGCTCAACCACTGAGGAATGCTGGCTGGGCTTTATCTAGTGATTTTATAAAAAAAAAAAAACAACTAGAGGCTTGGTGCACAAATTCGTGCATGGGTATGGCCCCTCTGCCTGGCCAGCATTCAGGGCTGATTAGGACCATCTTGCTTAGTCCTGATTGGGGTTGTTTGGGGCTGGTAGCCAAGGAGGGACTGAAGGAGGGCTCTAGGGTATGTCTGGCCCTGTCTCACCCAGTCCTGATCAGTTGGACCCCAGCAGCAAGCTAACCTACTGGCTGGAGCATCTGCTCTTTGGTAGTCAGTGCACATCATAGTGACTGGTCAATTAACTGCTCAGTCAGACACTTAGCATAATATATATACTATATATATATATATATATATATATATATATATATATATATATATATAGTAACTCACAGCTCGGAATGCTCGGCATGCACTTTCTCTCCAGCTCCTGGTCTTGGAAATCTCATGTCCTTTCAAGGCCCTGCTCACCCTCTTCAGCTGCCACACAAAGTAAATTTCATTGTGTGTGTGTGGAAACCATTTGCAGGCTCCATGGGTGTGTCTTCACTTTGCTGCAGTTCTGATTATCCCAACATAAGGAGAGACACCCTCATTATCAGGTAACACCATTGTGGTAAGACACCTGCTCAGCCTAATGCAGTGTTTTTAAATAGGCCATGGGTCACCCTAGATGTTTTGGCTCAGTGGATAGAGCCACGGCCTATGGACTGAAGGGTTCTATGTTCAATTTTGGTCAAGGGCACATTCCTGGGTTGTGGGAGGCAGCAGATAGATTCTTTCTCATCATTGATGTTTCTATCTCTCTCTCCCTCTGCCTTCCTCTCTGAAATCAATAAAAAATATATTAACAAAAATAAAAATAAATGAGCTATGAATCAAACATTGCTGCTCTCCATCCATATGGTCCCCTCAAACCTTCTTTTGTCCTCACCCTGCCACACACACACTCTGTTGGAGTCTGTAAAATGGGGTCAGGATTTCTACTTCAATCAAGGGCAATGCTTCTGCACAGCCCTTCTTCCCCACCCATCTCTCTCCCAAGTCCTGTAGGGTCTCTCCCTCCTTCCCCCCCATCTAACATAGTGGGCCCTGATCTGCCCCCTCCTCTTGAGGCAGAGCTCCCCAAAGGCATACAGGGGGTGGTGTGATGCTGTGCAGGGCAGGGTGAGGTTGTGTGGGGTGGGGTGGAGTGGAGTGGACCTCTGCTGGTAAGCCCAGTCAGAGTCAGGAGGAGAGGTGGGATGTGGATCCTGTCCCATGGGAGAGGCACCGGGCTCCTTGGCTGCCCCCACCCAGCAGCTTTTTCAGGCCCCTGTGCAGCTGTCACCCTCTGCCCTTCACTGACTCCTGCTTCCTTTCAAGTTTTGGACTCATTTTCTCTGACTCAGCCATGACCCCCTCTCTTCTGTGTCCCTGGGAGCCTGAGGCTGCCCCCTGGCTTTGGGCAGGTGCACCTGGCCTACCCCCTTGTCCACCCCCCACCCCCCAATAATGGTGCTACCCACTCTTCGGAAATAGTTAGTAAAACTTAACAAATAAAATGAAGCAGCTCTGAAGTTGCTGGTTATAATTTGTGGTTATAAATTGCACACTGTGAGCACCACAGGCTGCAGTGAGCTGTGTAGTCCATGGTTCTCAGATCATGTGTAGCAGTCTCACATGCCACCCAGTTCCTCCTGGGTCCCCCTGCTCATCCCACCCCTGGCCTACCTCTTCCAGGGTCTTGGGCCAAACCCTGGGAGTTTCCTGATAGCTCTCACCTCACACATCACTTTCCAGTCCAGCTCACCTGTTCCCACAGCAAACTAACCTACTGGTGGGAACATCTGCCTCTGGTAGTGAGTGCACATCATAGTGACTGGTTGAGTGGTTCAACTCCCAGCAGAACTCCCAGTAGAGGGGACAATTTGCATATTAGGCTTTTATTATATAGGACTAGAGGCCTGGTGCACGAAATTCATGCATGGGGGTGGGGTGTCCCTAGCCCAGCCTGCCCCCTCTACAATCTGGAACCTCTCAAGGGATGTTTGACTGCCTGTTTAGGACCGATCCCAGTAGGATTGGGCCTAAACAGACAGTCAGACATTCCTTTCACAATCCAGGACTGTTGGCTCCCAATTGCTTGCCTGCCTACCTTTCTAAATGCCCCTAACTGCTTCTGCCTGCCAGCTTGATCACCCCCTAGCCACTCTCCTGCCAGCCTGATTGATGTCTAACTGCTTCCTTGCCAACCCAATTGCCCTTAACTGCCATTTCCTGCAGGCCTGGTCCTTCCCCAAATGCCCCTCCCCCCCTGCTGATCCAGTCACCTCTAACTGCCCTCCCTGCCAGTCTCATCTCCCCTAACTATTCTCCCCTGCTGATTTGGTTCCCCCCCAACTGCCCTCTCCTGCAGGCCTAGGACCGCCCAAACTGACCTCCCCTGCAGGCCTGATCCCCCCTACTGCCCTTGCCTGTAGGCCTGGTCACCCCTAACTGTCCTCCCCTGCAGGCCTGGTCCCCCAATAGCCATTCCCTGCAGGCCAAGTCACCCCCAACTTCCTTCCTCTGCTGGCCTGGTCATCCCTATCTGCCCTCCCCTGTAGGCTTGATCACCCCCAACTGCCCTCCCCTTGCAGTCCTGGTCCCTGTCAACTTCTCTCCCCTGCAGGCCTGGGTCCCCTCCCAATTGCCCTTCCCTGCAGGCCTGGTCACCCCCAACTTCCCTCTCCTGCAGGCCTTGTCCATCCGAACTGCTCTCCCCTACTGGCCATGTTGTGTCCACATGGGGGTAGCCATCTTTGACTACATGGGAACAGCCATCTTTGTGTGTTGGAGTGACAGTCAATTTGCATATTACTCTTCTATTAAATAGGAAACCCTGCACTTGCAGGTGACCATCTGGGAGTCTGTGTTTAATAAACATTCACTATTTCCCTGCACCTTTGGGACTGGGGAATGACTTCCAAGGCAAGCTGGTTACATTACGTGTTGGCATGGCTCCACAGAGAGAGTTTGCTGAATTGAAAGGGAATTATGAACATGATGGGAAAATTGGACCAAAGCATAATATTTTCTTTTTAAAAAGTTTATTTTTTTTACCTAGGTGCTGACCTGCAAAGTGCTTTGTCTTTTGTATATTTTCATAAGTTAAAAAGTATGCAAATATAGAAACTTTTGACCAGGAATTATAAATGAGAAGGACTTGGTGGGTTAACATTGTCAGTAGAAAAAACTAATGATGCCATTTTAAAAATGGCATTGAAAGCCCAAAATGTTACCAGGAATTTGATAATAGAGACTAATGTGGTGCCCTCTTTTGATCTGTATGAAAGCCTAGAGCATCCATCAGCCACAGGATCTCCATTGTACACTGTTGGAGACTGGTTGCAATGTTTCTGGGCCCTCTAATAAGAAAGATAGGTCTTAGCCAATGCACTTAATTCTGACCTACTGATGAGATGACACTTATCTGAATGAGTAACTTATAGGGTGGTTTTAAAAACAGAGGTGCATCTCTTGGCATTTGGATGTTTTTATAAGCAATTATTGCTTTCTATGATTGAAATAGGTTAAATTATTGGCCAGGCAAATATAACCATCTAGACCACACATCATGATACTTATGCTCTTATGGATTACTAGAGTCCAAGTGCATGAATTTGTGCACAGATGGGGGTCCTGCCTCCAGCCCCTTTTGGGGCCAGGCCGGCAGGGAGTAGGGGATGCAGGAGGTTGGCTGGTTATCCCTGCTCCTGATTTTTGGTGTGGTCAGTTGCGGGGAAGGGCTCGGGCACCTGGCTAGTCAGTCCTGCTTGCAATCGGGATGTGAGGGTTGGTCAGGGTTCAGATTGGCCAAGGGGAGGGGCTGTGGAAAGTTGGGAGGGTCAATCAGAGCCCTGATTGGGCCAGTTGGCTGCCACAGTGCACATCTGTTCTGTTCGTTCCATCATTCCAGTCACTTGGCTTTTATATATATAGACCAGAGGCCCAGCACTCAAAATTGCATAAGACCCATACCCATCATGCCACCACCGTACCCCAGACCTGCCACTCTGCTGTGGAATCCCAGACCCGCCACTCCACCACAGGACCCCAGACCCATTGTGCTGTGAGACCCATCAATGCACCTTCTGGTGACCAGTCATTTAGTTGTTACAGCATTAGGGTGTTAAGGTTACTAGCTTTTTATAATATAGATAGAATTTCCAATCATTCACTTCTTCCTGCTTTGTGCCAGGCTGTTGCAATACTTTGACTGTTTCAATACTAAGATCCCAATATGGATGGACAATATCCTGGTCTGAATATACTTATCTTCCTACTGGGACCTGTTTCATAAATGAGTATATGGACAATTTGGTTTTGGTGTTTCTGCCTCCTTCCCTTTTGTGAAATCTTCCTTCCCCGCTTTTTTTAAAATCAATTTTTTATTTTTAAATATTATTTTTAATTAAAATTCATATTTAATATTATTTTGTATTAATTTCAGGTGTACAGCAGAGTTTATAGACAATAATATACTTTACAAAGTGTTTTCCCCAATATTTGCAGTACCTACCTGGCACCATACGTAGTTATTATAATACTATTGACTATATTCCCTATGTTGTACTTTGCATCCCTGTGACTATTTTGTAGCTACCGATTTGTATTGCTTAATCCCTTCATATTTTCAACATAAATCCTCAACCTCCCTCCTCTTTGGCAATCCTCAGTCTTTTCCCTGTATCTATGAGTCTGTTTCAATTTCATTAATTCATTTATTTTGTTCTCTAGATTTCATATATAAGAAAAATCATATGGTATTTATCTTTCGCTGTCTAGCATTTCACTTAGCATAATACCCTCTAGGTTATCCATGCTGCTGCAATTGGTAAGATTTCATTTTTTATGGCTGAGTAATATTCCATTATATAGGTATGTGTCATCACCACCATATGTTATCCACTCATCTATTGATGGCACTTGTGTTGCTTCCATATCGTGGCTATCCTATATAATAAAAGGCTCATATGCAAATTGACCAAACAGTAGAATGACTGGTTGCTATGACGCACACTGACCACTAGGGGGCAAACGCTCAACAGAAAAGCTGCCCCCCTGGTGGTCATTGCACTCCCACAGGCTCAAGGCTGGTGAGCACAGTGGTGGTGGTGGGATCTATTTTTGTTAATCAGTTTATGTTGTTTATTATATTCCATAAATGAGTGAGATCATATAATATTTATCTTTCTCTGACTGGCTTATTTCACAGCATAATGCTCTCCAGTTCCACCCATGCTGTTGCAAATGGTAAGAACTTCTTTTTTACCTCAGCATAGTATTCCATTGTGTATATGTACCATAGTTTTTTAATCCACTAATCTGCTGATGTATATTTAGGTTGTTCCCTAATCTTAGCTTTTGTAAATTGTGCTTCTATGAACATAGAGGTGTATAAGTCCTTTCTGATTGGTGTTTCTAGTTTCTTGGAATATATTCCTAGAAGTGGGATCAATGGGTTAAATGGGAGTTCCATTTTTAGTTTTTTGAGGAAACTCCATACTGTTCTCCATAATGGCTGCACCAGTCTGCATTCCCATCAGCAGTGCACAAGGGTTCCTTTTTCTCTGCATCCTCTCCAGCACTTGTCGTTTGCTGATTTGTTGATGATAGCCATTCTGACAGGTGTGAGATGGTACCTCATTGACCTTTTGATTTGCACCTCTCCAATGATTAGTGACTTTAAGCATGTTTTCATATGCCTCCTGGCCTTCCTTCTGTCTCCTTTTGAAAAGTATCTATTTAGACCATTGCCCATTTTCTGATTGGATTTTTTTAATCTTCCTTTTGTTAAATTGTATGAGTTCCCTTTAAAAGTTGGAGATTAAATGCTTATCAGTGATAACATTGGCAAATATGTTCTCCCACTCAGTAGGATTTCTTGTTGTTTTGTTGATGGTTTCTTTTTCTGTGAAAAAGCTTTTAATTTGATATAGTCCATTTGTTTATTTTCTCTTTAGCTTCCATTGCCCTACGAGCAGTATCAGTGGATAAATTGCTTTGGCATATGTCTGAGATTTTGTTGCCTATGGATTCCTCTAGTATTTTTATGGTTTCCTATCTTATGTTTAAGTCCTTTATCCATTTTGAGTTTATTTTTTGTATGGTGTAAATTGGTGATCTCATTTCATTTTTTTGCATGTACCCAACACCATTTATTGAAGAGATTGTCTTGACTCCATTGTATGTTCTGCCTCCTTTGTTGAATATTAATTGTGTGTAGGGGCTTGGGACAATATCTGGGTTCTCTATTCTATTCCATTGATCCATATATCTGTTCTTGTTCCAGTACCATACTGTTTTGAGAATAGTGACTTTGTAATTCAGCTTGATATCTGATATTGAGAGTCTATCTACTTTGTTCTTCTTTTTCAGGATTGTTGCAGCTATTCAGGGTCTTTTAAAAAATGTAATAAATCTTTATTGTTCAGATTATTACAATAAGTTTCTCCCCCCCCCCATAACTCTCCTCCACTTGGTTCCCACCCCACCCTCTGACCCTACCTCCCCCTCCATCTTCATCCATAGGTGTACAATTTTTGTCGAATCTTCCTGCACCCCCCATATACTTTTCCCCCAGAGAATTAACAGTCCACTCCCTTTCTATGCTTCCGATTCTATGATATTCACCAGTTTATTCTGTCCATCAGATTTTTGATTCACTTGATTCTCAGGTTCACTTGATAGATATGTATTTGTTGTTCATAATTTTTATCTTTACTTTTTTCTTCTTCCTCTTCTTGAAGAATACCTTTCAGCATTTCATATAATACTGGTTTGGTGGTGAGGAACTCCTTTAGCTTTTTCTTATCTGTGAAGCTCTTTATCTGACCTTCAATTCTGAATGATAAATTTTCTGGGTAGAGTAATCTTGGTTGTAGGTTCTTGCTATTCATCACTTGGAATATTTCTTGCCACTCCCGTCTGGCCTGCATAGTTTCTGTTGAGAAATCAGCTGACAATCGTATGGGTGCTCCCTTTTAGGTAATTAACTGTTTTTCTCTTGCTGCTTTTAATATTCTCTATTTGTCTTTTGCTCTTGGCATTTTAATTATGATGTGTCTTGGTGTGGTCCTCTTTGGATTCCTTTTGTTTGGGGTTCTGTGCGCTTCCTGTACTTGTAAATCTATTTGTTTCACCAGGTGAGGGAAGTTTTCAGTCATTATTTATTCAAGTAGATTTTCAGTATCTTGCTCTCTCTCTTCTTCTGGCACCCTCATAATTCTGATGTTTGTATGCTTGAAGTTGTCCCAGGGGCTTCTTACACTATCTTCAAATTTTTGGATTCTTTTTGCTTTTTGCTTTTCTGGTTAAGTGTTTTTTGCTTCTTTGTATTTTAAATCTTTGACTTGATTCCTGCATTACTCAGGTCTGCTTTTGGGTCTCTGTATAATATTTTTTATTTTAGTTAGTGTATGCTTAATTTCTAGTTGATCCTTTTTCATATCCTCAAGGGTCTGGATAAATTTATTGGCCTTTTCTAGGAAATTCTTGAAAAACCTTATAACAGTGGTTTTGAATTCTATATCCAGTCATTTTCCCCTCCATTTCTTTCGTTTGTGATCTGTTACTTTGTCTCCACATTTTTGCTGCTTCCCTGAGTAGCTTTGTGTGCTAAGTTTCCTATGTGGCCCAGTGAGTCAGCCTCCCAATCACCTGTGGTGGACACTATTGGTGCACCCTTTTGTGATCTGTGTGTACAGCCTTGTTGTAGTTAAGTCGTGATTGTTGGTATCACTAGGAGGAATTGACCTCCAGGTCATTTGACTATGTGTATCAGCTGTGTCTACTCCAGGAGACCTGTGCTGGAGACAGCCTTATAGGACCAGACTTGCAAAATTGCAAAAGCCTCTGTGCTTAGCTTGGATGGGGCAGAGTCTCAGGGCTGAGCAGACAGTTTTGACTTCCTTTAAGCCCTGCCCTTGAGCATGTGCCTCCAGACTTGTGCCTTTCTCAACTTTCCTGAGTTTCTGTCTAATAGTCCAGATTTCCCCAGGCTCTTTTGAAACAGTGCAGCCTGAACTGGGGTTCATTGTATTCAGGAGCTTCTGACTCCTTTCCGCTAGGGAGAGCTAGCAGCAACCTTAGCAGTCAGTCTTCTCTGTACACATATGCCTCCAGACCTCTGCCTGCCGTGATTTCCCCAAGTCTCCAAGTCTCGTGTGCCTTTCTCTCTTCCTGATAATCCAAACTCCCCCTGTATGAGCCTGGGTCCATGGGGTTTCACCCAGAACTGGGGTTCAGTGCAGTTGGGGCAACCAGACATTCAGCCACCCTTCCTCTCTATGTGCCTGTCTCTGTATCTCAATTCTTTACAGATCCTCTGATTTTCCGTGAGCTTTTTTCTTTTCTTCTAGTTGTAGAATTTCCATTCAACCAGCTTTCCTGGATGATGTCTATTCTGTCTTTTAGTTGTAGTTTTGAAACTGTTGTGTGAGGCAGCAGTTTAGGTATTTACCTATGCCACCATCTTGGTTTCTCCTATTAGGAGTATTTTTATTTTATTTTTTATTCCAGATGAATTTTTGGAAAGTTTGTTTTAGGTCTGCAAAATATGTCATTGGTATTTTAATGGGGAGTGCATTGAATCTATAGATTGCTTTAAGTAGTATGGACATCTTAATGATGTTGATTCTACCAATTTATGAACACAGTATGTTCTTCTATTTGTTTATGTCTTCCTCTATCTCTTTTTTCAATGTCCTGTAGTTTTCTTCATATAGCTCTTTTATGTCCTTAGTTAAGTTTATTTCTATATATATATATATATATATATATATATATATATATATATTTGGTGTGATGATAAATGGGATTGCTTTTTTAGTCTCTCTTTCTATAAGTTCATTATTGGTATATAGAAATGCCAGAGATTTCTTGGCATTAATTTTTGTATTCTGCTAGATTGTTCAATTACTTTATTAAGTCTAATAGTTTTTTTTTTTTAATGAAGTCTTTAGGGGTTTCTATGTACAGTATCATGTCATCTGTGAATAAGGACAGGTTTACTTCTTCTTTTCCAATTTGGATGCCTTTTATTTCTTCTTCTTTGCAATGACTAGTGCTTCTAGTCCTATGTTGAACAGGAGTGGTGAGAGTGGGTATCCCTGTCTTGTTCTTAGGGGAAATGGTTTAGTTTTTTCCCATTGAGTATGATGTTGGTTGTATGTGATAAATGGCTTTTATTATGTTGAGGTATGATCTTCTATTTCCACCTTGTTGAGAGTTTTTATCAAGAAAGCGTGTTGGATTTTGTCAAATGCTTTTTCTGCATCAATTGATATGACTATGTGATTTTTATCTCTCAATTTGTTTATGTGATGTATCACATTTATAAATTTGCGCATATTGTACCATCCCTGGGTTAAATCCTATTTGGTCATGGTGTATGATCTTTCTGATGTGCTGATGGATCTGATTTGCTAGAATTTTTTGAGGATTTTGAAATCTCTGTTGATGAAGAATATTGGCCTGTAATTCTTTTTCATTGTGTTGTCTTTATCTTTTCTTTTTTTTTCTTTTTTTTTTGTATTAGGGTGATGCTGGCTTCATAGAAGGAGCTTGGAAGTGTTCCTTCCTCTTAAATTGTTTGGACTAGTTTTAGGAGGATAGGTTTTATTTCTTCCTTGAATGTTTGGTAAAACTTTCCTGTGAAGCCATCTGGCTCTGGGCTTTTGTTTGCTGGAAGCTTTTTGGTGACTGCTTCAATTTCTTTAATAGTTATTGGCCTATTGAGATGTTTAGAATCTTCCTGATTTTTGGAAGGTTGTACTTTTCCAGGAATATGTCCATTTCCTCCAGGTTGTCTAGTTTATTGGAATAGTGTTGTTCATAGTTTATTTTAACAATATCTTGTATTTTTGTGGAATCCATTGTTATTTCTCCTTTCATTTCTGATTTTGTTTATTTGGGTCCTCTCTCGTTGTTTCTTGGTGAGCCTGGCTAGAGGTTCATCAATCTTGTTTATCCTTTCAAAGAATCAGCTCTTGGTTTCATTGTGTCTTTTTGTTTTGTTTTGTTTTGGTTTTTGTTTTTTTTTTTTGGTCTCTGTGTCATTCATTTCTGCTCTGATCTTTATTGCCTCCTTCCTTCTGCACACTCTGGGCTTTTCTTGTGACTATCTTTATAATTATTTGAGTTATAGAGTTAGATGATTTATTACAATTTTTCTTGTTTTTTGAGGTATGCCTGTTGCTCTATAAACTGCACAGGACTGCCACTCCTCAGATATGGGCAGCCTGCTTGTGTGGCTGCTGCTCTTAGAATGGGGGCGGGCTGCTCACTGTATTGCTGCTTCTTGTATAGGGACAGGCTATTCACACAGCAACTACTCCTTGGAAAGGGGATGGGTTGCTTGTATGGCTGCTGTTCCTCATGCAGGAGTGAACTGTACATGCGGCTGCTGCTCCTTGTCTGAGGATGAGCTGTTCACCCAGCTTCGTTCCTCAGACCAGTGCATGCTGCACTGGGTACAGCTCCTTGGAAATGGGAGGTCTGCTCCTGTGGCTGCTGCTCCTAGATCTGGGGCTTGCTACTCAGGTGTCTACTGCTCCTCGAATGGGTGCGGGCTGCTTGCTCTGCTGCTGTTCCTTGTACAGGGGTGAGTTGCTCACACAGCTGCTGCTGGGACAGGAGCAGGTTGCTCATGCAGCTGTTGCTTCTTGGATGGGGGCAGTATGTGGGCTGTGGCTGCTGCCGCTTCTTGGATGGGGGCAGGCTGCATGAGGCTGCTGCTCCTCAAAAGTGGGCAGTCTGCTCTAGCAGCTGCTGCTCCTCATGGGGCAGGCTGCTCGAGTTGTTGCTGCTTCTTGGATGGGGGAGTGGGCCACTTATACAGCTGCTGCTTTTTGGACAGGGGCCTGTGCTTGAGGCTGCTGCTCTTAGGATCTGGGGCAGGCTGCTCACTTGTCTGCTGCTCACATGGTTGCAGTGCCCTGGGCTGCTGAGTCTTCTTCATCAACTCAGGTTGGATGTTACCCATTTCAGCTATTCTTTCTATTTGCTCTGGGACAAGGCTAAGGACACATCTGTTTATTCCACCGCCATTTTGTCTCTCTGGCAGAGTTTTCTTGGTGTTACATGTTCTTTCTATTGGAACTTTGTAGACTTTGCTCCATAGTTTTGGATGGGGTCTTGTAAGTTACTCTGAGAAAGTCAGAGGCCGGACTGATTTTTTTCTTCTTCTTTTGTAATTTGCCTTTACTACTTGCATGCTTAAAATCTTCATTAGTGTTCTTGTAGTTCAACAGCTTAATTAGGATATAGCTCAGTATTGAAAATTCTATATAACATTTTCCTAAAATGGCACACATAGTACTTTTCAACTGGAAGATTCAGTATCCTATTTATTTTAAGAAAATTTTCCTGTGTTACATCTCAACACATTTTTTTTTTCTTTAGGTGGGTTCTCTAATTGTGTTGGATTCGCTTTTATCTTCTCATTTATATTAGTGCTAATCCTATTGCTTTCATGTTTTCCTTTTTCGTCTGCCGTTAGGATATTTCAAACATTTCCTTTATGTCACTAATTTTATTTTCAAAACTATTTTGCTTTTTCTTGTTATTTACTAAACCTGTAATATGCTATTTTGTTCTTCAATTTGTCTTCAGTCTCAAAGTATTATTTCTTTCATAGTTTGTTATTTAGTTTCTAATTATAAGCTTTTGTTTATTATAATCATGTTCTATATAACATCAAGTATTTGTGAGCAAAATATCTTTTGTTTTTTGAATTATTGTTTCTTTCAGATGTGTTACTTGTTTTTTTCCATGGTGTTTTTGTATATTTGTCGTTGTTGTTTGCCTGGTGCCAAGGTGCTTCTTTTTATCTGGCTTATACTTGGACCACTCAACCTGGACCTTCTCTTTGCTCTGATACAGAGTGAGTAATGTTCGATTCTCTTCTCACTATATTTGATTTATTGTGAAAAAATGAGAAAGAAAGAAGGCAAAATCATCTTGGTTGGTGTGCAGTTTTTGTTAGAATATCTGGTTTCAGTTCTCTTAGAATTTTATTAAAATTCTATATCAGAAAGGTAATCTGGTATTAGATGTGATAGTGGCTTAGCTACTAAGGCCAAAGCAGCAGAGATATAAATAACATAGACATTCATATTCTCTTATATAACTATTTGAATGTAAGCACTTAGAGTTGGTGGCACATGGCATCAGCTCTATAATGTCAGGGATTCTAAATCTTTCTTGTCTGGTTGTTTGTCAAGCTTTCTCTATGTATCACAGTGACATTCAGCTTTTATCAGCATGTCTATATCATCCAATCAGTGTAAAGGAAAAAGAGGAAGAAAAGAACATCATACCTTGAAAAAAAAAAAAAGAACTTGAGGATGCAAGCATCACTTTTCCCATATGATTAGCTAGATTAGAACATAGTCATATGGCCAAGCTTAGCAGCAAGGAGGCCTGAGAAATGTAGTTTTTATTCTGGGAGGTCATGTGTGCACATGAAATTTTGGAAATCTGTTCTTAAGGATGTTATGCCCAGATTTTGTGATCCCTAAAGCCCACCAGGGAGCCCAGTCCGATGCAAAAGCAGAAAGCCTGTATGCCATGCCAGCACGGGCTCTGTCCGACTCACACAGACAGCGGCCTGGCGGAAGAGGGCGAGCTCCAACAGATCAAAGGGTTTTATAGGGGTGGTGATGTCACTGCTTTGGCTGACCCCGATTGGTTGGGTGACAGCTAGGGTCCAGTTACAAAATGGAGGATCAGGACTTAGCCCTGCCTGCCCTTTCAAGGGAAGAAATTGAAACTGTTGGCTTGGCTGCACTGGGTTTCCTCTCACCTTTTGGTGGGATGTGGCTCTTTCTCAGGGTATAGGTACCCTTGGGTTTCAGATGGCTTTCCCAAACCAGAGAGTTTCATGGTGCCTTTCTCTCTTCTTCCCACTTATTTCCCCTTTATTTGGGAAAATAAAAATAGGTCCCAAAATAGCTTCCACTTTTCACTGAAAAAAGAAAAAAATGATGAGAACATCTTTTCAGTTTGAATAACTCAACATTTGGTTAGTGAAATCCTTAGGATTCCTTTGACCTGCTTATGTGTGCTACCTGGGAGTCAAATCAGGTGAGAAGCTAGGCTATATTGCACCTCTTTGCTGCCCGTGGCTCCTCTAAAGTTTTCTCTCTATTGTGATCATGGGTTTTCAGTTTTAAAGTTGTAGAGAGCACCTGGGAAGGCACATAGACATTTCTTTAATTATTGTCAGCTGAATTCAGTGGCGTTGGCAAAGCCAAGTCCTGAGAAAACACACTTTGCCAGAGGCAGGAGTGTTGTCAGTTTGACCTTTCGCTCAGGTACGGGGGTGGGGGGTGGGGGGGTGGGGTGGGGTGGTGGTGTTGTTATTTAAATCCAGCCAAGCATTAAGGAATGAATATAACTCGGGCCCACCCAAGAATGTACATAATCTCTTTTATCTTGACTTTTAGTAAAAGTTCCTGTTTTTTGCTGTATAAAATAAACATACTGTTATTGTCTCTGGATCCCTGTCCCTGTCCTTATTTCTCCATCTCTCCCACAGTGGTCCTACCTGGCTCCAGCTTTTCCCTTCCATCTCTGTGTCTATTTCTTTCATTTTCTCAATTCCCAGCAGCCCCTACTCAGGAATCTGATTCTCTCTAGCCACACTGGATGTGGAAAAGAGATAAATATTCACATAAAGTTTATTGAAGAAGATTTTAGTCATTACTTTTTAAAGGTGATTTTGGTGATAATTTTGCTATTTTGAATCTTATATTCATAGTTATCAGGATAGGGAAAGTTATTTTATAATTGTTTTTCTCCATTTTAAAAATCATTTATAACCTCCCTCCCAGCATTTTATATCTTCCTCTTTGTTTAATTTTCTACATTGCATTTATTCACTATTTTAATTCAAAACCCCATAAAATATCTTATTCATTTTTTATCTTCATATATTTCCTCAACTTTTCCATTCTGCCATAATATTTGTTTTACTAACTGTCCAAAATAACTTAAAAAGTATCATTTTTATATGTAAAATAAAATATTTGGAGAAGGGAAAATACTGGTTTATGATTAATCTTTTTAAAAATAAAATGATAGCCTTTGGGAGATCTTTGAGTAATTCTCAAGCCATGATATCCTGCTTTGCTAGCTGATTTTTTGGTTGGCCCAGTTATGTTCCCCAAATTTATATCTAAGGTTGGCATTCCACAGAGTTAACTTTATATGCCATTTTCAACTAGGTATCTACAAAATTCATTTTCTCACAGTTGCTGGGAGATGGGCTGCAGTGAGATGGTCAGGAATTCTCACTTAATCCTACATGGCGAGGATGTTGCTATTGAGTAAAGATAAGAAAAAGAGAAATTACATAACAAGCAGAATGTGAAATAAATTTATTTTCAGAAAAAATTCTGATATGCTCTCTAAATTCTTCCTCCAGAAGAAGAATCTCCTGACAGGTTAAACCCACCCCTAACTTTATCCCCTCATTTCCCACTTCCACTGAGGTTCCCCTAATCTGGGTTCTTACCATAGCTCCTTTAACCCACAAATATTTATTTAGTACCTACCATGTGCCGGGAACTACCCTATCTGCTGCAGATACTACAGTGGACCTAAACAGACAAAAAAAATCACTGTCCTCATAAAATTTGCATTCTATTAGAGTAGATGGATAACAAAATCAATAAGTAAAATATATGCTATACTAAAAGATGATAAAGTCTATGAAAAAAAATAAGGAGTAGAGATTGGAACTCTGGATATGGATAAGACTCTGGGTAATGTTTGCCTTCTTTTCTTTTCTCTTAGCCACATATGAACACAGACCCTTCTGTTGTCTCCCATTTGGATAGCTGAGATGCTTGAAGAATTTAAAAATTACTCAACAGTTTTAAAATGACTATATTCCAAAAGACTAAATATTAAGAGAAATTTTTCTCTTAAATATAAAAATATGTCACATCTCTATGTGTCAGACATAGTAAATAATCTCATCTACTTTCAGCAGCAGGAGTGTCTCTTTGCCCTTGCATGTTATGGCAGAGATACCCACTGATTATTAAATATGCATGTGTTCTCCCTACTTTTCTCAGAGCCCTTACAATTTGGTAGAGAGGCATGAGAAATGAAACTAATATCACACAACAAGGTACTAAGTACCACACATTTCAAAGCATTCTTATAACAGTAGACTTTTGGTAACAAGGAGACTTTCCTTCACACTGAAGAGGCAGTGCAGAGTGGCATTTAGTATATGTAAGACAGATATGGGTTTGAATCTTGGCAATTCCACTTAGTACCTTGTTGTGTGATATTAGTTTCATTTCTCAGCCTCTCTGAACTTCAGTTATTTTTAACTTCAAATCATAAGGTGTTCTAAGAGTTAATTGAAGCATCTAGTAAAGTTCAATACATAGTAAACATTCAAAAAATCCATTAAGGAGTTAAGAAGTTTATGTAGAGAATCCAAGATGGCTGCTGATGAAACATCAAGCTGCAAGACAGTGTGTGAGTGAAAGAACAAAAGGAGAGTGCTGGATGTGTGCAGAGCGTCTGTATTTGTGAGTGAGAGACAGCTATATTCCAAGGGACTATTGGGAACTGCCAGACCAGGCTCCCCTGACTGGGCAGCCCCCACTGCTGCTGAAAGCTCTCCTGAAGTGGCCTCTGCCATGGATACCACGCCATCTTGAAGGGTAGAGTTGCAGCAATCTGAATCCCAGCCTTACCTTCAACTGGGGAGACCTCAGATACCTCCCAGACTCTACAACCACAAACCCCAGGGACAAGTTGCCTCAGCTGTGAACCCAGGAACATGAAGACTCCAGAATCTCCTAGAAATTCTATCCAGAAGGAGACAAAGTGGCTTGAATACATGGATGAGACCTGAGCTTTCTCACAGAACAGAGAGGAGGAGCAGCTGAGTTGATTAATATCCACCTGGAATTGGCGGATTAAACACAGGTCATATATCACCTAGGGATCCAGATCCTGGTGATATCTGGGATCCAGGTGAGATCTGGGATCCAGGCTGGAGGGAGAAACCCACACAAAACGTGCGGAAAATGCATGCAGCAGGAATTAAAGTATCAAAGGAAGACTTTGTCCCACAAAATGCAGCTGCTGGGGTCAGTGTAGCCCTAGAATCTGGAATGGAGTTCACAGGGCTGCTGGCAGAAAGGGACTATAGAAATTAACCCACAGCAGGGCTGGGTTTAGAAAGGCAGCCTGAAGTTCTACCAGTATACCAATTGCGGAGTGCCAGGGGGAAAAGATGTGAGTGTGTGAATCCTGTGGCTTTTCCCCTTTCCTTTTATTTTTAAATCCTTGCTTTTGATTGCTAAATCCAGTACATAGGATCTTCTGATTAAAAAAACGCTCACCCAGACTGCAGGGGAAAGTTGTTTTGGTTCAGAGTGGGGAGAGACAAGCAGAAAACCAGCTATAGGGCAATCTTTGTCCCCAACCCAGTATTGAGTGCTGCAGGGAAAGCAATCTAAACACTGGGTAGGGGAGGGGCCTTTTAGCAGTAGATATCAATACAGTTGATATCTACTGCCACCCAGGGGTTGTATCAGAAATTGACTCTTGTTAAATATAGCTAAAGGCAGGCTGAGAAACAAAGAGCTCCCCGCTGCTTGAAAACAGGATTGTGGCTTATGACACAGAGGAATGGTGGAGCACAGGGAACTCCAATACTGTGTTGTCTACCTGATAGGAAACAGAATTTGCTAAGCAGAACAGTAGAGGAAGCGAATAACCTTCACTACTTCACATTTTTATTCTTTATCTTTTACTTGAGAAACTAAATTTTTTCTCACTTGATTTTATCTTTATTATTATAGTTTTATTTTTAATTATTATTACTACTACTATTATTTTACCTTTTTTAAGTTTTATTTTGGGATTAGTGTTCTACATTCTATTTTAATTTTTTCTTTAGGATTATTTTACTCTATTCCAATTTTTTCTTTATGCAAGCGCTCTCTTCCTCACTTTCCCTTGTCCTGTTTCTCTAACCCTATTCCTGCTTTAGTTTTTCTCTGTCCATTCTTTTTGCACCCTGTTAAAAATTGATCTTATTCATATATCTAATTTCTGCTTCCCTGCTCCAAGTCCATATAAACTTCTCTCTTCTCTTTCTTCATTATTCAAATTTTCTTTTTCTTTCTTTTTTACCTTTTACTTTCTATCTGTCTTCTTATTGTTTGATTATTGATTATTTTAATTTTTATTGCTTGTTTGTTTTTGTTCTTTTTATTTTATTTTGTTTTGTTTTTTACTTGTTTTTCCTCTCCTTACTTGTTCTCTTCTACTAAGAGCTTAACTAATTCCAGTCACAAACTCAGTTCCATCTACTCTCTATTCTCTTTTTCCAATAGTAAAAGAATACATAGGTAGATTAAAGAAGGGGGAAAAGTGTAATATATATATATATATTCTAATAAATATATATTTTTCTCTTTTTGTATTTAGTTTTTTACTTTGCTTCTTATACATTCATTGTCTACTCACATCCTCTATACTAAATTGTGGTTATTTCCCCATTCATTCAATTCCTTGACCTTACCTTCTGGAAATAAGCTCTGCTTCCTTTAATTCATCTGGGTGTTTGTTGTTTGGGGTTTATAATTTACATATTTTGGAATACCTGGTGTTTGTAGTTTTCATTAATCTCTAGGTATTTGCATGTGTTTTTTTTTGTTTTTTTTTTTTTTGATTGGTTGTAGTTTTATTGGAGTTTTCTTTCCATATACTCTCCATATATTTCTCCCCCTTCTTTTTTTCCTCTCTTACACTTTTTTTTGCAATATCATGTTTTTACTCTTTTCTATCCCCTAACTTTCTTTTCTCTAGTGAGCACCTTTATTTAGGGTTATTAGTATTGTGAATGCATTTGTGTTTGGTGCCCTGTGTGTTGTGTTTTGTGTTGTATTTTGTGCCTTTAAGTCAATGCAGGAGAGAGAGAGCTACATAACCAGACATCCATAGAGGAGCAAGTATGGGAAAACTAAGAAATAGCCCAAATTAAAACAAACAAACAACAACAAAAAAAGCACGAATCACCAGAAAGTAAATAAATGAAATAGAGGCAAGCAATATATCATAGAAAGAATTCAGAACAATGGTCATAGGGCTGCTGAAAAGGATGGAAGATAAATTCAACAACATGTGTAAGAACCAAGAGGAAATGAAAAACTACCAAGAAAAAATAAAAAATGACACCGCTGCAGTAAAGAACTCAATAGAAAGTATCAGCAGTAGACTAGAATTGTGGAGGACTGCATCAGTGAGCTAGAAGACAAGTTAGGAACAAATACCCAAGCAGAGAAGCATCTAGAAAAAAAAAAACAAAAAAAACCAGGGGGGCCTAAGGGAACTTTGGGACAACACAAAATGAAACAACAACCACATTATAGGGGTGCCAGAAAAAGAGGAAACTAAGAAAGGAATAGAAAAAACTTGTTTGAAGAAATAATGATAGAAAAATTCCTTGCAATAGGGAAGAAAAAACTCACACAAATTCAAGAAGCTCATGGAGTCCAAAAGAAGATGAACCTGAAAAGACCAACACCTAGACACATTTTAATTAAATTGACAAACTCCAATGACAAAGTAAGAATCTTAAAGGCCAGAAAGGAATGGAATTAAATATACAAAGTCATGCAAAGGAAGGGTCTGAATCCAAGAATACTGTACCCAGAAAGGCCTTCAATCAAACTTGAGGGTGAAATCAGGAGCTTTACTGACAAAAAAGGACTAAGGGGCTTTATTACCAGCATATAAGAAATGCAAGGATCTGCTGTAAAAAGTAGAAATAGGAAATGAAGAAGAAACACAGGCATAAAAACTTATCAATAACAACTTTGAGTGTAAATGGATTAAATGCCCCAATCAAAAGACATAGGGTAGCTGAATGGATAAGAAAACATGACCCATATACCTGCTGTCTATAGAAAACCCACCTCAGATCAAAGAAATCACTGATGGTGAAGAGATAGAAAAAGGTTTTTCAAGTAAATAGACATGGAAAAAAATCTGTGGCTGAGACTGTTTTGGCTCAGTGGTAGAGTGTCGGTCTGCGGACTGAAAGGTCCCAGGTTAGATTCCAGTCAAGGGCATGTACCTTGGTTGTAGGCACACCCCCTACAGCTGGTTGCTGGTTGATGGTTGCAGGCAGCTGGTTGATGTTTCTCTCTCATCGACGTTTCTAGCTCTCTATCTCTCTCCCTTCCTCTCTGTAAAAAAACAACAATAAAATATGTTTTTTTAAAAAGAAAAAAAATCTGTGGTAGCAATACAAATTAAGAACTCGAAATGAAGGCCATAACAAAAGATAAGGAAGGCTACTTCATAATGCTCAAGAGAGCAATTCAACAAAAAGATATAACTCTGGTAAACATATATGCACCCAATACAGGAGCATCCAAATACATTAAAAAAAACCAACAACAAAACAAACAAACAAAAATTCTGGAGGATATCAAGGAAGAGATTGACAGCAATACAGTAATAGTAGGGAACTTTAATATCCCACTAACACCACTGGACATATCCTCTAAACAAAAAATCAGCAAAGAAACATCAATACTAAATGATTCACTAGATCAGATGGAATTAATTGTCATCTACAGAACATTTCACCACAAAGCCATAGAATATACATTCTTCTTAAGTGCACATGGGTCATTTTCAAAGATAGACCACATATTGGGACTCATGCAAAGCCTCTTCAAATTCAAGAAGAAATAAAATCATATCAAACATCTTTTCAGAACACAATGGCATAAAACTGGAAATCAACTATAATAAAAATAATTTAAAAATAAAAAAAAACTGGAGGTTAAATAGCATGCTATTAAATAATGATTGGGTTGAAAAGAGATCAAAGAAATAAAAAGCATCTTGGTAACAAAGGACAATGAACACACAACAATCCAAAACCTATAGGATACAATGAAAGCATTCTTGAGAGGGAAGTATATAGCCCTACAGGCCTTCCTCAAAAACCAAGAAAATCCCAAAGACTCAAAAATACAAAAAAACAAAACAACACAAACACACACACACAAAACAAACAAACAAACAAACAAACAAGTAAACAAACAAAACAACAACAACAATAAACCCTACTAAACCTAATAAATGAATTTGGCAATGTAGCAGGATACAAAATCAACAGAAATCTATGACCTTTTTATACATCAATAATGAACTCAATAAAAAGAAACAAAACAATCCCATTTACCATTGCACAAAAACAAATTAAGATACCTAAGAATAAACTTAACTAAGGAGGTAAAAGACCTGTACTTGGAAAACTTTAGGACATTAAAAAAAGAGATAGAGAAAGACATAAACGAATGGAAGAACATACCATGTTCATGGATTGGTAGAATCAACATCATTAAAATGTCCATATTACCCAAAGCAATCTATACATTCAGTGCAATCCTTATTAAAATATCAACAGCATATTGCTCAGACCTAGAACAAACTCTCCAAAAAAATTTTATGGAATGAAAAAGGACTCCGAATAGTCGCAGCAATCTTGAGAAACAAGAACAAATTTGGAGGGATCCCAAAACCAGATATCAAGTTATACTACAAAGCCACTGTTCTCAAAACTGCCTGGTACTGGCACAAGAACAGACATAGAGACAAATGGAACAGAACAGAGAACCCCAAAATCGACCCAAGTCATTATGCTCAATTAATATTTGACAAAGGAAGCAAGAGCATACAATAGAGTCAAAGTAGTCTCTATTATATGGTGCTGGGAAATTTGGATAGACACATGCCCCCAAAAATGAAACTAGATCACCAACTGACACCATACACAAAAACAAACTCAAAATGTCTAAGGATTTGAATGTAAGATGGGATACCATAAAAATCCTACAAGACTCCATAGGCAGCAAAATAGCAGGCATATGTCGAAACAATATCTTTATAGACACAGTTCATAGGGCAATGGAGACTAAGGAGAAAATAAAGAAATGGGACTACATAAAAATAAAAAGCTTCTGCATAGAAAAAGAAACCATCAACAAAACAACACAAAACTCACTGCTTGGGAGAACATATTTGCCAATGATATTTGTGGTAAGGGTTTAATCTCCAAAATTTAGAGAGCTCATACAACTTAACAAAAGGTAGATCAACGATCCAATAAAAAATGGTCAAAGGATGTAAAAAGACACTTTTTGAAAGAGGACACACAGAAGGTCAAGAGATATATGGAAACATGCTCAAAGTCACTAATTATCAGAGAGATACAAATAAAAAAAAATGAGTTATCATCTCACACCTGTCAGAATGCCTATTATCAAGAAACCAACAAAGGACAAGTGCTGGCAAGGATGTAGCAAAAAAGGAACCCTTGTGCACTGCTGGTGGGAATGCAGACTGGTACAGCCACTGTGGAACTCAGTATGGAGTTTTCCTCAAAAAGTTAAAAATGAAAGTGCCATTTGACCCAGTAATCCCACTCCTAGAACTATATCTGAAAAAAGATAAATATCACATAATTTCACTCATATTGGGATATAATAATCAACATAATTCGATGAACAAGAATAGGTTAATCTAGAGACAAATTGTAGGAGAGGGGGTATTAGACAACAACCAAAGGACTTATATTCTTGCATATTAGCATAAGCAGTGGACATAGACACTGGGGCAGTGGGAGTTTGCCCGGGGTGGGAATGGCCTGAGGGATGGTATCAATTAGGGAAAAAGGAGACATATGTAAAACTTTAAACAATAAAAAAAAAGAAAAAAGAAAGAAAGGAATTTTATGTAGAGTAGGTTCAATAATGTGCTCCCTGACTGTTGAAACACACATATCTGATACCATAACTGTTTGCTTAGGGAACAGGCAAAAGATCTAACTGGAGCCACTCCCAGGATCTCTGCAGCCACCCAAACTTAATAATAAATGGTTAAACTACCTTGAAGGTATGACAGAAAGTATTACTTTTATAACTACCGTGTTTGTGTTTCCCCGAAAATAAGACATCCTCCGAAAATAAGACCTACTTCATGGAAACATAATACATCCCCTGAAAATAAAACCTAGCACATCTTTGGGATCAAAAATTAATATAAGACACTGTCTTATTTTTGGGGAAACAGGGTAATAGGAATTTATGTGACTTAAATACATATAAAATTAAACAGTGACCCAAGAAAATATTTTAAGACTCCAAAATATAATATCCTTTTAGATGGAAAGCTTGAATCAGAGCAGAAGAATTGCAAGATATCTTACTAAAATGATTGTCTGTTTTAAGTCATATATTAAAAGTTAAGAAGCAATTTCAACATCATTAAAAACTTGCAGAAGCTAAACAAAATTAGAGAAATGATAGCTCCAATAGACAAGAAACAGCTTCCCAATAGGGTTGCATCAACATGGCCAGCACCACATCTCTGCAAGATAATGAGATTATAGGTCGGCCATTTGAAGAAGAGTGCAGAATTAGCTTCTGTCAAAACTGATGTTACACCTACCCTGCGGTGAAAAAAAAAAAAGAATTCTTACCATTTGCAACAGCATGGATAGAACAGGAGAGCGTTATGCTAAGTGAAATAAGCCAGACAGAGAAAGATAAATATCACATGATCTCACTCATTTATGGCATATAATGAACAACATAAACTGATGAACAAAAGCAGATCAAGAGAAAGAGAAACATTGATCAGATGCTCAAACCTCAGAGAGAAGTTAGGGGAGGGTGGAGGTAAGGAGGAGATCAACCAAATGACATGAATGCATGCATATAAGCCTAACCAATGGACACAGACAACAGGGGGTGAAGGCGTAAGTGAGGGAGGTGGGGGGCAATTGGAGGGGGGATAAGGACACATGTGTAATAACTTAATCAATAAAAAAATTTTAAAAAATGATGGAGTTGGGAGATGGCCAAGTCATTGAAAAGAGCATCATAAGGGACAGTGATCTGACTAGTCATCCCATTCAAGCTTTACACGGGCAAGACTCAGTTGCATCTTCACAGACAGCAGGCCCATTAATGCAGCCAGAGCAAGTAACTTTCTAACTTCATTAACAGGTCAGTGATAAAATTAGGTATTGGCTATGAATGTTAGACATTTATTGGACTCCTACATCATAATTGGTTCCATGCCATTCAGATGTGGAGACAATCTTTCTGTACCGAAAAACTCCCTCAGGAGTCCTCTTGGACAATAAAGCTCCATAATCTGACAGTTACTCACTTGTAAAAAGGACCCTCAGGAACAAAATTAGAGGTCATTCAAAGAGGATTAAACAGGTAGTAGTTTTACCATCAGGATTTTAACTTTTTCACAAATTGGCCCTCCCCTTCTTTCCCTGACTGATCTATGAAGTATAACAGAGTATTTACTGTGATTCTGTAGCCTTTCAAAATTTTTATCCAGAGAAAATATTTCTTCAGCTCTATCTCTTCTCAGAAAAGCTAACATTTAGGCCCCTCCCAAGAATGCCCACAAAGTGCTTCTGAGTGGGATTTTTAATTTACTAATTTTACTCTTTTCCAGGCTGCACTGTGCTCAGACACTTCTGAAAATTACTTTGTGAAACCTGCAGGGATATTTCCCAGTCTCTGAGTGTCCCATAACCACCATTGGAAGCAAGGCAAATTCTCGCACAACTGGTTCAGTGTTATTGCAGACTATGTAGGTCCTTCTCAAAACTAAATGGATGGGAATACAGGTCACCTGGGAATATTGCTCAGCAGAGCTGCAGTTTGGCCCAAGACTCTACATTTCTAACAGGCATCCAGGTGCTGCTGCTTCTGGTTCTTGATTAGCAAGGCCCTATGTAAGCATCTCACAAGATAATGCAGGGCTGTGGAGTAATAGGAGAGTTGGAGGGGGCATGAGATCAGATACATCCTGAACTCTTCACTCACCCTATAAATTTTTAACTGCTCATTAATAAAGTAGGATAATTATAAAAGTTATCTTGCAGAGCTATTCTCTAATTAAAAAAGTTTACTGTCATTACCATAAGAGAGTCCCATGAATTAGGTTTTTCTCTGAAATATGGAATCAGTTCATAGGATTTTTATTGCTGACAAATAATTGACTTGCTTGGGATAACATGGAGTTATCATCTGTATCACTTTGCAATGTTTGTTTGTAATATTAAAAGTAAAAGCCAGTTATCTTCCTGGTATCACATGCTTCTTGGTGTTCAGTTCTACTCAATTTGAAGCTCTCTTCACTCAGGTTTTTCAACCTCCATGTCAAAAAAGCTGTTTAAGATCCCTTGGTGGACATAGTTTAGGAAGATAGAGCTAATTATGGCAAAGCTATTTTTTAATTAAGTACAATAGCTATAATTATAATTTGGAAGTAAAAACATTATCAAGTGTTACAAAATCCATTTGATTTGCAAAAACATATAGTTCAATTCAGCACAAGTGGCAATTAATAAGCTAGCAGGGAAACAGGAGATGGAACAATAAATGATTTTCATGTTTTAAGTTAAATACTTCAATTCTCATGACATTTAATTCCTGATTTGGGGAAGTATTGTACATTGATTTAGCTCATTAAATCCACTAAGAAAAGCCTACCTTCATCACTAATTAGGGATAAAAAAGGGTTGAAAAGCTTCTATATTTTAGGTCTTCCCAAACAATGAGTCATATATAATATTAATCCACTAGAGGTCCGGTGCATGAAATTCGTGACAGGGTGAGGGGGGGTCCCTCAGCTTGGCCTACACCCTCCCAAATCTGTGACATCCCTCTTGCAATCTAGAACCACTGGCTCCTAACCACTAGCCTGCCTGCCTGCCTGATAGCCCCTAACCACTTTTCCTGCTAGCCTATTGTCCCTAACTGCTCCCTTACCAGCCTGATAATCCCCAACTGCCTCTGCTTATTGACCTGATCACCCCCTAATTGCCTTACCCTGTTGGCTTAACTAACTGCCTCTGCCTCAGCCCCCACCACTGTGGCTTTGTCCAGAAAGATGTCCAGCCTAATTAGCATATTATCCTTTCATTAGTATAGATGGCCCTAAGCATTTTTCAAAAAGTATGTCTGGATTAATTCTGATAGACTCCTTGCAATTCATCATGCTTTTTGGAGAAATATCTATAAGTGTAAACACAATTTAAATTCCATCTCTGACTCTTCTCTAAGCAGCGAGACCTAGAATTTCATTCAATAGGGAAAATGACCTATTCTTATTAGGGGTAAAAGGTATAAACATCCAGAAAAAAAAAAGAAATGTGGATCACTACCAAGAGCTGTGCAGAGAAGCCCATCTCTCATCGAGTTCCTATGCTCTCAGAAGTTTTCCTATAACCAAAGGAAGATAAAGAATTATTTGTTCCTGAATAATGAAGATTAGGGTAGGCCAATATTGTAACAAGCTTTCTACAGGGTCCTACTCAGCAATAATTCTATTTTTTGGCTGCTGTTATTAGTATCAAGTGTTACAAAATCCATTTTGTTCCTAGATGGAATAGAATTTTTCTGAAGAATTACCAAATAGCCAGTAGTAATGCCAGGCTCAACTTTGCCCTATACCACCTAAATTTCTCATGGTGCATGCACAAAGACTATCAAATTTGTCAGCTGTTTTCTACAAGAACACTTGCCAATAGGTATTTGTGAATTTCATTATAAAAAAAATATAGCCGGGACTGGTTTGGCTCAGTGGATAGAGCGTCGGCCTGCGGACTGAAGGGTCCCGGGTTCGATTCCGGTCAAGGGCATGTGCCTTGGTTGCGGGCACATCCCCAGTGGGGGGTGTGCAGGAGGCAGCTGATTGATGATTCTCTTTCATCGATGTTTCTAACTCTCTATCTCTCTCTCTTCCTCTCTGTGAAAAATCAATAAAAATATATTTAAATATATATATATATATATATATATATATATATATATATATATATAAAAGTACTTTGCCAAATGGAACATAGACATTTGACACAAGATTTAGGGTTGAAAATTTTCCAATTATAAGGCTAAATTCACTATTCATTATCTTGATAAGTGTCCAGTTTGGGTTGATATTCTACCTTCAGAAAATACCTTCTTAATCTTCTTTCCTTATTAGGATACTAGAGGCCTGGTGCATGAAATTCATGCACAGGATTGGGGGGAGAGAGGGAGTGTCCTTTAGCCCAGCCTGTATCCTCTCCAAACTTGGACCTCTCAAGGGATGTCTGACTGCCCATTTAGGCCTGATCCTGCTGGGCAGTCGAACATCCTTCTCACAATACAGGATTGCTGGCTCCTAACTGCTCACCTGCCTGCCTTCCTGATTGCCCCTAACTGCTTCTGCCTGCTAGCCTGATCATCCCTTAACCACTCACATGCCAGCCTGATTGATGTTTAACTGCTCCCCTGCCAGCCTGTTTGCCACCAACTTCCCTTCTCTGCCGGTCCAGTCACCCCTAACTGCCCTCCCCTGCAGGGTTGATCAACCCCAACTGCCCTCCCTTGCAGGCCTGGTCCCTCTCAACTGCCCTCCCTTGCTGGCCTGGTGCCTCCCAACTGCCCTCCCCTGCTTGCCTGATTGCCCACAATTGCCCTCCCTTGCAGTCCTGGTCTCTCCCAACTACCCTTCCTTGCTGGGCATCTTGTGTCCACATGGGGGCAGGAACTTTGACCACATGGGAGCAGCCATCTTGTGTGTTGGAATGATGGTCAATCTGCATATTACTCTTTTATTAGATAGGATAGAGGCCTGATGCATGGGTGGGGACTGGCTGGTTTGCCCTAAAGGGTGTCCCGGATCAGGGTAGGGGTTCCCTTGGGTCATGGGATGGCTTAGGTGAGTTGTCTGTAGTGGTTTGCAGGCTGGCCATGCCCCCCAGAGACCCAAGAGGAGGCCCTGGTATCTGGAATTTATTTACCTTCTACAATTGAAACTTTTAGCTTGGAGTGGAGCCAAGCTTCCTGCTTGTTTCATGGCTGCAGCCATTTCTGTTTGGATTTGTTTACCACTGTAGCCTTGAGTGGAGGCTTAGGCTGTCAAGGGCAGATGGAAAGCTTTCTTCCTCCATTGTCTGGGAAACCCAGGCCTCCATCCTGCTCTCTGTGGCCCTAGCCATCTTAGTTGGGTTTATTTGCATACTCACTCTGATTGGCTTGTGGGCGTGGCTTGTGGGCGTGTGATTAATTTGCATATTGCTCTTTTATTAGGTAGGATTATTTTTAAAAGAGAACTTAAAAAAAACAAACACTTGAAAGTTATTTGATGCTGGAATAATACCAAGTTCTTTAACAATAGCAAAGCTAATATAATAAAAGCCATCAAGTTTGGGATATTTTATGAAAATGTTTAATTCAACTGTTTCTTTGGAATGTAGTAGTCATAGTTTGGAATTTAAGTTACAGTTCAGTTCTATGCAGTTTTTATACTACTCAGTGTCTGAGAATACAAATGTAAGTTAAAGTTAAGGCTTCGCTGTTCATTTTGAAACAACAATTTACAAGTGTCATACTGTCATAGAAAATAAAAATTTCTGTAAAAAAACTTGCACAAAATTTTATGATGGTACAAAACACGAAGCAGTAATATACCAGTAAAATGAAAACATTTTACTACAGGAGGTTTTATAGATTTCAATAAAGAAAAAAATATGTTATTTTACACCTTTAAAAATTACAAAACAACCTAAAACAATATAAACTGGACATTTTATAACACTGACTTTACAAATTAATAACTCTATAAACATATAATTTTTAAATATATTTATCAGTGCAAGATACTTTAAAATTTAAAGTCTCAGTATCATTTTTCCTTGGCTGAGGATAACCTTAAATTCATTGCCTTTAAAAAAAATTAAGTCTTAGTGCTTTTGTTCTGGTATGATTAAAACAAATGAATGCCTCTGGGGACAAAAATCTATTCTTCTTTTATAGTGATCAATACTTTCCTGGAAACCAAATGCATTCTCAATCCAATTAAGCCAAGATGAATGGACTGTCTCCTCCAAGATACAAATGTGATTCCCACAAATATTTCTGAGTGAGCCTTGTAGCAATGCAGAAAGGGAGAAAGATCTCAAAGTTCTATGTACAATGAGCCATGGCCACAAATAGAGTGAATAAACCAAAGCTTCTTTGGATTAATTCATATGCTGCTTGATAAGATATTACTTATTTGAGCTGTCAGAAGTACACCTACCAGTCTCAAGACAGGCTTTTTCTTTGTGAGCAATTGAAAGTTTCTAGAAGCATTCATTCAAGCCTTTTTTTCTCCGAGTTACTGCTGAAGGGATTTTTAAAAACATTTGTTTTGACTTTATTCATTTTTATTCTCCCTTCTTATCTGAAAATACTTCACCACCAGGCACCAGGATTCCTAGCCTCTTTCTTAAATTAACTGTTCTTTTTTCACTTCCTTGTCTTATCCAATACCCAAACAGGAAGGTTTTCATGGATCATTTTTGCATATTTGGATGTAAAAACTCAAGGTTTTGGATATTTGAAGAATTGTATCCAGTCCTTCCTTTGGGTCTCACTTGAAAGCCAATTAATATAATTTCTTCTCTCAATTTACCATTATTTCTACTAAATGCAAACATTTCTATCAAAGATTATTTTGATTGGAATAGATATAAATGGCTCAAGGAAAAAAGATACTGTCACTTTAACCAGTTAACAAGAAAACCAAAGTTAGACTTTGGAGGGCAGGGCAGAGTTAGGAATTTCCCTTATTTATTTATTTGTTTATTTATTTATTTACTTACTTACTTATTTTTAAGCATAAAGTCCAGTAAAATTCTTTGCCATTACCAGCAGGTTAAAGCTGCAAGTTTCTTTTCTGGATAATGGCAAATGCTTAAATTTTAAGAGAGAAAAGACAGAGAGATAGGAGAGAAAGAGTTTACATTTGAAAATACATTCCATATGAAAGAACAATAGGAGAGAATATTGCAGCTTTATACAAAAGGATCAAGAGACATGAAATTGAATTACAGAAAAAAACAGAAGAATTAAGCCACATTGCCAAATCTTCCCAGCCCTTGCTTTTCAGGGGATGGGGGAGAGGGCTGACATCTTACACTAAAATATACTTTCCTTTTAGTCAGTGGGTCACCAGGGTTTGATTCAAGTTGGGCTTTCACCATCGAAGAACAGCGGGTCATTAATGGAACACAATACGAACCAGTACAAACAAAAAGGCACTTGAGAGGACATGGACTAGCCAGTGCCGTGGATTTCCCTTGTGGTTGTCGGCAGCACACCAAATTGCCAGCAGTGTCTGGTGATGGCAGTTTTCTGTATGGAGTTCACAAGCACGAGGTTTAGTACAACACTGAAAACATCTAGGAAATTTGACGGTATTGCTTCATAAACAGAGCTGACACACTATACTGGTACTGAAGCTACAGTACTTTAAAGTAAAACCCTAATCCTCTTTTGCCTATGCACAACGTAGGCGATTATACACAGGTACAGCTTCAGGAGTCCACTGAAATGCAGGTATTCTAATATACTGTGGGCAGGGGCTACAGGTAGCATGTTCGTCAGAAGGGCCCTGGGGAATACACTTGGCACCAGCATCTTGGATTTTGCACAGTTTCAGACAAGTATCCATAAAAAGAAGAGGAGGGAGGGGGAAGGGGAATCAAAATGAATTATTAAGTCAATCATACTTGGTCTCAACACCAGCATTTGATGATTCAAATTAAACCAACAGAAAAAAGCTGACTGTACATGATTCTGATTGTTAATACAGCTAACTTGTTCATGTCTGTCGGCCATACTCATTGAAACTCCTGAGAAAAGCCTGGCTCAGCGTCATCGACGCCTTTCCCAGCCTGTACAGTGAAAGATCAACACACTCAAGTTATGTCCTTCACCTCAATTCTCTGTCTTTTCATCTGTCTGCCTTCATGCCTCTGAATAAGTATTCTGTGTGTTCAGTTTGTCTTTTTTCAACTTCACACCATCCACAAGTTCGAAGTTATAGTTCTCCAGGGCAGATAAGTTTCTTTCTGACATTCCATTGTGCCAACAAGCACAGTACAGCACGACCCCACAGACAGCACCCAGGAGGACACCCAGGGCGCTCATGGCTATGATGGTGATGAGGATGGGGTCCAAGGTCTTCAGCACATTGCCCGGCTTCTTGGAGATGTTCTCGTCACCTTCTCCCAGGCCCTCGTATCCTGGGGTGCTCCCTAGGGAGAAAACCAACATTGGATCTATGAGCACTGCCAACATATCACATGGGAGCAGGCAGAAAAATAGAGAAAAGAATAGAAAAGAAGAAAATTGCATGTTTATTTTGCCTGTGCTTGCCCCAGAACCTGTGGGAGATCTGAAGTGGGGGTTGGCTCCCTCAGTGCTGGGAAACAGCCAGGTTTGTGTTTGACTCATTGTTGGGAATGGAGATGTGGAAGGCGAGTGAGCTGGGACTCAGTCAGCTATCCTAGCACATGGAACAACCAATTCTGGGTAAATAGTTGGGTTTATCTTCTAATGTAATTCTGCTTTCATGCAACCCACTATCTGTGCCAGATTGTAATCTGTGATTTTAGGCCTTGGCCAGATATAGTCATTAAGCTTTGCAAAATGCTTAGTCACACATTTGTCTGGTGGAGGATTTAACCTTTCCCTGTGTATTCGCCTCATCCCCACCCAGAAACGAGGAAACCTCCCAAGCTTCCCTTTCGTGGGTGCTGTGTCCAGAGCCTGGAATGGTTTACACAAGTGTTTGCTCTCCCACATGGAGATCAGGGAAGTTTCTCCCAAGTCTACAGTGATTTCTCTTAAGAAAAATAGATCTTTCAGAACAAGGGAATGCTTGCCATTGACATTAAAAACAGGCCATGGCTCCTATCTAGAGACTGTGTCTGTGCTGTGCTGAATAGTAATCAGCAGCTTTGCAGCCCTGGGGGTTTCCCTAGAGACAGTCAGTCATACTGCCTTGCAGTTCAGTCCCTGGAGAAATATTTTCTCTAGAGCAAAACATGAGAGCTTATGAACATGGGAACTTTGATCCTAATTACCTGGTACTAGAAATGAGACTAAAATGTTAATGTGCAACATGCAGGGTGTTTACTTAGGGATGTTTGGATCAACAAAGATTCCAGTTAAAGAAAACTTAACATGTGAGATGCAAGGGAAAAACAATCCATGGTAAAAAATTGGTTTGGAACAACCTTTAATAATGTTTACATCTCAGAGCAGTGTATGTAGCTAAGCTAAATGAGCCATGTATCTCAGTCAGGTTCAAGTCTGGCTGTGGTAGGACCACGTTGCAACAGCAACAGATGCTGATGTTAATGGACAGGGCTAGGACAAGTGTCCAATGATTCAAAATTGCTGGCTGAGGTGTAGAAACTTATAGAAATAAAATGACATCAGGCAAGGCCTAACTCTGATCAATTGTCTTAAATTGGATCACCAACCAGTGTCCAAAGAAAACACATTTTCAAGTTAATCAATCTCAAGTCAGAGGCAACCACCTAAATAGCAGTGCTACTTAAGGCAAGTCATTGCCCTGAATTTCAGTCTCCTCATCTGAAAAATGTACCTCAGAGGAAGAGGATAGCAGTGAGGAGGAAAGAGGTCATCTATGTAATAAGTAAAGTGCTTGGGACATTCTAGTTCCTCAATAAATCCTTGTCTTTATCATCATCATCATCACAAAATTAGGATTCCAGTAGATAAGGATTGGAACATATGAACCAAACTCAACAAATTGTTGCAGACACTGGGCTTTAGCCCCTTAAAGACCAGATCTGGATATCAACCAGACCCAAGTGTTTGGGTTGGTTTCAAATTACAGTATGAAGATTACTGTAGATCTTAGGTATATCACAGTCCTCACTAGTTTTCTATTTCCATTGTTATCAAATGAGGCTGGTTCTCTAAGTCCTCTTCCAGCTCCTAGAGGAAAGGCCGTGGCTGGCATTCTTCCCCACAGCTCAACCACTTACACAGTCCTCAAGATTTCATGGCAGCTTAGATTGAATTGTGACAGAAAGTTTTCCTATAAATAAAATGAAAGCCATAGAAAACTATTTTAAAAATTGATCAAGAAGATACATTTACCTGTTTCATCAATTTTATTTTCTGGGTTCTTTTTATCCAGGTCTGCTTGTCCTGACAAGTCAAACAAAATTAAAAGAGATATTTGAATTGCCAACAAAATAGAGCCATACAAAGTGCATAAACCTTGCACAAACATACACACGCACACACACGCATGTTCACACACATTCACGGTTCAACTAGGTTTCTTTTGGATTTTTCTTCACTGCCTTTTTTATTTTCCCCAATGTTTTCAACCGACCCTATCAAATCACTGCCACTTTAGGCATTGTGTATATTCAATATATTATATAATGAAAACTTTGTAAATTGCCCAAGTGACCAAAATCCCAAAAGGCCTCTTTTGTCTTAACTTCACTCAGTAGGGTCATTCCCTTTTGTTACAATTAACATCATATTATATAATAACATATAACAAAAGTTTAAGTGTAGCAAATATAGCTTAATACTAATTACTGCGCTATTAGATTACCATTAGTGACACTATTTATAATTCTATATTAAGAACCAGGGCATATGAATTAAGTTTTCTTTCAGATTTTTATCATATATATCCTACCTAATAAAAGAGAAACATGCAAATTGACCGCAACTTTGCTACACCCACAAGTCCCTCCCACCAGCCAATCAGAGTGAGTATACAAATTAACCCAACCAAGATGGTGGTTAATTTGCATACCCAGGCCAAAGAGAAGACTGAAGACAGCGTAGGGAGAAAGAAGTCAAGTGCTGCAGAAGGGAGCGAAGTTGCGGAGAAGCAAGTGGGGCGGTGGAGAAGGGAGGAAAGCAGGTGGGGTGGGGAGAAGAGAGGGAAGCAGGTGGGGCAGCAACCACAGCAGAAAGCCCTATTGCAGGAATCTTCCTGCAAGGAGCCATATATAAATATGTATATTTACTAGACCATAAAAAACATAAACTCTGAAATACTAGGCAAAATTTCTAAATGCAATATATTCTTTTGAATCATTTTAAATATTTTAAGAGTAAGAAATATCTACTTATTTATAATACAACAAAGAATTATGGCTTCTGTGATTCATCAACAATGTAATCTTAAATTCACTGTGATCAACATTTTCAAAAGCCTGCTGTTTTGTTTATGCATCCAAATATTTAGAATTATCCAAGTGTCTGAGTTTTCTAGTTTCCACAAAGTGTTTTAGCATGGGACATATATAGCCTGTAAATTGAGAATTTTTTTCTTTATTATTATGTTTGGCATCGACATCATTACATATATAGTTTTATAGGTACCAACCAGACATTCTAAAAAATGAAGAGTAGGTAATAGGGTAGCTAAAGGAAAACTACCCTGATTTTTGCCCTGTTGCACTAGATTATTCATTTCACATGATATTCTCATAGTCCACAGTGAAATTCCAGGACTATATGAATAAGACAAAGACCATCTCACGCCAAGATCCTACCCTTGGTTTCTATAGAACTTGTACTTACTTGCACAATCCTCTTGTGAAATGTGGTTGTTAATACTAATGTCATCCACTGCAATCCCACCAAGGTTTCCTTTGCCAATTTCACCCTCAAAAATCACCTAACAAAACGACATAATTCCACAGTATTTAAATATTCAGTATTAAATAACAGTGTTTACAAATGTGTGTTCAACTTAAGCTATAGAACATAAATAAAATTCATGAGATTTCCCATAAGCGTATGCTTTGCTCATCAATCCATATTAACTGCCTGGTGATGGCATTAAACTCCTCACACTCTTTTTATCATACAAAACTTAAAAATGAAAAAGGCAGGAAATAAAAGGAATCTTCATTGTTACAGCCCCATTATACGGTAACATTTTTGTCCTTTTATCAGATAATTGATTCTATTCCTGTAATGTAGGAGACTGAAATATGCTGCTGTGATTATCATTATTGCAGCAATATCTGAAGTCCAGGGAACCCCTGAAATAATTTTGAGAATGATTCTGACATGTCATTTGATAACCTCCAAGTCCCGGAAGCAGCTGCCCTCCCCACCAGGGGAAGGAGCTTACCTGGTAAAGTTTCAGAGACTTGTGGAGCAGGACACGTCCTTCCTTCCAGTGGTCTCCTTGGTGCCCAATGGCTCTCCAGACCAGCTGGTCATATTCTTCCGGTTTCTGGTAGCGCAGCTTGACCCTTAGTGTGCCCACTTGGAAACCAGACATGTGATACCAGAAGGTCAAACAGTGGGCGGAGTTCTGGGAATAAACCACAGGGCTCACCAATCGAGCCACTTTGCCTTTCTGATTTTCGTCAGCTTGGGAGTAGATGAAGTTGCCATCTCCTGCTATGACAGAAAACTGTGTTAGGGACAGTGCCCACATTTATGATTCCTTTGTCTCTTTTTTTTCAACTTCCCCAACTCACACTCACTCCTGAGCTGAGCACCAAGAACCCAAACCTGCTTTGCAGTGGAAAGAGGATCGAGTGCAGTTGTTGGAGACCCAAGGTTCAGCTCTGAGCTGCAATAAATGGGCATTTGATTGGGGGAAGGCTGCAAGGCAACATTTAGATGCTGCTCATTAGTGATAAGTTGGCATAGGGACACAGGCTGTGACTCAGGGCGCCTCTGCACCATTGCAAGCAGACTAAACACCAGGCAGATCTATTTTCGTGCAACTTTAAGATTGCTTCAGCAGAACCTGTGTGAACACAAACATTAAATGGAATAACTTAGATGTATTCTTATTTATCACTAGAGGCCCAGTGAACAAAATTCGTACATGGGTAGGGTCTCTAGCTGCTACGGGCTATGAGATGCAAGCTGGGGCCTCCCTTTTCCCAGCTGCCTGCTGTCGCTGCCAGTAGGGGCAGGGCCAGCCAGGGGGAGGGGCCATGGGCGGTTAGCCGGCTGGCCCTGCCCCCTGGTTGAACTCTGGTTGAACTCCCACAGTTGAACTCCAGGTTGAGGGGACAGTTTGCATATTAGGCTTTTATTATATAGGTCTCAAGCAGCAGGACTTCTGGTTGATGATACTTTGGTCACTATAACTGCTTGATAATAAGAAAACTGCATTTTTTCCAAATAATCTAGTGACTTTTCCCCAAAATTCAGATTATTTTTCCTTAGTTTACTTTAATGGCTTATAAATTCCTGAAATAAACCCAAGAGCTTGGGTCTCAACTGTGATCCAGGCTCCTATATGATGCGAACTTTTGGTTCAAGGAAAGGAAAGGTTGCATTTTCCAGGCTTTATTAGAATGTGACATTTTGGCAACATAGACACTTGCGGAGCTGTGAGGACTTACTCTAGGCTTTGCTTTTAATTACCCTCAGTGGGAACATTTCGTTTGCCACCATCTGGTCTAACACACAAGTCATGTTTCACAGTTTGCTCTGCAAATAGAAATCGCCTCCTTTATGCCTCACCTGATGTATGTGTGAATCTGATGCTCGGGCCTCACTGGGCAGAAGGGTGTTTTGTTTGCTGTCCCTGAGGTTTGTGCATTTGTGAGGCAATTTTCTCTGTGCACATAGATTCTTATATCTGCTTGCCTGTGTCAACAGTGTCCAGGGAAGTGAGTAAGGGCAGCTTTCCTCCTTCACTTGGGGGCTTATCTGAGATAGCACTGGAAGGAGCATGTTAATGAAACCCATGGGTGGAATAATAAAAGGAGGCAGCAGATAAAAACCACAGCACCAGGATTATGTTTATGCTTGCAGTGATTGTGAGGGTCCCCTGTGACCAGCTGACTAAGTCCCTTCTGGGGTTTCTCTTATTTGACTAAATTACCAGTGGCAGTGCCCATCTTGGAGACAGTGCCATTTCACTGAGAGGAACAGGGGATCAGTCTATCAAGATCGACAGCAAACGGAGAGACAACACACCCATCTTGCCTCACCAACCCTCAGTCTTATGAACAAAACCCTGAAGTTGGAAATATGCAGAGAGGAAAGACATTAATTGATTCCATGGAATTGATCTGGGCAATTCCTAGAATAGGCAGAAAACAGAAGAAAATCTGTCAGGGGTGGAAAGAGGAAGGCTGAGCAATCTGCCATGGTCTTGGCCTGGCTGCCATTGTAGAATGAAAATTCTGCTCAGGTCACTTTTCCATTTATGAATCTAAAAAAATAAAAAATAAAAATGCTTCCCTGGCTCCTCACTGCCGTTATCGCAGCCCCATATCTGACTGATTCACATGGGAATCTGTCCGAAGCACACCACTGGCAATCCACCAAAACAGACCCCACCCCTCCATATCTCTGTACATGTCATTTCTTATTCAAGCCAAACTCACACTTTCTGTGGGGCAGGCCTGTTTTCTCTACCCCTCACCCTGCCCCCCTGTCTTATCTCTCACCATCATTCCTCTGCACTCTGATTGTTTCCACCCCTAGCCAGACTAGACTTCTAGGGCAAGCCAACCCTTCCTTAGATGTGCATCTCAAATGCTCAACACAGCATTTGCCATGTAACAACAGGTCTGTTCAAAATCCATGTGTTCAGTGAACCAGGTAAAGATGCTGGACTTCAGGAATCCTCTCTGAGGAGGTAAATAGTTTCATTCCTAAAGGTCAAATGCAGAACAAGTGGGATTCCTTTAACTAAATTCAAAAGCAAGCAGTAGGAGGAGATTGTACCTAGATAATGTTGATTTAGAAACAATCTCCATGTCTGATTTGCAAAGTTTCCCACCCTGTGCCATGGCAGTCTGTGTGCATGTGTGCTGCGCAGGGCTCCTTTATCTGCCTTTTCTCACGTGAACAAGCTCCTGCCTTTCAGAAGTGAGGCTCACCCTTCACTCTGTAAATGACTGTTCCTAGTGCTGCGGAGGCGAGGCAGCCACGTACATCTGGGTGTCTGAGAGAACAAAAAGCACAGATTCTCCCGAGGAAACCACACTTCTCCGCTGTTAATCTAAGACAAGCCCTCCTGTTCTGATGTTCAACACATAAAATACTGATATTTTTCCATTCAGGGATTTTATCACAGTTCTAGGTCAGGAACTCTGCCATCATTTTCTCAATTAGTGCTTTACTTCTGCAAGCCTTTTAGCTTTTGTCTCTGGCTAACATTGTTTTCAACCTTCGAATGTCAGATCCTACTGAGCCATTTGCTCTACTTTGCATCAATTTTCCCACCATTACTGCCCTCATTCCAGCTAATTGCATTTGGTTAATTTGATGCCATTTATATGTACAGTCAAAGTATTTTAAGTTTTCTAAAACGGCTTGTCTTAAGATTCAATTGAAAGTATTTCAGAGTTTAAGGAGTCCAATTTTATCCAATTTCCTTGTCATTCTCATTAGGCAAAGAGCTAGCTGTGGTGGAAGGAAGCCTATTCAACCTACTTAATCATTACATTCATTGGGTATGGGGAGGGGTGGGGGAGAGTGAACAACAAAATGGGAAAGGCATGAAGTACCCTCTGCCCATCCATCAGCCCACTGACCTACAAGCCCAAAGCACCAGCTTGGGGGAAACGTTGTTTAATGAGATTTCTCAGCAATAGCAAGTGCCCTTCTGGAGAATCTTTGGGAAGACACTACTTGAGTAAGCAGGCCAATAAGCATTGGAGTAAGATATATGTTTGTGGGTTGGGTGTTCCTGGTGAGTGTGTGTATGTGTTTTTTATAGGGCACTGCTGGCTCTTTATACCATACCTCAAGGTGGGTGATGAAATTACTACGAAGGAAATAGGTGGTGGTAGATAGAAAAGCTCACCGGAGTTGCTGCCAGTTCCTTTCCTCCTCTAACCAATTAATATTAAAAGGAAAGTAAGACAAGTGGTGGGGTGGCTTGTGACCAGGGATTTGATGCGGTTTTTACCTCCTCAGATTTAAAATCTTCTCCAAAAGAATAAGAACCCCTCCCTACTTAGATCCACTTCCATTTCAAGGGTCCAGAGAGAGCAAGCATAAAGCTCACTTATTGTTTATTCAGCTGTGTAAATACACGAGAGGGCAAATATATGTCTGGACTTGTTTCAAAATAGTCCAGAGTCAGGGTAGAGATAAAGTAAGATTCCTATGATTTGATAATTTTTGAAGTTGAATTGTATACATTTAGAGTTTGTTACTATTTCTTTATACTTTTAAATATGGTGAAATTTCCCATCATAAAAGCTCCCAAAAAGTATTAAAAAGGTAATAATTCACATGATTTTGCCCAGTTTGTTGTTTTTCAGGAGGTCAATCAGTTGCCAAATTTAATCAGCATTTTCTGCTCCTAATTATATCTCTGTTAGTGAAAGAGGTCTTGTAATTCCAGGAAATAAAAGCATAAGTGAACGCTCTGCAGTATTTTCTGTGCCCCTACATTAACAGACCCCAAAACTCTCCACAGTAACCCTTAATTCAAAGAAATGAGGCCACAGTGAACTCTCCAGTACCTGTGTGATCCTGGATCGGTCCCGTTTTGCTGGTCAGCACACTCCATTTGAGTTGCACGTGATTGTCATGTTCCCAGTGACAGAATGTCTTATGAGATCCCCAGCCAAATTCACAGTTAAAACCATATGTTGGAAACTCTTCAATGGGTGGAAAGGAAAAATAGAGACAAACAGAGAAAGACAGATATAATTATTTAGATCAGAAAGGCCCTTAATTTGTTCACGGAAAGCACAATTCATACAACTTAACATCTGTTTGAAAACTCTGGGAAACTCAAAAGATGCACAGAGATGTCAAAACATTTGCAAAATGACGTTTAGTAACTTTTTAAATCCAGCTTTATAAAAAAAAATGATGAGCTGTCTGTCAAGTTGTTTTTACATGAAATTTCCGGGAAGGTTACTTTCCAAAGCATGTATGTTATATCTGTAGGTAGCATTCTCCCTATTCCTGCAATATTTAATATAAAAGTTTCTTTGTTCATGAGGATGGATTATATAAATTGATACTCACTAATTAAAAGAATCTTAGGTATTGGTCCAGGAACCTCAAGTCTAGAAATGTGGCAGGTGAATGCCTCATCCTGGAGGCTATTTGTATTCTCATCACAGCAGCTAATGCTTCTGGTCTTTAGTGTCAGATCTCTGAAGCACATCTTAAGAATTTTTTCTTCTTCTGTGCTTTATATCAGGTCCATTAATTTTAAGTGCAGTTTCTGCTTTTTCAGTGAATTTTAAAATTTGCATATAAATTGTTCACCCACTTAAAAACCTTAATGTAAGGTCATATAAAATCAAGGCACATTTAAATAACTACCAGGTTTTTTTTTTTTTTTAATTTTCTTTAATCCTCACCAGAGAATATGTGGGTTTTTTTTTTTTTAATTTCAGAAAGAGAGGGAGAGAAAAACATCTATCAGGAGCTTCCCCAACCTGCCACAAGCTGCCCCTACTAGGGATTGAGCCTACAATTTGGGCAAGTGCCCTGATTGGGAATTGAATCTGAAACCTTTTGGGTGTATGGGATGACACTAACCAACTAACCCACATTAGCCAGGAAAGTTTTTTATATTTTGAATCTTCCAAACGCCTCCTTTGGGATCTGAAATTAAAGTATGGGTGGATTCTCAGGAATTATTTCTCTTGTGTGTTCTACAAGGTACTATAGTGTTTTCTTAAATCCTTTTTTTTTTTTTTACTCCATCCTCCTTTTGAAAGTATCTTGAGTTTTAAGCATGGAAAGTAATAAAATCATTGATGCTTAGAATTATTTTGGTAAAATGAACCCTACAGATAAGATGCTCATCCTTCTGTCAGTTCCAGGCCTCGCTGTTAAAATGAAAGAAACACAAAGCCGCCTGCCTATTTTCTCCGAGGATGGGGGCAGTGCTCCTCGCTGAGACTAGGCAGTCCACAAGATGGCAGCATTGAAACAGAGAGAAACACGCCTAGGGCGACTTGCCCACTGAACTTAAAAATGACTCAAAACCATCCCTGTGTGCAATAAGGGAAGTGTGGTATTATTCCCTGTTTTAGGGGACAACACATAACAGACTGAGAACATATCTTGTTTTGATCTTTTCTTTAATTTTGCCAAAGTATTTAATACAAAACATTTTTCTTCTTTGAGCTTGGCTCCATGGCTCCTCCATAATTTTAACAATGGGAAGAGGAATTTTAATGGAAAGATTTCTTGAATAGATAAGGATGATTTTCATTGCACTTTTAGTTTTGAAGGAATTCTTTCCAAATGCTAATTTGCATTTTTGGAAAACATTCACTATATGAGTTGTTAAACTGAGAAGGATGGAATCATGTTTTCAATGGCAATGTGACCTCCCAAAGGATGCATAGATGGAGCCAGTGTGAAACAGTAAACTAGTAAGTGATGTGTATAACATGAACACTTTCAGTTAGTGAAAAAGGGCTACACTTCACAGCCACAGTGTTGTTGGAGAGCTGTATTTCATGTCTAATCTATCAAAACTATGAAATAGGACTTCCAAGAGCATGAGAAACCATTTCCAAAATGTACCACACTTGTGCAGCAAGGTCAAATCATGCAGATAAGTAAAGTGAACTGAACAATGACTGAATGAACAATCTGGGATGTCAATCACCACAACCCAGGAATGTACTGTTACATAATTTCATGTTAGAAAATGTTAGTATTAGAAAATGTTAATGCGTATGTGGGTTTGGGTTTTCTCCTTAAATGTAGTTTATGAGACAAGCATATACAGGAGGGCAGCAAGCTACTGTGGAACACACATTTCTTGTTATATTTACCTGGTTAATACATTAAATTTATTGTTTAATACAGAAAACCACATTATTCATTATTTTGGCTCTCAATGTTCTGATGATATCATAAATATATGAACTTGGGCGTTTTTGCATGGACATGGGACAGCTTTGCCTGAAAGGATGGTGTAGGCCTTTCTCCTGCTGCAGTGACTGGCAGTTCACCTTGACCTTCCGATGTTCTTTCTAGTTCTATGAATCTAACATGATGAATTCTCTAACATTTTGATTTTTCTACTCTTTTCTGTTCTTGTCCTGATTATATAGCTTTCTTTTGTTATCTTGATTACTTAAAATAAAGTTTTTGAAAATCTATGCATTTTGTGGGGAAAGGTATAGAGTAAGAGTAGCTCAGTGTTGAAAATTCAAGCCTGGATAGAAAGGCTATTAAACACAGAAAATACACATAAACATTTATAGAAATGAAAAAGAAAAAAAAAAGAGAGAAAGAAAGACAGAGGAGGAGAAAAGAACTGAGAAAGAGGAAAAAGCAACAGATGAAATAAATAAATGTATAGGACTATTGACCTTTAAATCTTCAAAATATTACCCAATTCTTATTAAATTTATTGGGAGTAATCTGGCTAAATTCTTTCTTGACTCTAAAAATAGCAGGAAACAATATTCTGAACTTAAAACAAATTTATAGTCACTGTGAGCACGCACCAGTGGTGCTTGTTGAACCTATCTTGACCACAGTGGAATCATTAGCACCATATATGCACAAGGATTTAACTTTCAAATCTAAATTTCCAGTGAGTGTTTTAACTTGTTTACTTATAGACCAGATGTTTGGTACAAACAAGTGGAGAAGCTGAGCCCACGCAATCAGAAGTTATGAATATACTGTGAGCTGCTTTAGGGACGTTTGAAGATACTCAGAAGGTAAAAGGTTTCACGAGGGGAAGCTGGATTTAAAATGCAGAATTTTCATCAATTCCTGGCAGAGAATTAATAGACTTTTATGCATCTGGTTACAACCCAGACAGCATATAAATATTATATGTCCACTAAGTTTATTATATTGATAAGAATCCTCAAAACGAAATCTCGAGACTCTGTATACTGGCCTCATCAAATTCAGATTATAATGAGAGTTTAGATTAGAGGTCTGAGGTCTGATTTTCTACTGCTTGTAAAGACACATGAAGAAACTGAAGCCTGCAGAGCAATGTGGACCTGACCCCTGGGGACACCTCAGAGTTAGGCCTGGCCTCTGCCAAGCACTCTCAGGTCCTTGTGGAGCATTCTGAACATGCACAGAACTCCTAAAAAAAACATCAGATATCCATTATCTACAACCAAAGACTTGCAGATTTTTAATTCATGCCATAGAAAAACAGGAAACCAGGGTGATTTGTAAAGGACTCTGGGCAGACCCTGGAATTCGCAGCTGGACCCTATCAGTAAACTCTGTGGCTTGACATGAACTTCTAATAATGGTCTACCTGGCTCATCATTTGCACAACTGCTCTCTGACTAGAGTAGACTGGAGCACCTCTGAAGCCTTCACACCAATGGCCTTGAGCTCATGCACAAATCAAGTGTGTTCACAAAGTCATTCCTGCTCTGACAATATAGACCTTCCCACATTTAGGGAGAATGATCCAATTTGGGGATCTGGTATATCTTTCTGTTTTCTTTGCAGTTGTCATTCTCTTTCATTTTGTTAATGATCCCTAGCTCTTTGGATAGGCAAGAGGAGAGATAAAACAGTTCATTGGCAATTTCATAGTGGTTTTAATTCATTCTCTGGCAAGAGAAGAAACTAAAACAACAGTTAAAGTGTTTGCTTCATCATTAGAACTTCATTTTTTCATCTCACCTCTCTTCTCTACTATTGAGTCAAAGAGAGCCAACTGGTGGTTGTTCCACAGAAAACCACTCTGAAGGGCTAAAGGCTCTCAGGAAAGGAAAGGGGCAAGCAAGAGGCCATGCTTCACTCATGAGGCAGTTTCAGCCATCCCAAGTTGCTGCACAATCCATTAAGGCCACATTTTATAACATGAAAAGATGTGTGTCGGACTACAGCTTTTTTTTGAATTTTTTGTGTGAAAATATTATTCTTCTCTTTCATCTTTTGGTATTTGGGTTGTCTGAGCTGTGTGGTAGAAGGCTTTTGGCAACCTTAGTACACTACAGGAAACTTGGTGCTAAGTCTAACTGAAGAGAAGTTTATTTTGCAGTTTAATCAGGTCAACAGTGATAGGGACCTTTAAGGAAGCATAATAATTAGAACAACCCTTCATGCTCTCTGCCTAGCTGGGTAGTGTCATAGTGCTGAGGAAACATTGATATACACCACATGCCCCATTAATAAATGACTGTGGAGGCAAAGCCTGAGTGAGCTTCTATAAAGGAAATGAGAGAAACTGGAAAGCTGACCTGTTCACCTTACTCTAATGATTAACTTTAAAGTATTTAAAACCTCTGATTGCTTTATACTGACTGTTTTCCTCTGTGTGGGTCCGTAGGGAAGAATTCTACAGAATACTAACACAATACAAAGGAGAGTGAGGCCACCTTTTAACTGTGGTTGGCCTTGATAAACAGTAAACTAAGGGCCTTAAAAGTCATTGTGCTTTTCTATTAATAAAAGGATGAGGAGGTGCCATTCAGGAGGGTGGTCCTCTCCCCACATACAATTAGAACCCTGGCTTCCTGTGCCCCATTTTCATGGCACACCCACTGGAAATGCTGTTGTAAAACTGCCAACTCTGTGTCAGGCAAAACTGACAAGCTTTGCCTGTCTTGATTTTGTAGAATGGTGATGAAAATAGGCTACTGCTTCTATGACTTCCTTCTTCTGTAGTTTGCAAACACACTCCATGTCCTAAATGTGCTGTAGTTAAACAAAGTATGTTAGCCCATTTCTTCTGTTTAGAGTTCGGTTTTCACCATTTGGCAATTACTGATAGAGCAGGAAATCTCACTCCCTGTCTCATATACATGTGGATGGAAGGGAGGCAATATTTATGGCTTATGCTAGAGACCAGATGCTGCATGGCATCTCTTTTCTAGGGCTCTGAGAGAAGCTGAACCCAGAAGTACCGCAATGCTCTATTTTAGGAGACAGAGAGGGAAGACAGGCATATGGGAAATCAACCACATTTTCTATTTTATTTGATACCTGATTGTATGGTGCTGTCTATTATGGTTGGCTTTTCTGTGGCCAGCACAGTGGTACCACCTGAAAAATAAAAACATATAAAAGTGAGAACATTGAAGCATTGTAGAGAATATGCGGTAGAGAAATGTTGTTATGTACATTAGATAGAGGCAAACATTTCCCACAGAAAATCCTTCACTTAATCTCAGCAGTAGTCATTATTTTGTTTACATTTTGCTCATCACAATGTCAAGTTCAAATAAACTATTATTTTTTACCCAGCACATTTAATCATAAGACATCCAGGTGGTAGAGAGAGTTTGATACTTCATTCCATGATTCCTAGACTGAACATGGCATGCCATTGCAACAGTGAAAACAAAGGCCTCCAACTGTCCTCAACAACTGGGGCATTAAGCCGGCCAAGACCTCTAAGCTTTGAAGAGTTTCGCAAGGTTTCCGATGTGTGCCTTCAGGGAAGTTGCAAGGCTGGTCTTACAATCTCTTAAAAACTAAAGGTTTAAACTGGTGTCCGTAGTTCCTCCCTTTCCCCCCCTTTACAATAGTAGTTGTTTATTTTCCCCCAAGGACAGATATATTCTGCCCAGTATGTAGTTTGGAAAAGCTGCAGGAAAATAAGAAAAGGAGAAACATTTCCTCACAGTTCTAAGGAACTGGAGATTGCAAAAATAACACCCTGAGCAATGTGAACTTTCATTCAGTTTGGGTTGACTTTGAGATTGCTGGTCAGGGGACCATGTGGATACTTAGCTGTGTCCTTTTCTCTCTCTCTTAGCTCTTCCATTGTCCACTCTTTATCATTATATTCCTGTCCTAAACTTGCCCAACCAGAAGAATCACCTGGATGTTTGTTGAGATTGCAGTTCCCAATCCATTTACTCTCCTCAGATCTCACTGAAAACCAGACTCTCTGGGGGTCAGCCCTTGAAATATGTAATTCTGAAAACTCAGGTGAGTCTCATACTCAAGTAAGCTTAGGAAATAGCATTTTGCCACCTATTGCCTACGTGCTTGTTTAGGCATTTCTCCTTAAGAGTGTCTGCACTGCAGAGCATGGTCAGAGACTATATATTTGCTCTCCCAAGAGATAAAGTCCTGGGCAGACTCAGAGTAAGGAAGGCATGGGGTAGACTCATGACCGTCACGAAGAGTTTTGGAGGTGATTATAGGGTGCCATTGTAGACCTTCTAGTAGTATCATTCACTAAAGATCCGTGATCATCTCTATTGTATCCAGCCCTAGCCCTATCCTGCAGCTCCCAAAGATTGGAAATCATCCAGATCATGAATCAGAGCTGTACACTCATGCTTTTGGAATGGTCTGAAGACTTGTGAGCTAATTGGATGCAGCACCAAGTCATGTTAGCCCTGCTCTCCCAATAAATGTTCTAGCTAAGTGGTCACACATGTTTGTGGCTTCAATGAGGTAGGCACCAGGAAGAAGGAATTATATATATTATGGGTTAGGAAGGTGAATCTATAATGGCAGAATTGGAGGGAGGCCAGAATACATTAGCATTCTCTTCCCAGTGTTCTTATAGGAGAAAAACTCACTTTATAAAACCAATATGCATTATCCGTTTTGTTATAGGTTGGAAGCCAAATTCCACTCTTGAGTACACACAGGTCCAATGTGAAATCTGGCCTTCTAGTACCTTTGAAGGCAATCTTATTATGTAATGAGTTCAAAGCCATTTGCAAATGAATAACTTGGAGGTGAATTTTCACCTTGACAAGCAAATACTGGAGAGCAAAACCTCTCATTCCCACGCACTTGGTATATTTCATCTGGAATTCAGTGTTGCTTATAAGTAATGAGCATTTTACTATAATACTTATCTCTCTCTGTTCACAAACAGGTCACCCCAGGAGGAGAAATTAAAGCAGCAATATCTGCTTTAAGGGACTGAACCCTGTTCAAAAGAGCCTTGATCCTAATCTCCCCCACTTATCAGGGTTAAAGTGAGAAAGCTTTTAGTTTGTTTTTTCTTATATTGAACCTTCAAGATCTTGCTCATTCTGTGCCAGAGTGAGCAAGGAGAATGCAGAGTGAACCTAAGATGTGACTTGTTCACATGTGAAAAGGCTCCTGACTTAGATGATGGTTTTGCTCTTTGCAAACATTTATATATAAGCGCACCCTTTTTCAGGGAAGGATACCAAGTAGCTTCACTAAGCAAACTTGGTTATAATGCAATGAATACATATGAAGCATGAAATGCCTTCTAAAATCCCTTCTTGATGAGGGCGTGAATTGTGCATTATGAGCATCCCAGAAGTTCTTAGTATCATGCATATATTTATAGAATTATTGAGACAAATGTGATGGCCTGAGAAAATAACTCTTTTTGCCATGGTAATATGAACAGGAATGACATTTTTTTCTATGTACACAAAATATTATTATAAAAGCTGTAGATAAGCCATAACCTTATAGTTTGAAAGTATTGCCAATTTTCCACTATAAATGACTCATTTTCTGTGGTTTATAATTGTTGCCATACACAATTTGCTCCAGGCTAACATACTTGCTCTCTATTTCATTAAAAGGTTTTAGTTTCAATTGATTCAGTAATGAATTGATATAAAAATTAGAAAGTTGGTTGTTCTGATGTGAGGCTTTGTAAATCCGAGGCTTTGTTCTAATCTATATTAACTGACCACTTTAGGGTATATAAAGAAAACAACTCTCTCCACAAGAGGCTAATTGAAAAGGGTATACTTCAATTATTGCAGCCATTCCTTTTTATGAGGAATTTCACTACGGATGTGTGAAATGGTCTACAAAAAGCCTGAGGTTTGGGGCAGTGCTTACAGGCAACCCTAGGAAGGTTCCAGGGGACCTGGTTGATAGAATGGTACTCTGTTTTTAACCTCAGCTGTAGGGTTTTCAGCTTGAACCTGACATCTTGCAAAGAAATCAACTCTGTATTAATTAGAGTAATTTTTGTAGCTTATGGCTACATATATAAGTTTTATTTTCAAATGCACAAAGCAATGTAGCATTTATTGGCCACATGAATGCATTACCCAATAACATTATGCACTGTTATGAAATTACATGATAGTGCCTTCAGTTTCACACATTGAAATTAATTATGTGGGCTCTCTGAGTCCTTTCTAGGCAAAAATACAGACCTACATACAAGGGTTCAATCTAAAGTGAGAGTCAGATGCTATCTGAAGCTGCATTTTGACCTGGATAAAGGTCCCATGGTGCCTTTTGCAACAATAGGGTGGAAATTGCCTGGGCCAATTTCAAATTGGTGTAATTCCATTTCCCCACTTGCCTAACATTTGCTCTGCCATTCCAACTGGAAGAGAAGGTCACTTGCTAGCTCTCAGGGTTTTGGAATATTATGGAGTAATACTCTAAATTAATTAGTGAGATATTTGGCACACATCAGCCCTGATATACTTGCTAGTCGGTGGTAATGTGTAATAACAATTGATTCTGTTATTGAAATTTTTAATGTAAAATGATTTACCAAATCCAATTTAAAAGTTCCGTTTCAAATACAAGCCTAATTTCATCAATTAGTTGGATAAAGGACCCACTCAAAAAAAAGTATTCCACTAGAAAAGAAAAATAAACATTCTAAAATTTGTAGTTATGTACTAGTAATTAATGTGTTAATGGGGTGGAGGATTGAAGATGGGGATCTGTTTAGCAATTTTAGCCATGGAGAAATACTTATTCAATTAAAATAATCCTAGCATCAGCTCTAAAAATACTAAAATTATAATTTCAAGTGGCCGTGACTACTAAGAACAAGTTCTTTATATGAAGGAAACAAAAATGCATGTCTTCTGGCAAGGCTGCCTTTGTTGAGACAGCTCTGCCACCCCCCTCATGACCACCGCCATTAGGAGCTACACAAACACAAACAGGCATTAGTTAGGTGGTCTCAATGGCAGCATGAACTGAAATGGCATAGCAATGGGATGGAGATGGTTTCTGCACCTGTGAGCTGGAAGTCATCACCTGTTCCACTGTGGCAGTTGGCCTGGTCATCATCACATTCATCCACCAGGTTCCCATTGGGAGTGGTTGGTCCAGCTGTAGGTGCTGAAACAAGATCCAAGGATTAGTACCTCACATCTGAAATGTATTCTTAAACCTTGGGCTGTATCTACTAACACTTTTGCAGGAAACACATCTGTGGCAAGGAGGCCAGGAGCATGGTTCATCTCTTTCAGGAGCTAAATAGACTTGAATTTTGCAGAATCCACTGGGGACTGCTTTGTTTTGGTAGATGATCCATATCTACTGAATGGAATTGAGTGCCTTAGCAGTTTCTTATTAGCTACATAAACATCCTTTTCCCGAATGTTCTTGAATTCTCACTAGTTATTTATTCATGATCCTGGAGTTGAGAACTTTGATTTTACATGTATTTGAATTAACTGTTTTTCCTTTCATTTTCAAGGTGCTGGAGAACTCCCTTGTCATGAATTCTTTAAAAAAATATATTTATTGATTTTTTACAAAGAGGAAGGGAGAGGGATAGAGTTTGAAATATCAATGAGAGAGAAGCATCAATTAGCTGCCTCCTGCACACTCCCTACTGGGTATGTGCTGTAACCAAGGTACATGCCCTTGACCAGAATCGAACCTGGGACCCTTGAGTCTGCAGGCTGACACTCTATCCACTGAGACAAACCAGTTAGGGCATGAATTCTTTTATATTCTTAGTACATACTAAGTTTGCTAAGTCCATATTATATTTTCCCCCCAAAGAGATTCCCAACACATTGTTTTAGAACAATATTGTTCTTTTTTGTGCTCTTTAAAGAGTAACTCTGTTTCCATCAACTTATGGTCCCTCTCCAGATCAGGTGTCTGGGAGGACTTTTCTGATATATCCTGGGGTCATTTTACCTTAACTCCCAGAGGACTGCATTCCACTGCTGGCAGGTATTCCCATACATTTGAGTTTGTAGATGAAAGGTATCTAACGATAATCAAAGACCTCTTTTAAAGTTCTTTAAATTTAGTTGGATCTACTTTTTTCAGCTTGTTATTTATTTTTGCGATCTGTTTACTATTTACAGTTAGGGGCATACATTTCACTTTATGAGGCTGGAGAGAATGTACAGTTCTCTTGATGTTTGAGAATGGGGCATGACAAGAGTGGGGGCATGTTCTCTAATAGCTTCTAGCCAGTAGAAATGTGCTGGTAACTGCTGCTTTCTCAATAAAAATTTGACATTGTTATCGTGCTTAACTACTGAACAGAGTTATGGCCAATGTAGAAATGTAGCCAGTTTCAACTTCCACAACTGTCCAAAAGCACACACCAACAGTAATGAAGAAATCAGCATGTACAAATATTGTGCATGCTGTTTAGGCATACAGTTTACTTTTTTAAAAAAAATTTTAAAAACATTTTATTGATTTTTTTTACAGAGAGGAAGGGAGAGGGATAGAGAGTTAGAAACATTAATGGGAGAGAAACATTGATCAGCTGCATCTTGCACACTCCCCACTGAAAATGTGCCTGCAACTAAGATATATGCCCTTGACTGGAATCGAACCTGGGACCCTTGAGTCTGCAGGCTGATGCTCTATCCATTGAGCCAAACTGGTTAGGGCTACAGTCTACACTTTGTAAAATGCATACACAAATATTCCAGGCTCTACTTATTTTTTTAAATTTTATTTTTAATATATATTTTAGTTAGAATTCCCATGCAATATTATATGAGTTTCAGGTGTACAGTATAGTGGTTAGATATTTATATAACTTATGAAGTGAGCACCATGATAGTCTAAATCCACCTGGAACCACATAGTTATTACAATATTATTTACTAGAGGCCTGGTGCATGAAAATTCATGCATTGAAGGGGGGGGGGTCCTCCTGCCAGGTCTGTCCCCTTTCACAATCTGGGAGCCCTCAGGGGTGGGAGGCAATCTGGTGATCAGAGGAAGGCGACACCCCATCATACCTCTGCTGCTGTCACTGCCAGCAGTGCAAGCCTTGGCTGGCTCTGGTTATCTGAGCCTTGGGAAGTCCTGGGTGACTGGGGAGCTGAGGAGACTGGACGCTGCCATCTTTGAGGGTGTGGAAGTCAATTAACATAATCCCTCCTTATTGGCTGCGGGCACCGCCATATTTGAGGGCAGGGCAGTCAATAAGCATATTTTCCTCCTTATTGGCTATGGGTGCCACCATCTTTGAGGGCAGGGCAGTCAATTAGCATATTCCCTCTTATTGGCTCTGGGAACCACCATCTTTATGACGGCGTGAGTGTCAATTAGGATATTCCCTCTTTATTAGATAGGATTATATTCCCTGAGCTGTATTTTACATCCCTGTGACTGCCAATTTGTAAGTTTTAATCCCTTCACCTTTTTCATCCAACCCTTAATGCCCACTCTCAGCTGATGGTTATCAGATGAGAGTGGGCATTAAGGGTTGTTCTCTGTATCTTGTTTGTTCTCTGAATCTCTTTCAGTTTTATTTGTTCATTTATTTTGCTTTTAGATTCCACATATAAGTGAACTCATATAATGTTTGTCTTTCTCTACCTGACTTATTTTACTTAGCAAAATACACTCTCGGTATATCTTTGGGTTGCAAATAGTTATATTTCATTCCTTTTTATGAATGAGAGATATTCCATTGTATGTATGTACCACTTCTTCTTTATCCTTTCATCTGTTGGACATTTAGGTTGCTTCTATACTTGGCTATTGTAAATAACACTGCAGTGAACAAAGAGATGCACATATATTTTTGAATTATTGTCATAATTTCTTCAAATAAATACCCAGAAGTGGAATTGTTGGGTTATAAGGTAGTTTAATTTTTAATTTTTAAAAGGAATATACATACTATTTTAAACAGTGGCTGTACCAATTTGCAATTCTGTGACAGTGCATTGGGGGTTCTGTTTTCTACACATTGTTGCCAGCACTTGTTGTTTGTTGATTTATTGATAGTAATCATTTAGATAGGTATGAGGTAATATCTTATTGTGGTTTTGACTTACATTTCTCTGACAATTAGTGATATTGAACATCATTAAATAAGTCTATTGGCAATCTGTATATCCTCTTTGGAGAAATGTCTGTTAGATTCTCTGTCCATTATTTTTTTTAATAAATAAAGCCTATTTTACTCTTTCAAGTGATAATGATTAAAAAAAAAAGTTCAACACAGCCGTTGCATTAAAAAAAATCACCCCATTTTTAAATTGTATTGCTTGGTTCTTTTGGTGTTAAGTAGTATAATTTCTTTCTTTTTCTTTTTTAAAAATATATATTTTATCGTTTTTTTACAGAGAGGGAAGGAGAGGGATAGAGAGCTAAAACCATTGATAAGAGAGGAACATGGACCAGCACATGGACACACCACTGGGGATGTGCCCACAACCAAGGTACATGCCCTTGACCAGAATTGAATCTGGGACCTTTCAGTCAATAGGCCGACGTTCCATCCACTGAACCAAACCAGTTTCGGGCAGGTGTTAAGTAGTATAATTTCTTGATAAATTTTGGATATTAAACCCTAATCTAACTTATCTTGGCAAATATCTTGTCCCATTCAGTACACTGTCTTTCCATTTTGTTGATGGTTTCCTTTGCTGTGCAAAAATATTCAAGTATGGTATAGTCCCAATTGTTTATTTTTTATTTTGCTTCCCTTGCCTAAGGAGATATAGCAAAAAATATTACAAAGAGAAATACCAAAGAGTTGACTGCCTAAGTTTTATTCTAGGATTCTTATGGTTTTGGGACTTATACTTAATTTAAAAATTCTTTATTGTTTAAAATATTACATATAGTACTACATATGTCTCTCCCTCCCCCCATTGGCCTCTCCCTGGGCGCTCCCAAGCCCCAGAACATGCCCTCACCCCTCTAGTGTCTCTGTCCATTGGTTATGCTTATAAGTATGCATACAAATCCTTTGGTTGATCTATTTTTTAAAATATATTTTATTGATTTTCCACAGAGAGGAAGGGAAAGGGATAGAGAGCTAGAAACATTGATGAGAGAGAAACATTGATCAGCTGCCTCCTGAGATGTGCCCACAACCATTGTACATGTCCTTGACCAGAATCGAACCTGGGATCCTTCAGTCCACAGACCAATGCTCTATCCACTGAGCCAAACTGGCTTTAACCTTTTGGTTGATCTCTCAACTTCCATGCCTTTCCTCTGAAGTTTGAATAGATCTGTTCAAAGCTTCTCTATCTCTGATCAATTTTAGTTCATCAGTTTATGTTGTTCATTATATTCCACAAGTGAGTGTGATCATGTGATATTTATCTTTCTCTGACTTATTTTGCTTAGAATAATGCTCTCCAGAACCATCCATTCTGTTGCAAATGGTAAGAGTTCTTTCTTTTTTATAGCAACATAGTATTTCATTTTGTAGATGTACCACCATTTTTTAATTCACTCATCTGCTGATGGGCACTTAGGCTGTTTCCAAATCTTACCTATTAGAAATTGTGCTGCTATGAACATAGGGTATATATATCCTTTCTGATTAGTGTTATTTATTTCTTGAGATATATGTCTAATGTGGGATTGCTGGGTCAAATGAGAGTTCCATTTTTAATTTTTTGAGGAAACTCCATACTGTTTTCCATAGTGACTGCACCAGTTTGCATTCCTACCAGCAGTGGACAAGGGTTCCCTTTTCTCCACATCCTCGCCATCACTTGTTTGTTAATTTGTTGATGATAGCCATTCTGACAGGTATGAAATGGTATCTCATTGTTGTTTTGATTTGTATCTCTGGGATGATTAGTTACTTTGAGCATGTTTTCATGTGTCTCTTGGCCTTCTTTATGTCCTCTTTCAAAAAGTGTCTATTTAGGTCCTTTGCTCATTTGTTAATTGGATTGTTTACCTTCCCTTTCTTAAGATGTATGCGTTCCCTATAAATTTTGGAGATTAGATCCTTATCTGCTATAACATGGGCAAATATGTTCTCCCATGCAGTGGGCTTTCTTGTTATTTTGTTGATGGTTTCTTCTGCTGTGCAAAAGCTTTTTATTTTGATTCAGTCCCATTTGTTTATTTTCTCCTTAGTTTCCATTGCCCTAGGAGCTGTATCGGTAAATATATTGCTTTGGTATCATATGTCTGATATTTTGCTGCCTATGGATTCTTGTAGGATTTTGATGGTTTCCCATCTTACATTTATGTCCTTTATCCATTTTGAGTTTATTTTTGTGTATTGTGTAAGTTGGTGGTCTAGTTTCATTTTTTTTCATGTATCTATTCAATTTTCCCAACACCATTTATTGAAGAGACTATCCTGACTCCCATCTTATGGTCTTGCCTCCTTTGTCAAATATTAATTGAGCAAAGTAGGTTGGGCTGGTTGCTGGGTTCTCTGTTCTGTCCCATTGGTCTATATGTCTGTTCTTGTGCCAGTGGCTTGGTAATATAGCTTGATATCTGGTATTGTGATCTCTCCAACTTTATTTTTCTTTATCAAGGTTGCTGTGGCTATTTGTGGTTTTTTTTTATTCCAGATGAATTTTTGGAGAGTTTATTCTAGGTCTGTGAAATATACCATTGGTATTTTAATAGGGGTTGCATAAATCTATAGATTGCTTTGCATAGTATGGATATTTTAATGATGTTGATTTTACCGATCCATGAACTTAGGATATTCTTCCATTTGTTTATGTCTTCCTCTATCTCTTCTTTCAATGTCCTATGGTTTTCTGAGTATGTTGTCAGTGACTTGCCCTGTGAAACCTGTTTGAAGCTACAAAGCATTCCAGTTTGTGACTGCCTCTGTTGGCTTGGTATGCATTGGAAGGATCAAGCTGTGAACCATGGATGGCTTCCAACAACACTGATCCCAGGGGCAGGTCAGCAGAAGACCCAAGGCATCACAAGATCTGCCTCTGCCTGCTTCTTCTTATTGGCTGCCTCTTAGGCTCAGTCACTGAAATAGCCTCTGGTGGTAATTCAAGTTGCAGGAATTAGGTTCTCAGTGAGTTGCCAGGTAGGGGCAAGTGGAGGTCATTAAACTATGTGCCAGGTTCAAACTATGTGCCAGTGCTGGGCCTGAGGCCACTCAGCAAAAGCCCCTGAGTATGCCCCTGAGTATACCAAGTCCAGCTATTTCCCACCGAGTGCCTTCAATTATCTGTGGTGGGGTAGGGGTCTCAGGAACTCATCAGGGCAAAGCCAAGCAGAGTTTATCAGGCCCAAACAGACCAAGATTTTGACATGTGAAGGAAAGGCTCTGCATTGTTCTGGTAAGTGAAATAAAAAATGGACTCTTTGTCTGTCTCAGATTTTGCCTAGAGCCCAAGTTCAGCTGGACAGAGCCTCTAGAAGTGGAGAGGATGAGTTAGTGGATCTCCTATGAGAGGGAGATGCCAGTCAGGCTTGGGGGAAGGTAAGGGGAGTGGCCCCCCACAAAACTCGGTCTGTCTCAGATTCTATCTAGATTACCTAGCATGTATGTGTTTGGCAGGGAGGGGTCATCAGGAGTCAGGAGGCTGAGCCTGCTGTCTGGTGGGAGCTCAGAGGGCGAAATTAGCAATTACTGTATGAGGCAGAGCCACCAGACAAAACAATAAAAATAAGGGATACGGCTCCCATCCCAAAGCAACAAAACTGAGTCTGCTCAGACCTCTACACTCCAGCCTAGGAAGCTGACTCCTCAGCAAGGCATGAACTTTGCATTGTGGGGCAACAAAGAGTTCAGAGGTGAGGCTATTGCATTCCTCAGGCTGATGCTATAAAGTGGAGAGTGCTCCACCCAAGAAAAATGACATGCCACTTGGGAGAGGGACTCAGCAGCAGTTATTCTGGCAGCTGTCTCTTTGGCTCTCTTACCAGAGCCCAAAGCCTCAGTCTATCCTTACAGGTTCTATTCTGCTCCACTCTTCTTCTGCAGAAGCCCAAGGTGAGTTTGCTGTGATGACATTTTGTGCATTGGCCCTTTAAGACCTGTGTTTCTAGAAGACTCCTGTCTCTCCCTGGAGGACTAAACCCCAACTGATTTTTACAGCCATATGCTATGTGATTTCCTTTCTCTTTCAACTTTAAATGATAGCCTTGATTGTAGGTCCTTGTTTTTCATTATTTTGAATATTTTGTGTCAATATTTATAGCATGCAAAGTTTCTGTTGAAAAATCAGTCTTATGAAAGTTCCCTTTTAGGTAACTGTCTTTCTCTTGCTGCTTTTAGAATTCTGTCTCTTTAAATTTTGCCATTTTAAGTATGATGTGTCTTGGTTTGTTTGGGCTTTTTGGGTTCATCTTTTTTGAGATGCTCTGCACTTTTTTGAGTTGTATATCCATTTTTCTGTGCCAGGTTAGGGAAGTTTTCAGTCATTCTTTCTTCAAATAGATTTTTAATCTTTTTTTTTTTCTCTCTCTCCTCCTTCTGTATCCCATGATGTATTATTATGGTAAGTGTGGTTCAATTGTCCCTTAAAATATCCTCTTTTTAAAAACTTTTTAAAAAATGTTTTGCTTGTTCAAATTGGATGTTTTCTTCTACCTTGACTTCCAAATTACTGATTTAATCTTCTGCTTCATCTAATCTGCTGTTGATTCCTTGGAGTGTAGTCTTAAGCATTGTTTTTTTTTTTTTATTTCTTACTAGTTACTTTTTATTTTTTATATATCCTTTTTTTATGCTTACTATTTCTTTGTGTGGCATTCTCAGTTTTCCTCTATTCTACCCTTGAGTTTCTTGAGCATCCTCTGAAGCTGGTAGATTGCTTGCATCCATTTATTTTCATTCTTTTTCTAGGGTTTCTCCTATTTTTTTGAGATATGTTTCATTGTATCCTCTCTGTGTTTACTTTTATATGTTAGATAGATCTTCTATGTCTCCCAGTGTTGGCTAGGTGGCTTTATGTTGTAGGTATCTTCTGGGACCAGTAGCACTGTCTCCCTGATCCCCTGAGCTGGGCCTTCCAGGAATGTACCTTGTATCAGTTGTGTGTGCTGTCCTGTTGTAGTTGAACCTTGATTGCTGTTGACATGTTGGTGAGTTGGGTTAACTCTCATACTGACTGGTTTGGCCTTGACTACAGAATACAAGCTGCTGTGTTAGGGTCACTTCATGGAGCAGGATTTGCCACAGTGAGGCTCTGTGTCCACTGAGACCACCTATTTGATTAGCCATTTGTAGAGCTAATTGGTTGGTACTCTGTTGTGATCCGATGCCAGACACTAAGTGTGCTGGTTCTGGGGCTTCTTAGGAGAGACTAGTTCAGACCAGTGTCAGACTCTGCTTATGACTGACATGAGGGGACCTGGAATAAACTGCAAAGCTACCTTTGGTTGTTAGATACCTGTGCTATATTGGAGGTGTGTAGAAGAGGCCATGCTGCAAACCAAACTGAGGTTGGCTGCCCCTAGTAAATTTCCTGGGGCCACTCAGCAATAGACACAGTTTATCCCAAGAATATCTTCAGCCTCCCAGATGCCCATCATGCACAGCTGCTGAAAGATCCTCATGCAGTTAGTGAGATGGATGGGGTGAGTGGTATTCACCAGGTTAATGCAGATTCATATTGGTGCCAGTGTAGAGACTGGGGCCACTCATCAAGACACATAGGGCACTAGAGCCCAGCTGCCACCTGCTTTAGGCCTCACATTTGAAAACTTTTAAGAAATACTAAAGTACAAGCCACCTGCCTACCACTGAAAGGTGGTGTAAGGAGTTGGGTGGGGTCTGAGGAAATCATCAGAGTGGAGTGAGGGACGTTCACCAGTTAATACAGATTCAGATTTTGAGCCAGTATCAAGCCTCGGTCCACTCATCAAAAGGCACAGTGCACATGGAGGCCAGACGCCTCGTTCCTGTGGACTGCATACCTTTGAGGGTTTTTAAGATGACTGGAGTATAGCCCAAGGCTGGCTGCCTGTGGCTGAAAGAGCTCTTGCTAATGCCCTGGCTGAGTCCAGCTGCCAGCTCCTGAAAGGACTGTGGCAGCATGAGAGTTGTGTGGGACAGGGTCTCAGGGAATCACCATGGTAGGGTGAGTGGTGTTCACCAAGTTAATTTGGATTCAAATTTAGTGCCTACCTATGCTTGTAGGCCGTGTGGGAGGAGGGCTCAATACAGAATAGATAGTGCTGGCCTCTTCACTGTGTGGGAGGGACAATTGTGGCTGTTTCTTCATCTCTCTTTCCAAAGCCACACAATTCAGCCTCTACCCATACATCTCTTTTGCACCTCCCACCACTCTCCCTTTGCTGGAACTCAGAGTGAGTGCCTAAGAGTGAGGGAGTCTGTACATGACCAATTGTGGCTGTTTCTTCATCTCTCTTTCCAAAGCCACACAATTCAGCCTCTACCCATACATCTCTTTTGCACCTCCCACCACTCTCCCTTTGCTGGACCTCAGAGTGAGTGCCTAAGAATGAGGGAGTCTGTACATGACCTCTTTAAGAGGACACCTGTGTTTCCAGAAGCTTTCTGTCTCACCCAGATAGATGAAATTATCCCTGATTTTCACAGCCAGATGTTATGAGGGCTCCTTCTCCTGGCACACTAGTGCTCTGGGCTCGGGAGTCCAGTGTGAGTCCAGTGTGAGGCGTTCTACATTGGTGGTGGACTCTTTACTCCTCAGAGGGAATCTCTGCAGCAAATAAATCCCTCTCGATTCTTAACTGCCACACATGGGTGTAGAAACAGCGTATTTTGTGACTTCACCTCTCCTACTGATATCAATGTGACTTATTCTTTACATCCTTAATTATAGAACTCCTGTTCAGTTAGTCTTTAGGTGGATCTCCAGGTTGATTGTTCTATAATTTAGCTGTAGTTTTGATGTGGTCATGGGAGGAGGTAAGCACAGCACCTCCGAACTCCACCATCTGGAACTGAGGCCCCCAAGGTCTACTTATTAGTCTCACTGAATTAATAGCATCCGTTCTGGCAATTCAGATGCATGTCTTTGCTAAGATCTCCTTGCTCTTGATAATGTGCTATTTTTAAGTATTCAAAACAGTGTTGTTTTTTTGTGTGTTTTTTTTTTTCATTCCTTACCGTTTTTTACAAAGGAGGCATTCTACATTGGTGGTTGCCCAGAATAGTACCAAGATTAAATTGGGAGGGAAAAAAAGCAGGAAGCAAATGATCTCCATGCCCTAATTTGAACACTTTAAAATATTTTACTTTGTGGTTCTCTAATTTTTCTCAAATATAAATGTTAGTCCAAATAGGATGGATATTCATGGTAGGCTGAGATATACTATATCCTCTTTCTGTATATCTCTAAATATCTCCAGTAGAACAAGGCACAAAGTAGATATTTAATAAAATATCTGATAATCAATTTAAAGAAGAAAGAAAGCACTCCCTTTCACAAATCGTGTTTAAAGCTTTGATGTTACTTTCCCTAATGTTGGTTTCTCACATGACTAGGGGCAACTTCCACACTTGTGTGAGAACTTGGAAATATCTGTAGCAAATTCCTTCAATAACTTCTACCTCACTACAGAGTTGACACTGGCAAACTGCCACTAGGTTTAGTATTTTTAACCATCCATTTATTCTACCTCCTAAATCAGTGTGATTCTCTGGATCAGAATCCAGGCTAAAGATCTGTTTCAAAGTAGCAGACTTTTATAGATGACCGCAATTTTCTCAGTAAATTGAATGAATGAGTCTGCAGTTCTTTCAATGTGCTCATCCCTTTTCTTGGCATGTTTGTCAGAGACCTGGCACAGGGTCTTTTTTGGGCTGTGTTGATAGTGACTCGATAATTCATAAGTCTGGGACATGATTACAGATGTAGAAACAATAAAGAATGAGAGATAATAGCTTGTTTTAAAATAAACACATAGAAAAGTAGCTATGAATTATTCACTAGTATTGTGATTCATAGCTTAAGATCTTTAGTGCATAAGAAAAATTTTATTATATTTAATGTGCTCAGGAATGTAATTACATTTGGGTAGCTGAAAACATACATTATTTTGAAACTGCAGAAGGTAATAGTAAGAAAGAAGTCTTCAAAACACCTTGAGCACATGCTGAATTAAGATTGTATATCTGCAATAGTCATTCTTTGAGATAACCTAGAGAAAGACCTCTACAGAGATAAAAATAAAAAAGTTGGTATAAGATCACTCATTGATGCCTAAATGTAAGGCAGTGAAAATTCTAATGTACAAAAAAAAACATTAAGTGGTACAATAAGTAACTATTATATCAAAATTTCAAACATTGATTACATATATTATGTGATAAAATGCAGAGGAGAGAACTGTTCTGAGGTGCTTGTGGGGACTGAATTTGTCCTTGATCTGTCCTTCAAATGATAACATAAGTTTATACAGTAACAACCTTAAATAGACCTCACTGTATATTCACATACATTATCTCATGTAAAGTTTTGTGTTCCTGCAGCAGCTTAAGAAGTTCATGAAAGAGAATGTGTTAATGTTGCAGTCTACCAAATGCTGCTTCCTTCTGGTATGCAATAGTAGTCAACACCACATACAGAAACCTAGATTAGACAAAGACTTCTAAACAACACAAAAAGCATCAAAGGGATTGGTGGTTGCTAGGGGTTAGGGGAGATGAAAGCAGGGCAAACTGTTTAATGGATAAAGAGTTTTTACTTTGGAGTGAAGAAAATGTTTTGGAACTAGATGGAGATAGTGGTAGCACAAATAATTGTGAATGGTATATTTTATGTTATGTAAATTTTATTTCAATAAATTATCTTTTTTTTTATAAAGGAGACAACCCCTCTGAATCTGAGGAAGTTGTGTAAGCAACAAAGACAAAAGTAGGATTCTGGAGGCATTGGTTTGCAGATTAGAATGTTCCAGAGAATGTGCTAAAATGTTGAGTTTAGCAGGCACTGAGAGGAATGCCTCTAGGAAAAAATACTGCAATTTGTAAGTCTTTGGGGTATAAATGCTTGAAAAAATAATTAAAAAAAAAAAAAACGGGGAAAGTTATAAATGGGAGATCCTTTTTTACAGCAGCATATTATTCTACTGTGTAGATGTACAACAGTTTTTCAGTCCACTCATCTGCAGATGGGCACTTAGGTCGTTTCCAAATCTTAGCTATTGTAAATTGTGCTGATATGAACATAGGGATGCATATATCCTTTCTGATTGGTGTTTTCTGTTTCTTGGGATATATTCCTAGAAATGGGATCTCTGGGTTAAATGGGAGTTCCATTTTTAGTTTATTTTGAGGAAACTCCATACTATCCTCCACAGTGGCTGACACCAATCTGCACTCCCACCAACAGTGCACAAGGGTTCCTTTTTCTCTGCATCCTCACCAGCACTTGTTGTTTGTTGATTTGTTGATGATAGCCATTCTGACAGGTGTGAGATGGTACCTCTTGCTGTTTTGATTTGCATCTCTCATATGATTAGTGACTTTGAGCATGTTTTCATATGTTTCTTGGAGCTGGAGAGCATTATGCTAATTGAAATAAGTCAGTCAGAGAGATATAAAGATCACATGAACTGACTGATTTGTGGATTATAATGAACAACATAAACTGATGAACAAAAACAGATTCAGAGTCTGAGATGCATTGACCAGATGCTCAAACCTCAGAGGGAAGATAGGAAAGAGTGGAGGGAAGGGGGAGAGATCAACCAAAGGACTTGTATGCATGCATATAAGCATAACCAGTGGTCACAGACCAAGGGGTAAGGGCATGAGCAAGGGGTTTGAGGGCATAGGGAGGATAAGGACACATATATAATACCTTAATCAACAACAAAAACTTGGAAAGTTAAAGGGACTTGGAAATTGTAATTACCTTCCACCTCACAGCCCAGCAGCTCCATTCTTAGCCCTAGTCCACCATGAGTGGCTCTCTCAGGGTAGATCCTGATGAATCGTGTGGAAAGAGGTTGAAAAGTTCGTAGTTCTGGTGTATCATAGTTGCTGTTGCCTTCAAAAGACTGTGGAGTGTGAAAAACACCAGTTATTAATAAAAACTCCCATTCAGCAGAAGAGTCTCTTCTCCAGTCTTTTAATAAAGCAGAGAAATAGGGACCATTCTACCACATCGTAAATGCCTGACATTCCTTTCATAAATGAGAAAGGAAAAACAATTTGACTTCTTTAAGAAGTGATAGATGTCATTTCTCACAACTAGAGTATGCTTTGAGGTTTTACCAGAAGCAGTCATGAGACATGTTTTTAAATTATGTGTTGATGTGCCTCAGAGAAGCAACACTTTTACCACTTCCTTGAAGTGGAGGACTATGATCCAAGAAGAGAACTTACCAGTTTTCAGAGCTTATAATAACCACCACATTTTTAAATAACTACTTCTGTTACATTCTCTTAAATGAGCGTGTTCTCTAGAAGAGGGATGAATTAAATTGCTGAAGAAGGAAATAATAAATTTAATGCAGTACAAATGCTGTTTACTCAAGAACTTATGTTATTCCAATACCTGTAAATTCTATTTACATAAGGTTTTCCAGCACTATATATATATATATATATATATATATATATATATATATATATATAGTGACTATGATGACCAAAATGACCATTTGACTGGTCACCATGTGGGGCTAGCATAGATGCATAGACACAGGTAAAGTATATGAGTGAACAAAGAATGAACAAGACAAATGCTTGCCTTCATAGAGCTCACACTATAAGAAGGTTAGGTCAGGAATGAAAATTCAAAATTGCCACCAGCACAGACCCGAAGTGTTGCTTCTAAGAGTGGTCAGAGATACACCCATATCAGACTAAAGCATGACTGAAGGGCTGGTGCTGCTGTGAAGGCAGGGCCGTTCTGGATTTCCCAGAGGAGCCAATGGCTGCTTAGGAGGCAGAGCTTTTGACACTGGCATAGAAACTGACTTATCAGAACCAAATCAGGGTGAACTGTGCAGAGCCAATGGCTGCTTGGGAGGTGGAGCTTTTGATGCTGACTGCATAGAAATGGACCAATCAGTACCTAATCTGGGTAACTGCCAAGGCAGAGCCTAAGATGGGCATTGAGGAGGGGTTTAAGGGCAACAGCTGTTAGGTGTAAGGTGTAAGAAAGCAGTTCAATTTTTTAATAACCAGTTTGACAGTATAGTGCATATGGCTATCAGTCCAGATATAGGGTTTATGTACTTTTGTCTGCCAAGAGCATCTCCTTCTGATAAAAAGGCTACCCTCTGCCCCATTTAAGCAATCTATCCTATATAATCTATCTATACTAATAAGAGGGTAATTTGCTAAGTAGACTGGGTGGACCAGCCATCTTATGGATGTCTGACTTCCTTCTGGACAATGCCATCGTGGTGGGGGCCAAGGCAGAAGGAGTTAAGGGCAATCAGGCTGGCAAGGAAGAGCAGTTAGGGGCAAAATTAGGCTGTCAGGAGAGGGAAGTTGGGGGCAATCAGGCTGGCCAAGGAGGCAGTTGGGGGTAAACTGGCCTGCAGCGGGCCATTAGGGTTGACCAATTCAGCAGGAGAGAGCAATTGAGGGCATTAGTCAAGCAGGCAGGCAGGCAGGTGAGTGGTTAGGAGCCAGTAGTCCTGAATTTCTAGAGGGATGTCTGACTGCCCCTGAAGGGTCCCTGATTGGAGAGTGTGCAGGCTAGGCTGAGGGACACCCACTCCCATGCATGAATTTCATGCCCCAGGCCTCTAGTTTGTAGATAAAAGACCTCCTTTTATTAGGAAGGGAACAAGAGCCCTGTTTATTAAGTGATGATCTGATGCATGGGTTGAATTGAACCTCTTTGTCAAGTACATTTCTAACTTGAAGTCAATGACATATTTTCAGGAGTTAAGTTATCAATTGCCAGTGCTACTGCTGAATTACTTTATTTTCCTTTTTTACATTGACAGGACGGTCAAAATCCTTGAGTGGAATCATAAGCAAATTGAGCCAATGACTAGGCTTCTTTTCTTTTTAGAAATGGATAAGCCTCATTTTATATCCTTTTCTCCCTACACCATTTTAAAATCCAGTCCAGAATGGGAGAAGGGGAGAGAGGCGAGTTTAGAAAAATCAAATTACTTTATCATCAGAAGTGGCCTTTTATATGTCAAACAACCTAAGATGTTTATGGTGAAAGGTATTGTTTAAAGTGTTTAAAATATATTCATTCATTTAATCATTAAGACAACTCCACAAGGTAGCTTCTATTATTACCCTTGTTTTACAGGTGAACCACAGAGTGGTTAAGCAACTTTTTCATGGCCATATGGTAAGTGATAGAGCTAAGATTCAAACATGGGCAGTCTAAACTTGTGCCCTTCACTCTCATACTGCTGTGATGCCATTGCCCTTGAAAATAATCTAGTCAAATATCATAATTTCAACAGATGAAAACATTGAGGATCAGGAAATTGAGTTCTTTGTCCAAGTCCACACACTTAGTTTCATTGTTTTCTTTAAATTATTTCATTCTAGGCTATTAAACCTGGTAGATCAGACTGAGTGTATGGCCAGCCCTGGGCCCTGTCAGCAGGAGTGGGAACCATACCTAATAGTTGTCATAAAGCAGCCAAAGAAGCTATCTTTCAATGGTGGAAATGTCATGTCAGAACAGGAGACGCATGTAGAAGGAGACAGACAGATTGGGTAGGTTGTGCCATAACCAGGGCTTTTCTGAGTTCTAGAAGTCAATTAATTGGTCCTTTCTGACTTAGAAAAACTTCCAGGAATCTCAAAATACATTACTAACATAGACCCACTTCTCTCAATTAAGGTTTCCTTCTATTATTTTCAAGAGTAAATTCCCCATTGGCTGGGGTTCTGCATTCTTGATAGAATTACAGTTACTGCCAGTAATTGAGAATCTGACATATGTTACTGTTAGGCTCAATTAAGTGTTATCAATTAAGAGTAATCTATAATAATGAAAGCATAATATGCTAATTATACTAGACATACTTCTGGACATCCTTCCATCCTTCCTGATGAAGCTGGGCTGCAAGGGAAGCCCAGGTCTCGGGTGCCTGCCTGGGTGCCTGCCAGCGGCTAGAGGGAGGGAAGCCTGGATCCCAGGTGCCAGAGCGAAGCTGGTGCTGGCAGCTATAGGAAGGAAGATCTACTCTTGCACAAATTTTGTGTATCGGGCTTCTCGTATACTAATAATATAGTTTCAAAAATCATAGGAGAACACTCTTTTAACTTGTGGTTTCTAAAGTATTTTCAGAGTTTTTATCATATGTGTATAGATACTTTCTTTCTTGTTTCCCAGACTCTTCTAATTTTAACTTGAGCAAAGAATTAGAACAATGTAAATGCATTATAAAAGCTGTCAGTGATGAAATGAGAAGAATATTAGCAATGAAGAGGCATATAGAACAGTGCTATTTTAAAAAATATATATATGTTTTTATTGATTTTTAGAGATATAGAAAATGAGAGAGAGATAGACATATCAGTTGCCTCCTGCATGGCCCCCACTGGGGATTGAGCCTGAAATTTGGGCATATGCCCCGACCAGGAATGGAACCAGTGACCTCCTGGTGCCTGAGCACACTGGCTGGGCAGAACTGGGTTAAGTTCACTAACATGAGATCATTTATAAAAAATCTGTGTCCTTTTACTAATCATGTTTTAGAAAAGGGCTTTGTGGCCGAAACCGGTTTGGCTCAATGGATAGAGCGTCGGCCTGTGGACTGGAAGGTCCCGGGTTCGATTCCGGTCAAGGGCATGTACATTGGTTGTGGGCACATCCCCGGTGGGGGGTGTGCAAGAGGCAGCTGGTCGATGTTTCTCTCTCATGGACGTTTCTAGCTCTCTATCCCTCTCCCTTCCTCTCTGTAAAATATCAATAAAATATATATTTAAAAAAAAAAGAAAAAAAGAAAGAAAAGGGCTTTATGTATTTAGATCTTCTATCTGCTCCTGAAAAGTCTAGTTAATACAAAGACTGGTATATGTTGTCCTTCATTTGAGTGTAGGAAGCAAGGAGAGGGCATAGAAGATTTAAATCCATTAAAGTGCTGTTTCATTTAACAAAATAGTCCTCGTTTTACTGTTTACTGTACATGGCATACTAAAGAGTTAACCTTCATTTGTAAGTTTAAATATAGTATGCTTTAAATATGTTTATACAATTTATAAATATGTACAGCTTCTAGGTTTTACCAGTTTCTTTTCTGATATAAATATCTTATTTCTGGGGAAGGGCATTTAGGGGTAACTTATTAAGCTTTATATAAACAATGTAGCTTTCATTGTTTTAAATACCATAGAAAGATGATAACAATTAATAATCATATTTTAGGAATAAAATTAAATACATTCAACCAATCTTGAATGGTTTGTGTGTTTTTGTTTTTGTTTTTATTAAAATTGAAAACTATGTGTTGCCCTGTTGTGGAATTCTATATGCAATGTAATACAAGAGGGTGATAGCATTAGACTTGATAGCAGCCATGTGCATGGACAACACAGGGCAGCATATGGTGCCTCCTTCCAGAGGTTGCGGCAATTTGTTATCTTTCTGTCTTAGAAGCCTGGCATTGAAGAACATGTCGCTATAGCACACGCTGCCATGTGACAGCAACTCCAGGACTGCTGATTTCCAGCAACACTGTCAAATCCATACAGACTGACAGTAGAAAGGTGGTTTCAGGGACTGGGGGAGAGGGGAAATGGGAGCTACTGCTTAATGGACACAGACTTCCAGTTTTGCAAGTTCTGGAAATTGGTTGCTGAACAATATAAATATACTTAACACCAAGAAAGTAAATTTTGTGTTATGTATATTTTATCATAATTAAAAATGTTTTAAAATACACTTGAAGGAAGATCGAATGGTAAAGGAAAGGATTAACTGATAAATTAGAGTCTGCTGAGAGATTTTAAGTTTCTGCCCAGTTACTGGGGGCAACCGCCTGGCCCCACTCTCATGGTTACCCTGTCTCCTGTCTGTGTCCAACTACCTGCCGACCCTAAGGGAGGGAAAGGTGGTCAGCATTGCAGTTCTTTTCCATGTTGATCTCAGACATCACTTTTTATACCTCAATCCTGTCTGTCCTAGAATTGGGGTCACTGACCTCAGGAATGAAAGGAAATAAGAAGTCTTTCTTCCTCAGGAAAGCGCGAAGGTCTTTGAATAAGTCAAGGATGTGAGGAAGGACTTCCTCCTGGCAGTCCACTTACTCTCTGTTCCTGGATCTTACCTTAGCCTTGCGCTTGCTTTCATCCATGATCATTTTCCAGTCTGAGCCATTGTTGCTGTATCCAATCTTGAACTTCCTCATGGACACTTTGTTCTCCCGGTGCTTCCCCCCCTGAATGATGATGCCCCTCACAATCTTCTCCTCCCCTAAGTCCACTTGGAGCCACTCGTTTATGTATGGATGAGGTGCAGGTGGCAGTACCCAGCCAGAGCGACTCGTCACAAGGCGAATGTTTTCAGGCATCCAGTTCCTGTCCCCTTGGTTTGAGGCTGTAATCTGGGAGTCAGAAATAAGTCCAGATACCATGCCCAACATTCCAGAGCAAGGATAATCTAGAGGGTGAAATGAAATAATGTAAAATGATTTTATGCTTAGAAAGACTATGACATATTAAGTAAAACATTTTCTGTACCCATGCCTATTAATGTTTAAGTCTCTGTATCATTTAAAATTAAACTTTCCTCCTTATACCACATTCTAATAAAGAAAAAATTCAATAAGAACAAACATTTCCCTCCTTTCTGAGTTTTTCCAAGACAATCAATAGCACCACATATCTTTCTATATCTTCTAGAGCAATCCATGTAACTTTTGAGAATAATGAGAATATCAATCATTCATTAATTGATTGGGAGCTTAAAAACAAAATGTTCAACATTTCAATTATTCTCCTTTCAAAATAACACATCTCAAACAAAGACATGCACAGGAATAATAACTTATTTTTTATTAATAATTTTTTCCATTTTTTAAATTAAGGTATTATATGTGTATATATCTTACCATCACCCCTGCACCCAATCCCATACATGCCCTCATCCCCGGTGTTTTGCATCCATTGGTTATGCTTATATGCATGCATACAAGTTTTTCAGTTGATTTTTTATCACCCCACCTCTCCCTAACCTTCACTCTGTAATTTGACAGTCTGTTTGATGCTTTACTGCCTCTGTATTGATCTTTTTGTTCATTTGTTTATAATGTTCTTTATTATCCGCAAATGAGTGAGATCATGTGGTATTTTTCTTTCATTGACTGGATTATTTCACTTAGCATGATGTTCTCCAATTCCATCCATGTTGCTGCAAAAGGTAAGAATTCCTTATTTTTTTTATGGCAGCATAATATTCCATTGTGTAGATGTAACATAGTTTTCTGATACAGTCATCTGCTGATGAGTACCTAGGCTGTTTCAAATCTTAGCTATTGTAAATTGTGATGCTATGAATATAGGGGTGCATATATCCTTTCTGTTTGGTGTTTCTAGTATTTTAGGATATGTTCCTAGGAGTGGGATTACTGGGTCAAATGGGAGTTCCATTGTTAGTTTTTTGAGGAAACTCAATACTGTTCTCCACAGTAGCTGTACCACCAGAAGTGCATGAGGGTTCCTTTTTCTCCAGACCCTCGCCAACACATGTTGTTTTGTTGCTTTGTTGATGATAGCCATTCTGACAGGTGTGAGATGGTACCGAATTGTTGTTTTGATTTGCATCTCTCGAAGAATTAGTGACTTTGAGCATTTTTTCATGTGTCTCTTGGCCTATATTCTGTCTTATTTAGAAAAGATTCTAATTAGGTCCATTGCCCATTTTTTTATTGGATCATTTATCTTCCTTTTATTAAGTTATATAAGCTGTCTGTAGATGTTGGAGATTAAACATTTATCAGTGATAACATTTGCAAAAATGTTCTCCCATACAGTGGGCTTTCTTGTTGTTTTGTTAATGGTTTCTTTTGCTGTAAAAAGCTTTTTATTTTGATGTAGTCCCATTTATTTTCTCTTTAGCTTCCATTACCCTAGGGGCAGTTTCAGTGAAGAAGTTCTTTTGGCATATGTCTGAGATTTTGCTGCCTGTGGATGCCTCTAGTATTTTTAAGGTTTCCCATCTTATGTTTAAGTCCTGTATCCATTTTGAGTTTATTTTTGTGTATGTTGTAAGTTGGTGATCTAATTTCATTTTTTTCATGTATCTGTCCAATTTTCCCAACACCATTTATTGAAGAGGCTGATCTTGACTCCATTGTATGTTCGTGCCTCCTTTGTCAAATATTAATTGAACATAGTGATCTGGATTGATATTTGGATTATCTATTCTATTCCATTGATCTATATGTCTCTTCTTATGCCAGTACCAGGCTGTTTTGAGAACAGTTGCTTTGTAATACAGCTTGAAATCTGGTACTGAAATCCCTCCTACTTTACTCTTCTTTCTCAGGATTGCTGATGCTATTCGAGGTCTTTTATTGTTCCAAATGAATTATCATATATAGCTTTTATTATGTTGAGATATGATCCTTATATTCCTGCCTTGATGAGAGTTTTTATCATGAAAAGGTGTTGCATTTTGTCAAATACTTTTTCTGTATCAATTGATATGATTGTGATTTTTATCTCTCAATTTGTTTATGTGATGTATCATGTTTACTGATTTGTGGATATTGTGCCATCCTTGCATTCCTGGGATAATTCCTACTTGGTCTTGGTCTCTCTCATGACTGCTTTTGCTGTGTCTCATAGATTTTGGATTGTTGTGTTTTCATTGTCATTTGTTGCCATGATGTTTTTTAATTCTTCCATTATTTCTCTGGTATCCCAGTCATTGTTTCATAGAACACGGTTTATATTTTTGTGTTTGATTTTTGGGGGATTGTTTTTATTGTAGTTGATTTCCAGTTTTATGCCACTGTGACCAGAGAAGATGCTTTGTATGATTTATATCTTCTTAAAATTGATGAGTCTTTGCCTAAGACCCAACATATGGTCAATCTTTGAAAATGACCTATGTGCATACTTGAGAAGAATGTATATTCTGTGGCTTTGGTTTGAATTGTTCTGAAGATGTCAATTAATTCGATCAGGTCTAGTGAGTCATGTAGGATTCAGGTTTCTTTGCTGATTTTTTTATTTAGAGAATTTGTCCAATGGTGATAGTGGGGTATTAGAAGTCTCCTACTATGATTTTATTGCTGTTAATCTCTCTGGATATCCTCCAGAAATTTTTTTATGTATTTAGGTAATCTTGTATTGGGTGTGTATGTTTACCAGAGTTATTTCTTCTTGTTAGATCACTCCCTTTAGTATTATAAAGTGGCCTTCCTTTTCTTTTGTTATATCCTTCACGTTGAGATCTAATTTCTCAGATATAAGTATTGCTACCCCAGCTTTTTTTTCTATTTTCATTCATCTGAAAAACCTTTTTCTATCCCTTAATCTCCAGTCTGTGTGCATCTTTTTTCTGAGGTGGGTTTCTTGTGGACAGCAGATATATGGGTCGTGTTTTATTATTTAATCCATTACTCTATGTTGTTTGATTGGGACATTTAATCCATTAACATTTAAATTTATTATTGATAGGTACTTATATGAAGCTCCTGATTTCACCTTCAATTTTGTTTGATAGCCTTATTGGGCACAGTATTCTTGGATTCAAACCCTCCCTTTGCATGACTTTGTGTATTTCATTCCATTCCCTTCTGGCCTGATGAGTTTCTGTTGAGAAATCAGTTGCTAGTCTGATAGGAGTTCCTTTATATGTAATTTTCTGTCTCTCTTTGGACACTTAAGTTTCTTACTTTGCTGTTGGTGTTTGCCAATTTAATTATAATGTGCCTTGGCATTGGTTTTTTTTATAGTTCATTTTGTTTGGAACTCCGTGAGCTTCTTGGATTTGTGTGGGTCTTTTCTTCCCTATATCAGGGAAGTTTTCTGTCATTCCTTCAAACAGGTTTTCTATTGCATGCTCAGTTTCCTCTCCTTCTGGAACTCCTATCATGCAGATTTTTTTGTTTTGTGTTGTCTCAAAGTTCCCTTAGACTCCCCTCCTGCTTTTTAATTTTTTTTTTCTAGCAGCTTCTCTACTTGGGTATTTTCCCCCACCTTGTTTATAGCTCACCGATGCAGTCCTCTGCTTCTTCTAGTCTACCCTTAACTCTTTCTATTGAGTTCTTTACAGCAACAATGTCATTTTTCATTTCTTCTTGGTTCTTCTTCATGTCCTCTTGGTTCTTACTCATATTGTCAAATTTGTCTTCCATTCTTTTCAGCCACTTTATGACCATTTCTCTGAATTCTTTCTCTGACAGGTCACTTGCCTCTATTTCGTTTACTTATTTTTCTGGTGGTACCTGCTTTTCTTTCATATGCGGGCTGTTTCTTAGTCTCCCCATAGTCTCTCTTCTATGGATGTCTGATTACGTAGTTCTCTTTCTCCTTTCCTTGGTGGAGTGTAGAGCTCCTCTGCATCTGCATGTTTGCGCCAATTGGGAATTGGTGTTCTGGGGCTTGCATCAGGTGTAGATTTTCAGGCTTCTAATAAGATCTACTTTCCCGTTCAAGATGGTGCGGACTCCGCATCCCAACCCATAGCTCTGGTAGGGGACCTAGCAGCAGTGGGGGCTGCCCAGTCAGGGGAACCCCAGCAGGCAGTCTCCCACCTTCTCCTGGAGTATAGCTGTCCCTTACCTTGCCAACAAATACTCCCTTGTGAACCTCAGCTATTCTTCCTTCTGCTCCAGGACAGAGCTCGGGACCCATCTGTCTACTCCAGGGGTGGGCAAACTTTTTGACTCAAGGTCCACAATGGGTTCTTAAACTGGACCGGAGGGCCGGAACAAAAGCAACCTGATCATGCTGGCACTCTCATATTGGGCTGCTGGTGAAGTAGTGGAGGGGAGAGCAAGAGAACCCTCTGCTCTTTTGGCTCGGCAGGCCAGATAGAATAGCCTAATGGGCCAGATCCGGCCCAAGGGCCGTAGTTTGCCCAGGGCTGGTCTACTCTGCTGCCATTTTTCCTCTATCACTAATGTATTTTTCTTTGAAACAACTCAATTCTGCATAATATAATCAAAAGTTAGTCTCATGAAATAAACATCTTAGGAGGCATATATCTAACTAGTGACCCAGTGCATGAAATGTCTGCACATTAAAAGGAAATTAAAGGAAATATTTTAATATTGCTATTTGTCCTTTCTCTATAATAGAAGTGTCAGAGATGAAAGAAAATTTGTAAAACATATATGAAAATCTTCCTCCTGTCAGCGTCTGGGGTGTGCTTCAGGACCCAGACTCAAGTCCCCATCCACCAGCATGTGCCTTAAAATTGCATGAGACCAAAACCCAGCTGTCCCCACCCCCGTCAAGCCCTGTTGGGCTTGAGGAACAGTATCAGGTCCCCTGGCCTGGTAGCAGGCAGGATATGAGGCCTCAGGTCCCCCATCATGCCCCACCAGGTGAGGGGAATAGCCTGAGGTAAACCATCAAGGCCTACTGGGTGGGGACAGGGACAACCTGAGGTCCCCCAGCCTGGGGGAAGGGCATGGCCTGAAGAACCCCTGCCCAGCACCAGGGTGGGGGGCACACCTTGAGGTCCCCTGTCAAGCCCCACCAGATAGGGGCCACAGCCTGAGATCCCCACTCAAACCCTGCCAGGAGAGGGGCATGACCTCAGTTCCCCTGCTAATATTTCATTACAAAAACCCTGCCTCTGCCGTGGGTGAAGCCAACTTGTCACAGCATGAGGGTTAATTTGCATATTCCCTCTTTATTATGTAGGATAGAATTAAACTATGTCCATGTTATTAGTTGAACCTTAAGAATTAATTACTGAGATACATTCCAGATCATGGACTGATATTCAGTAGAGATCATGTCATTTTTTTTTATACAGTTTGTGCCTACTCACATGGAAATTATGCATACACTTTCTTTTTTTCTTCTTTATTGATTAAGGTATTATATATGTGTCCTTATCCCCATTGCCCCCTTCCTCCCACTGGTGTCTGTCTCCATTGATTAGGTTTACTAGTATATATGCATGTATATAAGTCCTTTGGTTAATCTCTCCCCTTTATCTCCACCCTCCCCTACCTTCCCTCTGAGGTTTGACAGTCTGATAGATGTTCCTCTGTCTCTGGATCTGTTTTTGTTAAGCAGTTTATGTTGTTTGTTATATTCCACAAATGAGTGAGATCATGTGATATTTATGCATGCCCTTTCAACCAAGGATGCCAGGCCTTCCATAGTATGTCCTTGCATACCCTCTTCTCATTTACCCCTTTAGATAGAGGCAACTGAAATGAAGAACTTCTTCACCAGGGGTATTGGGTATAGGGAGGTTTTTTCTCATTCTGTTCCTTCCATTTTGCCCTTCCCACTATCTGACCAGTTAAAATCTTGACCCATTTTCAAATGCTATGTCAGTTATTCTCATCTCTTCAACTGGGGTTGTTTCCTTTTCTGGAGGTCTTTTCATATATCAATGGCCACATTCAGTTCCTTGGATGACTACTATTTGCCTCCCCACATTTTAAGTTCTCTTGATGGAAGAACCAAGTCATATTTAAATTTTTTCTTTTTTAAATTATAAAAAATTTTCTTTTAAATTATAAAGCCTTGCTTTATAAATAGTATTTGCTCAACAAATATTCATTGAACGAATCAACTTATTAACGCAATAAAAGGCAGCTGTCCATTTTCAAAGCACCTTTTCCTAGAAGGGATATGGAAACAAACAATAAATTCAATGGGGCGTATGAAAAGATTTACAAAAACTACTTTACTGGGAGGGCTATAAAATTATAGTATTAAAAATAGAAATCACATTTTTAGTCAATGTGGTCACACCTGCTTGATTGAAAACTAGCTTTTATAAAGAAATGTTTAGCTGGTAATGAGGACCAGATGTTACCATTTGAAGCAAACACAATTAACTTGAATATTATAATAAGAGCAGAACCTTTACCAAATTAATGTCCTTTCTCTAATTCAGAGTTGGCTAGGGGGCAGTTTACAACCCATAAACCTAGCATGCCCAACCCCTATTGGGCCAATGAATACATTGGAGGACAGACTGCCATCCCTTCTGTCTGTCTGTCTCATCCAAAAACAACAAAGAACAGTAACAGGGAACCTTGATTGGCCTTTGACCGAAAACTTTGAGAGTGTGTCAGCAATGCTTGGGAGGAAAAAAAAATTAACAGTTCAAGGTGTAAATGAGATGGAGGGATTTAATTTCATTTTCCATAGTAGTAGGCTGGGTCAGATGTACGTCAGCCTGGCTGCATGTCAAATCCTTTGGAAATAATATTGCCAGATTTAGCAAACAAGCAATCAGATAAAAACAAAACAAACAAACATGATGCCAAGCTAAATTAGAATTTCAGATAAATAATGACTAATTTTTTTAAATATAAGCATGTCCCAAATATGGCATGGAGCATATTTATACTAAAAATTTATCTGTCATTTATCTGCATAAGACTTAAATGGACATTTTATATTTTACCTGGTAACCCTGTTTGCAAAGCTTAAAACCAATCCTAGATGAAAAGAAGAGATGAGTCTGGGATGGTGAATTGAAATGGTTGTTTTCACTAACATTATTTTATAATAAAATCTTTGTACTTTAAAGGGAAAATTGATGTATACTGATAAATCAAATACTCAGTTAAACAATTTTCAAAGAATGAGAAGGTAATAACTTCAATTGATGGAAGAACCTGAATGAGCATAATTAAATCTTCCCCTGATAATTCAGAGATATCTTTAGAAGCTCTGGTACCTGAGATTATCACTGAGAAGTCTGAATAACAGAGGAACACACTAATGTGTGCAGAAGCACTACTTAATACATGACTGGGTAACAAATACAAGTTAATAGAGTTTGTAGTGTGTTCTCATTCATTAAGCAGTTAACCTACATGATTAATTTTTACCAATTTCCATCTTTGCCAAAATGATAAAACCTGCTTTGTCAGTCACTTATATAGCAGAATGGTTTGCTACATTCTTGTTTGTAACTCTATAGGATGATACATCATTGTATACTCTGGATTATCTAATATTAAAAATTTCAAAGAATTATTTTTTGAATACTTTAAATCTATAAAAATTAGATTAAAATGGGGGTTCTGGAGAGTTTGGAAGTCAACTGCTGCATTCACATGGTAACTTTTAGTTCAATTGTTTTTAAAAATTCAGATTGAGTTAGGACCTGCCTCCTCAAGAGGATCTCAAATTTTGAGATCCATCACTTGTTTCTCAGAAGACATCGATATAACTGCAATTCATTCATTCACTCATTCATTAAAAAATCAGCACGTGGAACACATTATGTTCCAGGAATATAAAACACAATAAAAATAAGCCCATCAGGGCCACTTCTTTCATCAGCCTCAACTATGAGGGTAACACGGCATCTAAAAGAACGTTTTCTCACTAGGGTATCTGCTGCTGAGGCTTATTGTAGGTACAACTTATTGTCTACTATGCACTGTCTATTTACTGGGTACCATTTAATAAGCACTTACTTTAAATGAAATATATTACATAAATTCTTTTGCTGAATCCTTATTATGGCTGAATTAAGCTTAAATTTTTAAAAATATTGTTTTAATTGATTTTAGAGAGGAAAGGAAAAGAGAAATAAATACCCTGTATAACGTTAAAAGATAGTCCCTCCTGCACTCCCCACACTGGGGATCAAGACTACACCCAGGCATATGCCCTGATCAAAAGAGAACCATGGCCTCCTGACTCAACCACTGAGGCACACTGGCCAAATAAGGTTAAGCTTACTGACCAGGAAATGAAGGTCAGAGGGACTAAATGTCTTGCTCATGGTCACACATTCACTAATGGATAGTTCAGAGCCAAGCCTGGATGTCTGTGTATCTTCTGTCCATGTGACCATCATTACAATATGCTAGCCACTGTAAAAAAAAAAAAGCTTGCCTTGATCAATTATTTGGAGATTGTAGCTGTCTTACTAGAGAGAAAATATATAAAATAAAGTAGGGCTCACAAATAACAAACTAGCCCTATGAGCCTAAAGGTATTATCTTATTTGGAAAAACAAAATAAAACCTCAGGCTATATACAGTAGTTATAAAATAGAATATGGCTGAAACCGGTTTGGCTCAGTGGATAGAGTGTCAGCCTGTGGACTGAAAGGTCCCAGGTTTGATTCTGGTCAAGGGCATGTACCTTGGTTGTGGGCACCTCCCCGGTGGGAGGTGTGCAGGAGGCAGCTGATCGGTGATTCTCTCTCATCGATGTTTCTAACTCTCTGTCCCTCTCTCTTTTTCGCTGTTAAAAAATCAATAAAATATATATTTTTAAAAATATATAAAATGCTATTTCAAATATCTGGTTAAATAACTAAGTCATTTAATTATTTAAAAAATACAAATACATTATTTGCCTCTTTACATTGCCTCTTATAATTAACTCTCAGGAAAATCCTTATAAAAATGAAAACAAAGCGTTCAGGGTTAAATAAATATTTTATTTAACTAAAAGGAGAGCCTGGAAATTCAGAGTTCAGATGAACACATTTGGAGTTTTTATAGTTTACCCCCCCCCCCTTTTTTTTGTACAGTGACATGAAATTAAGATGCAGTAATAGGCCATAAATTTCCACCTTGACTTAAAATGGCATTGTCTCTGCAAATTTATAGGTACCTCTTAAATTTGTAATGCTCTGAAAATGACCTAGAACTTGCCCTTATATAACTTCTGAGAAAAAATAAAGCCAAGGTTATATCTTACTTTTCAATGTCCTTTCCTCCTCCAAACCCTCCCACCCAATTCCTGCCTCCAAGGCCTTGACCTTTCTAAGACTTAGGTCCTAAAACAATAAACATGTCCATCTCTATGATGGAAATAAATAACATTTTGGTAAGAAATCAGATGTCAGCTTTTACTTTCTAAAATGGGCTCTACTGTAAACAGAGTAGTTTTATTTCCCCCCCACTTAGTTTGTTCTTTTATAACTGCTTACAAGTTCATGGAAAATAGCCTGAGTGACCTTTTTTTCCCCCTTCCAAAAAATCTGTATTTTTCTTATCTAAAAATAATTATACTAAAGAGGATAAAAATAAAAAAATAGAGTTGGACTTCATGGAATGAGAAATTAAATACTCTAAATATGTAAACTAATATAACATTAAAAGATATTTCACAGACTTTTAAAAGTTGTTTACTTTTCATTACTTTTGGTGAATCAATTATTGATTCTGTTTTGAATTTTTAAACTTACTCTCAAGATTACATTGTACTGCTCTTTTAAAAATGAAAACACTGCCGAAACCGGTTTGGCTCAGTGGATAGAGTGTTGGCCTGCGGACTGAAGGGTCCTGGGTTCGATTCCGGTCAAGGGCATGTACCTTGGTTGTGAGCATATCCCCAATGCGGGGTATTCAGGAGGCACCTGATTGATGTTTTTCTCTCTCATCGATGTTTCTAACTCTCTATCCCTCTCTCTTCCTCTCTGTAAAATATATTTAAAAAATATATTTAAAAAAATAAAAAATAAAAATGAAAGCATTGCATTATATTTATTTAAATGAAAGGGAACTATTTTCCTCAGAATGCCCAGTGGACAAGTCATAACAGTTCTGATAGCCATAGCAATACAGTGAGCATAACAGCAGGAACATTCTTTTCCTTCTAGCTCTGTCCTGACCTGGCCACTTTTTATTTTAGCTACTTAGTCTCTTAGAACTACACCTTCTTCATCCCTTAAATAAACCATCTACTTGTAGCAAATTTAACAGACTTTAAAGTCTTATTAATGCCAGAATAAGCAAATTAAAAAAACTAGAAGTATTGCCTAATTTATTTATAAAATTAGTATTTTATTCAACAAAAGATAGCTATTGAGACAACAGCTAAGAGAAAGTTGCCAAGGTAGTTAATTAGTGAGTAAAAGAAATTCTTGCAATTTAAACTTCTTAACTGTAGTTCATGAGGCCACCCTCTAAAATTTAAAATTAAAAAGATAAAGGAGGAGGAGAACATTCCATGCAATATGCAAATAGACCAAATGGTGGAACAACCAACCAACCAAATGACCAGTCACTATTACATGCACTGACTGCCAGGGTGCATGCACGGGACATGGCAGGCATCAGCAGCAGGCAACAGAGCACCAAACATGGTGGGAATCTGCTGTGGCAGGCTGGTGGAGCAGGTGAACTGGGGTGCCAGACCAAGGTGGGTTGCTGGTCGCTGTCATCAGGGTAAGCCTCTGATGGATACTGACAATTCTTTGTTCCTGCACACTGGGGTGCTGCCAGGCACCTGCACCTGCTGTTGGCACCAAAGCCGCTGCTTGTACCTATTGCAGGTGCCTGGCACCATCCCTGATTACTTTGGTGCTGTCTCTGTCAACTCCCCTGAGGGCTTCTCTACCTCCCCTTTCTCCTGAGGGGTGATTGGGGCAGCAGCAATAGCTTGTACCCACTGACAGCACCGGCCCTGCTCACACCTGCTGCTGGTGCTGACCCCAATCGCACTGTGCCATCAGCGGGTACAAGCGGGGCCAGCATTGTCAGCACATGGGAGCAGCGGTGGGAGTGGGGCTGCTGGCAGACAGGGAACTGGGGCAATGGTGGGAGGGGCCAGGCAGAAGCATTGAGGATGAAAAAGACCTGCCCCTGTGCCCACCACAGCCTTGTTGCCCATAGTTTCTTTCAAGGTGCACACATTTGTGCACCGGGGTCCTAGTTTACTATAAATCTACTAAGTACCTATCAGTGTGCCCAGAACGTAAGGGACAGGGATAAAAGGCATGGCACTTGACTTCATGGAGTTAACGGTTTAGTGGAAAGGCACCAGTTCACAAATACATACCACATGCCAGCTGTGTTAGGTGCTTTATATCCAAGAGCTAATCCATTATCAGAAGAGCCCTGAATAGCGTATGTGAGTATGGACTGTTTTCTAGGTGAGAGAACTAAGGCTTTGAAAGGTACTAAATTGTCCAAAGAAATAAGCTAGTTAATACAAGTAGAACTGAAACTCAGGTTTGTCTAAGTCCAAATGAAAATGACCGTATATATACAAAATTACTCTTCCTGAATTTAAAAGTTTATATAAATCATAACGAGGCAATCTTTAAGCTGGAGCTTACCTGTAATCTTGCAGCCATATACTTCAAACCTCATAGATATACCATTTTCCCAAGTCAGAGGTTTAATTCGGACAAATCGAGTAATAAGTGGTTTGGGGAAAACTCCAAACACAACATCTGTGGGGTTGGTGTTTCCCTGAAAGATCTATATGAAAAAAGAAAGGGCCCTTTAATAATAGGCTTTTGGGATTGAAAACAAATCCAAAATACATTTTCACAAATGCTTGTAAAAATTATTTATAATTTCAACATTGTCTATCCACGTTGAGATAGTGTTAATAACTTACCATGTGTTGTGTTGTTTTTTAAATGATGGCAATCAGAAAGAATCATGTCTAATATAGAACTAGAGGCCCGGTGTATGAAAATTCATGCACTAGAGTGGTGGGTCCCTCAGCCTGATCTGCCCCCTCTCACAGTCTGGGAGCACTCAGAAACGAGAAGCAACCCAGCAATCAGGAGAAGGTGATGCCCCATCACACTTCTGCTGCTGCCACTGCTGGCAGCACAAGCCTTGGCTGGCCCTGGTTACCTGAGCCTCGGGTCTCCCTCAGTGGCTGGGCAGCTGCCATCTGAGATTTGCCTGAGCCTTGGGCCAGCCCTGGGCACTGCCATCTTTGAGGATGTGGCAGTCAATTAGCATATTCCCTCCTTATTGGCTTGGGCATTACCATCTTTGCAATGGTGTGAGGGCAATTAATATATTCCCTCTTTATTAGATAGGTTTGTCCTAATCATCCATTCAATTTTCAGAGTGGTTAGAGCCTTCAAAGCACTGTTACAAGGGTAATACTTATTTAAAAATACACTCTATGGTATTAAAAAATGGGCAATTATTAACTTTATCATATGGACCTACAAAATTCTAAGGATATTTACTGGGAACTGTCCTTATTTTACTTTCCCAGGAACTCCCAGAAGGTCTGCTTTTTTAATTCAGTGTAAGGCCTGGCTTTTTGAAATTCTATGTTCCCTGCTATATAGCATAAGGTCAAGTGGCTTTCTCTCTTTCACTCCCATTTCTTGATGGAAGATCTTTTCTCTGACATTCATTAATTGCTTTAAACTTTCTTAGTTATTGGTAAAATTTTGTTTTAGTTGTCAAAATAAAAACTTAGTTATAAATACTGTATAATTAGAACTCAGCTTTTCTAGGGCCTCTGTCTAATTTTGAAGGAGCCATTTTATTCTAGCCACAGGTGTAATGATTGCCTGTCACAAACCAATTTCCCACAAGTATTTGTCAGGGCCACAGCGCCAGGCCTGGTGCCACAGTCATATTCTCTGGCAAGATGCCCAAGCAGTGGAGACTGTTTCCCTTTGTGGAACATTCTGGCAGTAGACCCACCTCAGGTGAAATCACCTTCCTGGATTTTACGTGGCCCTGGAGTGGGGATGGCCTGTATGAAAGTGGCTGACTCAGTCACATGCTGTGGGTGACGAGTCTCAGGTGGTATAACTCAAATTTACGGGGCTCATCAGTGGCACGAGTTTCCTCGCCATCTTCCCAAATAAGTTCATAGAGGAGAACCACAGTTTCCCAAGGTTTGCTCTTCTCCTGGGAGAAAGGGCTTGTAAAAGTCAAAATGGTGTTTTTACTTCATTTAGCTTAAGTGGCCTGCACAATTGAAGGGGGTCAATGGTTTCCAAAATTGGCTGTTAGCCTGATCCCTCTCCAGAGAAAATTTAATATCATAATTTATCCTAGCCTGTGATGGACTTCAGATGCCTATCCTACTTCAGCGTCTCTCTCTGGGAAACAATCTGTGTGGGAGCATTTTTGTGTGACAAAGAATAATAGGTAACTGCCAGAAAGAGTAGAGTCCCAAACTATGGTGCTTAACGTGTCAACAAGCCCACTTCAGGGAAGCCCAGCAGTCTGTTAGAAGCACTGCATGCACCAATGCTCAGCTCACACTGAGGGATTTTGTTTGTTTTTTTTCTGAAAAAAAAAACTGAGGATGTGCATTCTATTCAACATGGAGAGCACTGCTGAGGTTGTGATGGTCCCAGGATGCTCCTGTTGAGGTACAGCTGAGGTACTTTGTCCCTGAGGAAAGTAGGAAAGAAGGTAGAAAGCAGTGGCTGAAAGGCCCCAATGTATGGAGAAAGGCAGGTAGCCAACAAATACTAGGCTCTAGTGGAAGCTCAGATTTCATTAGGTTCAATAAAAATGCTCAGACAGATACCAGGTCTTTATCAATCAGCTGCCTTCTGCACACCACCCCCTGGGGATGTGCCCACAACCAAAGTACATGCCCTTGACTGGAATCGAACCCGAGACCTTTCAGTCCGAAGACTGACACTCTACCCACTGAGCCAAACCAGTTTCTGCTGTTGAGCCTTTCTATAGTCTTTCTGCTTCCCACTCTGAAAGCTCTTATGTGTGCCAGTGTTCTGATAGGGGACATCTACTAAGAGTTATGTGCATTGTCTGATACCACTCTGAGCCCTGTGGACAGCCAATGGACAATAGCTTCAGAGAAGGTCTTGGAGATGTAGCACTATTTTAATTTATTTTATTATATATATAACTAGTGGCCTGCTGCATGAAATTCATGCATGGGTATGTGTGTGTGTCCCTCAGCCTGGCCTACAACCTTCTTCAATCTTGGACCCCTTGAAGGATTTCTGTGGGATCGGGCCTGAACTGGCAGTCAGACATCTCTCTCACAATCTGGGTCCACTGGCTCCTAACCTCTCACCTGCCCGCCTGCCTGATATCCCCTAACCAGTATGCCTGCTGGCCTGATTGCTCCCAACTGCACCCCATTTGCAGCCTGATCACCTCTAAATGCCCCCTACTACCTGCTCACCCCCAACTGCCCCCCATGCCAGCCCAACACCCCCAACTGCCCCCCTTTGCAGGCCTGCTTGCCCCAACTGCCCCCCTGCCAGCCTGCTCACACCCAACTTCCCTGACCTTGCTGACTTTCTCACCCCCAACTGCTCCCCTTGCCAGGCTTCTTGCCTCCCAGCTGCAACCCCTGCCATCCTGCTCACCCCCAACTGCCCCCCGCACTGGCCTTCTCACACCTAACTATCCCCCCTGCCAGTCTGCTCACCCCCAACTGCCCCCCATCAGCCTGCTTGCCCCCAACTCCTCCTCCTGCCGTCCTTCTCACCTCAACTGGCCCCCCCCCCCTGTCAGCCTGCTTTCCCCTAACTGCTCCCCTCATTCTGGCCTGCTCGCCTGCTGGCCCTCAACTGTTTCCCCTGCACCCTGTTCACCCCAGCTATCCCCTTTGCTAGCCTTATTGCCCCCACCTGCCCCTTTCAGGCCTGCTCGTCCCCAAGTTTCCCCCGCCCCAGCTGGCTTGCTCTCTCCCAACTGCCCCCTCTGCCAGCCTGATCATCCCCAACTGCTCTCCCCTCCTGGCCTTTGCCTCTGCCCTGCCACCTTGGCTCTGTCTGTAAGGATGTGAGAAAGGTCTCCCAGTCTAATTAGCATATTACCCTTTTATTAGTATAGATTATATATATCTACACTAGTAAAAGAAAAATGCTAATTGACCATACCTTTACTACATTCACAGCCAATCAGAGGGAGTATGCAAATTAACCAAACAACAATTGCCATTAACTTGCATATGGAGAGGGAGAGAGGAAGGAATGAAAACTGAAGACAGCTTAGAAGGAAGAGAGAGGAAAAGTGGAAAGCAAGGTGGCTGCCAAAGGGAAAACATGGGTGGGGTGGGCAGCAGTGGCATGTGAGCACAGCTGCAGCAGCTGCTTACAGGAATATTCCTGCAACGGGCTCCTAGAGTATGTGTGTACACACACACACACACACACACACACACACACACACACTAGTAGCCCATTACAATAATATATATATATATATATATATATATATATATATATATATATATATATTATTGATTTCAGTGAGGAAGGGAGATGGAGAGAGATATAGAAACATTACTGATGGGAAAGAATCATTGACCAGCTGCCTCATGCATCCCCCCTACTGGGAATGGAGCCCACAACCTTAGCATGTGTCCTTGACTAGAATTTAACCTTGGGCCCTTCAGTTTGCAGGCTGAAACTCTATCCACTGAGCCAAACTAGCCAGGGCAGCACTCATTTTTTAAGGAAATGTCCTGAAGGTCAGAGGTCAGTTCTCCCATACTCTCTTTTTAAAAAATATGTTTTTATTAATTTCAGAGAGAGGAGGGGAGAGAGAAAGATAAAAACATCAATGATGAGAATCATTGATCAATTGTCTCTGGCAAGCCCCCCACTGGGGATTGAGCCAGCAACCCAGTCATGTACCCTGACCAGGAATCAAATCTCAGACCTCCTGGTTCATGGGTCAACACTCAACCACCGAGTCATATTGGTAAGGCTCTCTGGAGTCTCTTGCTTGTGGTGTGTTTTTGGCATTAGTGTGTCCCCCACCTCATACCCCCAATCTATTTGTTTGAAATTAAAGCATGTCTGCCAAAAACTACACCAAAACAAGAATAAGCCATGAAACTCAGGGTAGAATTACTTGCTTAATTGCCATGAATGTTGATTATGACGGTTTTTCTTTCCCAGATGGAGGATTGATTTCGTGTGCTCACCAGCTACACAGTGGCCTTGAACTTGCCTGACCACAAAACTTTCCTCCCACAGAGAAGCTGCATATCTATATCCCCTTCAATCTTGTCTCCCCCAAACAAGAGTGAGGGCTTTGCAGCTTATCAAAAGGAATTAATAGTTCTCTCTATTCACATGGGAAGTCTTTTCTCAGTTTAGGGCCAGGAGGAAGTCAAGGCCAAGAATGCTCCAGAGAGAAACAGGACATGTTAACTGACCCCTTCTCAAATCCAGAATTTCAAGTTACTGTACCTGGATCTTTGCTACTACCATTAGCAATTTCTCTACATTTTACTCAGCCTTGGGCAAGTTTTTTAATTTTGGAGAAACAGCAAGTGTGAGTTCTCAAAAATATTTTGATTGCTAAGTCAGAGCTAGCATAACTTCAAGTAAACAGGCAGGCTGAGGAAAAAAAAAACAACACTTCAGTTCCAAATGATTTAGGGCAGAGCTCCCGGGGACAGTGGTTTCCTCCTTGGTTAAAGCAGTGAGGAGGTGGCATGTATGTGATCTTAGGGAACATGATGGACTAACTTGCTTCTATTTACAGTGTATTCTCACAGAAGCAGCCAAAAACACTTTCAAATTAATTTGTGAGCCACAGAGGATAGATGAAAAGGACTTTTCTAAAACCAACCTGTTACAGAGAGGAAGAAAGAATGAACCCATGAAAGAGAATGGAGAAATCCAGAGAAAAGAAAACAAAACAATACAAAACAACTCCCATGATTCTAAGAGGACAGTGTTCATCTTCTGCATAGTCCTTTTCCTTGTGGAATGTATAAAGTGACTCTTGAGTCTGACAATTTGGCTGGTATTGACTTTTCTTAGACACATCCGTATAATTTGCTTTTGGCTGCGGGATCTGGGAACATGACACCCCTTTGGTCAGCTTTAAACCTCTAATTGCTCTTTTCATTTTAAATCAATTAAAAAATGAACCAGACCAGACTAAAAGCTCCCAAACAAGTAAAATTGATTGTTCATTTCAAAGACTAAATTGGTTGGAGGGATGGCTGCCAAACTTACAACAGGCTTGTTTCCTTCTTTAATGGTGATCCAGTCTTCCCCATTGGAGCTAATGTCTATTTTGTAAGTGTTGACGTAGTATTTCTTCTTGGTTTCCTTTGAAATAGCTCCCTGTGTCCCAACAGCAGTGACAAAGCGCAGAAGGCCCAAGTCCACCTGCAAGACAATACACATGTGGTCAGCTGCCCATGCCTGCACTTCCATCACCTGGAGCATATTCCCCTGTGGCCTCCATAGTGTAGTTTCTACCAACCTGGGATCAATAGACCTTAATTCCCCTGGCATCAACAACCCCAACCTTCCCATTGCTCTAACAAAAGGCAAAAATAGGAGAAGATACCAATTGCCCTAGGTAGGCAATTGCCAGGAAAGACCTTTCTCATTGCTGCAACCATGGTTGTTTAATCCTGGTACAAAAGAGAAAATGGAGTTCAATATCATGTTGCTGTATTTTCAGAGAGTTTAAAAATCTTTTCCAAATAGCTCATCAATATATGCCATTTTACAAATAGAAAATCAAGGCAAACAAGATAATCTCACATATAGGAGACTGGAGAGGCCTGGACTAGAACTCAAATCTAATATGGTCCTATTTTCCATCACTATTTAGCATCTACCTCCTTCCAAGTAGAATACAGATCAGAACAATGCTAACTTTGAAAGCATTGTGAGTTGTGGTTTGGGAAATGAGCCCTAGATGTGTAATCTGGAATGGAGTAGAGATGAAGAGTGCAGAGTAACAATTTTTGTTTCTTAGATTTAAATTTCAGATAAACAACAAATATTTTTAGTATAAATATGTCCCATGTAATATTTGCGAAATACTACAATTAGGTGATGGCTTACTTGAAATACAAATTTAACTGGGTGTTTTTATATGTTATCTGGGAATGCTAAATCTAACTAAATTTCAGACAAATAATCGAGTCGTTTTAAGTTGTTGTAAAAACTCTCTGATTTCCTAATGTTGCAATCTGAAAGTTAATGGGTACTCTGGACAATGGTTGCACTAAACAGCTTCAAATACTCTCAGAACACTTAATGTTTTACTCACTATCCATTGAGTCATGTCCAATGCCACATCCACTTTCAAGCTGAAGGGGCCTTCAAATCTTGATGTCCAAGGGTGCATGAAGCAGAGCTATTTAAATAAACTCTTCCTGTCAAACTTACAAATGGCCTTTCAGTTTGGAAATGATTAAACTTCCAAGAGTGCATAGGCAGATTTGAAATAACTCTAGAACTTTATTCCCCGACAGCCTTATTCTTGCTTTTCAAATTTTGTCTCTAGGATACAATTTAGTTGCCAGGTAGAAAAGAAGTTAACTGGTGGTTAACTAGAAAAATCCTAAGTATTAATAACAGCTGACTTAAAGGGAGAAGCAATTGATTGGAATTTAGGTACCCAACATAGGAAGCATCCAAGGTCTCAAATAGAAAAGCTCCAAAGGCATATGCATGATCTGTCATAAAAAAAAAAAAGTTTTCTTTTTTCAATGACAATGAAATACATTAGCAACCTCCCCATGTAATTGCATAAAATTTCCTGCTGTGCTATAACACTGCAGATTCTCTTATTTAACACACTGGGATACTTGAAGTTTCATTTAATTTTTTTTCTAACATCACTGCCAATGGGTTTAATATGGCTGAGTGACAACCTCACAAAATTATTAAAGCTGGGACTCATTGAAATTAAAATCAGAAGGTACCCAGAACTCTAATAAAACAGCCTCCCCAGCACTATGAGAATTCTCACTGCCAATGTTGGGGAAGTTCTTTTAAGTACTATCTCCCTTAACATCTATGGGGAATGCCCTAACAGAGACCCTCCCAAATCTGAGGATTGGAAGGAGATACATAGCCTTCTGTCTCAGAAGCATCACTGCTCACACTGTTGATGTTTGTGTCAGGAGACTCAGAAAGACTTCATGTCTGTAAGTATGCCTTTCTTATGGGTGAGGCCTGCTCAGTTAATAATGACATTGTCCTTGATCTATCTTTTTAGTCTCACCTGCTCTATCTATCTCCCAGACCCATTCAAATATTTGTTTTTCTGAACACAAGAGAAGCCTTTTCTGCCTGCATGCCTCAATGTGTAAATTTCTCTTAACTTAATCATTTCCTCTGTTGTGTGTGTGTGTGTGTTTATATATACTAGTGACTTTTATTTTACTTTCAGGTCTGGTAGGCAGAGTAAGTCACTTGTTACTCTAGAATATTAAGTGTGTAGTTAATGTCTCTACTGCTGAATCCATCCTGTTGTGTTTTTGTTCTATCTCCATCCAGACTTCTATGATTACTTTTAGGGAGTATCTATGTTTCTATATATAAAATAGATGCCTATTGAAAATTCATAAGATGCAGGAAAGGTTAGAGAAAAATAAAATCTCCATAAGACCACCATTAGGAAATAACTACTAATAGCCTCCCAGAGTTTTTTATTTTTATTTTATTTTTTATTTTAAATGTATGTGAATATGGTGTGCGTGTTTTGTTATTATAAAAATGTGGTCATATTATTTCTATGTTTTATGAGCTTCCTTTTGTTTAGTTCTATGGCTATATTTTCAAGTCAAGATATTTTTCTACCACATGATTTTCAGTGGCTTTATGATATCCCATGGTAAGGTTGCAGCATAATCTATTTAATCAGCATGCTACCTGTGAACATTTTTATTCAACCTGATTGACATTCATTCAGTGGGCAATACTGCTCATCTGTTAAGTTCTGCTCAAGTGGTGAGGATATCAAGAGCAATAAGAGTGTGGGAAGCACAAACACATGACTACAGAATGGGGTAATGTGCAGAAAGTGTGATGCAGCACAGAGGAAGAATAAGCCCTTTACCAGAGAATTGGAGGTAGAGGTACAATAGACATATCACAGATGGTTCTGATGTCTACTATATGAAAAATACACAATAGAAGCGTGCAAGTGGACACAAAGGGAAAAAGTGTTCTAGGGAAAAGGAGGAGCAGGAAGTGCAGAGGCAAGGAGAAGGAAATGAATGAATGAAATGACAGACACTAAACAATCTACCATTGTGGTAGGTAGTTGAACAGACATGAGCAGAGCAAGGACAATGAGCCAGGTACAGAAGGTCACCAGGACAGAAAGTCCCAGATGCATAGCAAAAGACAATTGTAAGGTGATACCTCACCCCCAGGGTGATCTTTCAACCCTAGCATATCCATGGGCATGAAGTTTGGACCCCCTGACCTTTCCTCCCTGGAGATATATAGGCCTCAGTTATATTTCAGCTCCAGGCCCAGAAAAGCAACAAAATCAGATCAATGACCCCAAGACTGACCTCAGGACCACTGCATTGAATAATGATCTCCTGCCCTGTCACCAACCAATCAATCAGTGGAGACTATAATCTTGAAAGGACACACCTGGAAAGCTGCTGAATATTCAATTAAGATCTTCCCATGCGATATCTCCCAAAATCTCCACCGTTAAACCCTTAGGGCAAGGATCCAGTGTGTTCTCCCTCATAGAAGCATCTTGAAGCCTTTCGCTTCCCCTTCCTGAGACCTGACCCTCCCCCCCCCTCGCATTACTATTACTTCCTCACTCCCAAGCTCTAAGGGTCTTTCCTTTACCTCTATAACTTGTTTCCTAAGTCGATTTCTTCTATGAATTACTTCTTCCACCTCTATGACTTGATAAATAAATGTTCTCTTATGGTACAAGTCTTGGCTCTGAATTCTTCCCTAGCCAGAACTCAAGTACTAAGGTTGCTGAACCCAGGTCCGGTCTGACCCCATGCGTCTAACACCTGGTGCCTTTCCTGTCACCTGCAAAACCAGGTTTCTCTCACCTATAGACATGTGGCCATCTTAAAGCCAAAATAATCAATTGTCATGAAAACCATTCAAGATCAGCCATGACCATCCTCTTGGTGATTTAACTTTCTAAATGATGAACTCTTAGCAACCTCTCATTCTAAGAGATAAGACTTGTGACTCAAAAAAGGCAGTTGGAAAGACAAAGATACAATCCAGAGGAATTCTAAATATAGCCACCCTCTGGATTTGAGAGTTCATTGTCCTAACAATAGTTTCTTTCTTTCCATAAAAATTCACAAACACAATAACCATAATTAAATAACCGGCTTTTCTTCAATCCAATCAGCTGTGGTCCAATCACTGTTTTCTTATTTTGAAAAATATCATTATTTCACAGCTGCCTTATTTTTAATTAGAAGATGGATGTGATTTCACATCTGAGTTTACTGTACTTCTGTTTAATATTAAGAGCGCTAGTGAGGAGATGTGAAGATGGGAGGGGGTATGTTCACAGCTGAACATCAAATGCATTTGCTGAAATTGTTGAATGTGTCACTCTCTGTGTGTGACAAACATAAACATCTGGTACTTATCTGATGGTGTGTAAATTATTTTATAGAAATTTATCAAAATCCTTTTTTAAAAATATTTTTTTATTGATTTCAGAGAGGAAGGGAAAGATAGAGATAGAGGAAGGGAGAGATGATGAGAGAGAGTCATCGATCAGCTGCATCCTGCACACCCCACACTGCAGACTAAGCCCACTTCTTGGGCATATACCCTGACAGAAAATCAAACTGTGACTTCTTGGTTCATAGGTTGATGTTCAACCACTGAGCCATGCTAGCTAGCCTCAAAATGAGCCTAGTGGCCACCTTTTGAATTAATTTATGCATTATCATCAGAAGTAACTCAATCTGGCATCTTATTTACAATCCTATATAATAAAAGCCTAATATGCTAAGTAACCGGTCATCCAGTCATCTGTTCAACCAATCAAAGCATAATATGCTAATGATAAAGCTGCTCAACTGCTTGTTATAACATGCACTGACCACCAGGGGACAGGCATCGATCAGTCAACCAGTTGCTATGATGTGCACTGACTACCAGGGGGCAGATGCTCCAACCAGTAGGTTAGTTTGCTGCTGGAGTCCAGCCAATTGGGACTGAGCAAGATGGGCTGGACAATGCCCTGGAGCATTCCCATAGTCATTCCCTGGCTGGCCAACCTCCCACTTCCATCCCCAGCCCTGATTGTGCACCAGTAGTGTCCCTCAGCCTGGCCTGTGACCTCTTGCAATCTGGGATTCTTCGGGGGGTTTTGGAGAGCTGGTTTTGACCTCATCCCGCAGGCCAGGCCCAGGGACTCTACTGTTGCATGAATTTGTTCACTGAGCTTTTAGTATAAATATAAAATTTTAATACGGCTCATAGATTCTCTGACCACATCTTACTTTCACTACTGTGCTCCACACACAAAGAGAAGACATTGCAAGACAACAGATACAAAAGAGGAAGGCCCAACTTTTATTTGGGGAGAGTGCACTAAGAAAAGAAAACAGCTGTCCTCATTCACTTCTGGGGGCAGGATATGGTGTCCTAGCAGCTTTTTGGAGTGAGGGACCCCAAGGTGTGGATTCTAACCACGTTTCTGACTAATTCTTTGTTGTAAAATGTCTACAGGTATAATCCACATGTGCTTTATGACCATGGTATTGTCTTAGTAATGACAGGAAACACATTCCCCAGATAAAGAGAAGCCAGGAGAGGCACACATTTTATTGGAAACCACTTGAGGACAAAGAACTAATTTCAGCATTATGTAGTAAATCACGTAGCAAACCTCTGCAAACTGTTGGTTAAATACCAGCATGCAGCCTCTGAACCATGAAATGAATATCCTTGCTTCCTATAATGATGTATAACCAGCTATTGGTAATGCCACTATGTAGCCTAGCCTAATTTCTAAAATTAAAATCTGTCTTGCTCAATAAAATACTGCCCATTGATTGGGATTGGCAAGGGAGCATTTACCAGCTTTTAACATTCCCAAGACAGGTCAATGCAAAAGCCTGAAAAAATAAAGAACAAAGAACTGAAGTCTGATTTTAAAAACAGGAAGAGCACTTGTCGGTAGGGAGTGCATGTCAGATTTTTTTAGAGCATCTTTGATGACTCAAAGAGCTGTTTAATTAATCACTAGACTCTACAAGCTAAAGAAAATATTTTTGAGCTATTACTCATTTCCTTAGATAACACATGTGTAGAGCCTGAGCATTTAAACATCAGTGCTATTATAGGATCCAAGGGCTTAATTCACAGTACCTGATCATTACTGTTACTTAGATGTTGAACTTCTTTTCTTCAATTTTATTTTTCACTTATATTTATATTAAATACTATTTTGTAGGCATTTTGATCTTAAACTTTTTATAGTTACCAAATTAAATATACTCACTTTATATTCAGTGACATAATTATATTTTTATGTATTTTTTCATCATTACTGTATTACATAGGAAAATAGTGATAGCTACAACTACTCTTATTAATAGAAAATTCATGAATAACACCTCTGTGTCATGCATTTTATTAAGGGCTAAATTTACATACACTATATCTTTCAATTCTCACAATAATCATACAGGAAAGGTTTATGGATAAGCAATTGAGGAAGAAAATGATGTGTGTACCTCTCTTAGTCACAGAACTTATCAGGACATACCCCAGATCAGATCTGTGGCCCATGCATGAGCCTCTACAACCCATGCTGTTCCCAAATTCATATTGCAAAAACCATAATTATAGAAAAATAATTTAGGATTTCTTAGTAATTAATAATTAAATCTTATAGTTACCCTATGTGGAAATCAAATATTTTGCTTAATTGTACAGAATATGAAACCATTTATGATTACTTTGGCTATTTGTTTAAAATGTACACTAGCTACTTGAAAGCAAAACTTTACAAATGATTCAGTTATGCTGTAGAAAAACAAGATGGCAGTAATAAGGCATTTTAGCAAAAGACAGTGAGAAAACATATACAATGCTGATAAATAATTAAAATATCCAAGTACAAGAAAAGCGCAATGTAGAAAGAATGTCACTCATTTTCTTTCTAGTTTTAATTGCATGGTTTAATACATTTTTTCCATATTTGTATGAAAGAAAAACATTTTCCTGGATGGAAACAAACTCCTGGTTGCAATACAGACTATGCTGATAGTAAAACAATCCCAAGTGAATGAACAGATTACTTTCTCTATCAGAAGATGTGAGCCAACCAGCCAGAATAACATCAGATAAGGCTGTAACAAATGCAGTCGAAAGGCTGCCACTGTCCTCACAGCAAAAGAACCAAAAGGAAAGGGGCAAGGAAAATGAAGTCCCCAAATGAGGGCTGACCTTTGTCCTTTTGCTGATAAATGGAGATGCTGTTTGTATGGGCTTAGCTGTGTCTGGATGCATAGCACATTCTCATATTATTTTTTTGCATAAATCAGAAGCAACTAATTAAAAAAGAAATATTTAATTCTGATATGTTCTTTGAACTGGAATTTCGTCTGGTTTGTTTGAAAAGCAAAATCTGCTGTAGTTGTTAAAATTGGCAAGTGGCATTGGCATAAAGAAACAAAAGGGATTTCTATAGTGCAGGTTAAATCTACAGCATTTCAACTGGAGACATTTCCAGAATCTAAGCAACTCCTATATAGAAACCATAAAGATTGAAAGTGAAGGAGAACGCTGCTCTAGGGTGGAGATACCACCTCTGGTCTCCATTGGCTTGGTGTGACACACGCGGAATTAGGCTTGAGAACAGTGCATGGAGCTGTGACATCCCCTGAATATGTTCAGCTTAATTTATGAAATATATTTAACACAAACATGAGCAGAGTATCTTCCTATATTCTATGCAAAACCTGAGGGTTTTTTTTCTTTCTATATTTTCTAGATCAGATATAATTGTGCTTAGAAAAATTAGATAAATATCCTATTTCAATTCCTCTCTTATAAGAAACTTGTACAATCTAGACCTCAAGACAGACAATATTCTGATGACAAAGGGGAGAAAATGAAATTGTATGGGGATTCTTATAAACTCTGGGATACAGGAAATTAGTATCTCAGGCAATTTAAAAGTGATATGTGGAGTTAAAGGGAAAAGCTGATTAAATCCCTGTGCTTTAGAAGATATTGTTTTACATCTTTAAGATATACACTGAACTGTGAACTCATTTCTTCTTCTTTTTTTAAAAAAAAAATCTTTATTGATTAAGGTGTTACATATGTGCCTTTATTCCCCCATTACCCTCCTCCCCCCTAACCCCCCCCCCCCACACACACACTTATGCCCTCACCCTCCTGTTGTCTGTGTCCATTGATTAGGCTTATATGCATGCATACAAGTCCTTTGGTTGATCTCTCCCCCTTACCCTCCCCCTCCCCTACCTTCCCTAGGCTTAATGGTTTGATTGATATTACTCTGTCTCTGGATCTATTTTTGTTCATCAGTCCATGTTGTTCATTATATTATATAAATGAGTGAGATCACGTGATATTTATCCTTCTCTGACTGGCTTATATCACTTAGCATAATGCTCTCCAGTTCCATCCATATTGTTGCAAATGGTAAGAACTCCTTTTTTTACTGCAGCGTAGTTAAATTACATTGTGTAGATGTATCACAGTTTTTTAATCCACTCATCTGCTGATGTTCATTTCTTCTTTAAAACAAAATCTTTTGCTTCAATATCATATTAATGTGCAAATGGGTACCTCAGAACCTTTAATAGCTTGGTAGAAGATGACATTTAAATGGCCCCCTCTTCCAACTAGAATATCCAGGAGCTATTGCTGGGCAGTAAAAACTCAGGGCTTAAAACTTTTTTTCTTTTTCTTTTTAATCCTCACTGGAGGATATTTTTTTCCATTAAATTTTAGAGAGGGTGAAAGAAATTGGGTGAGATACACAGAGAGAAACATCTATGTGAGAGAAATACATCAATCGGTTGCCTCCTGAACATGCCCTGACTGGGACCAGGGATGGGACCTGCAACCAAGGTACATGTTTTGACCAGAATCAAACCTAAGACCCTTCAGTCTGTGGGCTGATGCTCCAACCTGTAAACTAACCAGCTAGGGCAGGGACTTAATACTTTTATTTAATAATAGAGGTCTGGTGAATGAAATTCATGCATGGGGGGGGTGTCCCTCAGCCAGACCTGTACCCTCCCCAATCTGATCTCCCACGGGGGATATCACTCAGCCAGTTTAAACTGCCAGTCAGACATCCCTTTCACAATCCAGGACTGTTGGCTTCTAACTGCTCGCCTGCCAGTTTACCTGCTTGTACCTAATTGCTTCTCCCTGCCAGCCTGATTGACCCCATCTGCTCCCCTGCCGTCACCCTCAACTGATCTCCTCTGCAGGCCTGATCTTGCCCCCAACTGCCCTTTCCTGCTGGCCATCTTGTGCTGGCCATCTTGTGCTGATGTTGTGCAAGAGAAGCCATCTAGGCTTTTATTATATAGGATTTTTTGAATTCTTATTTATAAGTTGCATTACATTTAAAACCTGAGCCTAATTCTTTGATCTGGAAAGAGAACAAGTACTCAGAACAGATCAAACTTAATCCCTAGAAGCTTGGTTAAGAATTTAACTTTAAAATTCTGTAGTAGCTGAGACCGGTTTGGCTCAGTGGATAGAGCGTCGGCCTGCAGACTGAAAGGTCCCGGGTTCGATTCCGGTCAGGGGCATGTACCTTGGTTGTGGGCACATTCCCAGTAGGGGGTGTGCAAGAGGCAGCTGATAGATGATTCTCTCTCACTGATGTTTCTAACTCTCTATCCCTCTCTCTTCCTCTCTGTAAAAAAAAAATCAATAAAATATATTTTAAAAAAACCAAACTCTGTAGTAAATATTGCTTAACTGGAAGTTCTTAAAAGAGAAAAATAAGTATGCTACAGTTTTAAAACAATTTGTAACCACCTCAAATATAATAGACCTCCTCATCAAATGCCTCATAGGGGGGGTTAGCATGTGCTTTTGTGAGATGGGTTTTCTCAGCAAAGAATTAGTGAGCTTCTCCTTCATTGAGGTTACAGGGGGGCACAGGATGGCCTGCCATAGCTCTTGCTTCCATTCATTACTTGTTTATGTGCAATGCCTGTGAAAAGCAGAAAAGTGTTCTTCTAGGGTAGGACCTAAAGGATAGGAATTGCATGGGGTATGCAGGCATGTGCAAGTTGATCAGTAAAGTGACAGCGTTCCAGTTGACTGTAGGGATGTGATCCCAGACATTCTGTAAAATCAAGCAGATGTGTATACAGATCTCTGGCTCCTGACTTTTGTATCTGCCAAAACAAAGAGGTTCCAATATAGAAGAATGCATAAAGGATGGTCTGGATTACAACCACTTTATACCTAATAGCAGAATATATTATCTCTGCACATAATTTTGCATAAATCATTTATTATTGTTGTTGTTGTTGTTATTAAAAAACATTTGGGTGCAAACTGTAAACTAATATATTGAGTCAGGGTACATTCTCACACTGATGTGTCTTAAAGTCCATATGTTGCATCACAAATTGTAGGTGCTTAAGCTGAGAATGTGAAATTAAACTGGAGGATGTTGTGCGATAAGTGTTTAGATAAAAACATTTAATCCATTAAATTCAACATACATTTATTGGGAGCAAGTAGGCCTATGTGAATAATATTATGAGACTGAAAGTAAAAAGTGCCAATAAGTGAGGCATATTAGGATTCAGAAGACGGAACAACTACTTGTGGAAAGGAAAGAAAAAGCTCTATGGAAAAGATCATTTGAATCATTCAAATTGGATGTCATAGGATAAGATAAGACTTTGCTGGGGAAGGGACCAGGGTTGATGAGCTAAAGGCAGATGGAACAGGGGAAAAAACACCCAACACAACGGTCTACATTTCAAATAACTGATATGACAAATACGTTCCTTCTAATATCTGTTGGTAAAATTCCCTTAGAGAGTAAGGATAGGTGTCCTCTGCACCCCCACCTGCCCGAGGCTAAAGCCAATAGCAGTTAGCACATTAAAGCAAAAAGAATCATTGGAAGGCCAATGGACTTTGATATTCAGCAGGGCTGAAAATAAGCATAATATTACCCTGCTATGAGTTTAATGGCTCAATGCAATTCCCTAACCTGATAATCCTTTTACTTTTTACCAAACTTTACCTTTGATATGCCTATATGCACTGTTAAAGGGAAAATGTGTATTCAAGTAAATAAAAAGTGGACTGGCCAGAGGTCAGTATGCTCTAAACAAAAGAGGCTCCAACTGGCGCCCCCCCATGCCTTCTAAATTCATATTTCTTGTATAGCATTTTCCTTTGTGAGTCAGCCCTCTACCCCTTCAGATCCTGAACCCCAGCCTTGCAGACTGAGGCACCCAAACCAACACACATCATCCTTATATGGGCCTTCATGTGGTCCTCCAGTCCAGGAAGTGCTTGGTTAGTGACAGAGACATGGAATCACGCTGTTATTTAACTTGAAGCTCATGAGTCTGCACTGCACTACTGAGTAATTCTGCTGAAATGTATACTTTTGCTGGCTCTGGAATTAAGCTTTTCTGGGAATGAGATCCAAACCTCATTCTGCACGAGTCAGAGACTTCTCTATTGAGTCTGATATCACACTCTGCAGTTCCATCCCATTATATCCTCATTAAAAAAATTCAGTGAAATGGCTTAAAAACTGGGTGATGTTTTCTTTAGGAATTCACACTGCTGTTGAAATCATACCATTTGCTCCTCAAACATTTAATGAGAGGTCAATGGGTTTAGAACATGAGCTTCGAATGGTGGGTATTTTTGTTTCTAATATCCGTTGCACTGTGAAGGGAAGTTGGTGATTGGTAATTATTCATTTATAACACAAAAAGTGCCAGATACTTGGGTGAAAGAAAGTGAAGGTACCAGATCCCTACCCTCAAGTAAGTGAGGGAATAAGTCAACAATAAATCTCACTACAGACTACATAAAAATACTCTGTGAATTCTAGGACTCCAGGGGGGAAAACTGGGGTGATGCAGGCTGCATTTAATGACAAATAAAGCAAAATCCCCAGGACTACCTCTGAACCTTTGACATTAAAAAGTGACCTGGACAATGTTAAACAAGTTAATTTAGCCATTCTAAGCTTTAGGCTCCTCCACTCCTCAACAAAAATACCAATGTTTAGTCGATTTGTTACTTCTCATGGTTATTGTAATAATCATTATGAGGCATTTATATACAAATTAACTATAAGAATGTGACCCTAATATTTTTTCCCTTAGTCATTTTGGGTAATTGGGGTGTGTGTGTGTGTGTGTGTGTGTGTGTGTGTGTGTGTGTGTTTCTGTTTGTAGTTCCTAGATTAAAACTCCTTTGGAAGAGAGATAGAGTCTTTTTTTTAACTTTAAATTCACCTAGCCCCACATACTAGCCCAAAATTCTTAGCAGATGCTCAATGTTTGTTGCATTTAAATTTAATGCTGGGTCAGTACAGCATTGCTGGCAAGATCTGAAACTTCTTTCTCATGAACAAAAGCCAAATACCCATCATTAAAGTCTATGTTAAAATATTTGGACAAATAACATACTCTAATGTTAGGAATGTAATTATCTTTGCATTTATAACTGAAAACATTATAACTACTCATAAAGTTTCCAATCCTTTGAAAAGTTCAATGCTTAGAGCTCGAGTTAGCAAAATGATGAGCTTCATCGGCTAAGTCTACGCCATGTGAAACACTTTTTTATTTATTTTTCAAATAACCTCTTATTAACTTAGTAAGTGTCCCTCCTCCCAGAAGTTACCCCAAAGGTAGCAGGGCTTAAATTATTTTCACTATATATCATGCTTTTAACTATCTCACTCAAACCTCTTTCAACCTTTTTATTTTATCTACTGGGTGTTTATATATCTGGTATCTTAGACTATTTCCATACCCTTCCTGTACTTCTGAAAAAATGCATTATAAAAATTTCACTGTATAACTATAGATTTCTATGGTATTACTTAATTCACATGTGATCTCTATTAGATGTTGGAATGATAGCTTTGTGTGGCTAGGAAATGAATGCAGATTTCAGTCCCGTTGTGATCTTTGTGTTTCTGTCTCCTGGTCTCTGAGAAGCAGCCTCACAAGGAGCCCTGGCGCTAGCTCTGCACTGAGAGGCAGTGCCTCAGCTATGGACACACATATTTCCAATCTGTCAGCAGTTTGAAGAGGTTTTCAAACCAAAAAGACCAAGAAGATATTAAAAAGCATTTCCAATAAGGTATATTTCGGTTGCAAAAGCTGTGGTTCTATGCTATCCCATAAAGGTTTATCTGTATTATTAAGGATATTCCTAAATGACTCAAAATAAACACAAATGTGTACTCAAACAGGGTTTGTCTATTCCAGCACAAAGAAAATGATTTGTTTATTATTAGCTTTGCAGTAAGTCATGCCTTTAATTTTCCTTCTTCTCCTAAAAACTCATTTTCAAAAACAAACACAAGGATGAGTTTCTGGAAACTGAAAAGTTGCAGATGGGGTGATGGTCTCAATCAGTCTCTTGGACTATAAACTCTGAAAGCATCCTTCACATCAATTTTCCATGTATTTCCCAATGATCTAGGTGGGCCTCTTGTGGTAATGAGAGTTTCATGTGCTAATGGAGAGTCTGGGAGTGCAGGGGTCCAAGAAAACTCTTTTACTTAGGGCAAAGAAAGCCTTCAAGGAGCTGATGGGATTACTGGGATTATAAAAACTGCTGTCTAGGAAACAGAAAGAAGAGAAAAAACAGGCTACCTTAGTACAACTGTTCATCAGAAATTGTGTCTAAACAGTTAGTCTCTGAAGGAATGCCAATCATAGCTGAGAACAGTTGAAATGAACTTAGAGACTTAATATTTGGTCAACTGTATTTTTCTTGTTGGAAGCTAACCTATTGAAACAAAGTGTATACTGATTCTTTTTAAAGGATCACTTACTTATATAGGAGGCAGGGACAACCTTGAAATAAAGCATTTGCAAAGTATTGCTCTCTAAGAGAATCATCAGTAATTTCAATTCACAACTGATGTTATGTAGTTATGGACTGAGCAAACGCCAGCCTATGGCAGGAGAAAAGCTAGAAAGTTCGGAACTCCGTGGATGTGGTTGAAACATGAAAATGAGGAAGGTAAAATATTCTACAATGATCAGTGACTCCCATGCCACTCCAAGAAGAAAGAGACAAGGCTGGTGCTCTAAGACGTGTTGCTTTGCCATCCAAAAGCAAATTCTTTTCATGTCCTGAAAAAAGAATCTAGCTACATTAATGTCATGCACTTCAGCCTGGATTGCACAATGGGAAAAATAGATCTGCGTGACCACTTTAAACTGCAGCAGAACAAGCACAGATGTTACACTGAATGCATAGCGTTTTCCCTCCCCAGCCCTACAGAAAGTCCCTAACATAATGAAGCTATGACTTGCATTTCTCCGCATGGTTAGGCACATCTATTTCAACCACATACTTGGAAGTGATAAGAGGTGAAATGTTGTCCTGTCTAACAAGGCACACCTGGATGTGTGGTGTTTTGGGCGTGGGGGTAGGGAGTGAGGGAGGAGGTGAGATTATCCACAGTAAAAAGCAGGGCCAAGGAACATATTTGGGAATGCTGACAGAGCATTCTTTTCAAACAACCAAGGCAGTAAGTTTTTCAGTAAGAATCCTAACACATTGTCACTGTAATTTTAGATGCAAAGTTAAGAATGAGAACACAGCATTTGGTATGGTTTCAATAAAACTGCCAATATTTAAAAAGGAATGGGAGTGAACTGATTCTTAATCTTTTAAAATTACTTTTGATGAAAGATTTTAATTGAGATGAATTTTATGTGAAATCTACAAATATTCTAAATATAGATAAATAAATAAATAGATGTTCACATAAACTCTTCTGGAGTTCTTGTTCTTCAACTAAGGCAGTGGTGGGCAAACTGTGGCTTGCAAGCCACATGCGGCTCTTTGGCCCCTTGAGTGTGGCTCGGTGTTAGAACCATTTCTTCAAAATAGACTCGCTCAGGCCAAAAACCGACTTCTGCGCACATGCCACGAGGTTCCAATCGCACTGTAGTGGGTGGCCGCACATGGTATTTTGTGGAATAGCCACACTCAAGGGGCCAAAGAGCCGCATGTGGCTCAGAAGCCACGGTTTGCCGACCACTGGACTAAAGGAACTAAATTACTGTATTATAGAAGTTGATAATCAGAAATAAATTTCAGCATATACAGGTTGAACTCCCACATTACCTACTTCTATTTCTCTTCCTTTTTGTTCTACTCCCTCAAAGGTACAGGAATGCCCAGATAGTGATAATATAAGATGCTTTCATTTGTCACAATAAATGAAATTCATTTACTTACTAATGGTTGATTTAGGGGAAGTGTCATGTTAAATGAACACATGCATTAACTGATATTTCTTTACATGGTAAATGGTTGCTAAAATAATGAATTCTTGCCATTTTGGTATTGGAGCTTTCTAAATAAACTAGAGGCCTGATGCATGAAAATTCATGCAAGAGTCAGCCTTCCTTCCCCCAGCTGCCAGCACCAGCTTCCCTCTTGCATCTGGGACCCGGGCTGATTCCCTCCTACAGCTGCCTGCAAGTCCCTGGGACCTGGGCTGCTCTCTTATCAGGCCACCTGCAGGGACCTGCGACCTGGGACCTGGGCTGGCTTCCCTCGGACCTCCTGCAGACATGCAGGAGTCCCTCTGGCCCTGGCTTCTTCAGGAAGGAGGTCGGGAATGATGTCTGGAAGACTTCAGGTCTGATTAGTATATTACCCTTTTATTATTATAGATAACAGCATCTTTATAAGTGGATGCAGTATTATTTAGAAACATAAGATAACTTACAGAAATAGTGTAATGTATGTGCTATAGAATATTTTCATTGACAGTCACAATGACTAATTTGAATTTTTTAAATAATGTTTTTTTAAAGGCCAATAAAAATCTGCATGCTATACTAGTATGTTCATTTTTTAAGATTGAGAACTTAAAGTTCTTTTCTCCATCTGTTCTCTATCTAACTCTTGAAATACCAAAAACATTTTCTTCAGTACTTTACATAATTTGCTAATGTCTTTTCTTTACTGTGAGTATGAATTCTTGGAAAGTTTATACTTCATTTCCAGATCCTCAATCTGAAGGCTCCAATTTTCTTGGACCTATATAGCCATTAGCCTGTGCTACCACCTGGATTGTGATCTTGGTTTTTCTCTTCTGAGATGAGCTCTGGCTGTATCAGCTTTAGTCCTAAATACACATATCAAGTCTTGGAGGTGAAAGACAACTGCTATGACTTCCTTCATACAGTGGCTCCCTGGGCTGCTTCCCCCCACTTTTTTGAATTAGTTTATGGCCTATAATATGCTCAGAATTAACATGGTATTATTATTCTTAAAGAAAGAAAAAAGAGCAGGTGTTGGCAAGATTTCAAGGGGGGGGTTGGTGGGTATGCCCATGCCTTACAGATATTTTCTTCAAGAATGGAGAGACTTGAAAGATGAATGGTCTAGGCCTCACCTTATCTCCCCCCAAGAACTGCACTTCCCAGTCACCGGACAAAGGAACCAAACCAGTGAAGCTTTATTGTGAAGTTCTCAGACAAGCTTCATGGTGACCTAAACAATTACTTGATCTAAGAAAATATTTTCAATTATTAGTTTTTGTGGGTTTTTTTTTTGCTATGTGCTGACTCACATGATTATCAGTAGTATTTAAAATGAATTCCAGCTAGCCCTGGTCAGTTTGGCTCAGTGGATAGAGGGTGAAAGGTACATACCCTGGTTGCAGGCTCGATCCCCAGTATAGGCCATGCAGGAGGCAGCTGATCAATGATTCTGTCACCATTGATGTTTCTATCTCTCAGTTCCTCTCTCTGCCTCTCAGAAATCAATTAAAAAATGAATTGCAGCTATACTCCATAAATTTATATTTTCACATAGGTAAGCCCAAGGCACAAGCTGATAAGAGTAAATTTATTTTTAATAGAATCATAGAATCTTAAATGTTTGGAAGGACTACAGAACTATTTGGGCCAATCACCCGTCCCCTGAGGAATTCTCTCTATAGCCATCTCAGGCTTGCTAAAAGAATGAAGGAGCTGATTTAATTATTTGCTAAACTCAGAAAATATAGTTAGAAGCTTAAAGCATTAGTTGTAAGAAAAAGACTTCATTTTTCCAAAAGAAAGCAATTAGAAGAATGCCATAAATGCACTTTTAACTGCTTGAGAGCTGAAAAATAAAACTGCACAAGTCACTTATACAAGTACATAAGTGATTATTGTTACTCATAATGTGCAATTAGTCTCAAGTGCTTACTCCATTCAATAGTTGGAAATATAAAAGCATAATGCATTTTATTACTATTGGAATTTACAGAGCATTTTTTATTTAATCTACTTTCCTCTATCTGAATAAAAAAAGGAATGAAATTTGAAGGCTGGAGGTGAAATGGAGAAAGGAAATGTGTGTGTGTGTGTGTGTGTGTGTGTGTGTGTGTGTGTGTGTGTGTGTTTCAGGTCAACATCCAAAATTGCTACTTTGATGTAGATAAAAATTGTCATTTTGATGTGGAGCTTTTAAATGGTACATTAAGTGAGGAGTATAAAGGGCATGGAATACCAAACATATCTGGCTTCAGAATTTCCAGGGGGCGCCTTTTTCACCTTTGGAGAGATTGCTGTGGATGCTAGAAGTTTCAAACTGTGGTGTTTGCCAATTCTGTAGAACAAGCATTTTTTGCCCTGGGGCTTTCAAATTATGATATTAAAGTTATTTAAAGCTTAGGAGTTTGTGTTACATCACATGCTGCATAAACATAGTCATTGCTCCTAAATGTGAACATTAATGCACTCTGTAAAGGTACAATTATAACTGCCTGGACAGAAATCAACAAACCTCACCAAAGGAATTTCTTAAAACTGCTATCATAAAATCTGTGCATGTTATGGATTTCATTAACATTTTACTCCCCAAGGATTCCCAGTTGTACAATAACAGAAGTTCTTTAAATTTTAAATACCACAGACAGGAACTGCCTTTTACCCAAAGCAGATGTGAAATCATCAAACTTGCCCTTTTATTGGTCCATGGATATGAGACTGGTTGGTAATTGGTAGCCCTGAATGTGTTGTTTAGAAGTCAGAATTAGAAACTTATAGTATTTTCCCATGAAAATATAAGTTAATAAGAAATAGATAGGCTTTTCAAAACAGTTCCTTACTCTCAATTATACTTGAAGGTAAAAAATTAAAATTCAAACCACTTTGATTCTCATACTTTAAGAAAACTAAAACAGACAAAGGCCAGTGACACACAATGTCCAGTTGAAAAGGAGCTCTTTTCAGTCATATTTTTTCTAAATCTTGTCAATATTGACTTGTGATTTTTGTCCTTGTGTTTTCTTTTCTTAATCTGATCCTTATCGGTGCATTTTGAGACCCGAGTGTGTGCAATATTCTAAAATAACATCTGTATTTATTTAGCTAAAAACAGTTCATTTTTAAAAGCTAAAAATATTAAACCCTAAGATAAATAAGCAACGAGGTTATGAGGCTATTTTCCTGCATAAGATAAACAGATGAATCTTTATTTTTGGAAAACAAAAGAACTATGGTTCTGTTTTTAAAAAACATCAATGACAAGCAGTTGAAAAGGGAGAAAAACCAGCCAAACAACCAGTTACATTTTCTTTCAAAATGCTGACTAAACTGATTATTTTTTTTAAATGACTTGATTAGGATTTGGGGAATTTACACCCCTGGTTTTGATTAGGGGGTAATTTTACCCTCAGTAGGACAACTAATCTCCTTCTCCCCGCCCCCCAATCATGGCAACCAAAACACTCTCCAGACTCTGGAGAAGTTTTTGGTTGTCATGATGGAAACGTGTGGAAATGTGTGTGTGTGTGTGTGTGTGTGTGTGTAAGAGAGAGAGAGAGAGAGACTGGCTCCTAGTACAGGCCTGGACAGTACTAAATATCCTACAATGAACAGGAAGATCCCCAACAAATAATTATAATCCAAAGTGTCAGTTGTCAGTATTGTAGTATTGTCCAGGCTGAAAAGCCCTGCTTTAGGCATAGTCCAATCATTTGTTTAAATCTTCTGCAGTGACTGTTCAATTTAATAGACATCATTTACAATAAGCAACTAAATAAAACTGTGCTGGGTTTAGAAATGCTTGCTTGGTCTTCAGGGCATCATCTTCAAAAAAGATCCAAATTCTTTTACACATCTTGTTGCAATTAAGTGCCAGCAAAGAAAGAGGAGAAAGGACACTAAGATACTAATCCAGGTTCAGTCACTAACTCACTAGGAGAACTTGCACATCATTTGACCTCTAACATATACAAAATAAGGAATTTGCACAAAATGACATTTATATCTGCTTTTATTCTTACACTTAAGTTGATACATCTTAGAAAATATTATTCTAGAATATAACTATGAATGGTGGCTATAAATAGACATTGGCATAAAATATTAAGAAACTCAAACTATAACCAAAATGGAATGTACATACTACATAAATTAATTTAATTTAAAGTGTAATTCTTTCTAAAATGTAGTTATTCTAATATTGTCCTTTCCAATAATGCTTCACTATAGAATTTTGAGAGGTTTCTTTAAACATTATACACTAGAGGCCCAGTGCATGAAATGTGTGCATGGGGGGTGGGGTCCTCTCAGCACAGCCTGTGCCCTCTCCAATCCAGGACCCCTCCGAAGATGTCTGAATGCCAGTTTAGGCCCAATCCCCTAAACTGGCAGTCTGACATCCTCACACAATCTGGGACCACTGGCTCGTAATTGCTCACCTGCCTGCCTGCTTGATTGCTACTAACTGCCCTTCCCTACTGGCCTGGTCACCCCAACTGGCCCCTCTCCCCCACTGGATGAGTCACCCCCAACTTCTTCCCTACCACTGGCCTGGTTGCCCCTAACTGCTCCCCCTGCCTGCCAGGTCACTCCTTACTGCCCCCCCTCCTGGCCTGGTCACTCCAACTGCCCTCCCCCCCACCAGCCTGGTGATCCCTTACTGCCTCTGCCACCAGCCTGGTTGCCCCCAACTGGCCCCTCTCCCCCCAGCTGGCCTGGTTGCCCTTTACTGTCCTTGCTGGCCTGGTTGCCCCTTAATGACCTCCATGCCAACCTGGTTGCTGCCAACTGCCCCCCCACAGGCCTGGTCACCCCTCAATGCCCCCCTCTACCAGTCTGGTTGCCCCTCACTGCCCCCCTCGCCGGCCTGGTGGACCCCAACTGCTCCCCTTGCGGGCCTGTGTGACCTCATGCAGCCTGCTGCTCAGTCATTTAGTCACCCCTCAATAACCCCCTTGCCAGCCCAGTTGCCCCACACAGCCTGTTTGATCATCCATTCAGTTGCAATGGTTGCTTAGGCTTTTATATATATAAATTTTCCTTATGGTATACTGACATAAAATACTAATTAGGAAAATCACTTGACTGATTTACAAAACTGAATTAAGTGGTCAAATTGACTAAATTATTTAAATTAATCTTGGTATTTTCTTGGTATGAGAAAATAACCAGTAATAAATATTTATTTTTATTTTATTTATTTTTTTATAAATCTTTATTACTCAGATTATTACAATTGTTTCTCCTTTTTCTCCCCAAAGCTCCCTACCACCCAGTTCCCTTCCCACCCTCTGCCCTTACCCCCTCTTCCTCCCCCCCATTATCTTCATCCATTGGTTATACGATTTCAATCCAGTTTCTCACTGCTTCCCCACCCCCTTATCCTCCTGATAATTATCAGTCCACTACCCTTCTTTGCCCCTGATTCTCCTATAGGGAAATACAACAAAGTATTCTGTATCAAATGGCTGCAGACTGTCCAAATGTCTCAGGACCACACGAATAGAATCCGCTTCTCCTCCAATTCACATCGCCCATCCAGGACACACAGCTCCTCTGGGTCATCCTGCTCCTCCGGGTCAGCCCGCTCCCCCAGGAAACATGACTCCCCTGGGTCCCACGGCTCCCCCAGGGTACACAGCTCCCCCGGGTCCCGCCGCTCCCTTGGGACACAAGGCTCCCCCTGGGCACATGGCTCCCCCTGGGCACATGGCTCCCCTGGGTCCCACCGCTCCCCTGGGGCACATGGCTCTCCTGGGGCACATGGCTCCCAGTTATAAATATTTAAATAATTATGTGGCATGCGCATTATTTTCCATAAATCACATCCTCTTTTAAAGAAACTCCCTGAGTTTAATCTGTTCCTATATTTCATATTATATGTATATTTTCTTTGAATCACTTCCTATAATATGAAAAACCAAGGTGCCAGAGAAAGCACTAGGAAAAGCTCTTCACGAAGCAGTAATTTTGGGAACATGGACTTCCTGGTTGGAAAGCTAGTCATAGAAAAGAAACCTGTGATGCAGAAAGAATAGGATGTAAAGCATTCATTGTATGCAAGAAATAGAAGTCAGTTTAGAATAAAGGCAAGAGAACCAAATGCTTACCTGGAAGAATTTTTTAAAGCAAATCATCTTTCTTCCAGGTCAATGTTTTAGCTAAAATAGCATGTTAGAATTAATTGCAATAAACACCCCTGTATGCACACACACACACACACACACACACACACACACACACACAGAATACCTGGGTAAATATTCAATTGAACACCTGTATTGTCCCTAAGTCTGCCAACATTATATATTTTTACTAATTATATAGGTTTCAAGTGTACAATTCTATAATACATCATCTGTATACTATATTGTGTGCTCACCATTCCAAGTCAAGTATCCTTCCTTCACCATTTATTTTCCCCTTTAGTGTCTTCTATCTCCCCCATTACTTTTTCCTGTGGTACTCATCAGGAACTTGTCTGTCTATAAGTTTTTGTTTTTTTCTTAATCCCTTTACCTTTTTCATATAGCACCCCCCTCCCAACTTCTCTCATCCAACATTATATTTTATAGTCATCATTCCAAATTTGGATAACCCAGTGCACTATTTTTGTCAGTTCTCTAGTCACACATTTATAAATTATCATTTTATTGCCATTTCAGCAATTTACTAATGCCATGAATGAGATAATGCACGCACTTCAGTGACTAGCTTACAAGCATAGATAGTTTACAATCAGGAAGACCTGGTTTAATATACATCTGGATTAGTCAATTTAACAGGAGGAACCAATTTTGAATACAGCATTACAGATTATAAAACTGCTAGAAAGTAGAAATTGTATGAAAATCCAAAAAACACTTTATAGGAGTTAACTGTTCCACTCCCAACACATTAATATAAGAGAATGAAAGATTTATCCACAAGGTTTAGAAGAAAATAAAATTATATATAAAATTTATTAAAATAATGACATTCTAAAGCTTAAAGATAAATTACTTGTTTCTTCTTTCAATTTTAGACCACCTACTTTAAAGATAAAAACAAGTATTTGAAATAAATTCTTCTAATTAAATAAGCAGGACTCAGTTCTTCAACTAAAATTTGCTAAAAATGTGTATTGATACTCTGTCAGAGGGAATATTTCCATGAATTCATTACTTGTTTCATTCCATTTGGCACTTAAAGAACATTCAATTAGCCCTTTTTTAGTTCCTGAAATTACAAACCAATGCCTTTAAATTATGTTTTGTCTTTGTTCTCAGCAGGTAACAACTGACGATTCATTTCTGGATCATGAGGAAGCCACTTAGAAGTTGTTGTTAGTAACAACTCTCAGCCCTAGATGGATGCTGGGGACCTCCTGGACTAAAGGAATGACCCTGCATTCGAAGTTAGGAATCTCGCTGTTCGGACAGTCTCCTCTGTGACCTGTGAGGCCCCAAAACCTCTCCTGGCTTTGTTGCTTTTCTCTGTATAGTTGGCATGAGAATATTTTTTTATTTCACATGATACAGCATGAGGTGAAAAAAACTCAAAGAGCTGTGCAAGCTCCAGCTGCGCCCTGGGCCTGTCAGACTAACCGCAGGGATGATTCACCAGTGGCTGTCTGTCTGCAGGTCACAGTGCTTACTGCCTCCCTTCCCAAGTCTGCGGAATGATGTCCACTTTAATTGTGTAAGACTGATCATTCCCACAAGTTGTACCTTTTCACCAAACTGGGATTCTGTGAACCATTTAACCTCTCTGGGACTCATGAAGATGCAAATAAAACCCTCTCATCTACTTAATTTATGTTCTAAAACTAAAATGGGAAGCATAAACAAAGATGCTCTAAAAGGAAAAGTGCTATAAAAAATTAGGTTTCGTCATTAGAACATGTTTTACAATTAATTTGAAAATCCACCAAGCAACCAAAGGACTCAGATTTGACCAGTTGTGCATGTTGAACTTTAATGAAGTCACCTACTCTCTTTGAAACCCCAGTGACCAGGGCTAAGTGTGTGTGTGTACGTGTTGCTGTGATGTGTTTTGATTCAGCTCATCCTACCTCCTTATCACACTAAGGCCTTTTGTTACTGGTGTCTGCTTTCAGAAGTCCTTCAATTAGAAAATATAGAAATATTATGCAAGAGACATACATCTGAGGCAAATGGAAAACCTGGAAACAAGCTTCCTGCCAAAGTTAGCACTAGTGCCCGTCTTCTGGAACCTTTCTTCTCCTCACACCTCAGAATGAACAGTTGCATGGGTGCCTTGCTTCGGGGGCTGATGGATGCTGAGTGCTACAGACTGCCATTTTTGAGGGCTCCTCCTTCTGTGTGATTAATTCATAATGGGGCTGACTTCTCAAAGGAAGCAGGATTTAGCTTAGAAACCAACTGCTCTCTGCTCTTCTGGAATAATTGAAGGCATAAATAATCCAATACTAAAATTTTCCCCACAAAATACAATGCCTTCAAATTTGTAGAAGAGCAGAGCCCAGCTTGAAGTGGTTTGTCAAGTAATTCTCGGTCTAAAGTCACTGGAGGGTGTGATAATTCATTAGTCCCTGGTGCCATTTTTATTTCTTTGGAATAACAAAGCTCATATCCTTTCCAGGCATGATCTCTCTTGCCTTTTTTTCTTCTTGTCTTCTGGCATTTTAACCATGGAAAAGTCACAGTTGTTTTGAGGAAAGCACTCCCAAGAGCTTTAATTAAAGCTAGAAAAATAAATCTGTTTACAACGTGGTGGACACTATCATTAATAAAACATTGAAATAATTACTGAATTAAATTCTGCTTTGTGTGAATGCCTATATTTAGGATCTATGAGAACATATCTTCTGAACAGACAGGTTTGTTATACACTTAGTTTGCAGAAATGAAGGGAAAAAATGAGATTTCATTTATCTGAGATTCATCCTATATAATAAAGATGTAATATGCAAATGGTCTTTATGCTGTAAAGCATAACGACTGGATCACGGATCAGCAGGAGGGTGGGGCAGCAAGGTACAAGCAGGCAGTGGAGAGCTACAGGAGGGGGCAGGGCAGCAAGCTATGAGGGGAGGGCATTGGGGGGTGGGGGGCTACAGGAGAGCTGCAGAGAGCTACTGGTGAGCAGGGCTGCTAGTAGTATCATAAACTGCTAGAGCTTGAATAGAGAAGGTCACATGCAATACCTCAATTATATAGAAAAAAGAACTCAGTTTCAGTAAGATTAATGGCTTGGGCTCTAATGATGTACTTGAAAATTAAGGTGCTTTTTTTTTTTTAATAGCACCAGTGATACCCTCAATCTACACTTAGAATTTTTTATTGTTTAGCCAGAAACAAAAGCAAGAGAAGACTAAATTAATAATAAGATAAGCAGCTCTAGGACACAGAACAGAATGAACTACTTCAAAAAAATAGGAAAATTTCACGTTGTGATTTAACTCTGCCATTGACCATAAGAGGTTTCAGTTGCTCAGGATATGAAGTGGCCTTCTGAGCAGGATATGACCATGTGCAGACTTCTGAGTTGAGACTTCCCTTCGTGCTCCTTCTCACTAAGCTGCCTCTTGTTTTTAAGTTTTCTGGCAGACAACAGATCTCACAGGAAGCACCATTGTGAACGTTCACGTGGATGTTTAATGGTGCATTGTGTTTCTTTTTGTGTGTTTTTTTATGTCACTCAGTACTTTTCCAGAGAAAACAATGGGAACAGAAGAGTTTTCCTATCTTGAAGGAAAATCAGTTTGCAATATTGTTTTATTAATTTAACACATGAAAGTGTTTGTCCTTGTTGCTACAGCAACATGTTTGTAGTGTATATTTTATGCAAAATGTGGAAAAGCTGAAAAAGAAAACAAATACCATCCGCATATTGATGTGATGGGGTAAGTGACTCTTGCCTCTCAGTCCAATTATACTGTATTTGGGTAATTTGTAAAGCATTTAGTTAATAAAAACAAGGAACTAACCACTTCCAGGTAGTTTCTGAAAAGCTGGAAACAGATGAAGCTACTTGTAATTAGGTGTTGGGTGGATGTTAGGCACTCCCACCACGTACACAGACACAACTAACATGTAAATGAGCCCAGTAAGCTCCCAAGGAGAAAAGGCTCATTTTACCTCAAGGTGAGCAGACTAAGCTTCTCTGACATTCATCTTCTGGAGAGGGCTGGGGAGCGAAGGGCCCTGCATGCCAGGCTTAGAAGCAGTTAGCTCCCAGGTCATCTTGGTGTGAGCCTTCTCAGTGGGAGGAAAGTCTAACAGGGGGTGAGTGATTGAATTTCTAGGGATGGTAATGAAAGATAAAGGTGCAGCACACTGTGTAAAGAAGCAGGTGCTGGGGTCCCACAGACCCCGGTGGCCAAACTCAGTCACCAACTGTGACCTAGGGCATTTACTAACTTCTCTGAATCTCAGTGTTTTAAAATGAGGATAATTGCACCTCTTCCACGGGATTGCTCGGAGAATTAGAATTAAAATATGCCAGGGATTCAGTGAGGTCAGGCCACATAGTAAGTACTCAATAAATGGCAACTATTTTATGAATGGCACAATTGTCAACTATTTCTAGCTCTCTTCCTGTTAGCACATGTTGAATTGCTGCCTCTCAGACGTTTAGTGTAGCTGTGGGATTTGCTTTGGCAAAAAAAAAAATGTGGGTGGAAGTGCTTGTTTTGGGGGAATTAAAGAGCCAGTATGCTCTGCCACACTCTCCTTCTCCCTCTACCACGGTGACAGGCAACATTTCAGATGATGGCTGCTCCCCTCCGTGCGGGCCCTGGTTGGGAAAATGTGGAGCAGCCCCTCAGTGAATCAGAGATGGGAAATAGCACAAGGAAGAAATAAACCTTGTTTTGGTTACTTTGCTTCTCCTGACCATGCTTTGATAGAGTTGGAACATTTGAGATATTTTTTTCTTCTAGGGCAATCTCAAATTGTGTCTAGCTCCTGAGAATGATGTAAACCCTGTACTGTTAAAATTACTTTGTGGGACCTATTTTGTTTCCGTGTTTCTACTGACTTGCCTTACACAGAAGAATTGCTGCAGTTGCAATTCCAGACCTATTGCAAGACCACTTCCCCTAAATTATTGGGCATCACCAAGAATGGGACTACATTACCATGCAAACACGCTTAGCACTGCAAAATGTAAGCTTTCCTCTAGAGGCACATCTGTCAATCACACACAGTTGCTTGTTGGTTTGGGGATGTGGAAAAACAAGTTACCAAGAGCTTTTTTGATACAGGCAAATTCATTTCATTTCTGACTTAATATAGAACTGGATTCAGTAGTCTCAAGGTAGAAGTCCCATCTTTTCTCACCCTTTAAATATTTCTCAGCATTAGTTTAGTTTCTTGTAAGAGGTTAGCATGAATTCTTCTTCTGTAATAGGCCATTTCACATTAAGTGTATGTTAAATTAATATAGACTTTTCCAAAGTAAAACAAAATCTGGTGTTTTGTTCTCAAGACTGAAGCAGCATTAGATGTTGAAAAAAGAGGGTTGATCACCTTGGTTTTTTTTTTTCTTACTTAGAAACTCTCTCTGGGAATTAGTCATTTTTATATATCTAACAATGAATGCAAGGTTCTGCCTACTGTCCTCAAAGGAAGCCTGGATCCTTCAGCAAATCACTTTGTATAATAGCCTACTCAGCCAGATATGTGTGTTTCATTTTACAGTGGATGAAAAAGTCAAGAATGTGAGCATCAGGCTTTGTCTGGGAGTATACAGATATCAAGGTTGGGCAAGTTAAGGACTGGCTATGGTCCTAGGATCAAGACTAGAGATGAGTGAGGGGTGGGGATACTGCTGTGGGGAAGAGGGTCTGTGGGCAATATAAGGGTTATGGGAGAGAAGGGAATGCCAGAGCAAAGCGAGGAAAGCAGAAACAATTTCACTAATGAGAATATGAATACATGAATTTCATACATAAATGTGTAAACATAAGCCACAGAAACCAGTGCCCTCAAATAAACCACCTGTGTAATATTACCCTACATGGAAAAATGAACCTCAATTTGCTTCTTCCCTTTGTCTACTTGAACAAATAAATTAAAAACCCTATACTTGTAAACAAGTATTTCACTCAAGTCTACAAGTAGATTTACTATATTTCATCCAGGAAATAAACATCTTTTGAAAAAGAAAGCATAGTAATAAAAATGTGTAGTTTTGGGGGGAAATTAGTTCTTTCAGTATTACCAAAGTGAGACATCTTTGCTCAAATTCTGTAAAGAGTGCTATGTAAGTATTTGAGAAGATGCATGGATTTTCAGAGATATCACCTGGGCCTGCTTTTTTTTTTTGCTTTTTTTTCTGATGGTGACATGGTTCCACAGAATGCCCATAAGCCTTCTCTTCTTATCTGAAGACACTTGCCAGGCACTGCTTATTTTCAACAACCTTTCTAAATTACTAAAATCATCTTCAACCCTAAATGTGCCAGGTCTTAAGCAACCTACCTGTATCCACTCTCTATAGGAATCTTCTCCAGGAGTCCATCCATTCTCAGGGTAATTCAGGCGGGAGCGTTCTGAAGACCAGTTGGTGCTATACTGGGAAGAAGCTGTGATTTGGTCAGAATGAATTTCTCCCGATTCCATGCCCAGAGCTTCCATACATTTGAAATCTGAAAGGAGGGGAAAAAGGCTCAAAGTCATCAAAACATAGGGCACCTATATTTCTTCTTTTTTTTAAATTTCATATTGTGTTCAAAGTTTTACAAAAGATGACAGTAAAGAACTTATTGGAAAGTAGGACTCATACATGCATTTTGTGGCAATAATTTTTGTTTCTGTTTTGATTGCCCATTTATTTTGTTTTATAGATTCTACATATAAGTGAAGTAATATGGTGTTTGTCTTTCTCTGTCTGACTTATTTCACTTAGTATAATACCTTCTAGGTCCACCCATTTTGTCACCAATGGTAAGATTTCATTCTTGTTATCTATATCTATATCTATATCTATATCTATATCTATATCTATATCTGTATCTACACGAAATCTCATATGTTCTCTAATTTATCTATTGAAAAATAGACAAATAGATATTATCAGGTTCATGGAAATAATTTTTTTAAATCTCATCTGAAGATATATTCATATTAATTAATTTTTTTTAGCGAGAGTAAGGGAGAGAGAGAGAAAGAGAGAAAGAAAGAGAGAGAGAGAGAGAATCATTGATGTGAGAGAGAAGAGAGAGAAACATAGATTAATTGCCTCCTATATGCACCACATCTGGGAATCAAAACCAAAATCTAGGTATGTGCTCTGACCCAGAGTCAAACCCATAAGCTTTTGGTGTATGGGATGACAGTCCAATCAATTGAGCCACCCAGCCAGGCCATGGTAATAATCACTTAAAGCAAAGCTCTGATGACCTCATAGTGATTAAGTATTTTTCCCACTGGACCTAGGTTAACAGGAATACTATTAGAAATGGCTAGAAAATCACGGGAATTCTAATTTCTTTTCAAAGTTGAATGTATATAAACATGTCACATAGGCACATTCCAAAAATTTTGTTTCAATAAAATTTTACTATTGAATTCTTTCTTATAGTATTTAGTAAAGGTGAAAAAGACTATGTCCATTTACAATCTGTAGTCAGTGGACACTAGACCTTAACTCTGTCTTTCAGAATCTTTGCTATTGGCACCCAAGCCACAGCTTCTGAGTCTTTTAGTTCTCATGCTGCCTGCTCCTGGCCTAGTCATGATTATTAACATAACCAGTTTATTTTATTAAAACACAAAAGTATTTGTGAGGAGTAAAATGCAGTATCATATGATCCCAAAGAGCTCAACAGTTTAAGAGTTTTAAAGCATAAAAATAATAATGTTAACAATGACGACCATGTGTTCCACTAGGTCTCATATACTCAGTGAAAAAATAAAATATGAAATTGATATGACATATGATATTGGAAAATGAATAATAAATTTTAAGAAAATATGAATCTAAGGTACTAAAGTGAAAAAGCTTTAAAAATGAACTATCCAGAAAATCTCAACTAACCAAAATTTTACATTTTTTGAATTTTCTATCACAATAGATAAGGTTTTAAGGCATTAAAGGTTTTCATTCACTGGTTTCATACTTTTAAGTTTACGTTCGTCATTTGTAAAATAAAAATATTTATAGCACAAAAATACATGGATTAATTAATCAAATAAAACTTTTGGAGTTTAATTGGCCTTTTTATTTTCCAGTAAGATCTGGTAGAAAAAAAATCTCTAAACACCCAGTCTTCTCAGTATCCAACTTTGCAACCTGAAAGCTAGAACTGATGAAACAATTTTTCATTGTCCTTCAGCACCCGCCCCCCCCCCCCCGCCCCAATTGGGCTCTTAAAAGCTGAAGAATACATAAACTTTGAAGAAGGACAGAGTTAGCTGAGTATTTTAATAATATATAAACAGATATTCCTTTTTCTTTCTTTTATGCAAAGTTGTGACAGAAATCACATGCTTCTTTTACATGAATATCCACTTTCATTCACATAAGAAAAAACATAAGGGTTTCCACGGACCAGACCATGGCTCACTGTACATTCTATATGGCTTCCCTGTCAATGAACTCCACAGATTTGTCCATAATGCATGCTTGTCCTTTTAGGAATCTTAGCCCAATACATTTTTGAAGGTGCCAGGTAGGTGGCCTGGCATATTTCATTGTTTCAAAGCACTGTTTTTCCATTTCCCACTTTCTCCCATAATTTCAGAGGCTTATAAGCAACCATCTCATGTATAATTTTATTAACAAAACACACCAGATAATTCTTATAGTATTTAGTAAAGGTGAAAAAGACTATGTCCGATCAGGCTTGTGGAGAGAATTTCCAAGTGTACTCAGAAGGGCAGTAACAGATATCACCACATTCCCTGGGAAGCAAGTTGTGTTCAGTAACAGAATCAAAATGCTTTCTTCACTTTCAAATAATGAGATTTAAGGGGAACCTTGGAATTCATCTCCAGGACCAATTTGGTGCTATTCATATTCAGAAAACCCACTTAAAAGAGAAAAATAAACACTTGGCAATCCAGATCGTGAAACATGTTCTTAATACCGTATTTGCCGGTGTATAAGACGACCCCCTAACATTTCCACTCAAAATACAGAGTTTGTTATATACTCGCCGTATGAGACTACCCCCCACTTGGAGGCATATTTTTCAGGGCCAAAAAATCGTCTTATACGCCGGCAAATACGGTATTTTTTGCTACCCCTGGTGCTTGAGGAGGAATAACAAGGAGAATTTCCCCCAGGCTTTGCAAGGTGAATGAACACTGACCTTCCGAGAGGCTGCTCTCCAGGACGCTGTAGTTTGCTGAGAAGCCTTCTTTCGCTATCGCGCTGTCAGTATAAAAGACCATTGATAGAATGCCAGATGAGGAACGAACTCGACCTGGTGTTTTCTGTCCACAGTAACGTCCAATGTGAGGGCCAACTGGAAAGGGAGCAATGCAGAAAACATTAAAATACCGTATATGTTCTTCTAAAGCAAATACAAGAAAACCCATTTGCAAATATGGTTCCAGTGGAACCCAGTGTTTTCCTACACAAAGCATCTTTCCTGGCTAATTACTTTGCATTCAATATCCGATCAGGCTTGTGGAGAGAATTTCCAAGTGTACTCAGAAGGGCAGTAACAGATATCACCACATTCCCTGGGAAGCAAGTTGTGTTCAGTAACAGAATCAAAATGCTTTCTTCACTTTCAAAGAATGAGATTTAAGGGGAACCTTGGAATTCATCTCCAGGACCAATTCGGTGCTATGGTGAACAAGGTCTCTTAGACTTGCCTGTCCTCACTGCCCTGCCCTTGAAGGCGATCCTAGGGAAGGCCTATGTCCTGGGGCCCTGTCTGGAACCAGGGAAATACCCAGGGTATGACCCAATACTGTGTAACCCTGGTTTCCTTCCTCATTCCATATTTTAATCCTGGAGCCTTATTACGACAAATATCGCTGACTTGGGTAAAGGATCCTATCTGACTCAGAACTTAATCAGAAGACTAGTTTACAATTGTGACAACTTAAAAATTTAAAAATTATAGATACCAATAATTTATACATGATAGTAAGTGATAATCAAAATGAAAGGCAAATACATCTTCTGTCCCAGGTTTTTCTCTCCTGTACCTGAGAGGGGTGACTGCACTGTATTGGTGTCCAGCGGCCAAGAGCTGGTTCCAGCAGCCATTTGACTGTGTACACCCGGAAGAAAGTAATCCCTGAGGCAGTGAAAGTTTGGAATTCTGATTGATTTGTGATAAAGTTAAATTGCTATTTGGCTTACACTGGCCACACCCTTGTTGAAGTGCTTTTAGACAAATCTTGGCAATTAATTATAAATTGCCTTATGGATGGTGCACAGTCATCTGGGTTTGGAGAATCTTTCCATTTCCCTGTCCAGATCAATAGCAAGACATGCACGCGCGCGCGCGCGCACGCACACACACACACACACACACACACACACACACACCAAAAAAACAAAACGAAAAACAGTCCCATTTTCTCTAGTTTTTTTCTTTGCACATATGATAAAAACACACCAGATGGTTTGGACTTAGAAGGACAATCTGATGTGGACCATTTTACCCTCCAAGAAACCCATGGTTTTGAGCATTTCAACTAAAAGTTATTGCTTTGTTCAAGAAAACACAGTAAGTGGACCTATCTCTGGCAGGATGAACCTTCCACAGGGAGGAGGCGTTCCAAGGCCTATAAGTGCAGCTTGGATACAGAAGGCTGTGGACGAGGGCTCAGAGAAACTCCAATGTGATTGAAAAAGTGAACCCCAAAGAAGTGATCAGCCTGGAGTCCCACATATCACCTGAGTTACTAGGTTGGCAATTAATCTGAGAGACCTTCTTTTTAGAGTGTTCATATTCTTGGCTAACAGGTTTTTAGTTCTTAGCCAATCCTTCTGAAAAGAGAAACACACACACACACACACACACACACACACACACACACACTAAATAAATAAATAAAAAATCTAACCCCACATAGTTTATATATGAGTTGGTACAAAACGGTTACTTTGAATATCTGAGAACTTCTTTATGCATTCAAACCAATTGATTTGACAGATTCAAAAGGAACAGACAATAGCTGTCAGAGGGGAGAGGGTGGAGGGCTGGGTGAGAAGGGTGAAGGGATTAAACAAAGAGAAAAAAAAGAAAGACTCACGTGGACATAGACAACATTATGATGATTTTCAGAGGGAAGGGGAGTGGAGGATGTAGTCGAGGGTAAAGAGGGGAAAAAGTGATAGAAGGAGACTTGACTTGGGTTGGTAAACACACAATATAATAATATACAGATGCTGTATTGTAGAATTGTATGCCTGAAACCTGTATAATTTTATTAACCAATGTCACCCCAATAAGTTCAATAAAGAATTCACCAAAAGTTTTCCGTCTACTGTAGCCCCTCACTCTCAGCAACCACAAGTTGTGTATGTTTATATTGCTTCATTATGAAGGAAACAAGAAGGCTGACCCATTTAGGGAAATTGATAAAGATTATCTAGAGTGCATCACATGGTCATGGGCAGTGGCTTTATGGGAAGAATACTTTGTTACATTCCAAGTTGGCAGAAGAGAGCATCTCAGAAGATGAAATTTTTTATGTTTTTTTTTTTTTTTTTTTTTTCCAGCTTTAATCCTGGCCTTAGCTTCTTCTACAAGTGCTAGTACTTTGCCAGATTTTCCTCATTCCAAATGTGGCCTTACCACAAGCCAATACTTTTTTCCTTCATTATGGAGTATAAAGTTGCCCATAACATACATGAAAATATCTAGCTAGAGTATAAACTCAAGTATTTTCTTTCCTCAAAAAGAATCCCATTTCTGGCCTTCAATCTTAATGGGAGGCTTAGAGTTCATTCATCCTCCCTCATTTAAATTCCATTATTGTGGTATCACAACTTTCTTTTTCTTTTGTTTGTGGGCAAACTTTTACAGCCCTAATCATTGGGGTCCTTCTCTGATCACCATGGCCACTGACCTTAGCAAGAATATAGGGCACAAGGGAAGTTGGAGTCACCCCCTTCAGCTCTGTTTGCTGATCCTCCCCCACCACTGTTACCCAGTTCCTCTGGAGAGGGTGGGGGCAGGGGGAGTCTTTTTGAAGGAGCAAACAGAAGAGAACTTGTCTAGTGCAGACTCATAATTTAGAGTCTCCATGACTCACTGGTTTATAATGTGTATGACATGCTGTGTAAATCTGCCTTCTGTCCTTTAGAACATTGCCCCAGACAGCAGCATGCAACTCTCTCCAGGAGCCCTCAAGATATGAGAGTGAAAGGCTTTTCGACTATAATACAAAGAAGTATTGAATTTTCCTGAACAGCAAGACCTTAGCCTAGCAAGCTAATGCAATATTGATCTGAGGGAGAGTGGGTGAAGTACTCTTGACAATCTCAGGTTTGTGCACATTTATGAATTTACATGAACACATAGACTAGTTTTCCTTCTTCCATTCTTTTGGACACAAGGCCAAAGAAAATAAAATTTTCACAAAAATAGTAACATTCAAAAATTTAATTGTTGAAGAATTTAAGCAAGCGACATAGACTAAGCTATCTCTTGAGGGAGAATAGGACGACATTGATATCTTTTCAGGTGTAAAGCCCATGTAGTACTTGTGTGGTTTAAAAGATATACCTGGAACTGGGAATGGCAGTACCTCATTCTTTGTATTTTCCCATTAATCTCTCCAATAATTACCACCTACTTCAGAGTCAGACACTTTGACTTTCTCCCACCTTTTTACATGAAAAAAAAAGGGGGGGGGGAGGGAGGGCAATGATCTAATCTAAAGAGGTCATTTTAAAATGAGGTATTTTGAATGAATTAATAAATAAATAAGGAAATCATTTCAGAAAGGTGGAAGATAGGCTATGTATATTAATCTTGCAATAATTAACTTTTTTGGTGGAGAATATCTGGACTTTGCAACTTTTCCCCAGAAAAATACTTGCATACTTATATCATTTATATTTTGGAATGTTTATATTTATGTGACTTATATTTGCAGTTTAGAAGGTTAATTTTAATATAAAAGTAATTTTTTTAAAAACAAAATTCTAGTTTTTATTGAAAGGTATTTCTAAAATCATCAATAATGCTTAGGATATAGGTAACTAGGGTAGTCCCAGCTTCTTGCCCCAGCCCAGAAGGGGGCTGACTTCATCTGCATCCATGTGGTGTGAGCTAAGCATTCCTAGTTGGCTCCATGATTCAGCATAAGCATTTGTGGCATCAACCAGACAGCATGCTTAGCTCACAACTCTCAAACTGTATGTTTAAACTTCCTCAATTACTTCAGAGTTGCTACTTGTGAATCCACAGAGCTTCAGAGAGCACGATAGATGGAGATATGTGGTTCACAGCACGCATGCCTCGGATTTCCAGTTTTGGAGTGAACTGCTTTTCTTCAAAGTCTATTTGAATCAATGGGTAGCTTTGAATTACTTAGTCATCTAATTTAATGTTTGTGATAAAATGCAATATAAAATCATTTGGTGGTTAGAAGCCTTCTGGTTGTTGTTTTTGGAAAGAATATCAAAGACTGAAAGCAATTTTGCTGGCAGAGAAACTGTATGTATTGCACTACTATGAAAAAAATGTTTCTAGTGCCACTGACAGAAACTCAGGCGCATGCAGTTCTCTCATTTTGGCTAAGAGAGTGAGTTCCTATGTTGGCATAGGATGGACAAGTCCAGGTAAACATTAATATATGCAATATATAATATATATAAAATAAACAAATATACAAACACTTTTTTTCCATTCCAAAGCCAGTTTTCTCTGGGATCAAGTCAAATTCACCATCATTCAGAACAGGGGTGAATTGCAAGGCTAACAATTGTTCTTCACTTCAACTCAGTGATTTTCCAAAGCTAGAAAATTACTACTTTGAAAAACCCTTGACACTAATAACAATGTGCTTCTTTCTGAAAGTATTCTAAATAAGGTGGTTGATTGGATCTTTTTTTCAGATGTTAATTTAAATGTAAGTTCTAGAAAGGAAGGCTGCAAATTTGGGTTGTGAACAAAAAACCTGTTATTAAATGTTCCAACTATTACTATAATGCTATTATAATATTGTTTTCCTAATTATCGGATTAAATACTTAGAAATCAATCAGTACTCTGTTTGGCAAAACCTCATTAGTTAATGAAGAAGTTTCTTAAGACCATCATAACCCTCTTTATATGGTAAAAGACTAAAGAAGCAGCTAAACTATTATTAACTTATACATGTAGTCCAATGACAATATAAGATTTCTTTAAACCCAGTTCTTCTCCTTTACTGTCTAGGAACAGGAATATATCTAAATTAAATTACACTGATAATTTCAATGTTATTTCAAAGACAAGGGAAATTTCTTTTACATCAGACTTTCTTTCTATCTATAATTTATTTAAATACTGTTTCCTTCTATACTATAATCTATACTAATAAAAGCCTAAGTGGCCCTCTTGTGCCCTTGCACCCTCATGTCATCACAAGATGGCAGCCACAAGATGGCCTACAGGGAATGGCAGTGATCAGGCCCGCAGGGGAGGGCAGTTGAGGGTAACCAAGCTGGCAAGGGAGGGCAGTTGGGGAGCAGTCAGACATCAATTAAGCCAGCAGGGGAGCAGTTAAGGGGTGATCAGGCTGACAGGCAGAAGTGGTTAGGGACATTAGGCAGGCAGGCAGGTAGGAGGTTAGGAGCCAACAGCCCTTGATTGTGAGTGGGATGTCTGACTGACAGTTTAGGGCAGATCCCAGGATTGGGCCTAAACCAGCCGTCGGACATCTCCCGAGGGATTCCAGATTGGAGAGGGAGCAGGCTGGGCTGCCAGTGCATGAATTTCATGTACCAGGCCTCTAGTAATACCATAAAATAATATTTTATAGATGGTTATACATGTCTAACTGAATGATTTGTAAGAACTTCCAAATTGCCCTTTCTGATTTGTGTAGAAAAATTTTCTCTAAAAAAATCTTAATGTTAAACCAGATTAAACACAAGACAAGCTATGCAATGCAGCTGCAGCAAACTGTTTGGTATTCTCTCTCACTGTTCAGAATTGGGTGTGTATTTTTATCATTCTTCTTCTAATGTACAAGGATTAAAATAGAAAACTTTCCTTTAGTAGTCCACAGGGCTACCTCTCTGACTTCCCTCAAATCTTAGCTCAAATATCACTTTCTGTAGAAGACCTAGCCTGACCAACCTATTTTAAAAATTATCCCACACATCTCTCTTCCCTAATACTAGCACTTTTCATACCATTACACTGCTCTACTTTTTCTTTCTTTCACTTCTTTCTTGTTTATAGAACTTCTAATATTCCATACACATAATTGATTTATTTGTACTATGCCTTGTATGGTCTCATCCTTCTCCCAACCCTAACACCCAAAAACTAAGTTCCACAAGAATAGTCATCTTTGATTGTTTTATTTACCAAGTGGCTAGAATATTGCCTGGGACAGGGCAAGTGCTCAATCAATATTTTAAAATGCATATTTAATTTAGATATAGGAACAATGAATATAAAGAATATATTGAGGTGATTCAAGTTGCCAAAGATAAAAATTTACAAGACAGTGGGCAAGTTCTGTCTAGATTAGAAATGTCCAAACATTCTCGTTCCACTTCTAATTTTTTCAGTAGCATAATGGATGCTTATTTCACCCCTAAACTTTTACTAAGTACTTAAACTTCTCTTAGGCTCAGCATTGGTAAAATTAGCGGTTTGATTTAATTTATCTCTTAAGATCTTCTCCTCTGACAGTCTATGAATTAATGACCAGTAGACAGGCCAATAAAATGAACAAAATACTTTAGTCAGGAAAACTATGTATTGGTTTTTAATTCTATCACAAAAAAAGGTATGAGGTCTTACATGATCATTCAGGGTCTCAGTTTCCTTGTCTACAAAATGAAGGGGTTAAACTAATTACTAAAGCTCTTTGAGCTCCAAGCTGCTCTGCATAGAGTTATTGATTTCCTTCCTCCTTCTGAATTATTTTTTTAAAATGACGCAGTATCATGTCATGTGTGAAAGGATCCCACTGGCCCTCCCTCAGGTCTTTCCCTTCTCGCCCTTCTTACCATCAGGGAATCCATCCCAGATTTCTAGCCGGTCATAGCGACAGAACATGCCCCCAGGAGGATTTGAGTCAAGCTCTAGGTCAAAGCTTTCAAATTCCAGGATAATCTCTGACATCTTTGGTGCGAAGATAATATAAGTACATTCAAGGCTGTTGGGATATTTTTCAGGGAATCCAGGGGATTTTATCACTCCACTAGGGCTTGTGTAGTTCTGGGAACATTCAGGACCTATGAACAAAAGAGAAAAAGGAACAAAGTGAAAACCCCTTTAAATGACTTCATTAAGAAACAACCTGGCAACGACCACATATCTTTCTAATAAAAGCTGATCATTGCAATCACTGTCCAAATCACTCAGCCTTTTCACAGTACTACTAGGTATGAAAAGTCAAGTTCGCCTTAGTTTTCCATTTGTGTGGAGCAATTAAAAAACTTCTGCTGTTTAGAGAGAGAAAAATGACAAATATAAAATCACGTGGGAACAATGAATGAGTAAGCTACAGAAATCTCTTGACAGAGTCCTAGAGAAATAATTATAGCCTCTTCAAGCTTAAATCCTTAAATCTTGAGACTGACAGCCCTTTATTGGTGAAATGGAACATTTACAAAGGCGAGAGGGAGAATTCAATGGAGAGAGTTTGGGTTTCAGATTCCTTCACCAGTGACTCAGTAACTTTGCCAGATGTGACCTCTACCTTTTTGACAAACTAAATGTGAAAGGTAATTCGTACATGTACCCAGGGTGAGTGACTCATTCTAGCGGTGTTGACACAGGTGTGCTGGTAAAGTGTGGCTGCTAGTGAGGGCCTCATAACTGTGATTACAGGCCATGCTGCTAGAAGTCACCTCATATCAAGGTTGACACTTAACCTTTCTCAAAGTATCAGAGACAGTACTGTCTGCCATTCTAAAATTATTTGTGTATATATATATATATTTACATATATATATATATATATATATATGTATATACAAATAATATGTGTGTGTGTTTTAGAGTGTAATGTGTATATTTTTAATGTGTGATTTTAAGGACTATTTATTGATCAATAATACTTTACAAATTATGGTAATTTGTAATTTAAATTGACCAAGCATATTCAGACATGTATTAAGGTGACCTTATGACTATACAAATGACACAATTTCAATTCATGACATCCTGTACTAAATAGGATAGTCTCAAAACTGTATACACATACTTTGAATAATTATAAAGGCAATGCTCACTAAAATACGTTTCATTTTCAAAATTGAGCTATCAGTTGTTTAAGTGTGCATACATTTTGGGAGACTATGATATTGGGAATCCTTTAGAATTTTATTTCCAAGATTAGCTGTACCCGACCATGCATTGCTGTGGCTCAGTCTGGTTAAATGGAAAAGAAAGAAAAGAGAAAGTACACATTTCTAATATGTTTAATTTCACAATGTGGGTATACAATATTTGTTGTTGTTACATTATCTGTGCAGATATAGAGATTGTCTGGTTTGCTGACTCTAGACCTGCAACCTATAATTGTCTATGTGAGAAGTAATCTGTTGTCTAGATCTGAACTGCACAATTCTAAAGATTGTCCCTGAGCTTTGTTGATGGTGATTGCAAACACCAATTGAATTGGGAATTGCAATCTCTTAAATTGAAATGGCATATCCCTTGGAATCATAGGAATGTGAGGAATGAGGACATCTTCACCTTTGAAAGGTCCTGTCAAGATTGTTGCTTCTATGACTTTGCTCATTACTTTTTTTACTGCAAGCCACATGCCATTGGCAAAGCTTTTGCTGGATAATTATTTCACAACACGATAATTGGCACGCCGATTTTCAATTGCAGTACGTACCGTGGCATCCCTGGCAGATCAAGTGAATTCAAAAATTCTGTTGGATAATTAACGGCTTCATCTGCTTCCACAACAGTGTCGATGAACTTGTATGTGACTGCCTCGTTTTGAATGTTAGACTGAATATTATTGTTAATTTTGTAGATGTCTTTGTTCTTAGCCACAAGAATAGCTCATTCACTCAGCTAATCGTGATTCTTATAATTGGTTTGAATATTGGGAAATACTTTTTCAACCAATTCTTCTTTTGACATCACTAAAGTACAGAAGTTATGAGGCAATGAAATTCATCCTAAGGTCAGAACAACCGGCACCTTTCAGTTCCCAATTTTCAGCAATTGATGTGAGAATATATATATATATATATATATATATATATATATATTCTCTGATCTACCATTTTGCAGCTGGATACATATATTTGTAGTTAATTTTAACATCTTTACGTGTTGCCACAGAGTATTTCAGGCAAGTATTTATTTCGTCTGCTGGTGTCAATAGAGGAATTACAAGTAATGTTTGCCTGAAATCTCCTGCAAGCAATATTAATGCATTCCCAAATGGTTTCATGTTTCTATGCAAATCTTGCAATGATTGATCAAGAGTCTGGAGTGATTTTTTGTGCGCCATTGTACATTCATCCCAAACAATAAGTTTGCATTTCGGCAATACTTTTGCCATGCCAGATGCTTTGGAAATGTTGCACGTGGGAGTTTCAGTGAATTGCATGTTCTATGGCAATTTCAAAGTGGAATGAGCAGTTCTTCTACCTGGTAGCAATGTCACAGCTATTCCAGAGCTAAGGCTATGTCATTGTGGGATTGAATTGCTGCCAGAATCAATCTAATTAGGAAAGTTTTACCAGTTCCTCCTGGAGCATCTAAAAGATTTCTCCAATACCATTATTGACAGTTTGCATTATTTGATCATAAAAGCCTTTTTGCTCAAGCATTAACTTAGGAATATTTGATTGCACGTATGACAAAAGATCACCCGTATTGTAATTTTGTTCATGACACAATTCTACATTGAAAGAAGCTGCAGCAGATCAATTCAGTGATGGCATTCCCAATTTCTAAGCACAAATCTTCAATCATTATCAACATTGAAATGGAATCCTAAAATATTTAGTATAGCATGTGTTGCTTTTATGTTCAACAGACGGCACTATTTTTAAAAAAGGCATGTTTTTACCTGTCACAGGTGTGACATCTATATAATAGTGGGTATAAGGTATATAAAAACACGCCCGTATTTGAATGCAACATTGTGTCAAAATTTCAAAGCAATCGGTGGAGAACTTTAGGAGATTTAAGATTTTGAACAAACGAACATTTATATTTTTATTTATATAGATATAGGAACAGTGACCATGAAAACCTCCAACTTCCTCCCTGGGGCATAAAATATTTTGGCTAGTTCCTTATAAGGCAAAGCAAAAGCAAGATTAATGCTGGTACTGATCTTTCCTCCATGTTAGATAAAACTATTCAGGTGAGATTAAGATTAGTGAGATAGAAAAAAAAATGACAGAAATAAGGGTATACATTAAAATCAAATATATTTCAGTGCTTTCACTGTGTCCTTGTCCTATCAGATACCTTTGGAAGCTAGTTCAGGCTTTCTAAAGTATTTGACAAAAGCTGGGAAAATTCCATGTGGTGATGGAAGAGAACTTGATTGAGCACCAGAAGGTCTGAGCTCCAGTCCTGCCTTTACCACAAACCTGCCTTATAGCCTCAGTGATCTCCTAACCTTTCTGATCCTCAGAATCTGTGCATAGCAAATGGGAGGTAGACTTTGGGATTTGAAAAAATAAAATCTCTTTAAACTTAAAAGATTCTATAATTTCCTACTTCCTCCATCATACATGTTTGTTTTAATATTTTCCTTATTCAAAATTGCATAAATTTGCCACAGTTGAGCAAGTACATCCCCAGAAAGGAGGTGGCAGGAGTGGGTTAAGGAATTCTGCAGTGAGTATACAAGTAAGGAACAGGAGGGAGGGCAAGCAGCCCCTTATGCCTAAGAGCAAATGAGCTGCTGATACAAGGTGCATGCCCAGCATTGGAGCCAGTGAACACCATGCTTCTGACATTATCTATAAAATGGAGAGTACTCTGTGTAGCTATAAGAATAACCTTTCATTGTTAATGGCAATAAAAATGGATAATAATAATAGCTAAGATACTGTCTTTGGGATAATTATTTTTTAAAAAAATATATTTTATTGATTTTTTTAAAGAGAGGAAGAGAAAGGGATAAAGAGTTAGAAACATCGATGAGAGAGAATCATCTATTAGCTGTCTTTTGCACACTCCCTACTGGGGATGTGCCCACAACCAAGGTACATGCCCTTGACTGGAATTGAACCTGGGACCTTTGAGTCCACTGGCTGATGCTCTATCCACTGAGCCAAACTGGTCTCGGCTGGGATAATTATTAAATAATAGAGGCCCAGTGCACGAAAATCGTGCATGGGGATGTGTGTCCCTCAGCCCAGCCTGCAGCCTCTCCAATTTGGAACTCTTTAAGGGATGTCCGACTGTCCATTTAGGCCCAATCTGGTGGGGTTGGGCCTAAATGGGCAGTCGAAAATCCCTCTCACAATCCAGGACTGCTGGCTCCCAATGGTTTGCCTACCTGCCTGCCTGATTGCCTCTAACCACTTCTGCCTGCCAGCCTGATCGACACCTGACTGCCTTCCCATGCCAGCCTGGTCAACCTTAACTGTCCTCTCATGCAGGCCTGGTTAACCCTAGCTGCTCTTCCCTGCTGGCACAGTCACTCCTAACCTATTTTCTTTGCCAGCCTGGTCACCCATAACTGCCCTCCCCTGCTGGCCTGGTGCCCCCCCCCAACTGCTCTCTCTTGTAGGCCTGAGTCCCCCCAACTGTCCTCTCCTGCAGGCCTGGACCCCAACTGCCCTCCCCTGCAGGCCTGGACCCCAACTGCCCTTCCTTGCAGGCCGGGAGCCCCAATTGCCATCCCCCACAGGCCTGGACCCCCCCAGTTGCCCACCCCTGCAGGCCATCTTGTGGTGACTATCTTGTGTCCACATGGGGGAAGCCATCTTGTGTGTTGAAGTGACAGTCAATTTGTATATTACCTCTTTATTATATAGGATATAAACTTTTAATCAAATAACTTACACAGTGACCCATCCTCCTCTTAGTAAATGCACCCCTCTTCTGCACTGACTCATAGCTTTTTCCCTGCTTTGGGCCTCGATGAACCAAGCCAAGGGAAGGAAGAGAAGAGTGATAGTGGTTTGGCTTGTGTTTCCCAGAGAAACTTCTTTAGGTGAATGGTAATAATTTTAGGGCTGGTGGCTGAAGGTTTCAGCACTTGGGAAGAGGTATAGAAGGGAAATGTGGGGTGCCTAGGAAGAGAAATTGGGTTCCAGGATGGTTCTAGGAGGCATAGTGAAGGGACAATGTCTTCTTTGCATTTTTTAGTAATAACAATGTAGCTGGAAAATGAAACATGCATGCATGAAAAAAATGAAAATATTAAGAAACATTGGTAAGTGAAACATTTGTGTGTATGAATACATTACGTACATATGTGTATATATTTATAGGTAGGAGATAAGTTGGGTATATGTATAGGAAATAAAATAGAATAATTAGGAAGAACTTCCTGAGAAAAATTCATTTAGACAGTTAGCTGCTTGTATAAGTTAAGGGACTTAAACCAAAGAGAGCTATGAAACCTGAAGGCACCAGGTTAATCCTTAATCATTGCAACAATGAGTTCTTATTGGCCACATCTTCTGTGCCAGAACTGGCTGCATGTTTTCCATTTCAACTGATCTTTACATTAAGCTTGTGCTATATACTATTATCTAGTTTTCAGATGAGAAATTGGAGACTCTGAACAGTCCCAGATAGTAAGTAGCAGAATTAAACTTCACAGTAAGGTCTGATGGGATTTACCCAGTGCACTATCCTGAGGCAGAAAGCCAGCTTTTGATCTGTGAGAGTAGGGGCTGGAGAAGGTCCCGAACAGGTGATGTTAAGCTTTGCACTTGACCTAATAGGACAATGAGGCTTGACTATGGCCAATGGAAACTCCCATAGTCATTTTGAAGACTATGGCTTGAGGACTGTTTTGATAAGCTGTATGTAGAATAAGAAAGGATGGGGAGAACCACAGATTGGGCCTGTTTAGTTAATGGCAATGGGCATGGAAAGGAAGTGTGATTGACATCTTCAGGGAAAAATTCCAAAGAACTAGAAGCCATTATGGGATGTAGGGAGGCAAGAAA